>JARGCV010000174.1:3937500-4537500 GCA_034064705.1 Bothrops alternatus | reverse complement strand
CTCCATAGCCTGAAGCCATTCAGATATTTCTGCTCCAGCTGGGACTGGGAAGATGCTTTCCCCCTAGCCTAGGCAAGCGGGCTCTTCCCTCTCTTTCACTCAGAACTGGCTAGATCAGGGGGACAGGAAGTTCACTATGGGGAATTGGGCAGGATTGAGTGCCATGCTTCACACACCAGATGAGACCCCAGCACAAAAGTGTGGCTCCACCCAGGATCTCAAGGAGGTGATTCCAGTTTCATAAAACAGGCCCGGCAAGAGCCTCGAAAGAAAGACGGAGTTCAGAAGAAGAAGAAGAAGCATGCTGGGGATCCTGGAGCTGTGTTTCCTTCAAGACCAGTTTGTTTAGTAAAGTGCCATGGACCCCTCTTTCTGCCTGGTTATTGACAATAAAGTATCCTTGGTCCCAGGATCACTATGGCTATTTTATTCTGTTTTATTTTATTCTCACATGGCTATTTTATTCTATTTTACTTTGGAAAGAGTGCAGAAAAGAGCAATAATGATGATTAGGGGACTGGAGGCTAACACACATGAAGAACGGTTGCAAGGATTGGGTATGTCTAGTCTAGTGAAAAGAAGAACTAGGGATAACATGTTAGCAATGTTCCAATATTTTACCACAAGGAAGAGGCGAGTCAGCCTATTTTCCAAAGCACCAGAAGGCAAGACAAGAAACAATGGATAGAAACTAATCAAGGAGAGAAGCAATCTGGAACTAAGGAGAAATTTCCCAACAGTGAGAACAATTAATCAGTAAAACAGCTTGCCTTCAGAAGTTGTGGGTCCTCCATCACTGGAGGCTTTTCAGAAGAGACATTTGTTTGGAAAGGTATAAAGTCTCCTGCTTGAACAGGGGGTTGGACTAGAACACCTCCAAGGTCCCTTCCAACTCTTGTTATTCTGTTCTGTTCTATTTTGTCAGTGTTGACTACCTGTCACTAATCTAGGCTTCCCAGACAAGGGGGGAGGATCTGTCTGTTCAAGACAGAGAATCTCTCTGTCCAACCCTACTTAACATTTAACACAGCTGTAGTTTTCAGACATATTTTATTCATTGTAAATTGCCAGTCTGCTGCAGCCACACGCATTGTGAATCTGAGAAAATATGGGATGCGGATACTTCTGACAAGAAGTTACAACCTGGAATTAAAACAAGGGAAAAACTAACACAAATTTACACTGGTACCAGGCACAGAAATTCTCTCGCATTTTTCCTTACCAATTCTAACTCAGTTTGACACGTTCCTTTTTTTCTTTTTAGCAGAAGCTGGGGGCTTTTTCCGTCAATGGGTGCATTTCCTCAGGGATAAGATCCAACGTCAACATCTTAGAAAGAAGGCTATGACCCTGAAATACGTTTGGATAGGATGGAAGGGAGAATGTGGAGGAGAAATTCTTCGGAAGGTCGGAGAGAGATAGAACAGTTGGGATTATCCAACAGGCACAGTTACTAGCAGGAATTGGGTGAATGAGGTCCAAGTAATAAATTATATTATAAGTTGTAACGATTGTAAAACAGCTCACCCAAATAACCAACCTGATTTTTCAACATGTTCTGCAGCAATCATTAACTGAAAAGCATAGTTGTAAAGCAAGCAAGTAGTTAAGCAAATGCCACAGTTGTTAAATGAACCAATGGTTCCTTATGGGCCATTTATAATGCCAGTTTTCTGCAAAACTCGTAAAACGTCTCATAACTGCAAATGGCCATAAATGCTGAAGCCCAACATATGGCCACGTGACCAGGAGAAGGGGGTTCAGCCGTCATAACTTCAGAACTGATTTGTAAGCATCCCAGGAGAGGTCTATTGAAACATCAGTCATAGAACTATTGTTTTTTCTCTCCGTCATCTCCATTCCTCCGACTTGCTTTCTTTTTGTATCTCCAGAGATTGCTCCAGGATCAGGGGTGGGGAACCATGGCCCTTTTATGACTTGTGAACTTCAACTCCCAGAATTCCTGAGCCAGCCAGCTCAGGAATTCTGGGAGTTTTAAGTCCACAAGTCATAAAAGGGTCATGGTTCCCTGTTGCTGCTCGAGGATGGACTCATTGTTATTGAAGAGCCAAAAATGGCCTGGCTAAAGTACACTCACTTTTTAGTCGTGTGTGTGTGTTTGTGTGTGTGTTTGTGTACACTATGCGTATACCTTCTTTTCTAGCTCAGGTCCAGAACGGCCATTTCAGCTGGCTAAATGCTTGGGGAAACGGTGGTGTTTTGGACATACGAGCTGCTTCTTTTAACCCAGGATACGTTTTTTCCAGTCCTTACGCCATTCACTAGGGATAACTATTTAGAACATGGCTTGTGAGGTTCAACTGCTTGAAACTAGCAGGGCAGATGGGGAAAGAGAATTCCTGCTGTGGGGTGGGTGGCCTACTTTAGTTCTGGCCCTGCAACAGAAGCAGCTGGCAGGATGTTTGCCTCAGCTCATTCGCTAGAGGCAGGAAGACTAAGCTGTGTTGTTGTGTCAACCTGGACTTGATGCTATTTCGTCATTTTTGTCCAAAGAGCTCCAGTTAATGTAGAGGAAGGACCTCAGTTCCTGGATTACATTAATGCAGGTAAGCAATTGCTGTTTTGGGGGGGCAGTAAAAAGGGTACACAACTGATGGCCAGACAGGAGATCTGGGGATTAAGTCTATTTGCCTTCTCATTTATTCTGCGTCTCTTATCCCTGTTCCTCCAATCCTCCCTGGCATAATTCCCTGGCCTTCCAATCCATCTACTTGTAGGATTAATAATTTGCAGTTGTAAGATTTAATGTGACAGTAAGTTGGAGGTGGGAGATGGAATTAAAGCTGCCACAGTTAATTCATATTTAGTGAGATGAGAATCAAAACCAGTTCAGGTACCCCTTGATTTACAATAGTGCGCTTAGTGATTGTTCAAAGTTACAACAGCACTGAAAAAAGTGACTTATGACTGTTTTTCATACTTAGGATCACGACGGCGGCCCCATGTTCACGTGATCAAAATTCAGACGCTTGGCAACTGATTCATATTTAGGACAGTTGCAGTGTCTGAGCAGGTCATGTGATCCCCTTTTGTGACCTTCTAACAAGCAAAGTCAATGGTGAAGCCAGATCCTTATAACAACCGTGTCACTAATTTAACTACTGCAGTGATTCACTTAACAACTGTGGCAAGAAAGGCTGTAAAATGGGGCAAAATTCACTTAACAAATATATCACTTAGCAAGAGAAATATTAGCCTCAATTATGGTTGTAAGTTGAGGACTAACTATGCATTTTCTATTTTTTTTATTCTTTTTGGCAGCCTCATACCATTGGCTCAGGGTTACCTTGCGATCCACAAGCATACCCAGATCCTTTTCACAAATCCTAACTGCTCAGTATGGTGTTCCTCATGCTATTATCCCGATCTGCTGCCTAGCATGCCAATTTTTTAACGTATCCACCATAATGTCTTTTATATTTCTTCTTTATATTCTTACCCAAAATGTGTTCAACATTTGCTCTATGCTCAAATTCCTGAATCATAATCAGTGGAGGAACAGCTAATACCTTATATCCGTGGTGGCGAACCTATGGTACGCATGACAGAGGGGGCATGCAGAGCCCTCTCTGTGGGCACGCACGCCATCGCCCCAATCCTAAGGCTTCAGCTGGGTTTTATAAAACCTTTTCGCTTTAGGCCTCTGCCGCCATGTGCAAAAAAGAAAAGGTTTAATCCATCAATCAATTTCAACTTCTCGTGGGGAAAAAAAAATCTCGCAAAGTTGAAATTGATTGATTGAACTTTTTAGTCCCACCCAGTCTGCTGTTACCACCACAGCCACGCCCACCCAATGGGCCACACCCACCTGGCACCCGACGATGCATAGGTGGGTTTTGGCTTGCAGTTTGGGCACTCGGTCTCTAAAAGGTTCACCATCACTGTCTTATATATTATTATTATTATTATTATTATTATTATTATTATTATTATTATTATTATTATTTATTCAATTTCTATGCCGCCCTATTCCGGAGAACTCAGGGCGGCTCACAACACAGTAGAAATCAACATAAAAATACATATAAATATAAAACCTCTTAATTTAAAAAAAAAAAACCAATCATTCAGCATACACACAGACATACACTGGCTTGGGGCAAGATGTTAACTACCCCAGGCCTGCCGGCAGAGGTGTGTTTTGAGTAATTTACGAAAGGCGGAGAGGGTGGGGGCGACACGGATCTCCGTGGGAAGTTGGTTCCAGAGGGCTGGGGCCGCAACAGAGAAGGCTCTTCCCCTAGGCCCTGCCAGGCGACACTGTCTGGCTGACGGGACCTGGAGAAGGCCGACTCTGTGGGCCCTAACTGGCCGCTGGGATTCATGGGGCAGCAGACGGTCCCGTAAGTAACCTGGTCCGATGCCATGTATATAACAATGGAGAATGCAAAAAAGAAGAAGAAGCAGGTGATAGTTGGAGAATGAGGTCACTACTAAAGAAAGTGGATAAAAATGTTTAAGTAAAGTGTATATTGCAGTGATTGTAAGCTAATGGTGCTTAACAGAGAGTCCCAAGCTAGCTGGTAAGGAACAAACCGGTCTTTGCAATAGCAGAGTAAAATCTGTGCCATCTGTGCTGAACTTTCATAGATAGTCATATTCATTAACAGTTATCAAAATCAGGAAGCATAATGAGGTCTAATTAACAAAGCAGGGGGTCTTCTTCAACTAAGAATAATTCAGCATTCATGCATTCCTTCCCGCAAGATATATTTAACCATCTATCCAAACTTGCAGGAGCTCTCGTATCTCAGATCTCTTTTGTCACATATGTCCGAGATAGTGTTTCTTAACTTTAGCGACTTGAAGATGTGTGGACTTCAAGCTGCTAAGGTTGCGAAACACCGAGATGGAGCACAAGAATTCACAAATCCACAAATTAAATATTTAGTTTATAAAAACATGGCCATACAGATAGTCCTCGACTTACAAACAATTGTTTAATGACCGCTCCAAGTTACAACAGCACTGAAAAAAAAGTGACATGACCGTTTTTTACACATACAACCAGTGCAGCATCCCCATGATCACGTGATCAAAATTTGGGCGCTGGGCAACTGGCATCTATTTGTGATACTTGCAGTGTGTCAGGGTCATATGTCATCTCCATATGTAACTTTCCCAGCTGGGTGCCGACGAGCAAAGTCAACGGGGGAAGCCCGATTCCCTTAACTCCCATATTTACTTAACGCAGTGATTCGCTTAACAACTGAAGCAAAAAAAAAAACAACAACTGGGCACATCACTTAATATCTGTCTTGCTTGGCAAGAGTTGTTTTGGGCTGCATTGTAGTCATCTGTCGAGGGCTACTTGTGCTGCTTTTTGAAATGGCAACCCAGTCCCAATATTCTGCCCACTGAAAACCAAGACAATGTCAGCATGATACAACCAGTCCTCAATTTAAGACCACAATTGAGCCCCAAATTTCTGTTGTTAAGCGAGACATTAAGTGAGTTTTGCCTCATTGCCACAGTTGTTAAGTGAATCACTGCACTTGTTAAATTAGTGACGTGGTTGCTAAGAGAACTTGGCTTCCCTGTTGACTTTGCTTGTCAGAAGATTGCAAAATGTAATCACATGACATCGGGACACTCAAACCATAAATGTGAGTCTGTTGCCAAACTTCTTCGAACGATCACTAAACAAACTGTTGTAGAATAACAAAGATGATTAGGGGACTGGAGGCTAAAACATATAAGGAACAGTTGCTGGAATTGGGTATGTCTAGTTCAGTGGTGGCGAACCTATGGCACGGGTGCCAGAGGCGGCACTCAGAGCCCGCTCTGTGGACACGCGCGCCATTGCCCCAGTCCTAGGCTTTCAGCTGAGTTTTATAAAACTGCCGTGTGCAAAAAAATAAATAAATTCAATCAATCAATTTCAACTTCTTGGGGGAAAAAAAAGATCTTGCAAAGTTGGAATTGATTGATTGAACTTTT
This sequence comes from Bothrops alternatus, assembly GCA_034064705.1. Taxonomy (NCBI): domain Eukaryota; kingdom Metazoa; phylum Chordata; class Lepidosauria; order Squamata; family Viperidae; genus Bothrops; species Bothrops alternatus. Next base: position 4,531,539 of record JARGCV010000174.1, on the reverse strand, counting down.
TAGTCCCATCCAGTCTGCCGTTACCACCGTAGCCACGCCCACCCAATGGGACACACCCAGCCAATGGCCATACCCACCCGGCACCCGACGATGCATAAATGGGTTTTGGGTTGCAGTTTGGGCAGTCAGTCTCTAAAAGGTTCACCATCACTAGTCTAGTTTAATGAAGAGAAGGACGAGGGGGGACATGATAGCAGTGTTCCAATATCTCAAGGGCGGCCACAAAGAAGAGGGAGTCAAGCTATTCTCCAAGGTGCCTGAAGGCAGGACAAGAAGCAACGGATGGAAACTAATCAAAGAGAGAAGCAACCTAGAACTAAGGAGAAACTTCCTAACAGTTAGAACAATTAACCAGTGGAACAACCTGGCTCCAGAAGCAGTGAATGCTCCAACACTGGAAGTTTTTAAGAAGAGACTGGACAGCCATTTGTCCGAAATGGTGTAAGGTTTCCTGCCTGAGCAGTGGGTTGGACTCGATGACCTCCAAGGTCCCTTCCAACTTTATTATTATTATTATTATTATTATTATTATTATTATTATTATTATTATTATTATTATTATTATGGATCATCGCACAGTCAGCCAGATGTTCAGACTGGATTTGGCATTTTGTCTACCTATCGAGTCCTTACCAAGAACCTGGGATAGGCAGATATGGATGTTTGATGGTATTACAGATATCGTCGCAAGATGGAAGCAGTTTCTAGTAAGCCCGCCTTTTGCAATTGACTAATGGCGAATTTGTCAATGCCAGTGGTGTTCAAGTGGTGCTCCAGTTGTTTTGGGATTGCACCCAAGGTGCCTATTACTATTGGTACTACCCTTGCTTGCTTTTGCCACAGTCTTTCTATTTCTATTTGTAGATTTTTTTATTTTTTTATCTTCTCCAGTTCTTTCTCTTCTATTCTGCTGTCTCCAGGCACTGCCACGTCCACTATCCAGACTTTTTTTGTCTTATCGACAATTGTTAAGTCCGGGGTGTTATGTTGCAGTTGCTTGCCTATTTGAATTCTGAAGTCCCAGAGCAGTTTAATTTTATCATTTTCTATGACTTTCTCTATTTTATGATCCCACCAGTTCTTGCTTACAGGCAAATGATATTTCTTGCAGATCTTCCAATGCACCATTGTTGCTACTTTGTCATGCCGCTGCTTGTAGTCAGTCTGTGCGATCTTCTTGCAGCAGCTTACCAGGTGGTCCACTGTTTCTTCAGCTTCTTTGCATAGGCGGCACTTACTGTCTGTTGCTGTCTTCTCAATTTTGACTTTATATGCATTTGTCCTTAAGGCTTGGTCTTGTGCAGCCAGAATTAGTCCCTTGGTCTCTTTCTTCAATTTTCCTGCTCTTAGCCATTGCCAGGCCTTTTTATTATCTGCTTTCCCAGCTATTTTTTTTAATGTACTGGCCATGTACTGCTTTGTCTTTCCATGCCTCTATTCTGTTCTTCATTTGGTCTTTCTTGTAGGCCAGTTTGGTCTCTCCATTAGTCAATAAGCCTTCATGATATACTAATTTCAGTGCATCTTCATCACTGTCCTTCAGATATTCTTCCAAAGCCATTTCTTCTTCTTCAACCATCTGATGTACTTGCAGCATTCCACGCCCACCTATTTGCCTTGGTAGATAAAGTCTGTCAATGTCACTGCGTGGATGAAGGGCATGATTCATTGTCATTATTTTTCTGGTCTTCCTATCCATTGCTTTTAGTTCTGCTTGAGTCCAGTCCACTATTCCAGCTGTGTATCTAATGACTGGAATTGCCCAGGTGTTGATTGCCTTTATGATATTTCCTCCATTGAGTTTGGACTTTAAGATCTTCTTCACTCTCTTGATGTATTCACCTCTAATTTTTTTCTTGACTTCAGTGTGCTTGATGTTGTCAGGTTGAAGGATACCCAAGTATTTGTAGTAATCTTCCTCATCCAGACTCTTAATGTTATTTTTGTGGGGCATCTTGATTCCTTCAGTTTTCACTATTTTTCCTTGTTTGATAGTAAGTGTGGCACATTTGTCCAAGCCAAACTCCACTGCAATATCTTGGCTATATATACGGACTGTTGAGCAGCGATTCTATTTCAGATGATGTTTTTCCATACAGCTTCAGCTCATCCATGTAAAGGAGGTGGGATAGTCTGGCAGATGCTTTTGATGTTTGATAGCCATGTCCTGAGTTATTCAGTATTGTTGACAGAGGAAACAGTGCAATAACAAATAGTAATGGTGATAATGAATCTCTTTGAAATATTCCTCTGATATTAACCTCTCCCAGTCTCTCACTATTGATCTGCAACTGTGTCTTCCATTGTGCCATTGATCTTTGCACAAATTTTCTGATGTTTCTACTGACTCCTGTTATTTCTAGGCACTTGATTATCCAGTCATGTGGCAGAGAGTCAAATGCCTTTTTGTATTATTTTTATATTACTACTACTACTACTACTACTACTACTACTACTACTACTACTATTACTACTACTACTCTTATTATGTCAAGGACTACATGTACTAACTAGAAGATGGGTTTTCCAGGTCAGAAGGTGTCCAAAAAGGTACAGTGGAAGAGAAGGGAGCAAGTGTGAGTAGCACTGATATTTATGACATGGCAAGATTAAAACTGAAATGATGTCTTCTTGCTCATCTGTCCAGAGACAATTGGGAAGTTCAGTGCTGCAAATCTATGTATACTGTGGACACCTGAAATGTCAGAACCCAAACTAAGGCAAAGTTGCTACTGTTGGAGCAGATGCGTCAAGACTGTGAACCAGCAAACTGAAATGGATTGAAATGGGTCATTTCACATCTGAAAAACCATTAGATCCTCTGTCTACTGAAGACAACATTATAGGAGAAATAGAGTAGCAATTGTTAAGAAACAAATGCCAACAGCAGGGCTTGGATGAAATCCTAAAAGTGATACCATAATCTTAATTCAGAAGTAACCTGCTCGGTACTATAACGATCTAATCTATGTTTCAATCTCAAAGGCAGAAGAAGGAGAAAAACACCATTTGTCTGGCAACTTGTTACACCTTGGCAACACAACAGCCCCCCCCCCCATTTCCCCCCCCCCCGCCTTCGTGTCAGTGTTGGTTCTTGGCAATTGCCTGGACAAGTCCCTGCAGTTTTATTGATAAGGTTTTTGGAAATGGTTTGTCCTGCCTCCTACCAAGTTTCATTCCTTGCACTGCCTATGGCAGAGAGATGTTTCCTTAGTAGCTATTCCATTACATCTCGGGTGTGTAATGACTTTTGCTTGAAAATTCTCCAAAGGTGTGGTAATTAAAAGCCATCAGCAAAAAACCAAGGTCCATTTGCCCTGTTCTTGCTTTGGGGAGCCTTCTTTAATTCCCAGCTGTACCTGCAAATGTTGGTAGGGATGGCCAAAGTCACAGTGCCATCTTTTGGAAGCTTTGTTTCCAAAACTTTTAAAACTGGATTTTAAAGCAATTATAGTTACTCCCCTTTTTATGGGACTACAATTGGATAATGTCATAAATTATATTTACTCCTGACTAATCTTCAATGACATACCATGTTCCTGTCAAGGCAATCACTTATGGGCAAACTGATATATCATGGAACAAATGTGACAATTAGTTCAGAATAATAACTAAAAGTTACAGACTCAACTTCATCATTATGTTCACATTTGTATCAGAAGTAGAACAAATGGGAGCTCGGCGCATCATGCAGCATCAGTTGATCTTGAATGTGGGCTTGTTGTCAACCCAAAGTTGTAACCATGTGAGCCATCGTGTTTTAAACATCATCATGAGAGACCAAAACTATCGAACAAATAATATGGACTGTTACTATCCATTTCAGAATCATAGAAACAATTTGGAATTTTGTTCATGCCAAATTGTAACAATATCAAAACCACACCCAGAATCAGTCTTGCTAAGTCTAACAAAGATAACTATATATCTATTTGACAAGGTCTGGGTCCACAGAAGACTTCATCCTCCAGGCTAAAATATGTTTGTGGTTTATTGTATTACAGCAGAGGTGTCAAAATGCCGGCCAGATGTATCATGCCAAAACTGCACCCACCTGCACCCACCCCATTGCCGACAATGGAAAAAAAGTTGCGATATGTCAGGACACATCACATGACATTGCGAGTTTGACACCTCTGTATTACAGGAATCCAGTCACTGCCTTCATGTCATATAAACCAAACTGCACATTAATTGTTTTACAACTTGTTTCCTTACAACCATTAATTGTCATACAATTGTTTTACAACTTGTTTCTTTACAACCATTGATTTAGTGATCATTTAAAGTTATAATGGTGCTGAAAAAAGTTACTTATGATCAATGCTTCCCACCATCACAGCACTCCTACATCCATGTGACAAAAATTCTCCCAGCAGGTCAAGTTATCATTCATGCTGTATTTATGTTTTAAATATCCAACATATTTTAAGCCAACATTTAATAAAAAATAACACTGGAGAACCTGAGATATCCCAGATTTCTTTAAATGACAGGATTAATGTGTGACTTTTATTTTTCTTGGCATTTATTCCTCTAATTAATTTATAATTTAAAAAAGGACAATAGTGCACAAAAATTAAATGATATGCATTAATGAGAGATTTCATAAAATAAAATATGTAAATTAAAAACCAGTTAGTTACAATTTCCAGGGTATCATTACAATACCAACCATACTGTTGGATCTACCTTTTTTGTCTTTCAGCTTTTTAAAAGCTTTCATAGGACTGCTACACTACAAACAACTATCATTGAGAAGATACCATCTTGCTGCATGAAGAGAATAAACTAAACTAAAAACCCACTCTATTTGCAATACTTCGGAGCAGTTTTTCTCAACTTTGGCAGCTTGAAGACATATGTGGACTTCACACAGCCATGCTGACCGGGGAATTCTGCAAACTGATATTCAAGTTGCCAAGGTTGAGAGGCATTGCTTTGGAGGGACTAATGCAAGGAGGTTTAATCTTGGCAGTAAATATAGGGCAATGTTTGAAGCACAAGCAAGATAACTTTCCATTCTTTTCCACAATTTCCTGCAAGTCTATAAGCTGTGGCCCAGATTTCATGTGCTTACTGTATCTTATAGATCGTGGGATTCGACAACTGCTTTCAAATAGCTATCTATTGGGACACTACATTGTAGTGACAATATGGAAGACCATTGTTATTTCAATGAGTTTAGTGACATATTTTGTCTTCACTCTAACTTGCTAAACCAAGGAGATGGGGGGGGGAAGAATTTCCATATAGCTTCAAAGCTCCTCCCCTCCCCCCCAAAAGTCTGACTTTCAATTCCCATCCCAGAGTCAGGTGCCATCCATCAAATTCAGGTCTTGCAGTCTCCTTACCATAGCAGAATCATAAAGTCACCGGTGCCAGGTTTTGATAAAAACTGCAGGCTTGTTGTTATTAATGGGGAGTTTATGAATGGAAACTAGTATTAGGTACTGTGAAAATTGGCTGCCCTTGGGGTACCTCTGCTATTATTAAGGAGCTGCTGGCAGCCTGTCAGAGATTTAGCTATTATCTTGCTTAGTATGTATGCTTTTTGTTATGCTTTTAAATTTGTTTGCTTGAGCTAATAATAAAGCTTAAAGTCCCTTTATTTACTGGAGAGTTCATTGTCTCTGGATCCAAAAGAACCAACTGCCTGGACACCTGATCACTTGGCAAAACATCTCCATTAAACTAGAAACCAACATAGACTACCCATCTGCTTCTCGCTTTTGATTTTTTGTGAAGTTCACAATATTTTGCAACCTACTATGGACAGGTATTAATTACGGTATGCTTTTAAGTCAGGCCTTAATTAAAATTGGATGTGGTGGATAAAGGTCATCTTGGTTTTCTGCCAGGTAGCATCAATTCAGGTCGTTTCGGGTAGAAACATCTCTAAACTGTTTGGGGAACAACAATGCAGGTAACTCTTTGTTTAATGTATCATTCTGCCCAAAAAAAATTACTATTATATTTCACTCCACTCAACCGAGCCAACACAGAGTTCGCGCAATTCTCCCAAGTTCTGACTCGGGAAATCTCGTATTTCTGTGCATGAACTACAGGATAATAAATGACGGCCGGACTTGAAACTGCGGACACGAAATGCTTTGAGCCATACATCAAAGCAGGTTTTCTTTTTCTTCTTTCTCTGAAAATGAAACCCCACTCTTATCAGGGCGTTCAAAACTAAAGGGAAGTTAGATTCCCCTCGCACGTTTAGATTTTCTATCTGGCTCCTCTTCTCCGTCGGAGCCCACTTTCCTCTGGGGGGGAAACGGGCAACCGGCTTCCGCTGCCCGCCGCCCCCGCCCTGCACCGGCTCCTCGAGGGAGAAGTTCCCCCGCCACGGCGCCGGCACCCAATTACCCCCACCCTCCTCAAGGCTTCCCTCCAGCAACTTGGTTCCCGGCACCGGGCAGACTTCCAGCCCGCGAGGACGCGGCCAAGCCGAGCATAGCGCCCCTTCTCGCCTCTCGAGCCAGCGCGCAACGCCTGGCGATCTGCGGCGGCAGATTCGCGGCAGACCCTCCCGCCGCTTTGCTCTTGCGGGCGGCTTCCTCGCCAAGGGGGAGCTCAGGCGGAGCGCTGTGGGGCTTTTGTCGAAGCGAGCCCGCCAAATCGAACCCGGGCGGGGAAGGCTGAGGAGCCGCAGCGCTGGGCCCCAGCCGCCTCTGTGGCGAAAGTGCGGTTGCCAGGACGCCGCTTTACCCAGCGGCCTCCCCGCGCAGGAGCCGCTGCTGCCGCTTCTCCAGCCGCCGCCGCCGCCGCCGTCGTCGCCGGAGCCTTCACCTCCATTGTCCGGGCCAGGTTGGGCCCATGGGCCCCGCCGCCGCGGGAGTCGCCCTGCAGCCGCAGCGTCTCAGCCGGCCCGGGGCTTGAGACGCGCTCGGTGAGAGAGCCGCGCCGGAGGGACCGGGAAGGGGGGGGGGGTTGAGGAGGCGGCGTCGGGCGGCAGGAGCGACACGGACGGCCTGGGGCCGAAGGCAGCTTCCCTTCCCGGAAAGGACAGGCAGCCACCCCCCACCCCCACCCGGAGGCTGCGTGGCCGGAGCGGGGCGGGGCGCCTGGAACAAATGAGCCGCGGCTGCCCGTTAGAGAGGTCGGGGTGGCGTCGGCAGGTGGCCGGGAGGCTGGCACGGGCTTCCCTGCCCCCCACCCCGCCTTCCCCGCAGTTCCGCTTGGCCGCCGCACGTGCAGAGGGGGGGGGTGCCAAGAGGGAGGCGGGAAGGCGGCGGGCCGCTCGGGGCTAAGCGTGACAGCCCCCCCTCGCCGCCGCCGCTGCCCCATCTGGACCCTCGTCGCTTCACCATATGGGGCGAGCGAGGTTGGCAGGAGCCCGGGAGGCAACCCGCGGAGGGGACACCCCCTGCGCCCCCTCCTTGCCCATCTGCAGGGAGGAGGGAGGCAGCAGTTTGTGTGTGGGGGGGGTGGGGGAGGTGAGAAGGGGGGAGCTTGGGAGTGGTGGGGGGAGCCGCTGCCCGTTTGGGAAGTCAGGGGAGTGGGATGCCCGGCCGCCTCTGCTCAGGCCAGCCTGCCTGGTTAGATGAACTTTTGTCGTTTTCGCCCATTCTGGGGGAGTCACGGGAAAGTTGCATGCCAGCACGTGTGAAGGCCTCTGGTTGGGAAAAGCTGCTGTAGGCCCCCAGCTCTTTTAGGAGAGGGGGAAACAGGGTGCAGCAAACGGGCTTAAAGAAGGGATAGTCTGGTACCATCTCTCTCTCTCTCTCTCTCTCTCTCTCTCTCTCTCTCTCTCTCTCTCTCTCTCTCTTACTTCTCCCCCTCCCCCCTGCATGAGTTCTCTTGAAAGGGGGGGGGGAAAGGGCCTGAGTTTTGACAGCTAACTTTTCTGTGAGTTGTCATTTCCTCTTAAAGGTGCAGGGTACAGTATGGGATGGGAAGGCAGTGGAAGGTTTGCTTCAGCCTGGACTCAGTTGTCAAAAGAGAGGTGCTGCAGGCATTGGGAAGGCTGTGTGTGAACTGGCATAGGCAGCGGATGGTTGTCATTCTTTGCACCCTCTTTAATTATTTTCTTCTATTTATCCCAGCTGCCAGGAGTGTTGCCTGACATCCTCTGCCTTAGCCGTCTTCTTTTCCTGCTGGTAGCGAGATTACAGAGAAAGACTGAACTGTCGGAAGTAGTACCAACTGTTGCATTCCTCCACTTCCCCATTTTTTTCCCCTTCACCCTCTCTTTTTACCTTGGGCATAGCTGTGGCTAACCATGCAGTGGGTGAGCCTCTTCCGCTATAGTGAGTGTGGCGTTGTTAAAGATGAGAGGGAAAACATGGGATTAGCAAGAAGTGTCAGTAAAGGGGAATCCTTAGCAGGCTGCCAGATTGTCTTCAGTCAGTTCCCTTCCTTGCATGTTAGGGAAAATGACCAGGATGGGAATTGGCATGATGAGATAGTGTGATTTCTCCTCAGAGTAATGGGGTTGCATGGCAATGGTAGTAAGTTAGCTTTGGAGTAGCACTAGTACTACCCTTGCCAAATTTAAATGCCCATTTGGTTTAGGTTGCTCCAGGCTGGGGTATTGGTGTATATAAGTGAATTATGAAGTGATTCATTCATCCTCCCGCCATCCTTCCATAGCCTGCATAGCGAAATGGCTCCCTGCGGACGGAAGAAAGCAGTGTGAGAGATCAAGGTAGGCTTGGGGCTGGGCAGAGCCTCTTTCCTTCCTCCTCATTTGTGAACATGACTCCTGATCAGAGTCTTCCAGAGGCTTGGAATTAAAAAAACAGAGAACATCATTAATAATATAAAAGCTTTAGCTTTTGCAGTCCCAATAAGTAAGGCCCCAGCATAAAAACAAATAGAAGAATTTACTTTTGAAAAGCAAGACAAATGAAATGTTTCCTTTAAAACGTGGCAGCACTGGGTAAATCTTCCTTGGAATCATTTTCTCATAGTATAGTTTAATTCAGTAGAAATAACATGATGCCAGCATTTGTATAACCGTAGCTACTTTCTTCCTTATGCAACTGAGAATGGGATTAATTTCACACTTGCATCCTTTTCACACCTTTGATTGATGGTTAAAAATAAAATCTCCTTTGAGTAGAGTTTAACTTCTGGTGACCTCATAAAAATGTCCATGTAGGATGGGCTTTTCTTTTTTCTTTTTTTGGCAACAACACAGAACGGATTTACTATTGCCTTCTTAAATGTTTCTTGACTTCCAACCCCAATCTACAGCTCCTGTGGTCTCCTGTATAGATACCGGCTAGCTCCAGACCTGCTTAGCTTTTTGCAATCAGCCAAGTTTAGCAAAGTGCTGCCACTGATACTAAATGTTCAGTGCAGATTTCTACACACCGGTGTTTTCAAGATGTGCTGAATTTTAAGCTGGTAGAATTTATTTCCAATATAAACAGTAATTTAGTGACAGCAACATTCCAGGCTTAGAAATTAGCATTGCTATCTGAAGCAGAAAGGAAAACACAGGAATTAGTCAACATTTGAAACAATAGTTCCAAGCGTCACAAGTGCATTGATAAGTGTGATAGCCCCTCAAAACAAGTAATAAGCTGCTCGGAGTCCCTTGTAAGTTAGTTGGGCGGCTATATAAATTTTCTTAATAAATTAACTGAGGGTAAGATACAACAACTCTCAACTTGGAAATTTGACAGGCTGTAGCAGGATATTTCTGTTTCAAATTCTTTTGCACATCCTAATTCACAGTTGTGCGTTGACCACAATTATTAATGTATCTTCATTGCTGTGTAAATTGATGACGATGAGGCTGGTGTACAATAGGATATGCAAGTATTCAGATAAGGCAAGAAGATATAAGGAAAGCTTTGTTGGGATTGTAGGTTTTTTTAAAAAGAAGCAGCAGATTGGCAGGGAGCTCTTCTGGTGCCTGCATACTCAGGACAATGAATTTTGATGGCGAACATACTACAGGTGGTAAGGATTGATTGTAATTACAGATGTCTCCTACAGCGTTACTATCAATCTGCATAATTTAGCAATAAATTAGAAGAAATAGGATGGAAAATAATACCTGTTTTAAAAGACATGCAAAGTTATACCAGTCGTATTACAGCCTGGCTGTAATATTTGTTCTGATCCAGTTGATCTTCTGGCTTTCTGGTTTCAAGTTTGCTTAATCAGTTGGGGTTAGTCAGATTCCGTCATAGGGATCCAGGAGTGTTGCTAAACACATGGACCTGGTTGGTTGGTTGGTTGATGGCTAATGTGGCAAACCTCCCATTCCTGCTCTTCACTCTCCTTCCCTGCAGAGCCGAGAAACACCATGGGGGTGGACTTCGACGTGAAGACTTTCTGCCACAATCTGCGGGCGACCAAGCCCCCCTACGAATGTCCTGTGGACACCTGCCGCAAAATCTACAAGAGCTACAGCGGCATCGAGTACCATCTCTACCACTACGACCATGACAATCCACCGCCCCCCCAGAACACCCCTCTGCGCAAGCACAAAAAGAAGGGCCGGCACGGCCGTGCGACCAACAAGCAGTCACCCAGCCCCTCCGAGACTTCGCAGTCCCCAGGGCGGGACGTCATGACTTACGCGCAAGCCCAGCGCATGGTAGAGGTGGACCTGCACGGCCGCGTGCACCGCATCAGCATTTTCGATAACTTGGATGTGGTGTCCGAGGACGACGAGGCTCCCGAAGAGGCCCCGGAGAACAACAGCAACAAGGAGAACACCGAAACGCCGTCGGTGGCTCCCAAAGCCGGCAAGCACAAGAACAAGGAGAAACGCAAGGATTCCAACCATCACCATCACCACCACCACCACAGTGCCTCAGCTGGCAACACACCGAAGCTTCCCGAGGCTGTGTACCGAGAGCTGGACCAGGACACCCCCGACGCCCCACCTCGCCCCACCTCCTACTACAGGTATCGGTTGTGGACCCCAAGCGGAGTCCCGTAGGACCGCGGCTCGGAGCACTGAGTGGGAGGGGCAGAGGATCCTTTAACCTGGAGCCTCAGGTAGAGAGAGGAGGGCTCCTTAAGAATGTGTTTCCCTCTCATAGGGTGGCTTCTGACTGCACCTTGTTCCGGTTTGGTTGGAGACCAAGGTAATCTGTTTTCAGGGGGGCATCAGGGAGACAGAAGGGGGAAGTCTTCCTGTTTGGGAAGGGGCTCCGCTGCAGTACTGGCAGTCCTCAACTTACCACCACAACCGAGCCCCAGGTTTCTGTTGCTAAGTGAGATAGTCGCTAAGTGAGTTTTGCCCCCATCTCAACGACCTTCCTTATCATGGTTGTTAAGTAAATCACTGCAGTTGTGAAGTGAGTAACACGGTTGTTAAGTGAATTTGACTTTGCTTGTCAGAAGGTCACAAAAAAGGGGCATTCCCGTGACCCACTGCAACCGTCGTAACTACGAGCCAGTTGCCAAGCGTCCAAATTTTGATCACATGGCCGCGGGGATGCTGCAACGGTGTAAGGGTGAAAAATGGCCATGCGTCACTCTTTTCCGTGCTGTTGTCACTTCGAACCGTCACTAAACGTCCTGTTGTAACTCGAGGACTACCTGTATTCCCCTCTAATGGCCATTGGATTTCCCCAGCACCAGTGTGCAAACTGGGTGGGGGGAAAAAAACACCCAGTTGCCCGCAAAGAGAGGCAGATTCTCTGCCAGTTGCCTTCCCCCTCCTGTTTTGAGTTAGAAAAGTATCTTGTGCTAAATGAAACTGGTTACATTGTGGGTTTTCTTTCCCCCCTCAATTGTAACTTTGACACTGCTCAGCCTGTTCCGTTCAGCTTCAGTAGCAAGAGTTTCCTATTACGATATTTTCTTTCTAAGCAAGGGGAAAAAAGGGACTTGAGTGGCCATAATCAACAATCCTTTTGCCTGAAGAGAGAAGAATGACAAACTGTACGTGTGTGTGTTGGTTGAGGCAGGCAGGATTCCCTTGGGTACCATTTGTTGGGGGTCAAGGGAAAGGGAGGTTTTTGCCTTCTCTTTCTGCTCAAGATCCCCATGTACATTTGGTGGGCCACTGTGTGACACAGAATGCTGGACTCGATGGGCTTTGGCCTGATTCAGCATGGCTCTTCTTATGTTCTTATGTTCTTATGTGTGTGTGTGTGTGTACACACCATGTATATAGAATATGTATATATATATATGCATCATGACATACCTGACACAAATTACGTGATTTGTACCGTTTGTGCTTTGTTAACTCACTGTGACTTTTAATGGCTATATATAGACTGATTGTGTGTCATTAAGTCAGTGTGGACTCCATAATAATCTGAACCTAACTTGGTCCTTCCATTGCCACTGGGCCCCTCTACATTGCTGGTGGGTTGTTTTGTGTTTTTTTTTTGCTTCTTCCACTTCCTTCCACCTTTCCCAGCGTTACAGCCTTCTCCAGGCAGAGGGATAAGGCAGAAATAAAGGAAAACTAGATGAGGGGGTTCATTATTATGGTTCTTGCAATCAGAGGAAGCAATACCTGACACTCGGCCACTTCAGTAGAGACTCTCTGGTGCCATTATTGGATTTTAACTATCAGGATGCTGTGTAGAAAATCCGAAGGGAACCAGGCTGAGTTATAACTTACTGTAGCCGAGCAGTAAAGCGGCAATGACACTTTTAGACCATTTAAAGTAGGTGAACGTACCAACAAATGCAACGATAACATGTACGATATTCGATTGTGCTGAGATGAACAAACTTGCCTTAGAACTAAAAGACAAAGAAGCTACAGAACGCTATGAGATATGGGACATGTACTATAACTGGTTAGAATTGAGGAATAAAAAAAGTATGAGAAGTAATGCAAATAAATGTAAGAGATGTAGGGCATAGTATTGCTAAGAAAAAAGAAAAAATGTACCTTGTATTTTGTTTGTAAAGAGAAAAAGGAATAATAATAATAATAATAATAATAAAAAAAAAATAAAAAAGTAGGGGTAAGGATGCTTAGCAATACCGTAGATCAGTGTTTCTCAACCTTGACAATTTTAAGGCATGTGGACTTCAACTCCCAGAATTCCACAGCCAGCAATGCTGGCTGTGGAATTCTGGGAGTTGAAGTCCACATGCCTTAAAATTGTCAAGGTTGAGAAACACTGCCGTAGATAGCAGCTCTGTAGGCCTCCATTTTCCTCAGTCTTGTACTTTTCTCTCTCCCCTTTTAGATACATTGAGAAGTCGGCAGAAGAGCTGGATGAGGAGGTTGAGTATGACATGGATGAGGAAGATTACATTTGGTTGGACATTATGAACGAACGTCGGAAGACAGAAGGTGTCAGCCCTATCCCTCAAGAGATCTTTGAATATCTAATGGACCGGCTGGAGAAGGAGTCCTACTTTGAGAGTCACAACAAAGGTGACCCAAACGCCTTGGTAGATGAAGATGCCGTCTGCTGCATTTGCAATGACGGGGAGTGTCAGAACAGTAACGTCATCCTTTTTTGTGACATGTGTAACTTGGCCGTGCACCAGGAATGCTATGGGGTCCCTTATATCCCAGAAGGCCAGTGGCTCTGCCGCCGCTGCTTGCAGTCACCTTCCAGAGCTGTGGACTGCGCCCTGTGTCCAAACAAAGGGGGCGCCTTCAAACAGACAGACGATGGCCGTTGGGCCCATGTGGTGTGTGCCCTCTGGATCCCAGAGGTCTGTTTTGCGAACACGGTGTTCCTGGAGCCCATAGACAGCATAGAACACATCCCACCAGCTCGCTGGAAGCTGACCTGCTACATCTGCAAACAGCGAGGTTCTGGGGCCTGCATACAGTGTCACAAAGCTAACTGTTACACGGCCTTCCACGTGACTTGTGCTCAGCAGGCTGGGCTCTACATGAAAATGGAGCCGGTCCGAGAAACGGGGGCCAATGGCACTTCGTTTAGCGTCCGGAAGACAGCTTACTGTGATATTCACACGCCACCTGGCTCAATGCGACGCTTGCCCGCCCTCTCCCATAGCGAAGGGGAGGAGGAGGAAGAGGAGGAAGAGGAGGATGGGAAAAGCTGGAGCTCAGAGAAGGTGAAAAGGGCCAAGGCTAAATCCCGGATCAAAATGAAGAAGGCAAGGAAAATTCTGGCTGAAAAGAGAGCAGCTGCCCCAGTGGTATCAGTGCCTTGCATACCTCCCCACAGGTATGGCACCCTCCCATTCTCAGCTTCTTGTTTGATACATGTCACAGTGTAAATAGAAACATTGGAGTGCTGCCTCGTTTGTAACAATGAGTTTACTATGAGGAATATTCTGAAATGGTTAGCCTGAACTGAGAAGAGCTAGATCAGTGTTTCTCAACCGTGACAATTTTAAGGCATGTGGACTTCAACTCCCAGAATTCCACAGCCAGCGTTGCTGGCTGTGGAATTCTGGGAGTTGAAGTCCACATGCCTTAAAATTGTCAAGGTTGAGAAACGCTGAGCTAGATTCAGATGGATCTTACGTTTTGGTCACATAATCAGAAATGCACGTAGGAACTCTCTTTGGCTGCAGTTCCTTTAAACCAGGAGCGTTGCTTGAAATAAAGTAAGATGCACATTTTAAAACAGATAAAATTAACCCCTTCCAATCACAGATACATTTGTTAGCATTTTAAATAGCAGGAACATTCGCACATATTTCGTTATAATGAGAGTGGTTGTCCAATATCACTCAGAAACTGTTGCAGCTAAGCTTGAATTTGAACAGTTTCTTTCGCCTATTATAATCTGTGAGTGCCCAGATTATAATAGGTATGTGTATATCCATGCGAAGGTGCAGCATCTCTGCTCCTTAGGGGCTGCGTTTGGTGAAATTCATTCAGTGGAATATTTCCAATTTCTTCTTTGCTCGGCTCTCCGATAAGATCCCCCTATTTTTTATTTCGTTAGCGTGGAGTAGCATTTGGAAGGGCTGGTTCCTTCTTCTTCTGAGCAATCATTTCAGAGGCAAGAAATATACGGGTAATCCTTGACTTACCGCCACCACTGGGATCGGAACCTCCGTCATTAAGTGAGGTGGGGGCTAAAGGAGCCAAGCCTGATTTTGCAAGCTTTATTTGCTCTTCATGTTAAGTGACTCATACACTTGTTAAGTGAATCCGGTTTCCCTATTGACTTGTGTTGTCAGAAGACGGCTTCGAAGGTCGCAAATGGCAATTAGGTGACCCTGAGTTGCTGCAAACTTTGTAAATATCTGCTGGTCGCCCAGCACCTGAATTTTGATCACGTGACTATAGTTTGAGGACCAATTATAAGTCACTTTTTCAGCACTGTTATAACTTTAAACCAGCGGTTCTCAACCTTTTTCAGGCCGCGACCCCGACCTGCGCCGTGCACGCACGCCGGGACCCCAACCTGTGCTGCGCACGCGCGGCGCAACGCATTGCACATGTGCGGCGTGACGCCCGCATCACGCATGTGCGTGCGATAGCCTGCATCGCGCAATGCGCGGCGCGACGGCCCGCATCGCGCATGCGCGGTGCTACCCCGTGCATGCGCGGTGCTGCCCCCTGCGCCGGCCGAGGGGAAAAGGGGGAAAAAAATGGCGGACTGCGTTGTTTGGCGACCCCCGTGAAATGGTCGTTCGACCCCAAATGGGGTCGCGACCCGCAGGTTGAGAATCGCTGCTTTAAACAGTCATTAAGCGAATGGCTGTAAATTGAGGACTTGCCCTTCCCCTTTAAAGCAGAACTGAGAGTTTCATTCAGATCTCTTGAGAAATGTATTAATGGACTGAGAAGCAACCTCTTGCCTAATCAGTTTGGCAGCGATGCTAAAGAAAGTAACTTTCTTTAATATCTCTTGACCTTGTTCTTTAATCTGGCTCACCTCTACCTGTGAGATTATTATAAGAAAGCAGCTAGATATGTTCGGCTGAGTTTTGCCTCTCCGCCTGTCTCTGTACGCTTCCCTCCTGTTGTTACGTTCCTGACTGGTGTTGGGGAGAAGGACTGACAATGAGTCAGTGGATATGGCCTGTACCGTGGCACCTCATCTCCCAGAAGTCTTTCCCCCTTGTTGTTCTTGGAGAGATTGAGAATGGTGTCAGCTTCATGCTTTCCAGAGTACTCCTTATGCAGGTAGTCCTCGACTAACAAGAGTTCATTTGGTGACCAAAGTTACAACAGCACTGAAAAATGTGGCTTAGGACCATTTTCCACAATTACCCCCTTTGCAGCATCCCCCGGGTCACAGGATCACAATTCAGACGTTCGGCAACTGGTTCATATTTATGACCGCTGCAGTGTCCCGGGGTCATGTGATCCCCTTTTCACCAGTCAACGGGGAAGCCAGTTTCACTTCACAATTTGGATTAGTCACTTATCAAATGCAGGGATTCACTTAACAACCGTGGCAAGAAAGATCACAAAATGGGGCCAAACTCACCTAGCAAATGTCTCACTTAACGCCATAAATTTTGGGCTCAATTGTGAGCGTACGTTGAGGACTGCCTGACTGTACTTTAAATTCCAGGCTGTCCCATAGTTTTCCAGTGTTTGTGGTTCTGCTTTAAAAGTGCTTTAAAATAGGGCTGCTGTAGCTAAGTTGTAAAACCCCAAATGAGCCCAAATAAGTGGCAGCAAAGGGTTACGATTTCCGCTCCTCTTTGTTCTAATCATTGATTGAATACCTTGGTGTGTGAATTCTTTTTCACTGTATTCTTCACCACCCCGTATACTGTCGCCCTGTTAAAATCAACCCTCCATGGTTAATAAAGCCAGCTTTTCACTAAGTGCTCTTTCCTCTGCAGCTTAAAGGCTAGGCCAACGGTGGGGAACCTTGGCTCTTTTATGACTTGTGGACTTCAACTCCCAGAATTCCTGAGCCAGCATGGCTCAGCTTGGAAACCTCTCCCTTTCCCTTCAGCATGGCTGGCTTGGGAATTCTGGGAGTTGAAGTCCACGAGTCATAAAAGAGCCAAGGTTCCCCACCCCTGGGTTAGGCCAGCGGTGGCGAACCTATGGCACAGGTGCCAGAGGCGGCACTCAGAGTCCTCTCTGTGGGCACGCGCCCCAGTCCTAGGCCTTCAGCTGGGTTTTATAAAACCTTTTCGCTTTAGGCCTCTGCCGCCGTGTACAAAAAAAAGGTTCAATCAATCAGTCAATTTCAACTTCTCGCGGGAAAAAAGATCTTGCAAAATTGGAATTGATTGATTGAACTTTTTAGTCCCATCCAGTCTGCTGTTACCACCGCAGCCATGCCCACCCAATGGGCCGCGTCCACCCGGCACCCGACGATGCATAAGTGGGTTTTGGGTTGCAGTTTGGGCACTCGGTCTCTAAAAGGTTCGCCACCCCTGGGTTAGGCCATCGGCACATACAGCATTTGTACCTCTATAATACTTCTTCTTGGGCAAGTGGCTGTGTTGCTGTGACTAGCAGCTGTTGGCATTGTTGACTGGAAGGGATTTGTGACTTCTTCCAGGAGAGGGTGTAAGCAGCAGCTGCAGGTGGAATTAATATGAGCTATGGTAACTTGCTCAAATGAAACCGAGAAGACATTTGAAACCATGACAAATTGAGAGCTGATTCTTTGTAGCTGCCACCACCAGCACCTTTATTATTATTATTATTATTATTATTATTATTATTATTATTATTGTTATTGTTATTGTTATTGTTATTGTTATTGTTATTGTTATTATTATTGTTATTATTATTATTTTATTTTCCTCTTACCTTTCTTCATCTCTGCAACCAAATTTCAATGTTGAAATCTTGGATGGGGTAGTTATATCTTACTTAGGAAAATTATGTGTGAGACGAACTTGTTGGACAGGTTTTTTGTCCTGTCTTCTAATTCCAGATGAACCCTTCCTTAAGAACATAGATTTATTTATTTATTATTTATGCATTGGGTTTGCACGCCGCCCATCTCGCTATTAAATGACTTTGGGAGGCTCATCGAGTGGTTAAAAAAAAAGATAAATATAAAAACAATTAAAAATGTGGACCTGCTTTCACTGAAACGTCTGCAGATGTTGACTCTGATAGTACCTAAGAGGGTGATTGTGAAGGACATGTGAAGTTTAGCAGAAATTGTATTTTAATTGTATCTTGCTTGGATGTGTTATTGTGCTGTTTGTTTCTCAACCTGTTGTGATCCAGGTATGGTGTAGTGGACAACAATTCCTTTCGTCTTCACCCAACAGATTCTGGAATTATACATTAGGTTTTTTGCTTTTGCTCAGTCCCACCAAGCTGAGTGTTGAAAGTTGCCTTTGTGGCTCTAAGCGTCAGGCTTGTCCCGACTTGAACATTTAGGAAAGAAAGACCCTCGACTCCCATTTTTGAAGTGAAAGGTTTACTTTTACTAAAGTCAAGCGGTTACAGCATAAGCAAAAGTTGGATCTGAATATCCCCGGGCAAAGCCTGCATTTTCCCTTCTTCCCTGGCCCTCCCGCCCTTGACCAGTCCCATTGGTGTCCAATGAAATTTAAATCAGGTGTTTTGGCAATGGCTTTAAGATTTGGTGCCTCTTTGGTGGAGTTCTCATAGCTTCGTCCTTAATCAGCCAGTCTGTTCTGGGTTGGCAGCTCTGGTTCCTGTCACCCTGTCATTCTCCCCTTCCACCTCCTCCTCCTCCCCTTCCCGTGTTTTATGGCAGGATGCCAGCCGAAGGGAAGAATGCTGAAGATGGCAGACCTGACGCTGAGATTATTCTGGTTGAATGCAGAATTTGAATCCTTCTCTTTTATCTACTCCCCCTGACCAGTGGCACTGGCGCATCCTTTCTCACAGCCTGGGGTTCTGACCCTCCGGCGTTTATGTTATCTCCTGCCTGACCCCACTCTCCTTCCCCCACAGGCTTAGTAAGATCACCAATCGCTTGACCCTTCAGCGAAAAAGCCAGTTCATGCAGAGGTTGCACAGTTATTGGACTCTGAAGAGGCAATCCCGCAATGGGGTCCCCTTGTTGCGGCGGCTCCAAACGCACTTGCAGTCACACAGGAACTGTGAGCAAGGAAGGCCAGCTCCTCCTCCTCCAGTGTCCAAGACTGAGCAGGTACGGCTTCACTCGAGTTTTCGGGCAAGGGTGGATGAAAAGGGCATGGATGTCCCTCGTGTGGAAGAGCACTTGGCTGCCACTGGGTGCACGTAGCCCAAGAGCAAGGACTTTGTTTGTTTGTTTATTTAGCCAACTGCTATGGCTCCCCCGACTCATAACTGCAGCTAAAACGTATCCACGAGATAAAGCAGTGACACAGAAAGAGCGTAGCCTGACCGAGGCCAACTCGCGTTCAGTTTTCCAGCCATTTGCCCAACAGGCGCCTCCAGCAGCCTTGCCCAATGGCTCCGTTTATCCATCTGTTTCTCCGTGCTGGATGGGTTGCAGCCAGGTGGGCGGGCTTGGGGACAGTTAGTCACGAGGCTGCCTTGGTTTGGCGAGGCTTCCCAGTTCGTACGGAGGGAGGCATTTTTTCAGCTTTCAAAGCAAGGTGAGCTGGGAGATTAGCTGCCAAGGACTTGTATTTTGCAGGTAGGAAGCCCCATGTTCAATCTTGGCATCTCCTCCTAGAGAATCATGGAACGGGAGGCCCACTTCCTCTGAGATCCTGAATACTGTACGGTAGTTGCTGCTCCATGGTAGATAGTGTATACCGGCAGAGTAACTTGATATCAAGTTGTTTAGTGCCTTGTGCGTTCCTTCCTTCCTCTGCAACAAGGGAGGGAGGGAGAAGGCAACAGTTTCCCACAGTGGTATCTGCCACATTCTGCCCGACACTGCCGTGGCTTTTGCCATGCTCCACTTCCTGTGGCTCCTGGCAGGAGCAATTCTGGCAGGAGCTGATTTGCTGCCGTTCTGTAAGCAACGGCAGCCTGGCATTTGGCAGGGATGCCCCTTCCTCTCACAGACTCTGATGTTCCTGCAGCGAGATAACACAGAGGATAAGAACTGGGCCCTGAAAGAGCAGCTGAAGTCCTGGCAGCGCCTCCGCCACGACCTGGAACGAGCGCGCTTGCTGGTGGAGTTAATTCGCAAGCGGGAGAAGCTCAAGAGAGAGACGGTAACTGTGCCAGGGGAGGGAGCTGGGGAGGGAGGTACAGGGTTCTCCTCTGGATAACTTTGGGGGGGCGGCGGTGAGGGGAAAGGGGCAGGGAGTAGGATGATCCCAGAATACCTGAGATTGGGAGCTTTTAGGGAAAGCAAGATGGCGGATTTTTGCACTCTAGGCCTTTTTTTTATTTATTTATTGGAGAATGACACTGAAAGAGGAAGAAGGCAGGATGTTTCCCTGAGAGACTAAAGGAAACAGTAGAAGCCAAGTTTACTTTTTGGCAGGAAAAACGGGCCTTTTGATTTGCATTTTAGAGCCGTGGTGGCTCAGTGGTTTGAATGCAGTATTGCAGGCAGACTCTGCCCACAGCCAGGAGTTCAGCCCTGACTGGCTCAAGGTTGACTCGGCCTTCCATCCTTCCGAGGTCGGTAAAATGAGGACCCAGATTGTTGGGGGCAGCTATGCTGACACTTGAAAACTGCTTAGAAAATGCTGAAAGCCACTAAGGGGTGGTATATAAGTCTTAAGTGCTACTGCTGTTTAGAAGGCGTTTGTTTTCGTAGATTGCCCTCTACCTGCTCCCAGGCTGTTTTCCACGATGTGAACAAAGCTGGCTCTGGGCTGTGTGTGCTGCAGCTTTGCCTCTCCTTGGGGAATGGCTTTCAGTCAGCGTCCCTGGGGCTTAGCGCAGGTTCATTAGGGGTTTCACAAAAACAAGTTCAGTCATATCAGGCAAGCTGCCCAAAAGGCAACTTGTTTATTAGACTGATAATGTTCTTGCCATGCATCGTTTTAGGGACTCACGAGCACCTCTGAGGGGCTTGTAAGCGCTCAGGTCATGAAGGATGAGAAGAAGGCTTTGGGGATGCTGGCTCTCTACGTAAAATAGAGAGCAGCCAGTTAATGCAAAAAAAAAACAAAACACTCCCTGGCGTTAGAAAGTTTGAACCCTGGTTTTGTATCGGGTTAGAGAAAGGAAGGCTGCACTCTTGTGTTTATCAGGTTTGCGGGCACAGACCTCCGGGAGGGAAGCTCTTCTATGGGGGATGAGCTAAGAGGGAAACCAACATGGATTCCCTAACATAGTCAAGACGCTCTTTGTTCCTTTGAGCTCGGTCTCCATTTTGGATCCTCCTGCTTTCTAACCCCATGGTGATTCAGAGGCCCCAAACGTAACAGTGGCAGAGTGTATGGCCACCCTGTGCTCAGTAGCACCTTCCCTTCTCTTTCAGATTAAAATCCAGCAAGTGGCCCTGGAGATGCAGCTGACTCCCTTCCTCATCCTCCTGCGCCAGACCCTCGAGCAGCTCCAGGAAAAGGACACGGGCAACATCTTCAGCCAGCCGGTCCCGCTGTCTGAGGTAACAGAACTCTACGAAGTAAGAACCCCTCCACCCCCAATTTATCTTTTGCTCTGTTCCCATCCAGCCGAGGGGCTGGTCTTGCGGCTTGCTGGTCCTATCCACTAGTAGTATCCTGGTCATAATGAGGGAAACCTTAGAAAAATCAGACCCATTGCATAAACATACGTCGCTGCTCTGTTTGGTGTGTAATAATATGTGGATTTTCCTCACGGTCTTGAAAGAGAATGCTTGGGCTCAGTGTGCTTTTTAATACGCACTGAGGCAGCATTTCTTTTTCAAGTCGCATATTTAGCCCCAGAAACTATAAATGACGTGTGCAGGAGCAGTGGATCCCTGCAAGTCGTCCTTCCTGCGACAGTCACTGTTCTCAAGCCTGGTATATCAGTGGATGGCCATTGATTCTATTTACCTTCTCTCTAGGAGCTCAAGTCAGTGTAGACAGTCTTCCCTCATCCACGTTTTGCCCTTCAAGAACATCCCTGTTAAGTAGCTTAGGGTCAGGAATCAGTGAAGTCTCTCTGAGGACTACCTCGGCTTTTAAAATCTAGATCTTTTGGGTCCATTTCTAGCATTCCCATCACGATGACACACAGACACTGGTTTGGATATCCCTTCAGTTCTGGTTGTGGCTGAAGCTGGCATTTCAGTTGGAGCTTAGGTGTAAGGTGGCATTTCTGGGGTCATCGGTAATCAGGGTGGAAGGGTCAGAATGGAGGTGTGAGGCTCTGTGAAGGAGCATAAGAAGCGTGGCTCCTCCTTTCATGCCTCCTTCGACTGGGTGACTCTGGATAGACTGACATTGGTTGTCCCAAGCCTTGTTGACCTTCACGTTGCTCTAGAAACCAGTCTTCCTTGTTAGCAGGATAGATCTGCTAATCTGTACTACCAATATAGTCCACCCATTTCTGCTTTCTTCTACTTTCCTATTTGCCTCAGGTGGAATTTGTGCATGGCCTAATAAGACTATTCCTTCTCGTCTGCTTTCTTTTCTGACCCTGTTAAAAGCAAAAGCTTCCCCAAGTTAACTTCAGCTCCTGTCGATCATATGGTCCCATCCATGCAGGTTTCTTGACAACAGCTTAAAAGTGGCTTACAAATGAAGGCAAATATACGTGTCCCAGGATAATGTTGCAGGATCCAATCTGGGTCGGTCACCGGGACCGGACGTTTTTTAGTCTTCCGAGCTTTTGAACGTGTGCTGGAGGCCCCATCCTCAGGGAACTTCTCTCTCACCAGAATGTGTCCTACCTTTGCCTTCTTTCAAGATGTAATTTCTCAGTCTAGCCCCGTGGTGGCGAACCTATGGCACGTGTGCCACAGGTGGCAAGCAGAGCCCTCTCTTTGGGCACGCGCACTGCTGCCCCAGTCCTAGGTCTTCAGCTGGGTTTTATAAAACCTTTTCACTTTAGGCCTCCACCGCCGTTTGCAAAAAAAAAAAAAAGGGGGTTCAATCAATCAATTTCAACTCGCAGGAAAAAAAAAGATCTCGCAAAGTTGGAATTGATTGATTGAACTTTTTAGTCCCACCCAGTCTGCCGTTACCATCGAAGCCACGCCCACCCAATGGCACACGCCCACCCGGCACCCGATGATCCATAAGGGCACTCGGTCTCTAAAAGGTTCGCCATCACTGGTCTAGCCTGTAGCCCTGAACTAGTCCTAGTCTCCCATCCAGGCACTAATCAGATAGGTCCCTGCTTAGCTTTTGGGGATCAGCCAATATTCTCTCACCTACTGTAGGCAGTAACCAATGAACAACTGCCTAATTCACTAATAAACAATTAACCCTCATAGGAATGCCATCAGCTCTCAGAACTTTCCCAATTTCATTCTTGTCATCCTGATGCTTTTGCCCAGCCTTATCCAGTTCAAGTGCCTTCAGCTGTGCTGGACTTCAGCCCCTGCCATTCCTAACCCTTGGGACCATTGTTTAATGGGAGTTGGAGATGGCTGATTAGTTCAAGCAGCAGGCTTTCCACAGCTATTCCCCAGGCCCAGCTAAGCAAGCAAGCCCCTCCTGCGTGGCTAGTGTCGCTCTTTGCAGAGTAGGCTAATCATCAAATTGCTTTAGGTGGATCAATTATCTCTTTTTTAATTGCCGGGTGATGAAGTCAAGGGGACTGCTTTTCCCATGGCTGGGAATCTTGTTGCAATAAGTCTGTATTAACTTTTAGTTGATACCAGTGTTTTCCCCCGTAATATCTGAGAATCTAGTTACAGCCCATGGATTTGGTAATAACCTTCTTCACCTGCTTTATTTAGGAGAACTTTTATTTAAAGTTTGCTGTTTATGGTAAAGAGCTAAGAAGACTCTTTTTTTGTTTGCCTAAAAATACAGAAAATAAAGCAATTCCCCCATTTCAATAGATTAAAAAAAACACAAAATACAATAAAATTTCAAAGGACCCCCATCTCTTTACAGAATCAATCAAAATGAACCATTAGTTCAGAGCTAGATCATTCCTCCTGTTGGTTGGAGTAAGGAAACCAACAGAGTAACTCCATTTTTAAAAGAGGATGGTCCCCCTGTGCAGCCACCGTTGGTTTTAAAATGTCCAGTTTGGCTCTCTGTCCTTTCACTCGGAAAAAGTCCGTACGGTGCATAAGATTTGGAGAGCGCTCAGTAATTGAATGAGTCGTGGGTTGAGGCTGAGAAATCAAGAGCCAGGAGAATAGGTGGGCCTCTAGAGCAGTGTTTCTCAACCTTGACAATTTTAAGGCATGTGGACTTCAACTCCCAGAATTCCACAGCCAGCAATGCTGGCTGTGGAATTCTGGGAGTTGAAGTCCACATGCCTTAAAATTGTCAAGGTTGAGAAACACTGCTCTAGACAGTATGAAGAACGGGAAGAATGGAGAACTTCTGTTTCCAGGTGGATTAAGGATGGCCAACCTTAACTAGCTAGTTTTTAGACACATCCAAAATGAACCTGCTTATTTCTCTCTGACTTGCTGCATTATTCCCGGAAAAGCAAGCAATCCTTTTAGTTGTTGTTGGTTTTTTTTTTAAATGATTTTTGCAGGTACTTCTTTACAAGACTTAGGGATGCCTTGCTCTTGGGTGTGTTTCTTGACTGCCTGTTGCATAGTATCTTATGTGCCCACAGGGAATGGCAGTACCCCTTCTAAGTGGGGACATTGCTCCAGATTGGGCGAGAGCTTTAAAGCCAGTTTCAAGGCTGCTTTAACCTCTTCTTTTCTTGGAGCAGGACTGCCCCAGAAGCGGGATCCCAACCCGCTTAGCCTCCCTGCTCTTTGCCCACTGCAGGTCCCAGACTACCTGGACCACATCAAGAAACCGATGGACTTCTACACAATGAAGCAGAAGCTGGAGGCCTATCGTTACCTGAACCTGGATGAGTTTGAGGAGGACTTCAATCTGATAGTCACCAACTGCTTGAAGTACAATGCCAAAGATACCATCTTCTATCGGGCAGCTGTTCGGTTGCGGGAACAAGGGGGCTCGGTGCTGCGACAGGCACGCCGGCAGGCTGAGAAGATGGGGATTGACTTTGAGACCGGCATGCACTTCCCCATGGCTGGAGAGGAGGCTCCTCTGCGGAGCACCGAGAATGGTTAGTGTTCATCCTCAGAGACGGGGAGAGGTGTTCTGGAGCAATGGTAGGGCCAAACCCTTTATTCTGCTCCAGCATATTAGAGCGGAAGAGCATGTAGATGAAATTACTCCCATGCATTGGATGGCCTGGGGCAGGGGATAGGCAACCTGGGCTCTTTTATGACTGGTAGACTTCAACTCCCAGAATTCCTGAGCCAGCATGGCTCAGCTTGGAAACCTCTCCCTTTCCCCTCAGCGTGGCTGGCTCAGGAATTCTGGGAGTTGAAGTCCACCAGTCATAAAAGAGCCAAGGTTGCCTATCTCTGGCCTAGGCCTAGGCTGCTTTATGACTCGTGGACTTCAACTCCCAGAATTCCTGAGCCAGCATGGCTCAGCTTGGAAACCTCCCCCTTTTCCCTCAGCATGGCTGGCTCAGGAATTCTGGGAGTTGAAGTCCACGAGTCATAAAAGAGCCAAGGTTGCCTACCCCTGGCCTATATATATATAAATTAAATTCATTAATTTATTAAACGTATATGCTGCCCATCTCACTGCCAAGTGACTTTGGGCGGCTGAAGGCCAAACAAAGCAGACCTTTCCTAAAAGCGGGCGTTATCCTTCTCCTAGATGAGGAGCGGCAGCTGCTATCCAAGAACCAGAAGCACCTGCCTCCAGAAGACCAGCTGAACCTCCTGCTTGAGCGTCTGGCCGAGGTGAGCGCCGGGAAGCAAAGCGTGAGCCGCTGCCAGCAAACCAAGATGATCAAGAAGGAGATCACCGCCTTGCGGCGCAAGCTGGCACACCAGCGGGAGACAGGGAGGGATGGGCACGGCCCCTTGGCCCGCATCATTCTGCCGACCCATAACCCCTGCGAGAAGGACGCTCAAACCGACAGCGCCGCTGAGGAGAGCAGCAGCCAAGAAACCAGCAAAGGTTGGTGGTGGTGATGATGCTAGAAAGCCCGGAGCTGCTTCTCGTCCCCGTGCGGAATTGGGGCATTCCTTCCCTCTGAAATATTTCCCCCGGAAGCTCGCAGGGGCATCTCTTGGGAACGCCACAGCGTCCTGCGCACGTTAGCCCAGCTGTCCCCAGAGGTGCTTTTCAAAAGGCAACTGGGCTTTCTTCGCTTTTTCCTGGAAGACGTTTCGCTTCTCATCCCAAGAAGCTTCTTCAGGGATGAAAGGCAAAATGTCTTCAAGGAAAAAAACAAAGGGAGCCCAGTTTGTCTTTTGAAAAGCACCTTTGGAGCAACCATGACCTGGACGACTGAGAATCTCCATGGACAATTAACCTAGCTGGGTTTTCTCCAACTCGGCATCTTTCACATGTGAAGTTTTTGGAGCTCTCTCTGAGCTTGGTTGTTCGTCTCCAGACATTTCATTACCCAACTACGTAACATCATCCGTGTATTGACATTGTTAGCCAGTCGGGTAATTTATTTATTTATTTAAATCACATTTATATGCCGCCCCTCTCCAAAGACCCGGGGCGGCTCACAACAAAAAATACTACAATAATTTTAAAAATTAACACATTCATACCACACACAAACACAATCAATTCACATGCACTGATGGCGGGACACTCTTAGGGCCGAGGGGCAGAGCGCAGCTCACATGCCCCAAGCCTGTCGGCATAGATGTGTCTTCAATCCTTTCCGGAAGGCTAGGAGGGAGGAAGCAGTACAAACCTCCGAGGGAAGCTGGTTCCAGAGGGCTGGGGCAGCAACGGAGAAGGCCCTTGCCCTAGGTCCCGCCAGGCGGCATTGTTTGACGGACGGGACTCGTAGGAGGCCAACCCTATGTGCCCTAACCGGTCGCTGGGATTCATGAGGCTGAAGACGGTCCCGCAAGTATCTTGGTCCATTGCCATAAAGGGCTTTATAGGTCATAACCAACACTTTGAATTGTGTTCGGAGACCATTTGGTAGCCAGTGCAGCTCACGGAGAGCTGGAGTGATATGAGCATGTCTTGGGAGACCCAAGACAGCTCGCGTGGCCGCATTCTGGACCACCTGCAGTCTCCGGACATTCTTCAAAGGTTGCCCCATGTAATGAAATGTCTGCAAGCAAACAGTCAAAATCAGAGAGCTCCAAGAACTTCACATATCAACCCTGAGCTACAGATAACCTCTCCTTAAACACGTTGAACTATATTTCCCATCATTCTCCAGAGAGCAGTGAAATGGAAGGGTGGCAGGTTAGAAGATCCCAAGATCACTTTTCTTCATAGGAGTCAGTGTTGCTCCTCCTGCCTTTCGCCAAGCTTTTCGCTCTACTCAGGCCCATGTTCCTGAACTTATACAGAAGTTCCTCTCATCCAGTGGTGGGATTCAAATATGGGAACAACCGGAGTTCTCTGTGTGGATGCCGCTTCCGGAAGTCCATTCTGGGCCCGGGCAACAAAAAATTAGCTACCGGTTCTGCCGAACTGGTGCGAACCGGCTGAATCCCACCACTGCTCTCATCCAACCCTTATTGCTGTGCTGAGTTACATATGGAAGACAGCTGTCACTAAAGCTTGCACAATTTTCGAAAGGCATCTTTTAGAATCTGTAACCTTCTTTTCACAAATGCAACTGATTTACGAAAGTTATTTTTTTTAAAAAAAAAAGCCTAAAATGTTGTTTCCTGGATGCAGAGAAGACGTTTTTTTTTTTTTTTTGCCATTTCCAGAAGATGGGACAATATTCCTAGGTTAGGGCAGGTTCACTGAAACAATTTTTGGAAAAAAGACTGCCTCAGCAGTTGAAGGAAGTTTTCCTTCCGCAGATTACTTCAGCAGAAGGTGGTCAGCTATGCTTTTCTGATGATGCTGTAATGGCATCTTCAAGACGTCTTTCAACTCTGTCTCTTAGTTCTTTGCTTGTTCTTTAAGAAAATCAGAGCACCGTGAAGTTATTTGTGCTTAGCCCAGTCGTATCATTTGAAACATGATGCTTAGCCTAATGTTAGTGGAGATTTCCCTAGAGACCAGAGGTCGCCAGCCTTTTGGGCACCAGGGACCGGTTCCATGGAGAAAGGTTTTTCCACGGACCGGAGGGGGTGTGGTTTTGTGTGCTGCCTGCATCCCACGGATGGGGCTTTGCTTGTTTGTGCGGACCGGTTGCTGGCATGCTGCGGCCCAATAACCGGTCCACAGACTGGGGGTTGGGGACCCCTGCCCTAGACGGTTCATTATATCACAGTGTTATTACGAAGGGCACGATGGGTCTAAAGAATTATGATACATGGAACATTTTTTAAAAAAAAAAAATGCCGAAGCCCAGGTCCTTAACTTGGAGTTGGGAAGTTGTGTAAAGCTTGCCTTGCGTGTTGCATTAAGTTTGTCTCGGGACTCCCTTGTTCACGGATACATTTTTGGCGCATTAGGTGGCCCTGGGGCATGTTGGAAGGTATATTGAACAAAAAATAGTAAAAGTTGCCTTGCTTGAGAGTCATTCCATTTCCAGTAGGGAGACGAGACTGGCCTTAGCGGAAAGGTTGAACGCTCTCTTAAAATCAGCTGTTCAACTTACAGGTCTCCTTGGTTAATAACTACTCACTCAGTGGCCACTTAAACTTGTGACGGCACTGAACGAGTGGTACTTAACGACCAGTCATGAGAGTTCTGGTTATTGCAGCATCTCAACAGTTATGTGGTCACCATTTGCAACTTTCTTTGCCAGCTTTTAACAAGCCAGGTCAGCTGGGAAGCTGGCAGCAGGTTGCAAATGGTGACCATGTCTCCTTGCTTAATGACCTCTGTTGATTCACTTACCAACAAGTCTGGTCCCAATTGCTACAGTTAACCAAGGACTGCCTGCACTTGTCTCTGGGAGACAGGCTCCTGGCCCCCAAAGTGCAAAAGTTGTTCCTCTAAACCAAAGCCTCCACCTCATTCCAGGCCTTGGCCCCAATTCCTCCTCCACCCCAGCACACGAAGTCGGCCGGAGAACATCGGTGCTCTTCTCCAAGAAGAATCCCAAAACCGCTGTGCCCCCCAAGCGTCCCGGGCGCCCCCCCAAGAATCGCGACAGTCAGATGGCGCCAGGTCATGGGAACAGCCCCGTGGGGCCGCCTCAGCTCCCCATCATGGGATCCCAGCGGCAGCGCAAGCGAGTGAGGAGCCCACGCCCCAGCTCCAGCTCCGACAGCGACAGCGACAAGTCAACGGAGGATGCTCCGATTGGTGAGTGAAGCGACAGAGAAATCTTGAGCAGCGGACCTGGGTTCCACCTTAGGTCTATGGTGAAAGAAGAGGTGCTTGGTTTCCTGTAAAATCTTCCCCAAGGCTTCCCTGGGAATGTAGTGGCTCTTAATGAGAGCAAATCTGCAGAGGATCCAACTTTAAAGGTGTAGTACAGGCAGTCCTCTATTTACGGTGTTCATTTAGTGACCATTCGGACTTACAGCGGCACTGAAAAAAGTGACTTATGACCTTTTCTTCAATCCCTGCAGCTTCCCCATGGTCACGTGATCAAAATTCAGACTCTTGGCCATTGACTCACGCGTGTGACTGTTGCAGTCTCCCCGGGGGTCGTGTGATACCTTTTGTGACCTTTTGACAAGTAGAGTCAATGGGGAGGCCAGATTCACACAACCACCGGGTTACTAATTTAACAACTGCAGTCATTCATTTAACAACTGTAGCCAGAAAGTTCATAAAATGGGGCACAACTCGCTTAACAACAGAAATTTTAGTCTCAGTGGTGATCGTAAGTCAAGGACTACCTGTATTGATAAAGGCACTTGGATAAATATTCTTCATTTTAATTCAAAATGTGATTATGATGGGAAAGGGCAGTCATATGTGCCCAGTATAAAGCCAACGGATAGATGCTTACTTTGTATATCATATTAGACCATGGTTTATTGAATCATGTTTTATTGAATCACCCCAAATGGTTGGGCTTATACAACTTGCTATGTACACATCAAACTAATCACCTTATGGCTTGGCACGATTTGTGAACCCTGCCACAGTTTAATCAGTTCTGCTACTACCTTCTCTTCTTTGTTTAAAAAAAGCAATGAGAAGCATCCTCTATGGATAAATTCTATATCCTTATACAATCTAAGCCTTCCTCTAGTCTGGCCCCCCTTCCAGACCTGTTGGGATACAGCTTTCTTGGTCTCAGCCAGAGCTCTCAGCAGGAGTAATTAAATGCCACCTTTTTCTTTGCCTCTTGTTATAAAATTAACCAGATAATTCAAGCAATATATTAGATATGAATTTAACACAAACTAATGAATACCTTCCTTAGATGTATGATGATACTTATCAATAATAGTTAGGATATGTAACTGTAGTTGTTATTGTTAGTTGTGAAGTCGTGTCCGACCCATTGCGACCCCATGGACAATGTTCCTCCAGGCCTTCCTGTCCTCTACCATCTTCTGGACCCATTTAAGCTCACGCCTACTGCTTCAGTGACTCCATCCAGCCACCTCATTCTCTGTCGTCCCCTTCTTCTATTGCCCTCAATCTTTCCCAGCATTAGGCTCTTCTCCAGGGAGTCCTTCCTTCTCATTAGGTGGCCAAAGTACTTGAGTTTCAACTTCAGGATCTGGCCTTCTAAAGAGCAGTCAGGGTTGATCTCCTCTAGGACTGACCGGTTTGATCGCCTTGCAGTCCAGGGGACTCGCAGGAGTCTTCTCCAGCACCATAGTTCAAAGGCCTCAATTCTTTGGCGCTCAGCCTTTCTTGTGGTCCAACTTTCACAGCCATACATTGCAACTGGGAAAACCATGGCCTTGACTATACGTACTTTTGTGGGCAGGGTGATGTCTCTGCTTTTTAGTATGTAACTGTAGACAGACACATTATTCTGAGGTAAGGCTGCAGCCCACTTGCCTTGATTGCACTCATGCTTATTATTTTTTTTAAAAATGTACATGCAGTGTTGAAATGCTAAGTCTTCCCTCCCTGACTTGGGGGCCATCTGTGGGAATTCCATATTAAGCCTACAATGGAAGGCCAGTGCTTGACAGCCCTCGGAGCCAGCCATCTGGAAAGTGACGATGGCTTGGGGAAATTAATTTCCTTATTAATTATATACCTTGCCCTTCAGGTTATATATGCCCTCAACAGAGTTGTGGGAGAGTGCATGTGTAAACAGGAAGCAAGGCACATATTTAATAAGGAAATAAAAGATTTCAAAAATGAATTATTAAACAGAGTTGGGGATAATTGACAGACGAAGAGTGTTAGCCTCTTTCTCCAGAAGCTTTCTACTGTTGCGGTGCAGATGGTCCTCAACTTACAACATTTAGGGATCATTTGAAGTTTAACAACGGCACTGAAAAAAGTGACAGTTTTTCACATGAACACTGTACGCAAATGACTCACATTTATGACGGTTGCGGTGTTCTGGGGCCATGCAATCACCTTGGTGATCTTCTGACAAGCAGAATCAGTGGGGAAACCAGATTCACTTAACAACCATGTTGCTAACTTAAAGACTGCGGTGATCTACTTAACAACCGTGGAAAGTCATAAAATGGGCAAAATTCACTGAGCAACTGTCTGGTTTATCAGCAGACATTTGGGGCCCAGTTGTGATTCTAAGTCGAGGACTACCTGTAAGAGCCAGGCACAGATGCCTTAATACCACTTTTGCTTCTTGAATTGTGACTTAACTTCCATCAAGTGTTGTCCAACAGTAGACCTGGCAGGAAGCTTCTGTCCTTGGTGGGCTTTACTGTAGCACAGGGGTCTTCAAACTTGGCCACTTTAAGACTTGGGGACTTCAACTCCCAGAATTCCTCAGATAGCCCTGTGGGCTGGCTGAGGAATTCTGGGAGTTGAAGTCCCCAAGTCTTAAAGTGGCCAAGTTTGAAGACTCCTGCAAGTGTAGCAATTAGACCAGGGAGGTTTTCTCTGATGGCTCCATCTCCCTCCAGACCTGCCAGCTAATGGTTTCAGCAGCGGCAGCCAGCCGGTCAAGAAGAGTTTCCTTGTCTACCGCAGCGGCTACAACCTCCCACGCAGCAGCTCGGATTCAGAGTCCAGCAGCACCAGCAGTAGCAGTGCAGCTTCCGATCGCACCAGGTACCCAGAAGACCCAGCCTGCTGTAAACACCCTGCTTTATATCACATTTGTATGTAGGTCTCTGGTAATTCGGGTTTTCTCCTGCGTAAAATTTGAAGTGTCTTGGTGACGTTTCGACGAAGTCCCATTCATCATCTTCAGGCTGGTGCTTTCGGCTTCGTGCTTCTAGGAGCAATGTGTGATCGTAGCTGTTTCTTCCTTTTAACTGCCAGTGGGGGTATGAACTGATTGGTTGGGAGCTTGGCTGTGTTATGAATGGGTGGAGGTGTGTTCTGATTGGTTAGGGGCTTGACTGTGCTCTGATTGGATGGGGGATTGGCTGTGCTCTGATTGGCTGGGGGAGTGTTCTGTTTGGGTGGGGACTTTGTTGTGCTCAGGTTAGTCTGAGTTGCAGGGGGATTAGAGATGGTGAGCTGCATTGCTGTTGTTTGGCTTCGCGTTCGTGGTCATGCCTCATCTTCATGGTGGGTGTCAGTTTGCTTCATGTATAGATTGGAGGGGTTTAAAGTGGCTAAAGATACAGCTGTGGTCTGGCTTCTGGTTTGTGGTCATGCCTCATCATCGGTGTGGGTTTGGGTTTGCTTTTTGCGTGGATGTGTGGTGGTGACATCCTGTTTGGTTTTCGTGAGTGTGGGTCTGGTGTCATTCTTTGTGTTAGGGACTCGTTTGTCAATAAGGGCGGGTTTCCAAATGGCTGGTAGGCAGGAGGTATCATCTCGTTTGTTCATGCTGTGTGGGCGTTTTTCTATCTCGATTTTCTCTGATTATTCTGTTATTAAAGTGTTCAGTTTTGGCGATAGTTCTGGTCTTTTTAAAGTCAATTAAAGTCCAACACCTTAAAGCCACAGGACATGAAATGGGACTTCGTCGAAACGTCGCCAAGACACTTCAAAATTTACGCGGGAGAAAACCCGAATAATATATATGTATCTCATCAGCTCCTTAAGGGCACTCTGCCACAAGGGCATTTAAGCTATTCCGTCTATTCTGATAGGGGAGTACTCTGTTGGATTTCATAATCTGGGTGGCTTAGAATGGAACAGGCCAATGGGCACTTACTAGCAAGGAAAAGCAAAAGGAACGGGACGAGGCAGATTCCTGGGACTCTGGAATGGTTGCATCTTTCCAATGAGATGTGCCTTGGGAGGAAAATTAGACGGGACTTTGTGGCTTTTGAGTCTTGACAGCTATGTATGATTTCTAGTATCTACCTCAGGGGTCTTCAAACCTGGCCCTTTTATGACTTGTGGACTTCAACTCCCAGGATTCCTCAGCCAAGCACGGTGGCTGAGGAATTCTGGGAGTTGAAGTCCACAAGTCATAAAGGGGCCAGGTTTGAAGACCCCTGATCTACAGGGAAGACATCTCAAAATATAAATTGTTGAGCAAAAACATGCAGTAGGCCGTGGCCCTCAGCTTCCGCCCTTGGCATATAAACTTCCTACCGTAGCTCCCTTTGCGTGACCGACCTGGGAAACAAGATACTGGACTAAAGGTTCTTTGGACTTACCCTGTTCATTCGGCTTCCTCGGGCTCTCCCGCCAGTTGCTTGGAGGCCTTTTGTTCCTATGCAAAGTTCACAGATGGCTTTCTGGAGTCCCTTTCACTCCTCCTAGAGCCATTCTTCCTTTTAGCCCCTTTGTTGTGATTAATGCTTCTCTGGGCCCCACCTCTGAGAAAATTATTCCTCCCTCGTAGCACTACTCCTTCCAAGCAAGGTAGAGGGAAGCCCTCTTTCTCCCGGGTAAACTTCCCAGAGGACAGCAGCGAAGACACATCAGGGACAGAAAACGAGTCCTATTCGGTGGGAACTGGTCGCGGTGTGGGCCACGGCAGTGAGT
The DNA here is from genome assembly GCA_034064705.1 of Bothrops alternatus. NCBI lineage: Eukaryota > Metazoa > Chordata > Lepidosauria > Squamata > Viperidae > Bothrops > Bothrops alternatus. The sequence continues at coordinate 4,497,813 of JARGCV010000174.1, read as the reverse complement.
ATCTGATAGCCATTTCTTTTGGTTTCCCCATCAGGGCTGGGTTGGCAAAAGGATGGCAAAGACCCCCTCCTTTTTTCTTCCTCTTTGTGCAGTGGTCCGGAAGAGTATCAGCCGATCAGCTGGCTGGCTCTCTGAAGATGAGGATTCTCCTTTGGATGCCTTGGACCTAGTATGGGCCAAATGCCGGGGTTACCCATCTTATCCAGCTCTGGTAGGTTTTAATGTGTATTCGGTGTATATATGTGTACGTACCTCTGTGAGAGAGAAAGAGAGTGGGAATTATCAGAATAATAAAATAACAGCGCTGGAAGGGACCTTGGAGGTGTTCTAGTCCAACCCCCTGTTCAGACCCTATGCCCGTGGCAGCGAACCTAGGGCACGTGTGCCACAGGTGGCACCCAGAGCCCTTTCTGTGGGCACATGCGCCGTCGCCCCAGTCCTAGGCCTGGGTTTTATAAAACCTTTTCGCTTTAGGTCTCTGCCGCCGTGTGCAAAAAAAAAAAAAGGTTCAATCAATTAATCAATTTCAACTTCTCGTGGGGGAAAAAAAAGATCTTGCAGAGTTGAAATTGATTGATTGAACTTTTTAGTCCCGCCCAGTCTGCCGTTACCACCGCAGCCACGCCCACCCAATTGTCCACACCCACCCGGCACCCAACGATGCATAAGTGGGTTTTGGGTTGCAGTTTGGGCACTCGGTCTCTAAAAGGTTCGCCATCACTGATACCATTTCGGATAAATGGCTGTCCCATCTCTTCTTGATGGAGCATCCATCACCGAGTATTCATTTGACTAGAAAGTAGAAAGAAGTACATTGCAGCTTGATGCGCAGATCCAAAGAGTGAAGTTTTCTGGTTGTGAAAAGCCAGCGAGTATTCCCAATCCTGCAGCCCTTCCTGCCGTTCTAAGTGCTAGTCAGCCTATTCAGGGTTTGAATATAAACTTCCGCTAGACATGGGATTCCCTCGAGGGATTCCCTCAGCCCCTCCCTTCTGGATAGAGGCAAAGGGGTGCTCTGTTGAAATTCAAGAGGCAGAACCCTTTGGGGAAATGGGGAACGGGATTGCTGAGCCTGAACTGGGGTGCACCATCTCCTGAAAAGCTCTAACACAGCGGTTCTCAACCTTTTCCAGGGCTCGACCCCGGCCCTCATCGAGCAAAAAAATTAAAAAATTAAAAAATAATAAAAAAATGGTGGGTCTGCATGCGCAGCGCGACGGGGCGCATCGCGCATGTGCGGCGGCCTGCATCGCGATAGGGGGAAAAAAATGGCCAACCCAAAAAAAAAAGGCCGACCCAAAAAATAAATAAATGGCGGATTGCGGTGCTTGGCGACCCCCATGAAATGGTTGTTCGACCCCAAATGGGGTCGCGACCCACAGGTTGAGAACCGCTGCTCTAACACATGGCTGGAATTGGATGGAATTGTTTCCGGAGAAACCTTTAAGAACTATGTCATGGGTAGGCAACCTTGGCTCTTTTATCACTCGTGGACTTCAACTCCCAGAATTCCTGAGCCAGCACAAGGTTGCCTACCCCTGAACTAGATGAATGTTTTAGGCAGAATCTGCATTAAAGTTTAATTCATTTTGACTGTATGCAGGTAGTCTTCAACTTACAATCACCATTGACCCCAAAATGTCTGTTGTTAAGTGAGACTTTTTAAAGTGAGTTTTGCCCCATTTTACCTTTTCTTGCCTCAGTTGTTAAGTGAATCACTGCCATTGACAAGTTAGTAACCTGGTTGTTAAGTGAATCTGGCTTCCCCCCCATTGACTTTGCTTGTTAGAGGATCGCAAACGGCGATCACGTGACCTTGGAACACAGCAGCGGTCATAAATATGAATCCGTTGCGAAGCATCTGAATTTTGATCACAGGATCATGGGGACATTGCAAAGGTCGCTAACTGTGAAGAAGATCGTAAGTCACATTTTTCAGTGCCCTTGTAACCTCGAATGGTCACTAAAAAAACTGTTGTAAGTTGAGGGCTACCTGTATTCTTAAATCCAGTATTTTTTTTTTAATTTCTGCACATACTCGGTTACTGCATCTTTTAACTTATGTTGAGACCATAGGGGGTTTTTGAGGTCAGTAAAACTCACGACCTTATGGAATGACATCAGATCAGCGCCATTTGGGGGGGGGGGAACGACACAGGTGGGGTAGTTTAATACATTTCTTTGCTGCTGTTTTATGTTGTAAATTGTCCTTGTAGGTTAGATCCTGAATCACTACATTTTTACAGTGTTAAAAGTAGAAAAAAATGATTTCTATATTTTTTCTTTTTAAAATGTGGTTCTTTATCCCTTCTGAAATTGATATATCTCCTAAGAGGATGGTAGAGCAATGCTGGTTCTTCTAATGGCTGGGAGAAAATCTATCTACAACAACAACAACAACAACAACAACAACAACAACAACAACAACAACAATAATAATAATAATAATAATAATAATAATAATAATAATAATAATAATAATGTTGTAAGGTACCTTGGAGGTCATCTAGTCCAACCCCCTGCTCAGGCAGGAAACCCTACACCATTTTGGACAAATGGCTGTCCAGTCTCTTCTTGAAAACCTCCAGTGTTGGAGCATTCACCGCTTCTGGAGGCAGGTTGTTCCACTGGTTAATTGTTCTAGCTGTCAGGAAGTTTCTCCTTTGTTCTAGGTTGCTTCTCTCCTTGATTAGTTTCCACCCATTGCTTCTTATCCTGGGCAAAATTGTGGGAAAAGTGTATTTTTGGGAAAAGTGTATTTTTGAGGTTTGATGGTTAATAAGACCACTTTTGGGGGGGAGTAGTAACATAAAATTATATATCAATGGAAAGATAATTTAATCAAGAATGTAATGCAACATAGTGTGTTCAATTATCTGTACTGTATTCTATGAATAGAATAGCCAAGTAGCCAAAAAAAAGGAAGCACAACTTGCTTAAGTTGATATCAGGTAGCTTTCCTTCATCTGATTGTAGCCAATCGGGCGTCATCTTGTTTGGGCAATGAGCCAATCAGATCACAGTAGGATTCCGTGATTGGTGTCATGTACTGAAGCTGAGAGGAGGACGTTTGTCAGGGTGTTATGTGATCGCTATCAAGTTGGTTGGTTTTTTTTTTGTGTTCTTTCATTTAGTAAGCTTGTAAAACGTAATAAAATTAAAGTAATGGTGCAAAGAGTTGACTGGTTGCCCAGAAAGCGATGTAAAATAGTATTATTAAGTGAACAAGGCTACAGTTATAAAGAAATTAGGAGAAAAATTGGTGGAAACTTAACCAAAGGTGGCATTTCTACTGTACACTTTTCCCAAAAGGTTTCCACAATTTTGGCCACCACTGTATTCTATATGGTTGCTGGGAGTCGAAAATTACTTGATGGCAAATAACAATATGGCCAGGAGATGGCATTACAGCGATTGCGTCACTACGGTATTACCTTTCACCAGAAAATGAGTAGGCTACGGGAACTCAGATGCCAGAGGTTTAGAGAGAAAGACACCAGGTGAGCTGCCTCCTTAGAAGATTATTATTATTATTATTATTTATTAAATTTCTATGCCGCCCTATTCCAGGAACTCAGGGCGGCTCACAGCATAAATAGAAATCCAATATAAAAAACTACATACCCTGTATTTTTCGCTCTATAAGGCGCACCTGCTGATAAGACGCACCTAGATTTTAGAGGAGGAAAATAGGAAAAAATATTTTGAGCCAAAAAGTGGGCTAAAATATTTATTACAATAACAGGATAACTTAACATGAACAATAGCCAACAGCAGCATTAAGAACCATCATTACTGTAAAAGAGGAGAGGTCTTCATCTTCGCACAGGGATCACAAGATGGTTAATGCCAACAACAATAACAATAAGCCTCATTCTGTCCCATCCCTCAATCCTAGACAGAGTTCTGGGTTCAAAACAAGCCAGGAAGCTGAGTTCTTGGCACGCTTTTCCGAGGAATCATTTGGCATTTTGAGACTTTGGGTCCGCTTAGCTCCCCTCCCCTCCCCAGCCCGGCCCTTCACTCACCTTAGCAACACCTTCGTCCTTGCCCGCCGGGCAGCTCGCGCTTCTGGGAACGTGGGTCTGCGGTACGCATGCGTACCGGTAACTTTTTTAGCCATCATAAGGACAAATTAAAGGATCCGCGCGGCCATCTGGTACCCTTTTCCTTGATCTAATACCAAGGAGGCGGTGCTGCGCACGCGCGCCACTCCACGGGGGTTGCGGGCGATGGGCTTAGGAGTCAGGCGAGTAGCGGGAAGGGGGATGGCTGCTTGCAGGCGGTAGCAGCGACGGCTCGCCACCTTTCCAGGTTGGACTACAGTTCCAAGCCTCCCCAGGCGGCCTTTTGGTGAGTACTATATCGTACTCCCTTGCCCTCCGCCCTCCGCCGATTCTCCGCTTCCCTTTCTCGCCCGTCGCCCTCCGCCCTCCGCCGATTCTCCGCTTCCCTTTCTCGCCCCTTGCCCTCCGCCGATTCTCCGCTTCCCTTTCTCGCCCCTTGCCCTCCGCCCTCCGCCGATTCTCCGCTTCCCTTTCTCGCCCCTTGCCCTCCGCCCTCCGCCGATTCTCCGCTTCCCTTTCTCGCCCCTTGCCCTCCGCCCTCCGCCGATTCTCCGCTTCCCTTTCTCGCCCCTTGCCCTCCGCCGATTCTCCACTTCCCTTTCTCGCCCCTTGCCCTCCGCCGATTCTCCGCTTCCCCCTCTGCACCAGCGCCTCCCCCCCTCCCTGTCTGCATCTTCGCTCCATAAGACGCGGCTGATTTTTCATCCTACTTTGGGAGGGAAAAACCTGCGTCTTATGGAGTGAAAAATACGGTAATACATATATAAAAAATACATATATAAAAAAAGAGAACCCCTAAATTAAGAAACCATTCATTCAGCAAACGTACACACAAACATACACTGGCTAGGGGCAAGATGTCAACCGCCCCAGGCCTGTCGGCAGAGATGTGTCTTAAGGAGTTTACGAAAGGCGGAGAGGGTGGGGGCGATACGGATCTCCGGGGGGAGTTGATTCCAGAGGGCTGGGGCCGCAACAGAGAAGGCCCTTCCCCTAGGCCCCGCCAGGCGACACTGTCTGGCTGATGGGACCTGGAGAAGGCCGACTCTGTGGGCCCTAACCGGTCGCTGGGTTTCGTGAGGCAGCAGACGGTCCCGTAAGTAACCTGGTCCGATGCCATGTAGGGCTTTATAGGTCATAACCAACACTTTGAATTGCATTCGGAGACCAATAGGCAGCCAATGCAGCTCAGATGGGCAATGGAAAACCACTACCTCAGGGGTTCTCAACCTTGGCAACTTTAAGACTTGTGGACTTCAACTCCCAGAATTCCTCAGCCAGCAAAGGTGGCTGAGGAATTCTGGGAGTTGAAGTCCACAAGTCTTAAAGTTGCCAAGGTTGAGAACCCCTGCACTACCTCAAGGGCTGGATTGTAAAGACCGGAAAGTTTGAGATTTGAGACCTCAAGCATACGATTTATGCAGAGTTTCTCCAACTTGGCAACTGGCTGAGGAATTCTGGGAGTTGAAGTCCACCCATCTGCAAGTTGCCAAGGCTGAGAAACATTATTCTATTTATTTGGCCCTGCCGATACCATTCCAGACCATCCTTACTGAACATTGTACATGCACGGTTACAAATGATATAACTTGCAGTCAGAACCTCCTAGCCTAAGAACAATCCTAATAGAAACAGCAGCAACTATTCCCCCCCCCCCATGCACAAAATCTTGAGGTTTGTCACTGCAGTACTGGAGAATTCTTGGCACATTTCTACCTACACCCAGTGGAGAGTCTAAAGATTGGGGGTTGTTTGTTTTTTTTTCTTCTACAATTAACAATTCCCATCATGACTAGCCTGACTGTTGGATATGTCAGCTGGAGACGACGAGAACTAGTGTATCTGGAGATTAGGCTGGGCAAAGGTGATAAGGAATGAAAAACTTGTTTGTGTGGAAGAAGAAATCTCTGAAAGTTAAAGGTTTGAGGAGGCCGTTTTCTGTAACAGCAAAAGACTATTTAGTGAACTTGGGTCAAATTGGGAGCTTAGAGCTGTGTGTTTCCACTGTGACTTTGTATCTGCATTCATTCTCAATCCTTTGCTCTGCGAGCACATATGGCATTCATCTGGATCTCCTGTTTCCTTTTTATCTGCTTTTCTGCAAAAATCTCCTTATCACACGTGGTAGAGATGGCTTCCCCCAATGCCTGACCTTTTCCCTCCTGCTCTTGGCAGATCATTGATCCGAAGATGCCCCGGGAAGGGATGTTCCACCACGGCGTCCCCATTCCTGTGCCTCCCTTGGAGGTATTGAAGCTGGGAGAGCAAATGACTCAGGAAGCACGGGAGCATCTCTACCTGGTCCTCTTCTTCGACAACAAGCGCACCTGGTAAGAGCTGAAGCTCCCACTTCTTCTCCAGGCACCAAAAGCTACGAGGAAGGGACAGAGCTAGATCGAGGTCGAGGGAATTAATTTAGGGGAAGAGAGGGAGTGGTGGGACAGAAGAGTCCTCTTGTTTTGGGAAGTGCTCTAGTGACTTTTTGCACATTCCATTTCTGCAGGCAGTGGCTGCCCCGCACCAAACTCGTGCCCCTGGGCGTGAACCAGGACTTGGATAAGGAGAAGATGCTAGAAGGCCGCAAGTCCAACATCCGCAAGTCTGTCCAGATTGCCTATCACCGGGCCATGCAGCACCGGAACAAAGTGCAAGGAGAGCAGACCAGCGACTCCAGCGAGAGTGACTGACCCTCCGAGGGGCTCCCGCCCTGGGTGCTCACTCAGTGCAGCTGGACTGTACGGGAGAAGGGAGCAGGGAGCTCCAGCCTTGGGAAGCCTGGCTGCGGGAACATGCGCAGAGCACCCAACAGCCCCTCCAGTGTGCTGGGCACACCCACAGAGCACTATGCCCTCCACGTGGGCAAGCCTACCTCTTGTGCCAGCCTGCCCTTCCTTGTTCCACGCCTGGAATTGCCCTGACCAGCTGCACGAGCAATACCCAGCTGCCTGTATAGCTCCTAGGGGCAGCACCCTGACTGTCTGGGTCCTAAGGCTCTAGACCTTTGTAAGATACTGTATAATAGTGGGAGAATGTAAATTATTTGGGCTGCTCCATACACATATCCCTCCCAACATACAGAGTCTGGCCCATTTCCCTGCATCATAGCACCTGTCCAGATCCATCAGCCTTTCCTCGGCCCAGCCCTACCGACACTCTGCAGAGCAGGGCCGCCATCTTCTCACTTGCACATTTTGATACTATAGCTTTTTGGAATCTGACTCTGCCTGACCCCCCCCTCTCCCCCCCTTGTAGAAACCCGGCTCTTTCTGCTGCAGCCGGGTGGGCATTTGTACTTGTATTTATTTTGGAGAAAGAAGATCTCTATTGATTCTTAGAAAATAAAATGGCTCTTTTGGAACCAAGTGGGCTCATTGCCTTTTTCAGTTCTGTTTGCAGAAAGGATAAGGGACTCTATGGTCTGTTCTGTTCTTAATAGAAGATGTGCTGACTCTTTGTTGTCTAATTTCTTGGCTTCAATTAAGCACTTTGCCCAACCATCAAGCTATCTTTGCAATCCTGCTAATCAGGATTAGCATCACCACTACTTTTGTTTATTGTTTATTTAACCTTAGCAGTATACGTAATATTTCATATCTAGAAATGATAATGATTGAGTTTGTTAAAAAATGAGTAAGGAGTTGTTTACAACATTCCTTGTATTTTAATTTATTACACTGAAATCTCATTTTTTCCTTCAAAGGGCTCAGAGCATGAGCAAATTCTTCTCAATGCTTTTCCATCTAGACAGATGACAGAGTTAGACCTTGCAAATTTTAGCACTAGAACTTGTTTTGAGGTTGTTCATAAAGACACATTTTAGACCAATAGTGCCAAATATGTAGATGGCATTTTTTAAGAAATGGCTTCTAATTAATTCTTATGGAGAAATTATTGTCAAATCTATTCATTTCATCCAATATTTAGATATTGCACCTACCCTTCCTTCTACTGCAGTTACTTCATTAGTTGTATTTCAGAAGAAAGCCTTAATTTCCATTTTCTTTTCTAAAGAGCCTTTTTAGAGGATGATCTAAACCAGGGGTTCTCAACCTTGGCAACTTTAAGACTTGTGGACTTCAACTCCCAGAATTCCTCAGCCAGCTTTGCTGGCTGAGGAATTCTGGGAATTGAAGTCCACAAGTCTTAAAGTTGCCAAGGTTGAGAACCCCTGACTGTGTGAGCATCACATTTCATGTGGTTACAAATGAAAACTATGTCCTAACATTGTGCAGGAAAGAGACTGGGATTCTTGCCTGCATTTGTAAAAAGCAACAGCAGCAAGGCAGAAACACTTCCCCCCCCCACCCCAATTCACCAGGCTAAACTCATGCTTTTTCTCTCAAAGGCATTAAAAGCCCCAGAAACTTAAGAGGGAATGAACTCATTCGTTCCCTTATGCAGTTTACTCAAAAGCACACAATCTGATATTTCAGGTGTTTAGCTAACTGAACCATACCTTGATATTTTTAGCACCCTGCCAACATCCATAGGCAGCCTCACCCCACCCAGGCTCTCAGTCTACCAAAGTGTGGGTGTATGGAGAAAAGGTGGAAGATAAGAAGACAACAAGCAGGCAGTGAAGTAGGAAGTGATGTTTGGAAATGTACAATTATTACAGGAAAGCAAAAGGGCAATCAGTCAACTGCCAGGATCACAAGTTTTACTGTAAGAAACCCATTGGGGTCCAGTTGCTGTTTGAAAAGCCCCTTTGGGACAACCATGACCTAGATCAGGGGTAGGCAACCTTGGCTCTTTTATGACTCGTGGACTTCAACTCCCAGAATTCCTGAGCCAGCATGGCTCAGCTTGGAAACCTCTCCCTTTCCCATCAGCATGGCTGGTTCAGGAATTCTGGGAGTTGAAGTCCACCAGTCATAAAAGAGCCAAGGTTGCCTAGCCCTGACCTAGATGATTGAGAATCCCCACAGACATTTAACCCATTGTGGTATGATTCCTGCTTGGAGCTTGGCTTAGAGTTTGGCCTGGAGTTTGGTAGCAGCCAGAAAAAGAGTAACCACATTGAGGCAGCACCTAATCCCAAGACACACAAGAACTTTTGCAGGAAGGCAAAAGTTGTATGCCATTATACAAATGTTAAGACTTACTTGCTATAAGCAATAACTATCCTTATTTACATGGCTATATCAACTTATAAAACCTACGAGGGTGCAGCTAACCCAGAGCAAGTATTATTAGAAAATGATAAAGCATGTTGTATAGTTACCTTCTATCCTGTGATGTGTACAATCTTTGAAAAAGAAAGAATCCTCAACAAGCACAAAAGGCATTAAAAATTGTTTTAAGAGCCCTATGATTCCACATAATTTGCATACTATTGTATACTAAGAGCTGGCCTTTCAGATGGTTAATTAATTATAGTACCCAAAGGTCAACTGAATATATCTTAAATATATTATGGTAATTTTTAATGAAATGTATATTTTGATGGTGATGACTGAATGGAAAATAATAGTTTAAAATATGTGCATTATGTGCCCATTGATTTTTATCAATTTGGGAAATTTAAAGAAAATGCATAACTTAGCATAACTTTGAATCAAGGATTCAACTGTTATATGGCACAGAGCATGTACTATTTATACTATGAAATGAATGCCAGCTTCTACTTCAGTGCCCAGCATATTTGATACGACTTTTTTATTCTTAATGTGATTTTGTCAGGTAACCAGCTAAAAGAAGTGGAAATTTAGCTTTTTGTTGTCCACTATACAGTACTACATGTGTTTTATCAATAGTGTACAGTTTGAAAGTAAGCTTAAAATACCACTGTGTATTAATGTATATGGCTTCTCGGGGTGAATCTGGATGGGGAATAAAATTTAAAACAGTATAAATAACTACAAACCAAACATAAAGAAAAAAGAAAAGGCTGCCAAGAATAAAAACCTCAGAATAACAACAGTGCCCCCAATCCTGCTCTGATTAACTTCCTAAGCCCTATGCTTGACAAGAAAGGATAATTGAAAAGATATTTGCATTGTGCCATTTTTTTTTGTCTGGAACTCTTGCTAGATATTTAAATATGATTATAGCAAACAGTATACAGTTAAAGGGACATTGCGCACTGATTATTCTGATTTTGGCAGGCCAGATAATGGTTGCTCCACTTCCGTTCTCCTCTAAAAGCGCCACTTCCTTTCCCATTCGCTTTGTAACGTACAAGACCCTTTTAATGCGTATCCAGCCTTAACCCGCGGACAGGAAGAATTTGTTCTGTGCCAAAAGACCCGGGCTTCCGCCCAAACAGACCACAAAGACCTCGCAGCCTAGAGTGGAAAGTGGCTGCCCCGCTCTACCCTTGCGCGGCCCCTCCTCTAAATTCAGTCTGTTCTCTATGGTGGTTTTACGGACTCGGAGGTACGGGTTTTGCGCCAAACTAGTGCAGCGAGAGCTGCGGCCGGAGCGCAGTCATCCCCGCCTCCTCCCCAAGGGCAGCGACAGCAGAAGGTACAACATGAACGCCCGGCCGACCCAGCTGCCTCGAGCGACTCCCTGGCGCTCCCTGCCTTGCCCGCGCACCGAACTCCGCCTCGACCTGGTACTCTGTGGCGGACAGACCTTCCGGTTAGTGCGCCCCCTGGCGGCTCCCAGCCAGGAATTGCAACCTTTTCCAAAAGCATCCCGTTGAATCGCCCCTTTTGGCCCTTCTTCTTTCCTTGCATTGCTGTAGCCCTTGGGCGGCTTCTCCTCAGTAGTATGCCTTAACTTGTCCCTCTCTGGGTTTGCTGCCGTTCATCTCCATGGCTATGCCCCGGGGTTGTGCAGCTTTGGGGTGCATGGAGAGGCCCGGTGATGAAGGAAGCAGCACTTTGAATGCATGAAAGCCCCGACAGGGGCGCGCACGAGAATAGACATGGGAAAAAGAGCGAGAGATGGTGGCTAGGCTCTGTTCGTAATAGATGGATATATTCTGCTTGTGCAGCAATGCTCCTGCAGGCTTTTCCCATCATCCGCAACCACCAATCCTTTTTTTATTATTATTATTTTGGTTCATCCCCCACTTGTAAGAGAAATGGAGATGAGCACTGCCCCCTATACGGTAGTTGGTAAGGGCTAGTGAAGTAAAATCCGCAGGGACTCCTTTACCACTTGTAAGAAGGATGAAACACCGCCTTTCTTTTTGCAAAGAGGGGGTGGCGTTCCTTTTGGGGGCAGGGAAGGGACGCCACTTGCTTTTTGGTGCTGCCCCTTTTCCTTCTTCCCCCCAAGCCACAATAGCATTCAATTTAGAATGCCCTTCTAATTCTTCTGAGCATGACTGATCAGTCATGACTGGTCATGACTGACCAGTCCTTTTAAACTCTGCATATAATCCTTGGCTTCATGGAGCTGAAGCCTTGAGCTCCAATCCTTCCCCCTGGGCACAGCCATCGGCTCTGAACTGGGGAGTCCTTCTTACTCGTTGAGCTTGGTTGTTTGCTTGCAGATGCTTCAGTGTCCAACTAGCACCAAGGACTTCATAGATCACTTACAGACCTATGAAAAAATCTCCTGGATCAGGTGAAATCTGCAACCAAACAGGACAGGTATAGACTTCAATGGATAGTTAGGACTACCGAAAAAACAATTGAAGCCAGCCTGCCTTCCATTGAGGACCTGTACACTGCACAAGCCAGAAAGAGGGCTGAGACAATATCTACAGACCCCTCACATCCTCAACATAAATTGTTTCAACTTCTCCCCTTAGGATGCCGGTATAGGGCTTTGCATGCCAAAACAATTGAACACAAAGGTAGCTTTTCCCCCCATGCCATCACTCTGCTAAACACCTAACTCCCATAGCCCTGTCTTATGCCTAAAGATATTTACCCATGTAGTAGGGCTGTGTTACTATTATCCTTCTCATCTTTCCTACTACCATCTTCTATTAGAATCTTATGATTTATCACTTATTGTTTGTATCTTATGATTATGGTTGTATCTTATTATTTATTATCTATGACGTTTCACATTGTTGTTTGGATGTGTGCTGAGAGCTTATGCACGGAGATAAATTCCTTGTGTGTCCAATCACACTAGGCCAATAAAGAATATGCTATGCCAGTGGTGGCGAACCTATGGCACGCGTGCCAGAGGCGGCACTCAGAACCCTCTCTGTAGGCACGTGTGCCATTGCCCCAGCAGAGTTTGCCAGAGTAATGAGCACGTGGCGTTTGGAAACGACAGGGCAGGAAGTGAGTGAGTAAGCGGCATTGGCCCCCTGGGGATGTCCCGGAGATGGCGAGGGACTGGCCCCTGCTGCCCTGGCCCCAGCCACGCTCACCAAGTCTGCTGTGACCACTTCAGCCACGCCCACCCAGTGGGTGACACCCCCCACCCCACCCCTGAGGACACCACAATGCTGATGCAGCCCTGGCACTTTGCGATAAATAAGTGGATTTTGGGTTGCAGTTTGGGCACTCGGTCTCTAAAAGGTTCGCCATCACTGTGCTATGCCATGCCATGCCTTTCTGTCATTATATGACCGACCAGTTGCATGTGGGAAGCTCACTAACAGAACAAGAGAAAGACTATACCTCTATTTTTTTGCCATTCGTCAAATGTAAATTTACGGCTTACGTTTTTTGGTTCTGCAGTTCCTATGCAGCTGTCAAGACTAAAAATCACTGATAGCTCAATCCTGTCTGAATCATATATTTGAAAAGTACCATCCAGGCCCTCTAGTCCAATCCTATGCTCTGTGTACATGTGTACATGCCTTCAAGTTAGTATTGACTCTTGGCGATTGCCTGGATAGAGCAATTGCCTGGATAGGTCCCTGCAGTTTTTCTGGCAAGGCTTTGAAAATGATTTAAGAACATAAGAACATAAGAAGAGCCATGCTGAATCAGGCCAAAGCCCATCGAGTCCAGCATTCTGTGTCACACAGTGGCCCACCAATTGTACATGGGGATCTTGAGCAGAAAGAGAAGGCAAAACCCTCCCTTTCCCTTGACCCCCAACAAATGGTACTCAAGCGAATCCTGCCTGCCTCAACCAACATAGAGGCGGCACATGGACATCCGTTTTAATAACCACCGATATACTTGGCATCCATGAATCTATCTAACCCTGCCTTGAAGCTGTCACGACCCCTTCTGGAAGTGAATTCCATAAATCAACGACCCTCTGGGTGAAGAAATATTTCCCTTTATTTGTCCTCACTTTCTTAGCTATGAGCTTTAGGGAGTGCCCCCTTGTCCTGGTATTGTGTGATAGAGAAAAGAATTTTTCTCTATCTACCTTTTCTATCCCATGAATGATTTTATACACTTCGATCAAGTCACCCCTTAAACGCCGTCTTTCAAGGCTGAAGAGACCAAGGCATTGCAATCTGGTTTCATAAGGGAGGCGCTCCATTTCCTTGATCATTCTTGTTGCCCTTTTTTGCACCTTTTCCAGTTCCATTATATCCTTCTTGAGGTGCGGTGACCAGAACTGTACACAGTACTCCAAGTGTGGTCTCACCATCGATTTGTACAGAGGCAATACAACACTTGCTGACTTATTTTCGATTCCCTTCCTAATCATGCCAAGCATGCAATTTGCTTTTTTTACTGCTGCTGCGCATTGGGTTGACATCTTCATCGAGCTGTCCACCAAAACCCCAAGATCCCTTTCTTGGGTTGTCTCAGAAAGTTTGGTCCCCATCAGTTGGTAAGTATAATTGGGGTTCTTTGCCCCGATGTGCAATAACTTTGCACTTGTTTAGGTTAAAATGCATTTGCCACTTTGTTGCCCACTCACCCAATTTCGAGAGATCCTTCTGGAGCTCTCGACAATCAGTTTCACTTTTCACAACCCGGAACAATTTAGTGTCATCAGCAAACTTGGCTACCTCACTATTAACTTCTACATCCAGATCATTGATGAATAAATTAAAAAGTAAAGGTCCCAAAACTGAACCTTGGGGTACACCACTTCTCACTTCTTTCCATCCGGAGAATTGTCCATTTATTGCCACCCTTTGCTTCCTACAATTTAGCCAGTTACCAATCCAGGACAAGACCTGTCCTCTAATTCCGTGGCTGAAGAGCTTTTTTAGGAGCCTTTGGTGAGGGACTTTGTCAAAAGCCTTTTGAAAGTCAAGATATACATTCCTACATTCCTATTGCCCATTCCTACTCTTCTTCCTTCCCAGGCGTGAGAGAGAAGGACTGGCCCAGAGTCACCCAACTGGCTTCCAGCCTAAGGTGGGACTAGAACTCGGTCTCCTGGTGCCTCAACTACCACTATTTGAACTGCAGAAAAATGAAAGAAAAGCAAAAGCAGGAAGTTGCTACTTTCTCCTCCAAGTAAATCAGTAGAATGAGAGACCTCTGGGGGAAAAGTGATCAGGGGCGGTATTTATTTTAGGAAATTTATTTACAACCTCTGACAGCTTTTGTTATGGGGCCTTCTTTCTTTGAACTGATAAGTCTCTTATCTTTTTTTTTTTTTAAAGCACTGAAATGTGGATACTTGCTGTTCCATTCCCCCAAGGACTGCCATAAACTTGTGTCCTGGAAAAATAAGTTATGTCTTGGGCAAGGAAAACAAACATACAACCAGCTTTGCAAGTCACAATTGTAGATCCTTGTCTCTTTTCATCTTCACTGTGTTCTTCTTAGAATATTATCAGTAGAAAGATCCTAATTCTTTTGTCTCTTCCTAGGCTTTCTCTTGACTTACAGAGAATTGTTTAGGGATTTCCACTTCAGTTCTTCCATCAGACTTCCTGGTGTATCTATCCCTATGTACTCAGTAAAGTTACTCCCTAGACCTGAGTCCTTTGCATTCGACTTACAGTCTTTGCTTCATCAATAACAAGCCATTACTCAGCCGTCCACACTGATGGCAGCTCTCATCATTACCTCTTGTTCAATTTCTCTGTCCTCTGACCCCTCTTAAAAATGTCTAATTTAATGATGTGTCAGCAGCAGATGTCATAGTTTAACTATCCTTGACAAGAATGTCACGCTTTGAAGTTCTTACTGACAGTTAATCTAGGGGGGAAAATGGCATTTAATCATGCTTGCTAATATATAGGATATTCATAATTGGTGTTAGAAGTACTTGTATGTGTACTCAAGAAGATGGATTATATTGCAGTTACAGGCTGAAATATAGGTGATATCCATATAGAGCTGGATGTTGTTTCTCTAAAGTCTAAATGTCTATAGAGTCTCAGTCATCCACGTCAAAGGTGCTTTTTCAAAAGGCAGCTGGACTTTGTTTTCCCCTGAAGACTTTTTTCTTCTCATCCAAGAAGCTTCTTCAGTCCTGACTGAGTGATTTAAATCTTTCCATCCAGAACCGAAGAAGCCTTAGTAAGACCACACCTAGAATACTGCATCCAGTTTTGGTCTCCATACTATAAAAAGATGTTGAGACTCTAGAAGGAGTGCAGAGAGGATGATTAGGGGACTGGAGGCTAAAACCTATGAACTAATGGAACAGCTTGCTTTCAGAAGTTGTGGGAGCTTCATCACTGGGGGCTTTCAAGAAGAGATTGGGCTCCCATCTGTCAGAAATGGTATCGGGCAAGGGTAGGCAACCTTGGTTCTTTTATGACTGGTGGACTTCAACTCCCAGAATTCCTGAGCCAGCCATGCTGAGGGGAAAGGGAGAGGTTTCCAAGCTGAGCCATGGTTGGCTCAGGAATTCTGGGAGTTGAAGTCCACGAGTCATAAAAAAGCCAAGGTTGCCTACCCCTGGTATAGGGTCTCCTGCTTGGGTGGGGGGTTGCACTAGATGACCTTCAAGGTCCCTTCCAGCTCTGCTATTCTATTCTATTCTATTCTATTCTATTCTATTCTATTTTCTATTCTATTCTATTCTATTCTATTCTATTCTATTCTATTCTATTCTATTCTATTCTATTCTATTCTATTCTATTCTATTCTCCCTTATTCTATTCTATTCTATTCTATTCTATTCTATTCTATTCTATTCTATTCTATTCTATTCTATTCTATTCTATTCTATTCTATTCTATTCTATTCTATTCTATTCTATTCTATTCTATTCTCCCTTATTCTATTCTATTCTATTCTATTCTATTCTATTCTATTCTATTCTATTCTATTCTATTCTATTCTATTCTATTCTATTCTATTCTATTCTATTCTCCCTTATTCTATTCTATTCTATTCTATTCTATTCTATTCTATTCTATTCTATTCTATTCTATTCTATTCTATTCTATTCTATTCTATTCCCTATTCTATTCTATTCTATTCTATTCTATTCTATTCTATTCTATTCTATTCTATTCTATTCTATTCCCTATTCTATTCCCTATTCTATTCCCTATTCTATTCTATTCTATTCCCTATTCTATTCCATTCTAAGCTTCTTGGATGAGAAGCGAAACATCTTCAAGGCAATACAAAGTCCAGTTGCCTATTGAAAAAGCACCTTTGAGACTGTTTCTCCAAAGTGACAAATTGCATTAACATTGGCTTCCATCCACATTCTGAAATTCTTTAGAGACGGTAACAAGATTTGGTCTGAACCTCAGTCTTATTTTGTTTGTATATTTTGTGGCTATAAATAAAGTGATAAATACTGTTAAAGTTGCCTGTACTCTCAGAGGCCCAGTTGTGAGATATATGAGAAAGGAGCTTCTCCTTGGTCAGCTGCAGGCAAGGGAGTGCCTTTCTTCCAGAAATAAATTTATTTCTCCTTCCATTTTCAATAAAGGAATTAAGCCTGTGCCTTCCAACCATGTCTTTTTTGAATTGCACCACTAATAAAGGTAATTGCATGTTATCTGATAATAATTTAGATTGCTTACCTTGAGTGCTGTATAGATGAAAGGCAGGAAATAATAAGAACTTTTATAACTTTAGAAGTGATGTTTGGGGAAAGGAGTAGCTTAATGCAGAACACGGGATGCTTTTTATGGAGACAGGCCCAGCTTCTGTCCCTGGTTATTTGCTCAAACAGTTCAGATACGGTAGTTGATCAGAGTTGATTGGAGAGCAGCTGTCAGAGAAGCTGCCAAGTTAGTTGAAAAACAGGCTCACTCCTGTAGTGGGGTGAGGCAGCCTCTGGTTATCTGCACATCTTTGCAAATATCAGGGAATGGCTCAATTATTATAGGCAGCTGGAATAGCAGCTTGGATGCTTGTGATTAAAATTGTGTGGGAAGGAAGGAAGGAAGGAAGGAAGGAAGGAAGGAAGGAAGGAAGGAAGGAAGGAAGGAAGGAAGGAAGGAAGGAAGGAAGGCATAGGGAAGGAAGGCTTGGGGAAGAAAAGCAGGATTAGGGAGGGAGGAAGGAAAGGAAGGAAGGAAGGAAGGAAGGAAGGAAGGAAGGAAGGAAGGAAGGAAGGAAGGCATAGGGAAGGAAGGCTTGGGGAAGAAAAGCAGGATTAGGGAGGGAGGAAGGAAAGGAAGGAAGGAAGGAAGGAAGGAAGGAAGGAAGGTGTTTCTGCCTGAATGCAGCTACTTTTCCCAAATTTACTCTCACGCATATATTGCACGCTGGAAAGTTATAAAAGTTTCTCGTCCTTTTATTTCTTGCTGCAGTCATTTGGGAAAACTTCATAGACTGGAAAGTAGGTACTCCCGTATCATTGGAGAGAAATTTGAAGAAAAGACATGAGATTTGAAATGCTACAAACTTCACTATTAACTTAATTTGGGATCCAAGCTTGAGTTGGTCCTGGTCCAAACTTTGCTATTTTGGTGAATCTTGACTCAGTGCATTTTTCATAGGTGACCTCGGCTTTAAGAAAACGTGGCAACTAAGTTGAGAAACGAACTGCAGGTGGTAGTCCTCAACTTATGACAATTGAACCCAAAATTTCTGTTGCTAAGCGGGACACTTAAGTGAGTTTTGCCCCATTTTATGACCTTTCTTGCCACCGTTGTTAAGTAAATCGCTGCAGTTGTGAAGCTAGCAACATGGTTGTCAAGTGAATCTGGCTTCCCCATTGACTTTGTTTGTCAGAAGGTGATCACGTGACCCCGGGACACTGCAACCGTCATAAATATGAGTCAGTTGCCAAGAACTTTGATCAGGTGACCACAGGGATGCTTCGACAGTCCTAAATGTGAAAAACTGTCATGGGTCACTTTTTTTAAAGTGCCATTGAAGCTTTGAACTGTTGTATGTTAAGGATTACCTGTATTGTCTGAAGGATCTGTGTAGCCTTTTTTAGGTGACGCTTGGCTGTTTCTGCTGCTAACCAAGCCTGTGATTTCCTCAGGTGGTCTGAAAGCAGCCCTGGCTGCTGGACTGGCGTGCTGGCTGGACGAGTCTGGACTCTCACGCAGTCTGAGGAACATCTGTGGTACACCTTGCATGAAGAGGAGAAGGAGGATGGGGGCAGAGAGGAAGAAGGCCTCTCCGAACCTCCCATGAAGAAGAGCAGGAAGCAAGCACAGCCGGAACCTAATCGTGCTGGGACAAGTGACCGTCCAGGCAGCCATTTGCCTGCAGAGCTGGCTCGGGGAGCAGACGGGTTGACTCCTTCTCAGATCCTTCAGGACTATTTCCAGCTACACGTCAACGTGTCTGCCTTATACCAGGGTTGGTCTTACGTTGACTCACATTTCCGGGAAGTAGGTGTTAAATTCCCAGGTAGGCAAACTAAGAACTAACACTGGAGAGAGTGATGTGTACTGCTGCAATAAAAAATACATGCATTTTTTTTTACATGATGAAGAGGTGATGATGATGATGTTGAAGAAGAAGTTGGAAGGGATCTTGGAGGTCATCTAATCCAACCCCCTGCTCAGGCAGGAAACCCTATAGCATTTCGGACAAATGGCTGTCCAGTCTCTTCTTAAAAACTTCCAGTGTTGGAGCATTCACAGCTTCTGGGGGCAGGTTGTTCCATTGGTTAATTGTTGTAACTGTCAGGAAGTTTCTCCTTAGTTCTAGGTTGCTTCTCTCCTTGATTAGTTTCCACCCGTTGCTTCTTGTCCTGCCTTCAGGTGCCTTGGAGAATAGCTTGACTCCCTCTTCTTTGGGGCAGCCCCTGAGATATTGGAAGACTGCTATCATGTCCCCCCTCGTCCTTCTCTTCATTAAACTAGACATACCCAATCCCAGCAACCGTTCCTTATAAGTTTTAGCCTCCAGTCCCCTAATCATCTTCATTGCTCTTCTGTGTAATATCCTAATTGTAATATCCTGTACAATATCCTAATCTGTGTGTGAGCACACTTGTTTTCAGGAATTAGAACTAAGGGATGTTCCATTTAGTTGAGACTAATTGACCAGCGGCAAAGCTGTGTCTCATATCAAGAGTGCAGAATTTGAATTCTTAAATGTCTTTATTTTTATTCATTTTAGGGAAAAAAACATTATCCTTGTCTGGCAGAGGGAGATTTGAAAGAGAGGCTTTCTTGAAGGGTCCTTGGTGCTCTCTGAGCTTGACTGATTTCTGGCAGGCATTTTATCACTTGCACCGCAGATAATAAAATGCTGCACTGCTGATGTTACCTACCGTAGTTTGGGTATTGAAACATCTGCAAGAAAACAACCAAGCTTAGAGAGCACTGGGGACCCTTCATTTCAACGCTGAGCTACAAATATGCTCCTTTATTGGTGAGGCTTTCTTGCCCAGAGATCTCTCTCTGTCTGTTTACTGCTAGTACCATGAAAATCCAGAAAATCAGAAACCACTGTATAATTCATGTCTGTAGAAATTCTCAGTCCTCCATGTCATGGTTGTCCCAAAGGTGCTTTTTCAAGAGGCAATTGGACTTTTTTGTGTTGTCTAAGGCTACGCTACAGAATAGAAAATTTACCTTTTTGTTGTGTTGTGTTAATTGTGCCTTCTTTGTAAATTCAAGAAAGTCCAGTTCTTCTTGAAAAAGCACCTTTGGGACCACTGTATAATTCAGCACCAAGAAAAACTGAATTCCTTAGTTTAAACATAATAGCAATAGCACTTAGACTTATATACCACTTCACAGTGCTTTACAGTTCTGTCTAAGCCAGTGGTTCTCAACCTTTTTAATGCCGCGACCCCCCCAACCGGTCGTAAGTCGAGGATTACCCAACCGGTTGTAAGTCGAGGACTATTTCCCTGCCCGGGAACGCCGCGCATGCGTGGTGCCGCCCCGTGCGCCGGCCGAGGCATAGCTGGCAAGGGGCAGCGACAGCGCAGGGCGACCACTGGCTGGGCCACCAGCTGGCCCAGCCCAAGGGAGGTAAGGCAACCGCTGGGCCCCACACGCGCCAGCAACCCTCCCTGCGCCCGCTGCTGCTCCGCTAGCCTTACCTTGGCCACCGTCCATTCGGGGCGGCGGCAGGCAGGCCCAGGCACTCCTGGGCGGCCGCGGCAGCAACGGCACAGGGCGACCACCGGCTGGGCCACCAGCTGGCCCAGCCCAAGGGAAGTAAGGCACCCACCGGGCCCCACACATGCCAGCAACCCTCCCTGCACCCGCCGGCCCCCCACCTCCCACCCCTGGCCCTCTTTTACTTACATATTTAGTAGTTGCTCAGCAGGGAGGGGTGGAAACTTCCAGACAGCTCACCTTCACTGCAGACAACTTGCAGCACCGTTTGCAGACTGGGACTTTTGGCGGGCTCAGCAAGGTAGAGACAGCCTGGACAATTCCTATTGGCTTTTGAAAGCCAATAGAATTAGGCTCTATTCAAGAGAGTCTATTCTATTGGCTTTCAAAAGCCAATAGAATAAGAGGGAGTAGCACAGCTAAGGAAAAGGGGGGGAAAATGGCGGACTGCGTTGTTTGGCGACCCCTGTGAAATGGTCGTTCGACCCCAAATGGGGTCTGCGACCCACAGGTTGAGAACTGCTGCTCTAAGCGATTTACAGAGTCAGAATATTACCCCCAACAATCTGGGTCCTCATTTTACCGACCTCGGAAGGACGGAAGGCTGAGTCAACCTTGAGCCAGTGAACTGCCAAACTGCTGGCAGGGAGGAGTCAGCAGAAGTAGCTTGCAATATTGCTTCTAACCACCGCACCACCAGGGTAAAGTATGTGACTTTACCCTGGAAACATAGAAAACCAATGGCAGAAAAAGACCTAGTGGTCCATCAAATTTGCCCTTTGAGTTTTTAATTTTATTTTTAAATTTGGTCATATAATGGACATGGGTTTATCCCAAGCAAGGAAAATAGTAGTGAAGTCTCAAAGCCATCCAGAATCTTTAGCTCAGCCTCTCATCCCTTCCCATAAAAAGAGGTTACTTCTGAAATGTCATCTTTTGTCTGCACATTTGTTTAAACGTGTTTAAAGTCATGTTGAGGACTAGATGCTTTTGATCGAGAAAGTAATCCCACAGATGAGGAACTTGCAGGGCTTCAAATGGAGCCTCTCTCTTCTAAAGCCTTTTCCTTCCTCAAACTGCAAGTTGCAAGAGTCTGCTCCTTTTGAAGAGAAAAGTGTTAAAGCAGCATACTTGCTCCTCTTGTTTGTCACTGCAACAACCTAAAGTAGGTATCTTTCATGCAGGAAGAGGCAGCAAGCATCACTCCTGGACAAGGGAACCTGATGCCACTAGCAGGGATAGGCAACATTGGCTCTTTTACAACTCGTGGACTTCAACTCCCAGAATTCCTGAGCCAGCATGGCTCAGCTTGGAAACCTCTCCCTTTCCCCTCAGCATGGCTGGCTCAGGAATTCTGGGAGTTGAAGTCCACGAGTCATAAAAGAGCCAAGGTTGCCTACCCCTGCACTAGGGCAATGATTTTCAACCTTGGCAACTTGAAAATATGTGAACTTCAACCCCCAGAATTCTCCAGTATGCTGCCTGGGAATTCTGGGATTGGAGTCCTAATAAAATAACAGAGTTGGAAGGGATCATGGAGGTCATCTAGTCCAACCCACCTGCTCAAGCAGGAACCCCTATACCATTTCAGACAAATGATTGTCCAATCTCTTCTTAAAAACTGATCAATTCTTCTGTCAGGAAATTTCTCCTTAGTTCTAGGTTGCTTCTCTCTTTGGTTAGTTTCCACTTCTTGTCCTGCCTTCAGGCACTTTGGAGAATAGCTTGATTCCCTCTTTTTTGTGGCAGCCCCTGAGATATTGGGACACTGCTATCATGTCCCCCCTCGTTCTTCTCTTCATTAAACTAGACATGTGCAATTCTTCATATGTTTCAGTTGCCAAGGTTGAGAAATTACGAACTAGAGAGTGGTGCTTCAGCTCAGTGAAGACATCTGGCCCAGGGCTGCATCCTGGCATTGTCCAGTCAGGATGACCTGCTTCTCAGGTCAGATTCAATGTCCCAGTGATGCTCTGTCCCAGGAATGAATCCCACAGAGTGCTTGCAGCACTGGGCATTAAGATCTTATCCCACTTAATTTAAATTATAGTTATGTTTCAAGTACAGGGCTTCCAGCCTGAGCAGGGGGCTGGACTAGATGACCTCCAAGGCCCCTTCCAACTTTATTATTATTATTATTATTATCATCATCATCATCATCGTCATCATCATCATCATGTTTGAAGATTCGACTGAGTGCTTGGCTGGCTCTTTCTTTCTTCCTCCAGGCGTCCGGGTGCTGCGGCAGGACCCAGTGGAGTGCCTCTTCTCCTTTATCTGCACCTCCAACAACCACTTGTCCCGCATCACCAACATGATTCAACACCTGTGCCAGGCGTTTGGGCGCCGCCTCTGCCAGCTGGATACTAAGACCTATCATGCCTTCCCCTCACTGCAAGCCATGGCAGGTAAAACCTTAGGCCTCTAAGTTGCTTTGCGGCCTTTCCTTCCACAGACCGTCCTGCTACACCTCTGACTCCTCCTTCGCTTCCTGTCCTGTCCCCAAAAAGACACGTCCATGACAGTAACAGAGTTGGAAGAGATCTTGGAGGTCATCTAGTCCAGGGGTAGGTGGCTCTTTTATGACTCGTGGACTTCAACTCCCAGAATTCCTGAGCCAGCCATGCTGAGGGGAAAAGGAGAGGTTTCCAAGCTGAGCCAAGCTGGCTCAGGAATTCTGGGAGTTGAAGTCCACGAGTCATCAAAGAGCCAAGGTTGCCTACCCCTGCTCTAGTCCAACCCCTACTCTTGCAGGAGACCTGTACAATTTCTGATGAATGGCTGTCCAGTCTCTTCTCAAAAGCCTTCAGTGTCCTTTAAAAAAACCCAAAAACGTCCAGTCTCTTTTTAAAAGCCTCCAGACGACATCAAAAAGAAGTGCTCTTCTGCCCCCCCCCACATCAAAAGACATTTGCTACATTCACATTCCTACTTCAGGGAAAGCTGCCCTTTATCCAACCATTCCCCTGGCTGTGTGTCTTTCCCCTGTCTTCCAAGATCATTCCCACATACCATTATGGGTCCTGACGTGCCTGTTACAGCCCAGGCAATGAGCTGAGTTTCAACCAGGCAGCATAAGAGGATGGAGGAGTCCCAGGAGATTCAGGTCATGGTTGTGCTTTTTCATGAGACAAAGTTTCTTTTTTCCTCTTTGAAGATGTTTCACTGAAGAAGCTTCTTGGATGAGAAGTAAAAATGTCTTCAAAGAGAAAAAAGGAACTCCAGTTGCCTCATGAAAAAAGCACCTTTGGGAAGGATGGAGGAGTTTACTGAGACAGGCCTGATCAGGTAATCTAGTAAACCAGGAGTATCCAGCCTTGGCAACTATAAGTCTTGTGGACTTCAACTCCCAGAATTCCCCATGCTGGCTAGGGAATTCTGGAAGTTGAAGTCCACAAGTCTTAAAGTTGCCAAGGTTGAGCACTCTTGCAGTAGATACTTTCTCTGAAGGCTTCTCCTTGTCATCCACTGGCATCTGCCATCTCCCTCATCCTTCTCCTCCGACTCTCATACTTGTTTCTTTCTTCCAAGCAACATTTATGCTTAACAAGACTGAGTCTGCAAGAACTGGGGCTATCTCACACAAGTTGATGCTTTCTCTCCACTACACCATAGGGAAGTTCTTTGTTGATGTCAAGCAACTTTTGGAGTGTTTGCAGAATACCACAGGGGAGAGTGTGGGAACACTCCTTTTAACCTTCCTGTTTCAGATGACCCTGATTGCAATTTCCTCTTTTCCCACTATGCATTTAAGACTAAGAAAGGACAGTTGATCTGATTTCTGATATCTGTCTCCACTTTAGGGTGACACAGTGCTGGCTGATTCAGTGTGCAACTTTCGTATAGTTCTGCTTTAAATCACAAATGGGCTCTTTCTGGAATAATAAAGTGCATATATAAGTAAATAAATTAAACTTCCACATAACCTTAGTTGTAGTCATAATTCCCATCACAACAGTACTTTTCATTTACTATAGTTTGTACACCAGTGGTACCAAAATCTCTCAGCAATCTGCAGCTAAGAAAACTCTGAGAGAGCAATGTATCTTCTATGCCTTCTCAATATGACTCTCGGAAGACCAATTCAGCAGTTATTTAAGATCTCTTAATTTATCGTAGGTCATATAGCTGAAGAAAAAGGTTTTAAGTGCTTGGGAACACAACTCAGCAAGGATAAGGAATCTACTGGCAATTCAGGCTTGTAAAAGATGAATACACCCAAGTGGACAATGATCTGAAGGAAAGGTCAACATAAGATTGCACATTAGAAGTGCCGGAAGCTTAACTTAAAAGAGCAATTGACAATTGTTGTGAATGTAGACGTCCACGGTTGGCTTCGAGCCTGTCTAGTCTTCTCACCACTCATCAATAGTATAGAAAGAATGAATGGAACTGGGAGAAGATACCCAGTCTCATAAACTAAGCTTTGCTAAATCTTCCTTGAAAGATCCTTTGAATCTTTGCTTGGGCAGTTTATACAAGGATACTTGCAGTTTTGTTAGGCGGGTAGAGATGTGCCAATGAAGAGTGACTTGATGCATTCCCCATTCGCACCTTTGCTTAATAGTTATTGCTCGTTGCTACTGTGTTTCCCCGAAAGTTAGACCCAGGCCGATAGTAAGCCCTAGCTTGATTTTGGGGGGTGGACCTAATATAACCCCTACACCAAAACTAAGCTCTAGCACTGGGGTAAGGCGCACCCCTAAAATTCAAGCTGGAGCGGGAGTAGGGCGGGTGAAGCTACCCCATGTGCTCCGCAACCACTTACCTTACCGGTAGGACCACCGCAGCCAGGCCACCCACACCCCAACATCTGTCGCGCCGCTACCCTTTGACTTCTGCGGCTGCTTGCTACCACTTGTGGCCGGCCGCCATGTGGCACATTGCGCCATTGCCGCTCCTCCTGGCAGGACACTGCATGGTGCTTCGGGGTGCTTCCGCTCCTTGTGCAGCACTTTGGGCCGCTTCAGCTGCTTCTGTTGCTCACACGCTTCGGGCCGCTTCTGCTCCTTGTGCAGCACTTTGGGCCGTTTCTGCTGCGGACATGGCTCAAAGAGCCACACGGCCTCCTCCCATGAGTAGCAGAAACAACTTGAAGTGAGCGAGCAACAGAAGCAGTCCAAAGTGTTGCGAAAGCAGAGGAAGCAGCCCAAGCGCCATGCGACGTCCTGCCGTGAGGAACTGCAACGGCGCAATGCACCACATGGTGCCCAACCACAGGTGGCAGCAAGCGGCCGCAGAAGTCAAGCAGCTGTGTGACAGGTATCGGGGTGTGGGAGACCTGGCTTGGTGGTCCTAAGGTAAGACACTCCGCGATAATAAGACCTAGTGCCTCTTTTGGAGGCAAAAAAATAAAATAAAAGACCGGATCTTAATTTCAGGGAAACACGGTAGAATTGAACCAGGTAACTGGCAGCTTAGGTAACTTAAACAAGTAATGAGAAAATAAAATACATCACAGAGTTGAGCTTCTAAGGTCCATCCTGCAGCAGGAATTCTATTTGCTTGCCAAAGGAAAATTCTGATTTTTTTTTCTACTTTAATGAAGAGCTGGTTAACAGTTTCTTGCGAGACTTGGCGAGAACAGCTGCAGATCTACGGTCAGAATTAAAATGAACAAAATTAGTTCTTCTGCGATTAAATTCTTAGTTTCGAGTAGGTAAATCCATTAAAATGATGGAGTCGCTCTATCGTTCCTTCTGTAACTGGCTGTAAGCCGTCAATTTCCCTGTGATAGGCAGTTAATTGATGTTGCAGTGCCTATTTCTTTATTAAATTTAAATGCTGCCCATCCCTCCAAGAGGCAGCTCCATTTCTTGTTGAAAATAGAATTATTTCTGGATTTGGTTTCATGTCTCCACTTCTGGGGGTAAACTGTTGCAGGAGCAGATACAGAGGCTCGGCTGAGGGACCTGGGATTCGGTTATCGGGCCCGGTTTATTAGTGAGAGCGCCCGGGCTGTCCTGAAGACTCTTGGTGGGGCCGCTGGCCTTCAGCAGTTGCGCACTGTCCCTTATGAACAGGCTCGGCATGCCTTATGCACCCTTCCAGGAGTGGGAGTCAAGGTGAGAATGAACCTGGCCCCCTCCCTGTTTTTCTGTTTAGCCAAAGTGTGTGGGTTCGGCTGTGCCAATATGTGGGAATATGTAGTTGCGGTTTGCGAAAAAGGGTTTGCTTTTGCTGTGGGAGGTGATCAAGCCCCTCCCTCCCCGAGATCCAGAAACATCTAGGCCAGGGGTAGACAACCTTAGCTCTTTTATGATTCGTGGACTTCAACTCCCAGAATTCCTGAGCCAGCTATGCTGGCTCAGGAATTCTGGGAATTGAATTCCACGAGTCAAAAGAGCCAAGGTTGCCTACCCCTGATCTAGGCCAATTCCAAGTTTTGAGGCCTCATATATACCAGTAACAGATACGAAAAAACAACCATTTATGAAACAAAAGAGTGGATTATAACTTCAATATTTTTAAAAGTAAAAACAGCAAATGCCTGAGTTTAAGGTGCCAACCAAACAGTGGATTGTAATTTTGATTACCGGTATATTTTAAAATAAAATCCTAACTAATGTCCAAATGTAAGGCCCCATTTGGCTTAGGGCAAAAGCCAAATTACCCCCCCCCTTTCCTTGGCCCTACCTCTGATTATCTCTGATAGTCAAACAGTAACAGTGGTATTTTCCAACTAGAATAAACCGATTGATTTGTTCATCCTGGGGAAAACTGTTGGTGGTTTCCCATTCCTTGAGGCAAGGGAAGCCTGGAATCATTATAATGACCTCCTATTCCAGTGATTGTGAACCTTTTAGAGACCGAGTGCCCAAAAACTGCCCCTGCCCCACTCCACCCCCCCGCCCACCCACAGGGCCACCCACCGCCTCCACGGCCTGCCGCAGATCACCCAGGCAGCCCAGCAGCACCATGGCACCCACGCCCTCTGCCCATGCCCCACAGCATCATCTGCGTGCGATAGGGTGCGAGGGCAGAGTCTTGTCCGCACTGCCCGGATGTCATGTCCTTGGCTGCGCTGCTCCATGCGGGTTGCACCTGGGGGGCGACTGTCCTCCAAGGGGCTGCTGGGGAGGGGGCTGCGGGGGGAGCCGGGGCTGGGGCTCTGAGTGACGCCTCTGGCACGCGTGCCATAGGTTCGCCACCATTGTCCTATTCTGTGCATCAGCCTCCCACTAGAGCAGGGGTCTCCAAACTTGGCAGCTTTAAGACTTGTGGACTTTTAACTCCCAGAATTCTGGGAGTTGAAGTTCACAAGCCTTAAAAGACCCCTGCTCTGTTGGGATGAGGCTATCTGCGTTTATTTATTATGTTTATTGTTTGTTGCTGTGATTAAATGGACTTCACTTGTTTTAATATGTCATACGGTATTGGAATTCGTATTTATTGTTGATATTGATATATCAACAATAGAGAGCAAAGTTCCCCAACCTTTCTGGCTTTGCAGCCTGGCCAGGGAGTGGGAGAGTGGATGGCTCCACGTGAGCGATGAGTACATGTGCCTGCCATTCATGTAATTGGAGTGCGCTGGCACTTGCCCACTGCTTGCACAAGTGGAGATGCATGCATTCCTGTGTGCTCTCGCCCGCCATTTTGCAGGCCCAGTTCCGAAGGGCTCAAGAACTGGTAATGGGCTGCGGCCCAGGGATTGGAGACCCCTGCTATAGAGCAGGGCTTTTCAACTAGTGGTACAGGTACCACCTGTGGTACATTGGCACCTGGCAAGTGGTATGTGACCATCCTAGAAAAGTGGTAGCGGGGGAGGGGAATGAGCTGAACCGGTGGCAGCACTGCACAAGCCTGAGCGAGAGATGGCTGGAGCTGCAGGCCTGTCAGGGCTCAGCAGAACCCCAGGATAAGTGCCAGGCTCCAGCTGGAGCTCGGCACTGATCCTGGCGCTTCTGCTGAGCCCAGAAGAAGCGCTGATCAGCTGGAATGTTGCAGCATCTCCAGGGTCTTGTGATTTACATTCCGATGCTTGGCAACTGATTCATATTTATGACGGTCACAGTGTCCCAGGGTCATGTGAAGTGACCAAAACCTGCTGCAACCACCCAGCAGATGGGGGAAAATAAAAACCAAACACCCCCCACCCCACCTCCTCTGCCAATCCTCAACAGAAATGCTCACAACAATGAAAACCTCAGACAGGAGGAAGAGCGCCACCGGGCGGGCAGGCAGGTGTCTTTCTCGGCTGTGCCTTGGGGGGCACTTTTTTCAGTGCCATTGTAACTTTGAACAGTTACTAAACGAACTGTTGTAAGTCGAGGACTACCTGTAGTTCATCACTTTTTTCCTTTTTTTTTTGGTCATCAAGGCGACTGGTGGTACTCGGATGTTGCCATATCCTAAAAGTGGTACAGTGGGTGAAAAGGTTGAAAAGCCCTGATATAGAGAATATGGTGTCACATAAATTTGATAAACGTTGTTATGGTGCAATCGTTTCCTTTCCCTTTCAGGTGGCTGACTGTGTGTGCCTCATGGCACTGGACAAGACCGAGGCTGTACCAGTGGACACCCACATATGGCAGGTTGCCAAACGTTACTATGGCCAAGAGTTGGGGATGGGGGCCCGCAGTGTGACGGAGCGTGTCCATCGAGAGATTGGTGAGGGTGCTTCGGAACAGGTTCTGCTTACTTGTGACCATCTTAAATAGCAACATTTAGCAATAGCAACAGCATTTAGACTTATATACTGCCCCATAGTGCTTTTTATAGCACTCTCTGGGCAGTTTACAACATCAGCACATTGCCCACAACAATCTGGATCCTCATTTTACTGGTCTCGGAAGGATGGAAGGCTGAGTCAACCTTGAGCCCATCATTCCAGACTGCGGGCAGAGTTTGCCTGCAATTCTACATTCTAACCATTGTGCCACCGGGACTCTTGAGCGGAGGGAACTGGAGCACACCCTAGTCCAGCGGTTCTCAACCTGTGGGTCGCGACCCCATTTGGGGTCGAACGACCATTTCACGGGGGTCGCCAAACAACGCAGTCCGCCATTTTTCCCCCTTTTCCTTAGCTGTGCTACTCCCTCTTATTCTATTGGCTTTTGAAAGCCAATAGAATAGACTCTCTTGAATAGAGTCTAATTCTATTGGCTTTCAAAAGCCAATAGGAATTGTCCAGGCTGTCTCTGCCCTGCTGAGCCCGCCAAAAGTCCCAGTCTGCAAATGGTGCTGCAAGTTGTCTGCAGCAAAGGCGAGCTGTGTAGAAGTTTCCACCCCTCCCTGCTGAGCAACTACTAAAAATGTAAGTAAAAGAGGGCCAGGGGTGGGAGGCTGGCGGGCGCAGGGAGGGTTGCTGGCGCACGTGGGGCCCGGCGGGTGCCTTACTTCCCTTGGGCTGGGCCAGCTGATGGCCCAGCCGGTGGTCGCCCTGCACTGTCGCTGCCCCTTGTCAGCTATGCCTCGGCGGGTGCAGGGGGCGGCACCACGCATGCGCGGTACTCCCGGGCAGGGAAAGTCCTCGACTTACGACCGGTTGGGAGTCCCTAACTTACGACTAGTTGGGTAGTCCTTGACTTATGACCGGTTGAGGGTCGCAGCATTAAAAAGATTGAGAACCACTGCCCTAGTAGGACCAGGAGATACGCTCAGGGAGAGGTGATGCCACAAGTAACCTGCCCTTGTGCGGTGTAGGGCTTTAAAGGTAATAACCAGTCCTTTGATTTGCCCCTGAAAAGCAGCTGGAAGCTACTGCCGCTCACACAGCAGTGGTGTTACTTGGGTGAATCACAGGACACCCAAAACATTTTTGTGTCCCACTGCATTCTCGACCAGTCCAGTTTCCAGACGTCTTCAAGGACAACCCCATGTAGAGCACACGCAGTAGTCCAAACAGGAGGTGGTTAAGACATGGGTGACTTGAGCAAGACCTCCCAATCCAGGAATGCACTTCAGAAAACATACATAAAAATGTCAGAGCAGCTGGGAGGAGTCAGACCTATTTCAGTCACGTCTTATTTCTGTAGTAGTCAGTGATAAACGCTGGGAAAACCCCAGCAGAACTGGGGGGGGCAATAGCCTTACAGGAAGCACACGGGAATTATAAATAGCAGTTCCTTAAGCAAACTATTTCCATGAAGTTTCCTATCTGTCAGATAGTGTTATAAAGGATAGTCTTGGGTGGAAGGAATGATAACTGGTCCGCAGCTAAGCTAGGTATGCCAGCTTACCTGGCCTTCCACTGCATTGCCTCTAGTTGTAGTCCAGCATGGAGACACATTATTGCTGGAGGACAGTTCCTAAAAGCATAGAGCCATAGACAGAACGAGCTTCAGAGAAATAAAGTTAAACGAAGGGGCTAGTTGAGCTCCATAAAGAAAATGTACTTTCTGACAGATGAAAGGCTTCAAGTATGTAGTAGCCTCTTGGATGGAAAGCCAAATAGCTTTATGCTTGGAATGTTGCCATCCTAAATTGTAATTAACATTGATAGAATTTTTTTTATTTTTCTTTCTCTATTGTCAAGCATCTTAAATCATAGAACGATAATAAACCCTAATCATATTGTACATCCACTATTGCAATGAAACAATATAAGATTTACGGCAATACAATAAAAAGTCTGTGAAAACCTCTTTTAGTTTGGAAAAAACCTTAAAATAGCAGTGATTGTTGTCTGGATATTCTGGGACGGGAAACTTCTGTGAGCTATCTAGATGCATGCAGAACCACCCATAGATATTTAAAGCTTGATACAAGTTCTGTTAAATTTTTAATTTCTTCTCCAGCAGGCCCCTAGAACTGAAATGCAATAATATGGGAAGGGATGTGAGCTAATTTGAGAAATGAACCCTTATTCCATTGTTCAAGCTCTGTGGAGCTTGCTCTCTTCTACATTCTAATTTAAGTTTGTTTTGCCTTCAGGAAATTTCTTCCGCAGCCTTTGGGGACCATATTCTGGATGGGCGCAAGCAGTAAGTATGAAATTGCTTTCCCCTTCTCCCATGACTGCTCAGGGCCATTGCCCACTGTAGCCAGAGGAGGTAAGATGCCAGACTAAGCGAATCCATCTCTCTATAGCAGCGGTTCTCAACCTATGGGTTGCGACCCCATTTGGGGTTGAATGACCGTTTCGCGGATCGGGCCGTCGCGCGCGTGCCGCGCATGCGCGGATCGGCCCATCGCGATCCGCCATTTTTTTTGTCGTGCGCGCCGTGCATGCATAGTTCGGGCCGCCGCATGCGCGGATCGGCCCATCGCACGCGCGCCGCACATGTGCGGATCGGCCCGTCGCGGTACGCCATTTTTTTTTGTCGCGCCGGGGGTCGCGCCGCGCATGGGCGGGGCAAGTGGGGTCTCAACCTGAAAAAGGTTGAGAACCACTGCTCTATAGGGTGCGTAAACTTTCTGTCCTTATATTAGCAAATTGCAGGTCTCTAGAAAGAAGTCAGTAACAACCCTTTCTAAAAATGTTATCTAAAAACTGTATGGATTTCTCCATGTAGTTGCCAGGTTGGGCTTAAGAAAACAAAAACGAACAGTAGGCCACAATAGATTCCTTTCCCACACACTCTGTCTTACACAGAGCCTCCCTTCCAGTCCCCCTCCCCTCCTCTCCCGTTCTCCTCCCTTTTTTCTTTTCTCCTTTCCTTCCCCTTCCCCTTTTCCCTTCCCCCTTTCCCCTTCCTTTCCATATAGACCTGTCCCCTCCTATAGCCCACTTTGATCCTCCAGTTCTATATATACAGTGTATACCAAGACAGAAGCAGCCATGATGGAAATTCTTGGCTGAAGCTTTCTCCAGTGACCCAGATGAAGATTGGTGGCATCAGGTTCCCACTAGTAATGCTGGAACAACTTTCTCTTCCTAGCTAGATGCAGGTCAGGTGGATGCCGCAAAGAAATTGAGAGGAATGCTCTATGGCTCTGTAGATCATGGTTTGATCACTTGATTCCAAGGATCCAGTCATTATCTCAGGGATTAGAAACAGGAACTAGGAGAAGGGGGATACAATTTCTGGTAGATAAGTTGTTCAGCATGCCAGGGCCTTCTGTCTTCCACTGTCTCCTGGAGTTTGCCCAAATTCATGTTCATTGCGTTGATGACACTATCTAACCATCTCATCCTCTGCCATCCTTTTCTCTTTTCCAACATCGGAGTCTTTTCCTGTGAGTCCTCTCTTCTCATTAGGTGGCCAAAGTATTTGAGCTTCAGCTTCAGTATCTATTTTTCCAAAGAAGAGTCAGGGTTGATTTCCTTTAGGATCAACTGATTTGATCTCTATATCTGGGCTGCAAAATGTTGAATAACCACTAGGTGGAAGCATTGAGACAGGGAAAAAAATTCCTGGTTGCCATCCACTGGTGATCTGTATGTTTGCAGCCATACCTGATATGGCCCATTTTTTGAAATATCTATAACCTGGGGGTGTCAAAACTCAATTTCATTGAGGGACATATCAGCATTGTGGTTGCCCTCGGGAGGCCAGGTGGGTGTGGCCAGGGTGGGTGCAGCCTACTGGGTGGGCATGGGTGGAGTGGGTGTGGCCTACTGAGTGGGCATGGCCAGCTCTACATCATTCGTGTCACGGGTGCCTGTGGGGGCCTGGGCAGGAGTGGGACAGATCTGAGGGTCTCTGGCAGAAGGGGGTGGGACCGGGACAAGCGCCAAGGCATGGTGCATTTCTTCATTCCTCACTAAGGGTGACACCTCCCCAGCATGCACCCAGGGGGCGGGGCCGACACGGCAGAGGCTGGTTCCTCGCTGTTTCCGGACGGCCTTGTGGAGCTAAGACTGAATGCGTTTCTGCATAGATGGCCACCACAAAATTGTACATTGGCTCCCGGCCGGCCTGGCCAGGGCCAAGGCAGCGGGGGCCGTTCCTTCACTGTTTCCAGTATGGCTTCGCTGGCCACGTGAAATCACTTCGCGGGCCGCATCCAGCCCCCGGGCCTTGTGTTTGACATGTCTGCTATAACCCTTTGTGCTATCCAGACTTTTCCTTCTCTTGCCAGGTCCTTTTTTGTGCTGACCTAAGGAAGAACCAAGAGTCCTCAGATCCAAATACCAAACACCGTTGCATCAAAGTGGCTCAGAGCAGCCACTCCACCTTGACATAGTAACTTCTCTTGCAGCTCCACCTTATTTATGGGACTGATACAGGCAAGTAAGAAGACCTTTCCTGTTAATGGCTGAGGCCAGAGAGAAATCACCATGCTAAGAATAAGGGTTTCGTGAGCCGTGGAGAAAGACTGAGGCTGCTGTATGTTGTGGGGATCCTCAGTCAGCTGCTCCTGCTTTCGTTTTTTTTAAAAATTTTATTGTCTTTTTCCCACCAGAGGTTGCTTGTAGTAGAAGCATCTCATGGAGTTGCCACGTATTTTAAACAGTAGAACGTTTCCCGCTTCTTCTTTGTGACTTTTGTAATCCCAATAGGCTTGCTGTGCATTAGTACTGGGCATAAGGCAGTTTTTTTTTTTTCAGCAGGCCACTGGAAGAGTCATTTTTCTAACCTTGGGGCCATGCTATCAAAAGCATAAATTGTTTGGAAAGAGATGACAAACATCAGCCAGGGCAATCTGGACTCCCACAGGCAGAAATTGAATGGGCTTTCCCCAAAGGAACTTTGAAGCTGAGCTCTTGGGTCTGTTCAATATCACCAGTAACTTAATGGAACCACATAAAATTTCCCTGTCTAGTCGAAGTGGGGGGGGCAGTGTTCATCTCAATTTCTTAGCTGGGGTAGCCAGCACTGTCTGAACTCACTTCCATGGTCATGTGGCCAGCGTGATTATACAACGAAGCACATAGAATGTGGTTACCTTGTAGTAGCTATTTATCTACCTGCGATGACCTTGTGGTAGCTAGGTTGGCCGGAGCTGGGGCAAGTAACAGGAGGTTCACCCCATCACATGGCATGGGTCTCAAACCCACGCTGACAATTTTC
This sequence comes from Bothrops alternatus, assembly GCA_034064705.1. Taxonomy (NCBI): domain Eukaryota; kingdom Metazoa; phylum Chordata; class Lepidosauria; order Squamata; family Viperidae; genus Bothrops; species Bothrops alternatus. Next base: position 4,463,605 of record JARGCV010000174.1, on the reverse strand, counting down.
CAACTGACAAGCTTGTCATAAAAACTATTCCTTTTTCAATGAAGGGAGCCAAGTGCTCTCTCATTCATAAAACCGTGTTTGTGTATGTGGAGGTGCTGGTCTTCATGCAGGCCGTAACACTGAATCAATTCAGTAGCTGCTTGTGACAGACTGACATTTTGTGACGGATGACGCCTCCACCATTGGACTATTAGCTAAGAGAAGAGGGATCCCTACCATTCAGAGTTGGTTACCTCAGGGTGCTAGTGGTTGGTTGTTTTTTTTTTACAACATTGTCAGTCTTCGCATCAGTTGCTACAGTTGTATCCCATGCAGTAACTTAATTCTGCCTGGCTGAGGAATTCTGGGAGTTGAAGTCCACAAGTCATAAAAGGGCCAAGTTTGAAGACCCCTGTTCTAAAACATGGCTGGCTGAGGAATTCTGAGAATTGAAGTCCACAACTCTTAAAGTTGCCAAGTGTGGAGACCCTTGTTCTAAATCTAAAAGAAGAACTGGTCACTGGAGATAGGGCTGGTTTCCAGGTGGTTTGCTGAAATGGCTACAGTATTGCGGCACCAAAATCCAGCATTAATAGGAATGTGTTTTAAAAGGTACTTTGTTTCGTTTCTGGTGTGATGTTTTGATGCTCACCCAGATGCTGAGCCAGCACCTTATTCGTGAAAGACAGGGCCTCCTCCTCCTTCTTGTTATGTTTGCTTATGTGTATGTGACACAACAGCTCCAATTTTCTTTGCTGCCTCATGTATTTAGAACGCTAAACCTAATACTCAATCCCCTGTACCACCTACCTTTTCTCTCTTTTATTAATTTTCTTTGCTTTTATAAAGAAGTCGTAAATTAGATTCCTAAACCCAAATAATAAGCATGCTGCAGCCTAACTGAGCATTTTTCTGATTTCAGGCAACAGGGCCTTGCACCTCACTATCAGAACAGAGACTTTTAAAGGGTGCAACCTGGGTCTGACTGTAGCCCGTTTTTAACTGTGTACTGTTTTAGAAAACTGTTATATATTTCCCTCTTGCCCAGATCTATTTCTTCCTTTTGTCTTTGACCATTTCTAGTAGTTTGGGGCAAAGGTCTACTTATTTTTATCCTTTTATAAAGTGCTTCTAAGTTATTTCTAAGTGCTGTATTAATCATAATAAAACAATCCTGGTATTGTCCCTTAGGCCTCTTCTAGCGTGGTTTGCCTGTTCACATGAGTTCCTAAAAAGTGTGCCTGTAACCCAACTGGATTCATCTCAGGCAATGGCCGTCAATGGCGGTTTCCTCTTTTGAGGCTGGTCTTTGACAAACGTGGAGGGAGGCTTCCTTTTTAATACGCGAACAAGCAACAGCATGGAACAGTAATGGCGAACCTTTTAGAGACCAAGTGCCCAAACTGCAACCCAAAACCCACTTATGCATCGTCGGGTGCCGGGTGGGTGTGGCTCATTGGCTGGGTGTGGCCTATTGGGTGGGCGTGGCTGCGGTAGTAACGGCAGACTGGGTGGGACTAAAAAGTTCAATCGGTCAACTCCAACTTTGCAAGATCTTTTTTTTCCCCACGAGTTGAAATTGACTGATTGATTGAACCTTTTTTTTTTTTGCACATGGCGGCGGAGGCCTAAAGCGAAAAGGTTTTATAAAACCCAGCTGAAGGCCTAGGACTGGGGCTCAGAGAGGGCTCTGAGTGCTACCTCTGGCACCCGTGCCATAGGTTCGCCACCACTGGGATAGAAACTTTGAGTTATGAAGTTCCTCTTGAACTAAGGGGCGGGGAGAGAAGATGAATGAGACAAAATGAAGAGCTATAAGCTTTCAAATCAGGCAGGAGAGAGATCGAACCATGGGGAAATCCCTAATTATATCAGATAAATGGCCCCAGGACCACCCTGGATGAAGGAAGACAGGTAAAACATTTCAAGAGTGGAATCTTCACTACAAAGTTCCTCTACTACTTTCATCACAACATCTAAGAATTGCCAAATTCAATCTCCCACCAACCCTCTCCTATTTCACACAACTTTTAAGAGAGACGTCAAAGAGACATACATGAATTTATGAGTTTATTCTTACTTTAAATCCCACCCTCCCTCTCCTTCTAGCCGCACAATATTAAAGATAATTTTACAGCTGCTAGGCAGTATTGAAAAGATCTGATCCCAGCTGGCTTTCCCCCCATTTTGTATTGTGATCACCTGCAGAACGGTTACATTCCCCCCCCCTCGTTTGGGTAACTGCGTAAGAGGACAGCAAAACGACCACTCTTAAAACATGACCAGTCTTTCTTCCAGTGTTGGCAAAATGACATTGGAAGAGGCACAGCTGGCCCCCCCAAAAGCAGTGACCCTTCAGTATTGCTCCGTCTGCTCTAGTGTGCTCAGAAATCAAATCCCATAAACCAGGGGTAAGGCAACCCCGGCTCTTTTATGGCTCATGGACTTCAACTCCCAGAGTTCCTGAGTCAGCTATGCTGGCTCAGGAATTCTGGGAGTTGAAGTCCATGAGCCATAAAAGAGCCAAGGTTGCCTATCCCTGCCATAAACCCCTGCCGAGGTTGCCTATCCCTGCCAGGAAGTCTCAAAGCTGCTTTGCCAAAAGGCAACTGGACTTCCTTGGTTTTTTTCCCTTGAAAACGTTTAGCTTCTCTGAAGCTGAAGGAGCTTCTTGGATGAGAAGCGAAGAGTTTTCAAGAAAGTCTAGCTGCCTTTTGGAAAAATACCTTTGGGACAAGCATGACCTGGATGATTTAGACTCTCCATAGACACTGCTCAGGATAGCCATGGCTTGTTGCCTCCACAGACCAATAGGAAAGCTGCTCTAGCTCCTATATTTGACTGTAGAAAAGCAGTTTCTTTGTCTTTGGAGACTTCAATAGATCGCATAGGTGGAAAGCTACAAGCTACTGCAAACTTCTCTCTGCAAACAAAACAATCTTTATTCTCCAACACTGCGCGCAACTGAGCCAAGTGCCAGCTACGGTGTGTGTATGTCCTCGTTCCTGGGGTTGGCTTGGTTGGACCAGGTGAGAGAAGCAGGGATTCTCATTGGTTTCCTCAAGCGATGTGATGGTGGGCACAGTTGGAGATCAAACTCCCACTTGAGCGGCTGCTGCAGAAAGCCAGAGGGGTCTTGAATGTTTCTTTCCAAGACTTAGCCACTCAGGTGGTGGGCCAAAGGGATGGCATCATTGCTGTCTTCAGATGAAGAATGAGCATAGGGGACAGGATGGGTCTTGGTGTGACCAACAGGGGAATTGGGGTGAGGAATGGAACAGGAGAGGATAAAGCATCTCCAGGGAAATGTATGGCTTAGAAAATACTAGCCTCCAGTTCCAGATTTTGGAGGATGCCAATTAATAGGGGACAGGTTCCATTCCCCTACAGTGGGACTCGGCCGTGCTTTGGTGGGAAGGTGTGATGATGGTCCCGGACCCTTCCCTAGCTCTTACAACAGGGCTTGGGGCTGCCCACTCAGTTATGATTGCTGCTGGCTCTGCCATCTAGTCCTCTGTCCTTTGGTGAATGTTCAGTCCTGAGTTTGGCAGTGAGAGCCACTCCCCAAGGATTCCTCACTGCTATTAGTAGCCGAGCCTGAAGAAGACAAAGGGGGAGAAAAGGACAATCAAGAACAGATTAACTAGAAATTAGATGATTCCAGGGCTTCCTCTAGTTCAGGGAAGGGAAGCTACCCAGTCTGTCCTTCCCGTGCTCAGTGACCAGATTCACTCCATGGTTTATAAGACTTTATTCTTGGAATGTGACTTAAGGAACAGCATCACATGAACTCAATAGCCCACTGACATACAACGAAGCTCCTATTGGCTTGAGCCGATCTTCAGAATGAGATGGCTTAGAAAGGTAAGAAGGTCCTGAAGACCTTGGTTCTTCTTCCAGCTGCTGGCCCAGTTGTTCCCCCACTATATGAGTCATGGGGTCTGGTCCCCAGCTCCAAAGCAAAGATCAAATACTTGGCACTGCTGTCACAGCTGGCCGACTGACATCAATGCTCACAAACAGAGCTTTGAGGAGAAAGGCCACACAGAGACACTCGGAACCTCTCACCGTTGCTCTCCTGCAAGGCTTGGCCAGGCCCCTCTTGACTGGTGCCAAGTTGTAGCTTCCTCATATGCCTCACCACAGCTGTTGCGTTGAAGGCTTGCTGAACAGGGGGGGGAGCGGGGGGAGAGAAAGGAGAGAAAATGAAAAGCAAAGCAAATGTCACTCTGTCGCAGAGTTTTTGGCAAGTGAGCAAAACTTTTAGGAGTTAACGCCTTTGTTTCCCTGCCCACGCTGTCAAGAACTTGAATTTTTCCTTTGTTTACATTTACAAATATATACTTAATAAAAAATTTATTAAAAAAAAAGAACTTACTGATTGATTGATTGGTTGATTGGTTGATTGAATTTATTGATTGAATTTATTTGCCACCCATCTTGTTGCAAAAGACTTTGGGCAGCTTCCAGCATTAAAACATTAAAAACCTAACAAATATCTTTTACGTTTATTTAACTGATGCTGGGGAAGACAGGAATAGAAACGTCACTCATCTGCCTTCCCTCCACTTGATGTCTATACCATATTCTTCAGGAAAAAGGGTATTAAAAATCAATCAAGCAAAACAAGCACTGGAATAATCAAAAAGCATCTTTTGGACATCCTCACCTTCCATTTGCTTTTGGCAAAATTCTTTTTCATCTGCTCACTGACTGACTGATGGATGTTCTTATCTAGCGCTGTGTCTCCAGCAATCCTGAGAAGACAGAAAGCATTCATTCCTATTGACAGACACCCCAGTTCCATCGAAGGTAAGAGGGGCCAGCTATTAAAGAGGAACCAATGGTGTTACCCAATTGATGGATAAACCCCGCAAAGAGATTCATTAGGTTATTTACATTGGGGTCATTTTAGCATTTATTTTTACAGAGCTTTACTTTAGGTTATATATGTTTGATATGCAAGGCCCTCACAGTTCATCAAGTTATGCAACGAAGATAGAACTTCTGCAAACAAAATAAGAGTCTGCAGAATTAATATAAAAGTTTCATTTCCAGTTTCCAAATGACATTGAGAACTCTGCTACGGAAGACTTTGTGCCGATAACAAGGAAAGGCCACCATAGGGAGAAGAAATAGGTCAATCAATCAGACTAGAGCAAGAAGAGACCCTGGAGGTCTTCTAGTCCAACCCCTTGCTCAATCAGAGATCCTATAAAATTGGAGACAAGTGGCTGTCCACTCTCTTAAGGTTATTTAAAGTTCTTTTAAAAAGTTTTAAAACTTTTTTAAAAACTTCTTTAAAAGCTTTTAACGTCTTAAAAACATTCTTAAAAACAAATTCATTGTTTTTCTTTAAATCAAGTTAACAAGCTTACTTTTAATTCCTTCTGTATATTTTCATTTCCTGCCAGGTGATAATGTGAACCCTGCTTAGGTGGGTATGCCAGATCATATTCTAAGTTGGCTTTGGACAAAATAGCCATATAATCATTCCTGCAGCTGGTCCTTCACTTAAAACCATCCATTTAGCAATCAATGTTATACTGGTACTGAAAGAAAAAATGACTGGTCCTCGCATTTATGACCGTCACAGCATCCCCATGGTTACGTGATCAAATTTTGGGTACTGGCAGCCGATTCATATTGAGGATGGTTGCTGCATGCCAGGCTGTGATCGCTAGTTGTGACCAGCAATTTGTAATAACACGTATTAAAGTTGCACGAATGCTTTTTTTTTAAGCAGCACGTTTTATTTGAAATTTGATGGTGATAAACAAAATGTCAGAAGCAACAATCTAGGGTTGGCTGACAGGCCACAGATGAGGTCAATGGAACTACTGAATATGAGAAAAGGCATATTTAAAGGCATACTTAAAAGTTCAGACGCCAACGGTAAATCTTACCATGGGTGTTGTAGGGCTTGCTCACAAGTGAATCGCTTCTTGGGATCTCTCTCCATTAAATGCTGGATGAAATCTTTGGCTGGAAGCCAAAAAAAAAAAAAAAAAGTGAATGAGAAGCAAACTCTTGACATCACAGCTCCTACGGAATCTCACTCGACTTCTGATTTGGGCATCCCGAAAAACATAAGCTGTATCTTCCTCACCTGAGTCCGATATGTCATCCCAATAGGGAGAATCAAATTCATATTCAGCCTTCAAGATCTGTTCAAACAGCTTGGTATCGTTCTCATCGTAAAATGGGGGATAGCCGCACAGTCTGAGGTAAAAGAGGGAGGGGGGGACAGGGCACGCGTGACTATAAAATCTACAGGTCCATATTGCAGGGAGAGGGAATATAGATTGGGGAACAGGTGAAACAGTGAGGAAGAGAAGTAGATCCATGGGAGAAGGGGGAGAGAGAGAGAGAGAGAGAGAGAGAGAGAGAGAGAGAGAGAGAGAGAGAGAGAGAGAGAGAGAGAGAGAGAACTGATTAGGTACCTGGGCCCAGAAAAGAGAAGAGGAAGAATAGAAACAATGTCAGGTAGAATATTGAGCTCTTAAACTTTCCTGTAGAGATAGTAAATACCAAATAGAGGTAGTCCTCAACTTACAACAATTCGTTTAGTGACCGCTCAAAGTTAGAGTGCCATTGAGAAAAGTGACACACTGCCAGTCCCTTGCATTTAACGACCATCCTAGCATCGTGATGGTCATGTGATCAAAATTTGGACGCTTGGCAATCAGCATGTATTTATGACGGCTGCCACATCCTGGGATAACAACAAGCCAATGGAAGAAGCCAGATTTGCTTAACAACCATGTGATTCACAACAACGGCAAAGATTTTCTTAACCCACTGTGGCAAAAGTCATAAAATTAGGCGCATATGGCTTACTCCCACCTTGGGTAGCAGCAGAAATTCTGCTCACGATTGGGATCGTTAAGTCGAGGACTACCTATGTAACCGCAGTAATTCCAAATTATTTCATCCCATTCGGAAAGTGCTAAACACAACCCCAGAGAGAGGTTATCATCTCTATGCCAAACATAGAAAACAGTGCAATTATTCCCTAGACTGAAGGAGTGGAAGCAAGAAAAGAGAACCACGTGGTGATCAAAGGGAGTGGAATTTCCTGTCCTCCAAATTGCAAATGGGGAAATCATATAAAATTAAACTCCATATGCAAAAGAATAGCAATGGACTAGTGAAGCAGCTATGCCAATGCCAATGGAGGGCAAAAGGGCAGGATCATGTTTGTAAATCATTTACAGCTGGACAGAGATGTATTTAGAAGCAACAGGAAGTATTATCAGTCCTCCCTATTTCCCTCTTTACCCTCCCCCCCCAATTCAACTCAATACATACAAGATGTAGGCAATGACTCCAATAGACCAGCAGTCCACAGCTTTGCTGTAAGGCTTCTGTGCCAAGACTTCAGGAGCTGGGCCACATCGGGAAGCAACAGGAAAGAAAAAACTATTACAGACTGAAATGTGTTGCTATGCCCACTAATACTAATTGGTTAATATATCTCTTACGCTAGGGAGTAACCTTCAGAGGTGATAGAAGGCCTTCAGATACTGGATTCCAATAGACCTAATCAACAAACTCACTATTTAGCAATGATAGTCCAACAGTGTCTAGGAAGCCATATATCGGGGGTCTTCAAACTTGGCCCTTTTATGACTTGTGGACTTCAACTCCCAGAAGTCCTCAGCCAGCATGCCTGGCTGAGGAATTCTGGGAGTTGAAGTCCACAAGTCATAAAAGGGCCAAGTTTGAAGACCCCTGCCATAGATGGTTTGACCCAGTTCTGAGAGTTGCTATCTCATTAATCGAGCTAGTGACCAAAAGTCTATTAAAACTTATTTCAACCTTCCATCTCCCTCCAGGATAATTCTCCATTCTGGCCCAGGATATTTGTTCAATCCCTTTTCTTTTACAAAATATGAAGGTCATTTGAAGGTGTCATGCTTCCAGATTTGATCCCATCTCGGGTCCAACATATTTACAGGTACCTAGTTAAGGTATGTTGAAGTGAAATTTGCAGTCAAATGACATTTAAAGCTTTAAAAGTTTAACACAGCACAATAGAACAAATACCATATTATTTGGCAATTCCTGTCCCAAAGAATCAACTCCTGTCATAGGGTTACTCAAAATAAATTCTCTTTACAGCAGACATTTCTCCTTGGTAGCTTCCTTCCTGCCTCTTTCTTCCCACTCAATGGCATGGCTATGGAAATCCTGAATTAGTCCTTTGTTTATCAATTACTCTTCCTGAGAAAAACCTTTCATAAAAGATTAAATGCTTTAATTTACTTGGATTCCAGAGAGAGAGAAAAAAACCCAACAAAATCCTTCCAATCTGGAATGGAAATGACCCAAAAAGGGCAATTTAGGAGCAGCAAACAACATTATAAGTCTCTTTAAAAGGAAAGAGCAAAAGAGAAAGATACTAATTATAACGATGGAAGTGCCTAGACGGAGAATGAAATAGAATCCAGAAAAAGAATCCCTGTTAACACAAAAAACTCGGCCTTGATGGACAGTCTTACATAATCACAAGAAGCTGAACTCAAGGAAATGGTTACCTCTTAAGATTGATAAGATTGTTTATTACTTTGGCTTTTTGCTCTCACCCCTCCCCAAATATTTGTATTGTTTTATGAGGAGCGGGACCCTTGCTGCTCACCCACATAGCCAGGAGTCCCACAGGCTGTGGACATGACACTGCCGGAGCCTTCGATCTTCGACAGCCCAAAGTCACTAATCATGATCTTGGATTCCTCATCCAGGCTGTAGTACAACAGGTTCTCCGGCTGATGGGAAATTGGAAGGAAGCAAGAAGGCAGAATTGGGAGAATTTAACAGCTTTATCAAACTGCAGAATATAGTACGGTCAGAGTAAATCCGTACAAACAGACCAATGTAGACTATTAAATGCTCCAAATGTTTAAAAAACTAAAAATATCTTACCTTATAAAATACAATAACAGAAATAAACCTGAACAAAATAGGCTATGGAAAATAAGTTCCTGAAATAAAATAAAATCAATTTTAAAAAACCCTGAGCCCAGTTTCCTAAAGCTGGCTTTAAAAGATAAGCATCGTTGTTTTTTTTAAAGGAACTAAGGATGGAGTTCAAAGAAAGGAAACAGGTTGGGATTCCATTCCTCTAAACAGTGCCAAAAGGAAACAGAGATAAGGGCAGAATTTATCAAAGGGATGGTCCCCAGAAACACAAGTGTAAACAAACACACCCTACATATACAACTAAAACCTTCTAATATCAACAATGATATCAGTATCATTAACTGTTAACAAATGAGTCCCAGCCCCAGGCAGAAGGAGACCCCCCCCTCCACAGCACTTCTTATGTATTCATGCATGAGCAGCAGCAATAGAGTTACCATTACATCTTCAATTGGTTACCCCACAGACAGAAACAATGTTGTTCCAGCAAGCTTCATGCTTCACACACATTGAAACAGATGTTCGAAGTGGCAGACAGGGAAGGCAGCAGGTGGGAACTGAGCAAATATCTACAGACCCCTCACATTTTGGACATAAGCTGTTTCAACTTCTCCCTCAAGACACCCAACGCTATGCCAAAACAACTAGACATTTCCCCCATGCCATCACTCTGCTAAACATCTAACTCCCTCAGCATTCTGTGTTATGCATAAAAAAGACATTTACCCATGTAGTAGGCTGTATTGCTAATATCCTTGTCATTTTCTCATCTTTCCCATCTTCTCATCTTTCTCACCTCTCATCTTTGCTACTACCTTCTCCTACTGGTATGATTTATCAATTATGGTTTGTATCTTATGATTTAGGATCTATGACTTATCACTTTGTTGCTGTTTGGATGTACACCGAGAGCTTATGCACCGGAGACAAATTCCTTGTATGTCCAATCACACTTGGCCGATAAAGAATTATTCTATTCTGTTCTATTCCATTTTTGTTCCGTTTCTATTCTATTCTATTCTATTCTATTCTATTCTATTCTATTCCATTCTATTCTTCTGTTCTATTCCATTCCATTCCATTCCATTATTCCATTCCATTCCACTCTACTCCATTCTATTCTATTCTATTCTTCTGTTCCATTCCATTCCATTATTCCATTCCATTCCATTCCATTCCATTTCATTCTATTCTATTCTATTCTATTCTATTCTATTCTATTCTATTCTATTCTATTCTATTCTATTCTTCCGTTCCGTTCCGTTCCGTTCCATTCCATTCCATTCCATTCCATTCTATTCTATTCTATTCCATTCCATTGTATTCTATTCTTCTGTTCCATTCCGTTCCATTCCGTTCCATTCCATTCCATTCCATTCCATTCTATTCTATTCCATTCCATTGTATTCTATTCTTCTGTTCCATTCCATTCCATTCCATTCCATTCCATTCCATTCCATTCCATTCTATTCTATTCTATTCCATTCCATTGTATTCTATTCTTCTGTTCCATTCCGTTCCATTCCATTCCATTCATCCATTCCGTTCGGTTCCATTCCATTCTGCTGTTACCCCATAGACAGCAGCAATGCTGTTACAGCAAGCTCCACGCACATTGAAATTGCTGTTCCAAGTGGTGGACTGGAAAGGCAGCAGGTGGGAAGGAAACACCAGAAATTCTTAGCTCATGTCTGCATTCCCATCTGCTTTTTAGTTGTTATTGTTGTTTTATGATCCACACTTCTTTTCTTCTCCCTCTCGCTTCTCTGCCTTCTGGACAACCATTTAACTGGGATGGTATAAAGTCTCCTGCCTTGAGCAGGGGGTTGGACTAAGAGATCTCTGATGTCCCTTCCAGCCATATGATTCTATGTTCTATGACATAGATTCAGTTTGCTACCCACCCTGGTCTATCACTGAGAGTGTCTCTTTCATTTTGCCTTAATGGTAGAGACATCTCTGTAATTAGAGGACCAGCACAGGCTACTTTCATTTAGAACAGCGGTTCTCAACCTATTTCAGGTTGCGACCCCGGCCTGCACCGCGCATGTGCGGCGCGACGGCCCGCATCGCGCATGCGCGGTGCTACCCCGTGCATGCGCGGTGCTGCCCCCTGCTCCGGCCGGGGGAAAAAAATGGCAGACTGCGGCGTTTGGCAACCCCCGTGAAATGGTCGTTCAACCCTAAATGGGGTCGCGACCCATAGGTTGAGAACCGCTGATTTAGAATATACAGTTGAAGTCCACAAGTCTTAATATAGCCAAGTTTGAAGATTCCTGATCTAAGTTACTACGAAGGAAAGGAGTGAGGTGAGAGGACCATTTACAACACAGGGTAAACATTGTTCACTGTACAGGTAGTCCTCGACTTACAACCACAATTGACTCCAAAAATTCTGTCGCTAGGTGAGACAGTTGTTAAATGAGTTCTGCCCCATATTAAGTCTTTTCTTGTCGCCGTTCTTAAGCGAATCACTGCAGTTGTTAAGTTAGTGACACGGGTTGTTAAGTGAATCTGGCTTCCCCACTGACTTTGTTCGTCGGAAGGCTGCATAAGGTGATCACGTTACCCCTGGATACACTGCAACTGTCATAAATATGAACCAGTTGCCAAGCACTCGAATCTTGATCACTTGACCACAGGGATGCTGCCATGGTCAGAAATGCAAAAAACGGTCATAAGTCACTTTTTTCAGTGCCGTTGTAACTTTGAATGGTCACTAAATAAAATGGCTGTAAATCAAGGATTACCTGCGGTGGTGTGTGGGAATGACTCTGGGAGACTGGAGAAAAAACCGCAGGCTAGACCAGGGGTAGGCAACCTTGGCTCGTTTATGACTCGTGGACTTCAACTCCCAGAATTCCTGAGCCAGCATGGCTCAGCTTGGAAACCTCTCCCTTTCCCCTCAGCAGGGCTGGCTCAGGAATTCTGGGAGTTGAAGTCCACGAGTCATAAAAGAGCCAAGGTTGCCTACCCCTGGCCTAGACCATGTCAAATAAGCAGCAGCTATGTCCACAGAAGGAATGGGAGAGTGGCAAACACCTAAGAAGGGCCCCTCCCTGATTTATGTTGCATTTCAGTTTTAATGCCCTTCTCAGGTGAATAATACTGTTTTTCTTGGTCTCTTGTAATAAGTTTTTATTTTTGTGTGGGGTTGTTTTATGTATATCATCCTGAACCTTTTTTTTTAACAGCCCCCAAAGTCTTGTCTATTAGCCTGTTGGAATTAGTATACATTTTTCCCCATATATTTTATTGATTTTTTAAAAACATAAATCATAGTTGGTAAACAGTGTGTTTGCTGGATTTACATTAACAACTGGTTTCTATAATCCATAACCCACATAGTACATTTAGTTGATTTCCCCTTTTCCCCAAAATGTCTTCTTTGCAAACCTTGAAATAATACAGTTCTTATTATTTTGATAAATAACAGTTACATATATGATTTTCCCCAATATTCCTAGAAATAATGATCACATCAATATAATATTTCTTTTCTTTCTAATCATTCTGGTTGCCTCATCTTATATCCTGCTACAGTCCTCATTTAGATTTGTTTCTCCCATAAAGTTCAAAGTATTCTTGTTGGTTAAGATTTTCTCAACAGTTAATTACATTTAAAGATTTAAATCCATTTTTCCCATATAAACCATCTCAGCACTTTTACATTTCTTAAAGAATAGGTAAAAACAGTAAAAGAAAAGGAAAAGAGAGCAAGAGTAAAGAAACATAAAAAGTAAAATACTACTTAAAATATATATTCCTCCTAAGCTAATATATATTCATTCCCAAAATTTATTATTCTTTGTAACCATGATTAAAAATATATTTAATCATCCTGAACTTCTATTGGCAGGAGAGACATTTAACAAGATTCAGATTCCAAGGTCTAGATAGCTAACATACGGTAGTTGTCATGTCAGGTTATTCATTCTTTCATTCTCTCCCTCTCCCTCCCTCCCTTCCTCATGCAAAAAAAACATGAAAAGAGGAGTAGACTAAGAGTGTCTGCCTGTTTGTCCTGGCCAATGAAGTCTCCTCCACCCTACACCACCCCATCCCATCCAACTTGTTAGTATGAAGAAGAAAAAAACCCTATTTTTTTTCAAGTGGAGCAAATAATGGTAGTTTATGCCTCAATCATTCTGATAGTTAAATGTTCTATAGCAACAAGGAAAGTCAGGCAGGACATTTCCTCAATCTGGAAATGTCCAGTTTGCGTGGTATCACTTCTGAAACAAAGATTAGAAGAAGCTGAGCTTATAGACCTATGTTTCTAAAATGAAATAAATATCTACATATCTGCCCGGTGAGAGCCTTTTACACAAATTTGGTGTCATTTCTAATCCTGGCTTGGCGATCCATCTTCAGACACCGAAAGTAGCAATCAGTTACTGGCACCATCACATTCTAATGAGTGGCAGGTAAGGCTTGCTCTGCATAGAGGCCAACGTCCGACGTTCAGTTTAACTATATTGGGTTTTTTAGGCAAATATATAGCAATTTGTAACATTTGCATTTCTAGCCACTGTTTGGCACTGTTCGTAGAAAACCACTGTCATCTTTTTGTCATTTCTGCATATATAAAGAAAAAAGGCTGGCCTGCAACTCCTGAGAGCTGTAATATATTTATCTGATCAATGTACAATTATCTGATTTTTAATAATTACAACTTTTTTTTTCTTTTTTCTCTCTTTTCCTGTGCTAGATCAAGAGAGAAACAGGATGTTGTAAGTGTAAACATTCTCCGTGTATCCTATGGCTTCTTCCTTCTTATTTATTAGACTCTACATCTCCTTTGCATACATATAGCATAGAGCTGGAAGGGACCTTGGAGGTCATCTAGTCCAACCCCCTGCTCAGGCAGGAGACCCTATACCATTTCAGACAAATGGCTGTCCAGGTTCTTCTTAAAAACCTCAAGTGATGAAGCACCCACAACTTCTGAAGGCAAGCTGTTCCACTGGTTAATTGTCCTCACTGTTAGGAAGTTTCTCCTTAATTCCAGATTACTTCTCTCCTTGATTAATTTATATCCATTATTTCTTGTCTTGCCTTCTGGTGCTTTGGAAAATAATTTGACCCCCTCTTCTTTGTGGCAGCCCCTCAAATATTGGAATACTGCTATCATGTCACCCCTGTTTCTTCTTTTCTGTAGACTAGCCAAACCCAATTCCTGCAACCGTTCTTCATATGTTTTAGTCTCCAGGCTCTTAATCATCTTAATTCCTCTTCTCTGCACATTTTCCAGAGACTCAACATCTTTTTATAATGTGGTGACCTAAACTGGATGCACTATTCTACATGTGGTCTTACTAAGGTTTATAAAGCAGTACTAATTCTCCATCTCATCTCATCTCATCTCATCTCATCTCATCTCATCTCATCTCATCTCATCTCATCTCATCTCATCTCTCTCTCCCTCCCTCCCTCTCTCTCTCTCTCTCTCTCTCTCTCTCTCTCTCTCTCTCTCTCTCTCTCTCTCTCTCTCTCTCTCTCTCTCTCTCTCTCTCTCTCTCTCTCTCTCTCTCTCTCTCTCTCATATCTCTTTTTAGAACTAAGCACTCCGGTTTAAACCCTTTTGGCCTTGAATTTTCCACAATTAGCGTGCCCACACTTAACAAATTAAAACAAATTAAAACCTAAAACAAAGCTGCACAGATGAACTTGCACAGCGACCATCTCAGATGGGAGCTTTATCACATCTGATTTCCTGCTGCAAGTCACTCCATATTTCCATCAATCTCATCTCAGTTGCTATTAACAATAATCATCATTTCATTATTGCTATTAACAATAATTATCATTTCATTACAAGGCGAACCTGGCAGGAAGACTGATTTGCATCAAATAATCAGATAAAAGGGGGGGAGGGGAGAGAAGGGGAGACATATTTCCTTTGCAGAAATGTTTATTCAAATTCCCACCAGACAGCTTTTAGAAAAATAAAAACAGTCGTAAGATTTATTTCTATACATTTTTATTTAAGTTCGTCCCAGTCAACTCTCCAGTTATATATTTCCAACATCACTGCTGGAAGATTTTCTGCACTTCTCAGACTGAAAGTTCTTTCATTTTATAAAAGCGTTTTACTGTTTTCTTTAGCGTGGAGCATTTATGATCAATAACTGCAGAAATGAGCAATTCATAGACAGATCAAATGCCATTTTTATATTTTTTTATCTTCAAGATTTTTATAAATCTTGAAAACAGGGATGTTTTCAACAAATACATTTTAAATAAATACAACTGCATTCATGGTTGTTTAGGGGGGGCTGGATTTGGCATGGGACTTTGAGAATAGGAGTATTTTAACATCACACGCATTCTGCAACTGTAATTGGGAGGGGAAAGATGGAGGACATTGGCTATTTTATACTGGAAGAAAATCTAAACCTGCTTTTTAAAAATAAAAACAAACCCACATGCAGTGACTAATTGCAAGAATTCTCAAAGGAGCTTTTTCAAAAGGTAACTGGGCTTTTTTTTTCCTTTGAAGATGTGTTGCTTCTCATCCAAGAAGCTTCTTCAGTTCTGAATGAATGGTGGAGGATGGAAGGATTTATATTTCTTGTAGTTATCTGGTTGTTAGTACTCTTTCTGAGAATTGATGAGGCCACTTGGAAGTTTATCTGTACCCTTAGGGTCACCTGAATAGTGCAAATAGATGTGGAACCATTTTTGGAACTGCTGAAAGGACCATGTTGTAAACAGGAGACAGGTGGTGTCGTATTCCACTACAGTCCTTTCAGCAGTTCCAAGATTTCACCCCCATTTCTACTATTCAAGCAACCCTGAGGGCTCAGATTAACCTCGAAGTGGCCTCAACAACTCTCAGAAAGAGTGCCAATGACCAGATGATTGCAAGGAATATAAATCCTTCCATCCTCCACTATTCAGTCAGAACTGAAGAAGCTTCTTGGATGAAAAGCAAAACATCTCCAAGTAAAAACAAAGAAAGTCTAGTTGCCTTTTGAAAAAGCACCTTTGGGATGCACCTTTGGGATCTGGATGACTGAGAATCTCCATAGACAGTTGCAGGAATTGTGTTTAGTTTATCCCTCAGTAAATAGCTTGTGGGGACACCTCTTAATGGAAGGAGGGCTACAATATGCAGAAACACCCGGCCAAGTTCAACAACCCACCTTGAGGTCACGGTGCACAATGCCCATGTCATGCAGGTATTTAACGGCATCAAGGATTTGACGGATCAGCTTGCTGGCATCTCGCTCTGTGTAAAATCCCTTCTCCACTATCCTGTCAAAAAGTTCCCCTCCAGAAACCCTGTCAGAGGGAGATAGAATACAAGTAAGATCTATGCAAACAGATCCTTATGAGCCTCCAACATGGATTAGGCCGGTGATAGCAAACCTTTTGGGCTTGGCATATCAAAAATTCAGAAAATGCCTAACTTGACTCTGTTGGTATATCACTACCACACCCAACAAAGGAGAAACAATTCTTTACATATTTATTTATCTTTAAAAAATATGCAGTCCAATCAAATGTGTTGCTATGAATTATATAAAAAATGACAAATAATAACAGCGAAATATGAAATGAAATATAAGCCATTTTTGAGTTGTAGTTTTGAGAATAATTCTGGTCAAGTATTGGTGAATGTTGGCATGGCACTCAAAATGTTGTGGCATGTCACTTTTCACACGCATCATAGGTACACCATCACTGGATTAGGTTCACCACAAGACTCAAAGGAGCTGGGAAGCCGAGGACACACCATGCTACAGGTAGCCCACAGCTTATGATCATCAACTGTATCTAAGCGAGCTAGTTGTTAAATGCCTGATTTTACAACCTTTTTGCTGGTTGATAAGTGAATCACTGCAGTGGTTATGTGAATCCAGCTTCCTTCGTGGACTTTGCTTGTCGAAAGCTGGCTGGGAAAGATGCAAATGGTTCACGTAACCATGGGATACTTCTACCACTGTAAATACATGCCAGCTGCCAAGTGCCCAAATTTTAGGATTATGTTGAGCATGGGAATGCTGCAATGGTTGTAAGTGCAAAGATTGGTCGCAAGACAATTTTTTCAGTGCTGTTGTAAATTCTAACAGTCGCTAAACAAACGGCTGTAAGTTGAGGACTACCTGTATTTCTCCCTTTCCTTTTTAGTTTCCATCCCGTTCATGTTGGCGGCACCATTTAAGGTACTTCCGGGTTGAAAGGATTAGCCAGTGACATCACCATTGCCTGGGGAATGCCTGTGGGGGCTCCTTTCATGTCCCTGTCAAGGAGCTGGAGCAAATGACAGGAACTCACCCCGCCACGCAATAGCACTCAGGACTCGAGCGTGGGCTTGCTAACCTCCAATTCAGCACCCAACCACATGAGCTGCCGCGCTCCTTTCCTTTTTAGCTAACAGAGCCTGAGAACCGTGGCTCCCTTCCTCCTCTTTCCTAAACCTTCAACTTACAGCTGCATGATGAGGTAGAGGTGCCCTCCACTCTCGTAGATGTCATCCAGGGCCACTATGTTCGGATGCTTGATTCTGCCAAGAGGGGAAACGTGTTTTAATTAGGAGGTGCTGTATAGATCTCCAAGGAAATCTATTTCGTTTTGCCTTGATCGTTTTAATGTTGATATTATTGTAAAAGGAAAATACAGTATCAGCTCAGAAATATCTCACAGTGCATTACTCTCCATGGGACAGAGTGTCCTCATCGTTATTGAATACTGTACAGTAGCAAAAAACATTCTGCATTCACGTTACTATATGCATTTTTGTTATCTTCAGATTGGGAAAAGTTGCCACACAAAACTATGGCAGGATTAGTGTTAGTCTTATTTCTCAGTGGGTGGAAGGTTTCCTGACATGGTGAGATGGCCGAGATTTTGTCAAATGTCAACAGAGACCACGTTTGGAAGATGTTAATAAAATCTGGCAGCTAGAATGAGTTTTGGACTTAGAACTTAGAAGAGAAAAAGCACAGAAGTAAGAAAAAGCAAACCTGGGAATAAAAGTGGCTGATATCACAGTCAGTATGAGGCTGTATGTGTGGAAAGTTGGGTAGTTTGAAGCAGAATCCCACCTCAAGGGATGGGCGAGTCTTGAGGAAACAGTGCAAAAGAACCTTGGATATAGGATTACGAGAAGGCTGGTGGTGGGATCTCCACCCTTTCTTCTAGAGGAGAAAAATCTACTTTGCAATCCAACTTTTACTCTTATCATATTTGTCCAAGATAATTAATTGACATTAATGTCTTATGAGAACCCCAAAATGGGAAGAATGGATCCTGTTAGTAAGTAAGCAAAGATTCAGTTGTGCACAGAATTAAAGACAACTGCATCCGATCGGTCTTGTTCTGGGAAGACCTAAATCCAGTCAGTTAATCCATTTGGCCTCTCCACTGAAGAACATGGTCCCAACATCCATCAAGGCTAGGACCCTCTTCCCAAACCCTGCTTGACAGCTCCTGTTGATGCCTGCCTGGACAATGAGGAAAAAGCTAATATAGGTAGTCCCTTACGTACAACCACAGTGAAACACAAAATTTCCATTGCTAAGCCAGTTAAGTAAGTTGTGCCTCATTTTATGACTTTTTTTGGCACAGTTGTTAAGTGAATCACTACAGTTAAGTGGATCGTGCAGTTAAGTGAATCAGGCTTCCTCTATTGACTTTGCTTGTCGGAAGCCAGCTGGAAAGGTTACCAACGGAGATCGCATGACTCCAGGACAGTACAACTTGTCATAAATACATGCCATCGCCAACCACCTGAATTTTTTTTTTTTAAATATTTTTTATTGACTTTTTTCCCCCCAATTTTAACAGAAGAGAAAGCTAATCATATCAAATCTTAATATACAAATAAACAATCAACAACAAAACATAAATACAATTTCCAATACTTCTGATAATAATAACTCAACTGAAAATAAGCATCTCAAACAATTTACCATCATTCTTCCCCCTTCTTATCAGCTCACACTTAACTCATCCTTCAATCCACCAAAGGCCACCCAAACAACCCATTAGTAACAATCATTAATTATTCTTCCACCAACCCTAATTACAGCTAAAAAAAAACATCATACCTAAAATTATGCGGCTTCCCAGAATGATTACAGGGTATAACAAAAGAAAGCCCCACTACATCAAACAAAATTATTATATGAACTTAACAAGAATTTTAAACTATATACTATCTCTTACTCAAAACACACAAAAAAAAAAGGGGAAAAAAAAAACAAACAAAAAAAAAACCAAGAAAAAAAAACCCATCTTATTAAAGTTAAACAAATAATATTAACCATAACAATATCAATAAATCCCTCGATTCAAGATAATAATAATGATATTAATAATAATAATTATATTCTTATTCAATTTAGTTTATCATAATATATCTTAGTATATATCATGATATAAACATCCTCTTCTAAACCTTACTTATAATATAAACAATCAACTCATCTTGTTAAGAATAATATTTATCATTAACTTCTAAACCGTCAATCTAAGTCAAATCTACTAAATTTAGTTTATAATAATATATCTTAAAATATCATTTAAACATCCTGGTTTGCAGCTTACCTATGAACTTATATTAATAATAATAATTATATTCTTATTCAATTTAGTTTATCATAATATATCTTAATATATCATCATATAAACATCCTCTTCTAAACCTTACTTATAATATAAACAATCAGCTCATCTTATTAAAAATAATATTTATCATTAACGTCTAGACCATCAATCTAAATCAAATCTACTAAATTTAATTTATAGTAATATATCATAAAATATCATTTAAGTATCCTATCTTACAGCTTGCCTAAAATCTAAATCTTTAAATCAACCCATTATCTTAGATTAACCTTAATTCTCTCATTTAGTTATAAATTTCTTTTAATCAATCAACTTCTGGACTCTCTCACCTGACAAATAAACCTCCATAATAAAAACAAATTATTTATAGCATTTCTAACTTACATTCCAACCTAATATCACACCTAGAATAATTCCTTACATACAATTTTAAATTTTCATTACTTCAAGCGAACTCTAGGTTTCTTTTTCAACCAAATAAAAGGCCATAACAAGGCCACCCTTCCAACTAATAAGTCTCTCTTCTGTATTTCTTCAGCCCCGTAGCTAAGTTGCTTGTTGAATTGAGTCTTCCTTTCTTGAATCATATCCTCTTGTTTTACATAAATAAACTGTTCGTCAAACAACATCCATTTCGTTCTATAGTCTAATTGCTTCATAAAGTAGAACAATGCCTCTCTTTTGTCGATTAAATCATCTTCTTGCTGCCCAGCTAGACAGAATTCCCCTTCTTGAAACAAAACCTCTTGCTCGCTATAAACAAACTTTTCATCTAGCAAAATCCATTTGTCATCTTCATTCTCAAAACCCTCCTCATCTCTTCCCTGTTGAACTTCTTTCTCTTGTGTTATGTAGTAATCATCTCCATATACAGATTGTGAAATAAATTGTTCAACAGTAGGTTGTACATCGATTTCATTTGGAGGAAGGAGTTTAGCTAATTTCAAAAATACTTCTGTCAAAGCCTCTTTCACAAATGCTTTAAACTCTTTAACCTCTTGCGCAAAAGTCTTCTGTGTTTCAGACCTTTTTTCGTAAAATTCATCAGTAAAATCCAACTTAGATTTAGCATTTGGCTGTATATTCCACTCCATTTTAAATTTCAAATCACAGCCGTCTCTCTAGCTGCGCTTGAGAGAACAAGAAGAGAGAGAAAAGTAACAGATTCCACTTTCACTTTCCAGCACTTTCCCTAACAGTGAAAACAGTGAAAGCTAAACGCCATCTTGAAACATTGTTGATTGAAAACGTTAGAAATGTATAACCAAGAAAAAAAACAATAAAAATACTTGCAAACCATTTGGACTCCTGTAGTCATTCAGCCTGCTTATAATCTCTTCAGTGTTAAATCTTAAAAAAAAAAGCAGAGGTGGTCGCGGCGTCTTTTTCTGCCTGAAGACAGAAGCGTCTCTGGATAGGAGTGTCCTCCGGAGCTATAGGGAGCTCACTCTTAATCCCTGAAAACTTCTTTTCCAGGGATTTAAGAAGGCTCAACCTTACTCCCGATGCTCTTCACCTCTCCTTTGCCCGGAGAGGGGATCTTTCACCACGAAAAAACAGCTGATGTGCGCTGTTTTTCGCGGCTTTACACATCCAGATGACGGAGTCTCACAAAGGAGACCCTGCGGCGCCGGCGGAGCCACCGGAAGCCGCCAACCACCTGAATTTTGATCACATGACCATGAGGATGATCCAACCGTTGTAGATATGAAAATCGGTCATAAGACACTCTTTCAGTGCTCTTGTAATTTCGAACGGTCTCTAGACGAATGGTTGTTAAGTCAAGGACTACCTGTAATATAAGAAATCTTTGCTTGTGGGTTCCTGGTGCAAGTATTAAGGAGATACATTCCTAGAGAAAATGGAGGGTGTGCGGCTGTATTTTGACCTTGCTAAATGTAATTATCTACTGCAGCAGTCCCCAACTTTTTGGGCACCAGGGATCGGTTCCGTGGAGAGAGGTTTTTCCACGGACCAGAGGGAGCGTGGTTTTGCATTGCGGCCTGCATCCCGCAGATGGGGCTTCACTTGTTTGTGTGGCCTGGTTTTTGGCATGCTGTGGTTCAGTGCTGGTCCGGTTGGGGGGCCCTGATCTACCGGACAGGTCCACTGGTCAAAAAATTGGACCGGATTAAACATAGTGGGAGAATAAAGCATCTGATTGTCAAGTAGAAATTCCAAAGAAAGAAATTTAGAATGCGATGTGAACTTTGGGGGAAAAGTCCCTAAAATATCAAGAACATTTGACCAATTTGTAACAAAGGACTGGTACTAATTAATGCCCTATTGAGAAATAGTAACTAACATATATAAACACCATTTGAATCCACTCCTTGATTTCTATTTGCTTTTTAAAGTATCAATTAAGTTCTTTTTGTCTAATTTGTTTCCCTGTTGTTAACTTAACCGTGGATTACTCAATTAGCTTAAAGTTCTCTGTGTGAATAATATAGCATAAACTAACTGCATAGGATTAAGTTCAAAGCACGCTAGACTGAAACACACTCATCTATTTCGGATTCAAGCTGTCTCATGAATACAGCCTCCAAATCTTTTCATTTATTTCCCCCATATGAAACCTTTACCTCTCTCACAAAGTCACTTAGATTCTTTAATCAAGATGCAGGGCTTTCTACGCAAACAACTGGGGAATTACAATTATTGCCCTTACTACCCCAATTTGCTTGTTTATGGTAAGAATTAATGAGCCACGGCACAGAAATGACTCTAAAAACGCTAAATGGAAATGAGGGAAACACAAAATAACTACAGATCTTCCTTTAAAAAGAGGGAAAGAATGCAAGCGGTTTTTAAAAAAAATTGGCAATACATTGTTGTGCAGACCAATTGGTTGATATCACACAGATTGCTTTTGAAGGAATGTTGTAGGCACTTCGACAAAATTATTATCTGAAGCAGGTGTATCCAACCCACGACCCATAGGCTTCGTGCAGCCCTGGGACAGCTAATAATGTGGCCCCACAAGATCATAATTTTTTAACATTATTATGTGAATTTTTTTTATGTCACATATTTTATATACAGCCCGAGACAATTCTTCTTCACTCAATGCAGTCCAGGCAAGCCAAAAGGCTGGGCACCCACGATCGAAAGGAAATAATTATTAATTTTGTAAGGGATCACTAATAAATATGGGCATGATAAATACATTCCTATACCAGGCAACAGGAAACGACAGGTAATCCTCAATTCATCACCACATTTTGAGCCCCAAATTTCCATTGCTAAGTGAGACAGTTGTTAAGTGAGTTTTGCCACCATTTTCTAACCTTTCTTCCCATGGTTGTTAAGTGAATCACTGCAGTTGTTGAGTTAGTAAAATGTTTGTCAAGTGAATCTGGCTTCCCCATTGACTTTGCTTGTCAGAAGGTCATAAATAGGAACCAGTTGCCAGGCATCCAAATTTTGATCACATGATCACGAGGATGCTGCAATGGTTGGAAGCATGAAAAATGGTCACAAGTCATTTTTTTTCAGTGCCGTTGTAACTTCAAATGGTCATTAAATGAACAGTTGTAAGTCAAGGACTACCTGTACATGACTGGTCTCAAGTAAACTAATCAAGGAGAGAAGCTACCTAGAACTAAGGAGAAACTTCCTGACAGTTAGAACAATTAACCAGTGGAACTACCTGCCTCCAGAAGTGGTGAATGCTCCAACACTGGAAGTTTTTAAGAAGAGACTGGACAGCCGTTTGTCTGAAATGGTGTAGGGTTTCTTGCCTGAGCAGGGGGTTGGACTAGATGACCTCCAAGGTCCCTTCCAACTTTTTAAAATAATAATAATAATAATAATAATAATAATAATAATAATAATAATAATAATAATAATAATAATAATAATAATAATATTATTATTATTATTATTATTAAATTCATGAAATGTGCAAATTTAGATCCTAAGAATGATTTTCACCACTAAAAACATTCTTATGGTCCTTCACCAAGTCCTTGGCATCATATTATTATAGCCATTTTTATATGAGGAAAAAAGAGGAGATAGTGAAAAAAGCCAGTTATTGAAAGTTTCTACTACCACTGCTACCTAGTGAAAGAATGGATACTAAGGACATTTTAGAGAGGACATTCAAGGTGCAATTCAGGAGAAAAAACAAAACCCAGTAATCCTCCTAACGGTGATTAGTAGGAAGCAATAAAAACAGATATAGTGAGCAGGGAGATTGTAATTAAAGATATTAAGAGCCTTGAAAAGCTTCAGCAAGATTTCACCAGTCCAAAGTGGACAAGGTGCTGATGCAATTATTTTTTTTAAAAAAAGTAGTGCCAAAACTAAAGTATAAAAAAAGGAATAAAGTCCATAGAGCTGCAAAAATTTGATAGTAGCTTTGTCTGGATGTTTTAAGGAAAGACAGCAAGACAAAAAAAAATAGCAATGACAAAGTAAATATGGAGTTAACTGCATGTCCAAATTGTTGGACTTAGACTAATATTTGTTAGCTGGAGGCAGGAGATAAGATACTGTTTATATGTACAAATGTGCTTTCACCTCACTGTTGCCTTTATCTTATTATCTAGTGTTTTCTTTCATGATTTTTTTTTAAATAAACCACTTCAGCAATAAGTCATTGGCCTCAGAGAATTTGCACAGCTCTTTCCTTTTAAATAAACTTTCTGGCTTGTTAGTTTCAGCTACCTATTTAATGATAGTTGATGCTAAGCAAGAACCGATCACTTGAATACTTACCAGTAGGTCTTAGTAACACTAAGAAAAACTCCAACATTGTAACAGACAGCGAATGTGACAATTACAGAGGAATAGCTAGCAAAGGGGTCATGCCAGAGCACGCAGATAGGGTGCCCTAATGAAGCATGAGCAATGGATGGTAATAGTCACACGGCTTGTTCTGGTCACAAGAAAACACTGTGTGGTGCCAACCTGGACTATTTTCAGAAAAGCTGATATTCCACATCAGATATGGTAACTAAAAAAAGGATATCTGGTTGGTGCAGAAGGCTAGTGATGTGCTTGCTTTGAAGCAACTGAGAATGGAAGCCAATTCTAAATTTCTCACTTCACAGTAGACTTCCTTGGACAAGGGGCCCACAAACAGGAAAAAAAGGAAGGAAGGAAGAAAGGAAGAAAGGAAGAAAGGAAGAAAATCACCTCAACCAAAGGAAATTTAGTCCCTACCATTTGGGTAAGGCAATTTTCCCAATCTTAAGTCCTGAAATGTGTTAGCCAATGTTTATCACGATTAGAGATGACCAAAACAATATACTGACATTGATAGGCTTCAATGTTGTAATATAAAAAACAGCTTCTTATAACTTGGACCAGAGGATTAGAGATGGAATTTCAGGGGGTGCAACAAACAGTGGTAAGTGTCCCTTAAGCATAAGTCACTAGTCACAATTACTTTTGTAGGGGATGTGAACATTAATCAAACATTTCCTAGGGATGTGGGTCATAGAAAAGGTTGGGAACTAATTACTGGCTTAGACCAACAATTTAATTAGACATAGACAATGCATTTTCACTGCATCTGAGAGTGGATTTAGGAATGTCTTTTCTGTTGCTAAAGCAGGGGTCCCCAACCCCCGGTCCATGGACCAGTACTGGGCCGCGGCATGCCAGCAACCGGTCTGCACAAACAAGCAAAGCCCCATCTGCAGGATGCAGGCAGCACACAAAACCATGCACCCTCCGGTCCGCAGAAAAGCCTCTCTCCACAGAACTGGTCCCTGGTGCCCAAAAGGTTGGGGATCTCTGTATTAAAGGACTAAATCAGGGGTAGGCAATTATGGCCCCTTTACAGCATGTGGACTTCAACTCCCAGAATTCTTGAGCCAGCCACCCTGGCTCAGGAATTCTTGGAGTTGAAGCCCACAGGTCTCTATGGAGATTCTCAATCATCCAAGTAATTGTTGTCCCAAAGGTGCTTTTTCCCCAAAAGCAACTTGACTTTCTTAATTTTTTCTTTGGAAACATTTGACTTCTCATTCAAGAAGCTTCTTCAGTTCTAATTGAAACTAAAGTTAGAACTGAAGAAGCTTCTTGGATGAGAAACAAAATGTTTTCAAAGAAAACAAACAAGAAAGTCCAGTTGCCTTTTTGGAAAAAGCACTTTTGGTATAAGTTCATAGGCCATAAAGGGGTAATAGTTGCCCACCCCTAGGCTGGATTAATTGTGATGATACAACTATGTGTATTTATTCATGTACCCTATTCATGTGCCCAGAAGGAAAGTAGCCTATTTGGTTTTGACACAAAACGATCAGGTAAAAGAATTAAAATTCTGTTGGCCCTTCCTGTTTTACCTTGCTGTACTTTATTGCTTTAAGCCAGCGGTTCTCAACCTATGGGTCGCGACCCCATTTGGGGTCGAACGATTATTTCACGGGGGTCGCCAAACACCGCAGTCCGCCATTTTTTCCCCTTTTCCCCTCGGCCGGCGCAGGAGGCAGCACTGTGCAAGCACGGGGGTAGCACCGCGCATGCGCAATGCAAGCCGTCGCGCCACGCATGTGCGATGTGGGCCGTTGCGTGCGCGCCACGCATGCGCGATGCAGGCCGTCGTGCCGCGCATGCGCGGTGCAGGTTGGGGTCGCGCTGCGCATGCACGGCGCAGGCCGGCGCAGGCCTGCAAAAGGTTGAGAACTGCTGCTTTAAGCAATTCCATCATTCCAATCCCATTCTACTGCTGGAAATGACTCAATCTGAGGGCAAACTTGCTTGAAGCAGCTGGTGATACAATCTTCAGGGCTATACCCCTATGCTGGTCACTGTTGGGGGCCATGCAGTATGGAATAGACAATACCACTGTTATCTCTGCACTTCACTGAATGATATGTGAAAAGATGTTCTGGCATAAGAGAAGCAATGCAAAGCACAGCAATTATGTTTGTTCTTTTAAAAAACAAACTTAACGAAAAATGTTATAGGTAGCCCTCAACGTATAAGATTTCATTTAGTGACTGTTCAAAGTTACAACGGCACTGGAAAAAGTGACTTATAACCGTTTTTCACACTTTTGACCATTGCAGCATCCCTATGGTCATGTGATCATAATTCAGACGCTTGGCAATCGACTCATATTTATGACGGCTGCAGTGTCCCGAGGTCATGTGCTCCCGGTTTGCAATCTTCTAACAAGCAAAGTCAATGGAGAAGCCAGATTTAGTCAACAACCCTCC
Source organism: Bothrops alternatus (assembly GCA_034064705.1). Taxonomy (NCBI): domain Eukaryota; kingdom Metazoa; phylum Chordata; class Lepidosauria; order Squamata; family Viperidae; genus Bothrops; species Bothrops alternatus. The sequence goes on along the minus strand of JARGCV010000174.1, from coordinate 4,436,951 downwards.
CACTAACTTAACAACTGCATTAATTCGCTTAACAACTGTGGCAAGAAAGGTCATAAAATGGGGCAAAGCTTAGTTAACCAATGCTTTGCCTAGCAACATTAATTTTGGGCTCAAATGTGGTTGTAAGTCGAAGACTACCCGTACCAGGATTTCTCCTTTTCCCTGCTTCCCACTTATGCAGTAAAAAAAAAGCAGTGCACCAGAAATGTGTAACGTTCTTTTGCAAACAAAGAAGCGAGAAGCAACAGACCAACATCCCTAACCCGAATCCCTCACGATGTGTAACGAACCAAAATCTTGGACAGATGCAATAGAGGTTAGTTGCTCCGGGTGTGCTTTGCTTCTGAGCTTTCCAAAGCAACTAGATTGGTCACAGTTCAGAAAAGATCTAGATTTTTGGTCTGAACGGTCAGCAGCTATTTTTCTGAACCAGACTGATAAGAGTAAAGAGGGCAGAGAATAAGGAGAGGTACCACCCACTTGTGCAGGACAGCAATCTCATTTTCAATGCTGGTCTCTTTTCCTTCTAGCACTTTCTTGGCGATGCATTTGATGGCCACCAACTTCTGAGTCGATTTCTCTTCTGCCAGCACCACCTCTGAGAAGGCACCTCTGGAAAACAAGATGGATTGGGAGGAGGAAAGTGAGACATTAGGCCAGGGGTAGGCAACCTTGGCTCTTTTATGACTCGTGGACTTCAACTCCCAGAATTCCTGAGCCAGCATGGCTCAGCTTGGAAACCTCTCCCTTTCTCCTCAGCATGGCTGGCTCAGGAATTCTGGGAGCTGAAGTCCACGAGTCATAAAAGAGCCAAGGTTCCCCACCCCTGGTCTAGGGAATAATTGCATTGTTTTCTATGTTTTGCCATAGAGATGATAACCTCTCTCTGGGGCTATGTTTAGCACTTTCCGAATGGGATGAAATAATTTGGAATTACTGCAATTACATAGGTAGTCCTCGACTTATGATCCCAATTGTGAGCAGAATTTATGCTGCTACACAAGGCGGGGAGTAAGCGATATGTGAGTTGAAGTCCACCAGTCATAAAAGAGCCAAGGTTGCCTACCCCTGCATTAGGCAGATCCCTGGCCAGGGGATGCCCCAGTTAGATGAGCATTGCCTGCTGCAGAGTGCCAACAGATGTAAAATGTTTGAGGTCCAGGAAGCAAACGACAGAACGAGGTCCAGCAAACGACAGAACGAGGTCCAGCAGCCCAGCAAAGCAAAGGGAAGGGAGAAAAGTTTTTTGTTTTGTTTTTTTAAAAAAAGGGGGGGTGTCAAACCAAGTGACCTCACTTTTTGCTCTGCCCTCTTCTCAGCACCAACCCCTCCCCCTTACACCCGGCTGGATCTCTCACCCAGCCACTGTCACCACAGCAACCTGCAGAATCTCAGCTATTTATAGGAGAACATGTGAGAGATGGCATTGGGCAGGAAGGAGAGAGAATGTGCCAGGAAGAGAGGAATCTGAGCTTATCAACTTGGCAGGCAAAGTTGGTATGGAACCACTGAGGTTCAATTGGTTTCAATCTCAAAACTAGTAAGGTCTTCCTGAATCTGCAAACTAAGGGGATGAGAGGAGAAAAACACCACTAGGTCAGGAGATCCCGCCCCTCGGTCAGAAGTGGAACAAGAATAAGGATAAGTAGGGCACTCTTTCCACTTGGACAGAGAAATACCTGGATTTCAGACCAGGTGCTGGTATCCTCTTGTGTAAACAGAGGTATACAATTCAAGCATCAGCCCTCATTCTTGTGGAAACAGGTGCCCTTTTTTTCTGAAAGACTAGCCCATGCTTTGTTCAGAATAAGCATGCAGCAGGCAAGCAAATGAATCTCACTCTCTCTCTGTTACGATTGCAATCACATCTGGTGGAGTGCTAGAAGGCAGAAGATAGGGGAAAGAAAAGAACACATCCAACTTGGTTTCTATTTGGAAACTGCTTCTAGATTTTGTGCTTGAGATAGAAAAAAAAGGGATTTGCTGATTAGGCAGGTTTGTTGTTATAGAAATGGCTGGTACATTATTAAGTATGCAAAAGTAAAAAGTTGATGCTATTATGTTATTATTTGTATTCTACTGCCCTGAAGAGAGACAGAAATTTATTTTCTCTCTTTCTCTCTTTCTTTTTCTTTATTTTTCCTTCCTTCCTTCCTTCCTTCCTTCCTTCCTTCCTTCCTTCCTTCCTTCCTTCCTCTTTCTTTCTTTCTTTCTTTCTTTCTTTCTTTCTTTTCTTTCTTTCTTTTTCTTTCTTTCTTTCTTTCTTTTTCTTTCCCTTCCTTCCTTTTTCTCCCCTTTATCCCATACTTCTCTCTCCCCCTTTCCCCATTATTTCGCTTTTTCATTTCACTTGTATTTTCTATAAATTTAATAAAAATACATTTAAAAAAAACACACCAGAAGGCAGGGAAATGGCATCGATTCAAGGCCCAGATTTGATGCCTGAGGACAGCAAGGAAGAAGAGATATGGGTGGAAAACTAATTGAAGAACCACAGAAGAGAAGGCCTGCATCCCTATCTTCACATCCACCAATATTTACCCTCTGATATGTCAGCAGGCCTGTTTAGCCCCACCAGACAGATTCAACTTGCCAGCTGCTGTTTATAGCCTGGGGAAATTTGTGGTGGATAAGGAAATGAATAAGAATTAGTTACGATGATGATCTGGTACAGTATCTTCGGCAGGCCTCTAAATACCACTTGCTAGGGAACAACATGACATGACCTCTCAAACAGCTGGTGGGCTTCCCAGAGGACTTGGCTGGCCACTGTGGAAAACAGGATGATGGACTAGATAAGCTTTTGATCCAGTCCACAGGGGCTCCTCTAATGCTTTTTATACATAAAACAAGCTGCGCTGCTAAAAACAAAGGCTGGCAAAAGCTAATGGATGGGCTGTGCCCTACTTTTCCCTTCCAGTTCTTAGGAAATGTGGGGAGGAGTGCTTAACTCAGTTCACGTAAGATACAGCATCCATTCATTCCAGACTGGTTGAGTAATAAACAAAACAGCTCCCATTTCATTTTCACACATGTAGACGTTACTTACATGCCTTATCGTACTGCCCTAAACATGCATTAATACTCTTTAAACCACCATAAAGGTATGATGTACATAGGGAAACTCAGGAAATGCTGGATCTAAATGAACAGGAGCTGTGCCCTGCATCGGTGATATAGCGGAATACCTAACAAAGACAACCAAAAAACTTGAGACATCTGAAACATTAACATTCAAAAACATTCTGCCTCATGAATCCCAGCGACCGGTTAGGGCACATAGGGTTGGCCTCCTACGGGTCCCGTCTGTCAGGCAATGTCATCTGGCGGGGCCTAGGGCTAGGGCCTTCTCCGTTGCTGCCCCAGCCCTCTGGAACCAGCTTCCCTCAGAGGTTCGTACTGCTTCCTCCCTCCTAGCTTTCCGGAAATTGTTAAAGACACATTTATGCCGACAGGCTTGGGGCGTATGAGCTGTGCTCTGCCCCTGGGCCTAGGAAGGTGCCTCCATCAGCGACTGTGAGCCGACTGTGCTTCTTTGTTGTATGAATGTGATTAATTTTATTGTAAAATTTTATTGTATTTTTGTGAGCCGCCCTGGGTCTTGGGAGAAGGGCGGCATATAAATTTAAGTAATAAATAAATTTAAGTAATAAATAAAATAGTCATAATTATGGCATGAGTCTTTGTGGGCCATTGGATGCAGGACTTACTTAGCAATTGAAAGAAATAAATTAGGAGATAGAGGGTTCAAATGTCTATCATGTTTAAGGAGAGTCTATAATAGGGGTAGGGAACGATGGCCCATTTATGACTTGTGGACCTCAACTCCCAGAATTGGCTCAGGAATTCTGGGAGTGGAAGTCCACAAGTCATAAAGGGGGCCATCATTCTCCCCCTCTGGTCTATGGCAATTCAATGTCTGAGAAAAATGGCCTATTGTGTTACTGATCCATCTGGAAAATAATCTCATGTTGACTTTATTCTAAACAGCATTTGTGAATGGGGACCTCACGTTTGCAGCTCTCTACTGTACAGTAATGCTTGGAAGGGAAACAGGAAAAGAGAAGATAGGCTTTGGGCTTTTGATGGTGGAGCCATATTTGTTTGTTCTCTAACTTTATGCATAAAGAACCACATTTCAGATCTTTTGAAGAAAGGTCCATTTCAAAATGGCAGCCGGCTTATCTGAACCGAAGAGCCTTGCCATGGCCGGAATGAAGCTTTTCACACTGAGTGCCACAGCTTAAAATAATTAGTCACCTGGAATGAATCCTCTTTCTCAGCATAGCAGCACATGATAAGACTGTGCACATACTTTAAGTTGCAGCCCACACCTCCTGTCAATATTAACAAATCTTGTGCTAATATTTGAAGCGATAGGTCACCTGAACTAATTCTCAATTGTTGACCCAGTCCTGGCATTAATTTCAGATGTATCATGAGGGGCAATTCACGAAAAGAACACAAGGAGCTTTGCATTCTCATACAGCGGCCATTTTGATTCATGGCCAGTTTGCCACCCTTCTCCAAGCTGATGCATTCCATGAAGGCCTAGACCAGCAGTTCCCAAACCATTTCAGTCAGGGAACCCTTTAGAAGAAATTTTCCCCCCTACAGAACCCTAACTCTATCCCTGATTTTTATTAAGCATTATTATTAAGAACCCACAACTTCTTTCATCTACTCCTATTGCCTGAGCATTTTACATAATGTAGTAGGTTTGAAAATAAAGAGAAAACATTTTAAATATAACCTTTATTTTGGTAGAAGATAGTTGGCCTTGTGTGGTTTTATTTTAAAATCTGTTTTAAATTTGATTTTTGAGATTTTTCACGGAACCCCTAGTATGCTTTTGAGGAACTCAAGGATTCCACGGAACACAATTTGGGAAGCGCTGGCCTAGACAATCCCCAATTGGAAACATGTAAAAACCGACAGCAGCCATAGACATCTGTGATATATACCTTTAATCTAAAAGAAAAATAAACTAAAGTAACTTCTGAAGGCTGCCTGTTTAGGCATGGTACTTTTCCTACAGAATATGGCAGATAGTTCCTGCTCTTCCAAAGCTATTTGCAGTCATGAATATTGGAGAGAATACAGGTTGCCCTCGACTTAGTTATTTAGTGACCGTTTGAAGTTACAACGGCACTGAAAAGTGACTTATGATCATTTTTCACACTTTACCACCATTGCAGTATCCCCATGGTCACGTGATCAAAATGTGAATGCTTGGCAAGTGGTTCATATTTGTGACTGTTGAAGTGTCTTGGGGTGACGTGATCACCTTTTGCAACTTTCTGACAGGCAAAGTAAACGGGGAAGCCAGCTTCATTTAATAATCATACTAGTAACTTAACAACTGCAGTGATTCATTAAACTGTGTCAAGAAAGATCATAACATGGGGCAAAATTCACTTAACAAATGTCTCAGCAACAGAAATTTTGGGCTCAATTGTGATCATAAGTCGAGGACCACCTGTATATTAGAAGTCATCTAATATATCTGTAGTGTGTTAGTTGGAGATGGCTACTCTAGGGTAAAGATGACTAAGTGCTGGCTTAGCCTTATGTCTGGACAATAATTTTGTTTACCTCCAAACTCCAGAGTGGAACGTTATGGAGATAATGGCAGGTCGGCAATATTGCTTGGGTTACATTTGCCAAATTGCTTCAAACCCAGCACCTCAACTGTACCTTTATCTAGACCAGCGGTTCTCAACCTGTGGGTCGTGACCCCATTTGGGGTCGAACGACCATTTCACGGGGGTCACCAAACACCGCAGTCCGCCATTTTTCCCCCTTTTTCCCTTGGCCGGCGCAGGGGGCAGCACCGCGCATGCGCGGGGTAGCACCGCGCATGCGCGATGCGGGCGGTCGTGCCGCGCATGCGCGATGCAGGCCACCACACGCACGGCGCACATGCACAATGCGGGCTGTCGCACGCAAAGCGCACATGCGCAATGTGGGCCGCCGCACATGCGCAATGCGGGCCGTATGCGCGGTGCAGGTCAGGGTCGTGGCCTGAAAAAGGTTGAGAACCGCTGATCTAGACCTCACTAAGGAAAGTTTAAAAAAAGAAGGCACTCCTTCCATACATCCTCCCCAACAGCATCACCACTAGGGTGGTCCAACTTTCAGCAATTTAGTCAAAGGTTCTACTCTATGCATCACTTTTTAAAAAGTTGACTCTTCTCACTTCTATAGATCCTATGCATTCATTTGATTTGAATTACCCAACCTAGTTCTAGTTGGATTTGTAAAAAAAATGGTTTTCAAATAATGGATCTAACCCAGACATGCCAAACTCGCGACGTCACGTGACATTGTGCGATGTATCGGAACTTTTTTCCCATTGCCGGCAATGGGGTGGGCGTAGTTTCGTCGTGACACATCCATCCCATGGGCCAGCAATTTGAAACCCGTCATCTAAGCCAACTGACTGAATTCAAGACAGAAATCAACAATAGGCTTATTTGCAGCAAACTCTCAAGACAGCCCTAGTAAACAAGCTTAAGAATATTTACTTCTGCTGGGTGTAGTTCAGAGTTGCATAGAATATAATAACCTGTAAATGACCCTCTCAATTTATTAGAACTTCACACAGGCAACAAGGATTGCTAATTTAGATTACAGCATGTTGAAAAACAAATCTGAGAGCAAAACACTGTCGGGATTTGGATCTCCTGGCAGATGACTTGGTAATCTGAAAAAGATTTAGGAAGATTACCAGCTCTCAGGGCTGTTTAGCAACAGTTATGAAAGGATTCCATTCCCATCCTGGTCTTCTCTAAATTAGGCTAAAGTTTCTGAAATGAAGAAGGCTCAGGCAAAACCAGGAGGAGATTTTTGGATGAAACTACTGGAGTCCAAATTCTGGCACTCTTGATCCCACGAAACTGTCTCCTCTCTTTGTGCCTCTACCCAGACAGCCCCAGAGCTGAAAGAACTCACGTGCCGAGCACCTCCCGAAATTCATAGATTTCCCGGATGTCTTCCGCTTGTTTTTTCCAGCTGAGCTCATCGTCTTCCAGGGGCATGGCTCTTCCTGGGCAAAGAGCTGGGTTGTTCAATTCCCAGCTGGCTCGAAGCAGAGGAAACAGGCAGATGTAGTAAATTCAAGGTCTAGCTAGCCGAATACAGGCAGATGGCATTAGAACAAAGGCATCGGAAGGCTTCGCCCTGAAATTAAGCAGAAGAAAAGAATGGGTGGCAACATGAGGCCGATGAATAACTGCATATTCAGCTCAGTTTTCCCCATACATATGGAGCATTGCATCTGATGAAGTTTGCCATGGCGCCTGAAAGCTTCTACCTTTTAATAGAATTTGGAAAAGGTTCTCTCAGACATCTGATTTTGTTGTTGTTTGCTACCCTAAACCAACATGGTTCCTACAACATGAAGCAAGAATTTCCTCTTCCCTTCAGTGAAGAGGTTTTCAACTACACCAGTCTTTAAAGTACATCAGCCTTTGTGCTAATTGTCTTGGCTGAAAAGGGTTAGCTTAAAATCAGTACATCACAGTATAGTTTGGGAAAGTTCCTCAGCTGAAAAGTCCCTCTGAGAGGCTGCAGCCCAAATGATCCACCCAGACCTTAAGCCTCCATCGCAAAGGCTTCATGAACTTTTACAAAGGGATCAGCAGGGGCTGGTAGCTCTTAAGCCTTCATCTTATCCTTCCTTTCCCCAATTCCTCTTTATCTTTGCACCCTTCAGCATATTGCTCTGACTTTCTCCTGTTTGGTAACATTACAGCTGTCTCCATGGAAACAGCTGTAGTGCCTGCAAACACTGAAAATACAGCACCTTCCTGTGCCTTACACATGGTCTCTTGGGGTCAGATCTGCTCATATTTTTATACACACACACACACACACACACACACTCTCTCTCTCTCGGTTAATGACGAGATGCCATGTTTCCATAGGAGGCACAGCTAACATTTCCACAACTATTAGCCAGCTTCTAGCAAAGGCTACCCAAGACTGGGTTAGTTTGGTCACAAGGGTTATGTTTTTGCATTGTCTGAACTTCTGCCTGTGGCTGAAAAAAAACCCAAGAGTATCATTTAAATATTCTAAACACATTATGCTGCACATGCTGTTCATCAACATTTTAAAAAGTAATGACACAATCTTCTTGCCCTTCTCACCCAACCAAGGTCTTACACGTGAGTGCAATTAAAGTTCCTCTTGGCTCAAATTCCCACAGTGCAAGCTAGGTTGTTTTTTTTTTTGGCAAAAGACAGACACATCCCAGCAAGCAGTCGAATAACATGCATTCAGACTAAAGGAATCAGGACGTTCAGCCTCCTGAAAAAAGATTTTTTTTCCCCAACTCAGTACAGACCAATGGATGTGATTTTAAGGTCTGAGAATGTCCCACCACCTCAAAAAAAGAAATGTTTCTCTGCGGAAAACAAACATGTTATGGCAGACATGTCAAACACAAGGCCCGGGGGTGGGCGCCATCCTGGAAACAGTGAGGGAACGGCCCCCGCTGCCTTGGCCCTGGCCCAGGCTGGCCGGGAGCCAATGTACAATTTTGTGGTGGCCATCTTGGCACTTGCCCTGGTGGACCATGCCTTGGCACTTGCCCCGGTCCCACCCCCTTCTGCCAGAGACCCTCAGATCAGAGGAATGCTGTGGACATAATTTACTTGGATTTCACTAAGGCATTTGATAAAGTAGATCACAACCTACTACTTGATAAGATAGAAAAATGTGGGTTAGGCAGCATCACCACCAGATGGATCCGTAGCTGGCTGACAGGCTGTACTCAGCGAGTGGTCCTCAATGGAACCGCATCTACATGGAGGGAAGTGTGTAGTGGGGTGCCCCAGGGCTCCGTTCTGGGCCCAGTGCTCTTCAACATCTTCATCAACGATTTGGACGAGCGGATAGATGGGGAACTCATCAAATTTGCAGACGACACCAAGCTGGCAGGAATAGCCATCACTCCAGAAGACAGGCTTAGGATACAGGAGGATCTGGACAGACTTGAAAACTGGGCACTATCTAACAAAATGAAATTCAATGGTGAAAAAAGCAAGGTTCTACATTTAGGCAAGAAAAACCAAATGCACAAGTACAGCATAGATGGCACCTTGCTCAATAGTAGTAACTGTGAGAGGGACCTCAGCGTCCTAGTGGACAATCATTTAAATATGAGCCAGCAGTGTGCTGCAGCTGCCAAAAAGGACAACACAGTGCTAGGCTGCATTAACAGGGGGATAGAATCAAGATCACGTGAAGTGTTAATACCACTTTACAATGCCTTGGTAAGGCCACACTTGGAATACTGCATCCAGTTTTAGTCACCACGATGTAAAAAAGATGTTGAGACTCTAGAAAGAGTACAGAGAAGAGCAACAAAGATGATTAGGGGACTGGAGGCTAAAACATATAAGGAATGGTTGCTGGAATTGGGTATGTCTAGTTTAACAAAGAGAAGGACGAGGGGGGACATGATAGAAGTGTTCCAATCTCTCAGGGGCTGCCACAAAGAAGAGGGAGTCAAGCTATTCTCCAAAGCGCCTGAAGGCAGGACAAGAAGCAATGGGTGGAAACTGATCAAGGAGAGAAGCAACCTAGAACTAAGGAGAAACTTCCTGACAGTGAGAACAATTAATCAGTGGAACAACCTGCCTCGAGAAGTGGTGAATTTATTTATTTATTTCTCGAACTTATATGCCGCCCTTCTCCTAGGACCCAGGGCGGCTTACAAACAATGCAATAAAATTATAACAATAAAATTAATCACATTCATACAACATACAAGCTCAGTCAACTCACAACACTGGAAGTTTTTAAGAAGAGACTGACAGCCATTTGTCCAAAATGGTATAGGGTTTCCTGCCTGAGCACGGGGTTGGACTAGATGACCTCCAAGGTCCCTTCCAACTTTACTACTACTATTATTATTAAAGATCTGTCCCACTCCTGCCCAAGCCCCCATAGGCACCCTTGACGCGAATGATGTAGAACTGGCCACGCCCACCCAGTAGGCCACACCCACTCCATCCACGCCCACCCAGTAGGCTGCGTCCACTCTGGCCACACCCACCCGGCCCCCCCAGGGCAACCGCAATGCTGATGCGGCCCTCAGTGAAATTGAGTTTGACACCCCTTCCTCAGTCCTCCTTTTCTAAGTGATGCTAGCTCTCAATCCCCAGGAAGATCTTGAGGAAAAGGAAAGGAGAGGGACATTTATACATGCATTTTTAAATGGGTCATTTCCCCAAGATGGCTGCACCAGATGCTTTTCATGAATGGAAAGTTCATATGAACATACTCTTGTTAGAAGGTACTAAATACATAATGCTGCATTGAAATGATTATCTATTGTGTGAACAAAAGGAACTGAAGTTGTTAACCCCCTAAAAAGGTCTTAGTCACCAGTTATTTCTAACTTTCCATTTCTTTGGAGAGATAGTCTCTCTCAAAACCTCTGTAACACACACATCAGCATCCACGGTCCAAAGCATTAGCTTGTAACACAAGCCAAAATTGTATGTCTGCATAAAATAGAAAGCTATTCTTTGTTCCACATTGCTGGCGTTTCACCTGAACGTGAACATTTATTTCACAGTCATCATAAAATCTATCAAACATGTTCCCCATCCAGGAGAGAGAAGCAAGAGCCCTGCCTTGCAAGAACAAGTAGAGAATATTCAGTCTAGACACGTAGATGTGAACGTGCCGCTCAAAAAAGGAAATAAAAAAATAATGTAATAAAGCAGATTTAAAAGTGAAAGGGCTCCCAGCAGCATTTTCCAGGGCAAAGCACGATAGTGTCTGAGACTCAAGAGTCAACATTATATAATTTGAGACCTCTGTGGCGAAGCTCTCTGAAGTGTGAATCTCAGATTCTTGATAAGCACCTAATTTTTAATGAAATCCACTTTGATTTGCGCATAGATTGAAGAATTAGCTCTCAGGCCTCTCCATGTTATTTCACAGACCTGTGTGACACTTCCAGGGTGAGCTTCCACCACCCCATTAAATGAAGGCTAATTATTGGAATAGAGCAGTGGTGGCGAACCTATGGCACACATGCTGTTGCCCCAGCAGAGTTTGCCAGAGTGGCGACATGTGGCATTTGGAAGCAACAGGAAGTGAGTGAGCAAGTGGCGTTGGCCTCCCAGGGATGTCCCAGAGATGGAGAGGGACTAGCCCGGGCCATGCTCACCCAGTCTGCCGAGAACACTGCAGCCACGCCCACCTAGTGGGCCACGCCCTCCCACCCCCCGGGGGCACCATAATGCTGATGCAGCCCTGGCACTTTATGATAAATAAGTGGGTTTTGGGTTGCAGTTTGGGCACTCGGTCTCTAAAAGGTTCGCCATCATTGGAATAGAGGATTTGGTCCGTGAGAGGGATGCTTACCTCTGTCTATTCCTTGCTGGTTCCTCAGATCTCCCTTTCTTGGTTTATTCTGTACTCTGGCCCCTTTCTATCTCAATAGATTTGGAGAGAAGTAGAGGCAAAAGAACTTGGGGATGACTATTTTTCACCTGGCGGCTTTTCTCGTTTCAGCAGTTAATATACCTTAAGATACTGTATTGATTCTTTAAAAAAAAAAGTGAAAGATGGAGCAGGGGTGTGCCCAGAATCAGATGGAAGGGAGTCCTCTAGCTCAGGAAGGCAGGTAGATCTGACAAGGCATTACAGGCTACAATGGGGTGCATCCTGCCCTGTACCTCCATGCTAGCTTGCTATCCTCAAACATGGAAACAAGTTTGGATTGTCAGTTTCCATGTGTGAAATAGGTCTCTCCATCACCCATCGGAGGCACAAAATCTAATTGGTCACTGGACTGGCACTGAACCCACCATATTCATTTATTTTTGCTCTTATATCTCACATTTTCTCCAGGGGCTCAAAATTCCTGGAGACTCTCTCTTGATTCACCAAAGATGCTACACTATCCTGCCCAAAGTTACTTGTGAATGCCATGCTTGAACAAAGACTTAATTTGGAATCTCCCCCCCCCACACACACACAATCTAGCAATCTTAACTTACTGGATCTCTTTTCTTCTATGGGATGTTGTCAAGGGAGGAGGTTAATGAACTACAGAACCCAGCAATCACCGCCATCTTAGCTAAAGATGCTGGAGATTACAGTTGGGGCACAGCTTTATCTCCTGCCAATCGCCTCTACTCACCGGCCAGGAAGAGTCCAAAAGAATTCTTAGCCATATTTCTGAACTACAACTTCTACATTGCTCATCATTGACTCTAAATGAGTGGGGCTTTGGGGAGCTGTAGTTCATCAGTATCTGGCCTATTTCTTCCATCCAGATTTTGAGGATCCAATGAGGATCCAGCAGAAAAATTAGCAAGATACTGTAAACATAGTCATGGGCTGCTGGTCCACAAAAGGCACAGAGGCCTTTTAATCATCCTAAATAATGCAGCAAGGGTAGTCCTATTGGATTTCTTCCCTTATGTTCAGGATAGCAGCAATATCTGGCTCTCCATATATTGCTCATTTTGCATATTCCCAAATGGCAGAGGGGCCTTTAATTATAGTAGTGTAGCAAGAGTTGCTCTACTGGCTTTTTTCCTTTACATTCAGCATAGGCTGCGATATATGCCTCTCTAGGTATAGACAGTCCTCGATTTACAACCACAATTGAGCCCAACATTTCTGTCGCTAAGCGAGACCGCTGTTAAGCGAATTTTGTCCCATTTTTCAACCTCGGTTGCCACAGCTGTTAAGCGAATCACTGCAGTTGTTAAGTTAGTAACGTGGTTGTTAAATGAATCTGGCCTCCCCGTTCACTTTGCTTGTCAGAAGGTCGCAAAAGGGGATCACATGACCCTGGGACACTGCAACCGTCATAAATACAAGTTAGTTGCCAAGCATCTGAATTTTGATCATATGACCATGAGGATGCTGCAATGGTTGTAAACATGAAAAGTGGTCATAAAGTCACATTTTTCAGTGCCGTTGTAACTTCAAACAGTCCCTAAACAATATGGTTGTAAATCGAGGATTACCTGAATTGCTGATTTTCCTTCAGCCACAGCTGGCTCGTGTTAATAGTGAGATTGACTGAGATGGAAAGTGTCATGGCTAGTGGTGAGACTGACTACACTCCAGCAATAACTGGATAGCTGCACCTTAATTGTCTTCTGCAGTTACATATGCACGGCATGCCTGTATCTTTGCTTTCCTATAGCCGTGGTGGCGCAGTGGTTTGAATGCAGTACTGCAGGCTAACTCACTGCTCACTGCCAGGAATTCGATCCTGGCCAGTTCAAAGTTGACTCAGCCTTCCATCCTTCTGAGGTCTGTAAAATGAGGACCCAGATTGCTGGGGCGAGGGCAATATGTAAACCACGTAGCGAGGGGTGTAAAGCATCACAAAGCCTGTATAAGTATAAGTCTAAGTCAGTGGTTCTCAACCTTTTCCGGGGCTCGACCCCGGCCCGCATCGCGCATGTGCGGTGTGACGGGGCACATCGCGCATGCGCAGCGCGATGGCCCGCATTGCAAAGGGGAAAAAAATGGCCGACCAAAAAAAAATGGCCGACCAAAAAAAGAAAAAATGGCGGGCCCGCATCGCGCATGCACGGTGCGACGGCCTGCATCGCAAAGGGGAAAAAAATGGCCGACCCAAAAAATAAAATAAAAATGGCGGACTGCGGTGTTTGGCGACCCCTGTGAAATGGTCGTTCGACCCCAAATGGGGTTACGACCCACAGGTTGAGAACCGCTGGTCTAAGTGCTACTGCTATATAACAGGGAACAATTGTTTAGTAAGGTAAGTGTGACGAGGGACAGAAGAGGTTAAGCAGGCCGCTGCGTGTGTGGTGCAGAAGCAGCAACGTGTACTGTATATATGCCAGGAAGGAAGGAATCTTCCCTTGAACAGAGATCTTGAGAGATTACTAGCTGCCAAGAACCTAGACCAAACTCTGTATGTTGTTACATAAATAGCGATCTGCCAATAGCCTATGCTTACTGGTTTGCCTCAGGCAAAGTCATACTGCCATAGTTTCCTTTAAAAAGAAAACCGAACGTTTAACATGGAAATACAGTTCCAGCTTCTGCTTTGTTACAGTAGTAGGTAAAAAGTGGATCCTCACCGATTATTATGATCGCCTCAGATTTTCTGAAAGTTAATCATGGATTCTGACTGCTTAACAAAGGGACCACAAAAATGATCCCACCCTCCTCAAAGTGCCAAAATCAAGAAATCTTAAAGGTATCTTCTGTGGAATAATGGCACGGGTGCCCGTTTATTACTGATACTCAGAACAAATTGTTTCGTTCCAAGAGTATCAATGTGTGCACCAGGCAGCAGTCGGCGGTTTTAGGATTATTACAGAAACCACAACAGTCTAAAATCTAGCTATCCCTTTATTATTGCCATCTCATCAGATCGCCTGGTATTTTCTGAGCCAAGAAACTATCCACCTGACTCCTGATAATGACTCTCAAAGAGAAGACTAAGATAAGATGGTATAAGCAGGCATGGCAACAGCAGAAGGAGGTAGTGGCAAACACTACCATGCTCATTAGCAGGCAGGCAGCCCGTGGCACACTGAGCCAGCTACTACAGACCAAGCTCAGAGCGAATTATACAAGCTCTTGCCATCTACAGGCACAGCTACCTGCTTAGATTGTTACAACAGGCTCTACATCAGTGGTTCTCAACCTTTTCCGGGGCTCGCCCCCGGCCCGCATCGCGCAAAAAAAAAAAAAGCCGGGCCCGCACTGCGCATGCGCGGCCCGACGGGGCGCATCGCGCATGCGTGGCGTGACGGCCCGCATCGCGATAGGGAAAAAAAATGACCGACCAAAAAAATAAAAAAATGGCCGACCAAAAAAAAAAATAAAAAAATGGCGGACTGCGGTGCTTGGCGACCCCCGTGAAATGGTCGTTCGACCCCAAATGGGGTCGCGACCCACAGGTTGAGAACCGCTGCTCTACATGGAGCTTCCTTTGAAGACGACTCAAAAACTTGTCAGGAATGCAGCAGCACAGATAGCTATGGGTATAGCACTGAATGTTCCATGTAATGCCGCAAGGCAACAAACTATAGTGGCTCCCAGAATGTGGATTATCATCTATAAAGCTCTTCAAAGCGTGTGGCCAAGAGCTGCCTATCTCTATTCATCTCTGACCATCCCCACAAGATCCGAAAGGGTTGATATGCTCTAGATCCCTTCTATGAAAGAATGACATCTGAGGAGATCTAGAAGCTACGGCTTCTCTGTCTCTGTTCTCTATGTGGAACAGTATACAGGCAGTCCTCGACTTACGACCACAATTGAGCCCAACATTTCTGTTGCTAAACAAGACAGCTGTTAAAGTGAGTTTTGCCTCACTTTATGACCTTGCTTGCCACAGTTGTTAAGTGAATCACTGCAGTTGTTAAGTTAGTAATATGGTTGTTAAGTGACTCTGGCTTCCTCATTGACTTTGCTGGTCAGAAGGTCGCAAATGGTGATCACCTGACTCCGAGACACGGCAACCGTCATAAATATGAGTCAGTTGTCAAGTGTCTGAATTTTGATCATATGACTGTGGGGATGCTGCAAAGGTCATAAGTGTGAAAAACGGTCATAAGCTACTTTTTTCAGTGCCGTTGTAACTGCAAATGGTCACTAAATAAACCAGGGGCCTTCAAACCTGGCCCTTTTATGACTTGTGGACTTCAATTCCCAGAATTCCTCAGCCAGGCACGCTGGTTGAGGAATTCTGGGAGTTGAAGTCCACAAGTCATAAAAGGGCCAAGTTTGAAGGTCCCTGAAATAAACTGTTGTAAGTCAAGGACTACCTATAGCAGGCATGTCAAACTCGCGATGTCACGTGACGTCATGCAACGTATCTGGCCGGTTTTGCCATTGCTGGCAATGGGGTGGGCGCGGCTTTCACGTGATGCATCCGGCCTGCGGGCCAGCAGTTCAACACCCCTGACCTATAGTCACTCCCCTCCTGCCTGACATCCTGATAACCTAACTCTGCTGTCCTTTCAGAGTCAGGGTTTGAAGAACTGGCTCTTAACTCAGGCATTGAGCCAAGGTGTTATACGAGACCATTCTACAAAGGTTAAGAGAATGTTTATCTTCAGATTTGCTGTGTTGTTTTCTTCTTTTTTGTTTGCTTGGATATTATCTGGGCTTGATTTTTATCCAATAGTAGCTGCCCAGAGTCGCACCTGCATGTCGGGCAGCCCTATTCATTGATGTAAATTGATCTATACTGTGTTGGATTTTCTTTATTATGCCAAGGCTTGGTAGCTGTGTGGACTTTGGGTCCCCTTGTAGCCCAGCCTACCTCCCAGGTTCCCGTGAGAATATAGGGTTGTGGAGATCCTCATGTAAGCCACCTGGAATGTCTAAGGGAAAGATGAGATGGCAATCAAATAAATAAATAAACATCCAGTGGGGAAAAAAGTAAGGTTCTACATTTAGGCAAGAAAAACCAAATGCATAGGTATAGCATAGGGGGTACCTTGCTCAATAGTAGTAACTGTGAGAGGGATCTCGGAGTCCCAGTGGACAATCATTTAAATATGAGCCAGCAGTGTGCTGCAGCTGCCAAAAAGGCCAACACAGTGCTGGGCTGCATTAACAGAGGGATAGAATCAAGATCACATGAAGTGTTAATACCACTTTACAATGCCTTGGTAAGGCCACACTTGGAATACTGCATCCAGTTTTGGTCACCACGATGTAAAAAAGATGTTGAGACTCTAGAAAGAGTGCAGAGAAGAGCAACAAAGAGGATTAGAGGACTGGAGGCTAAAACATACAAAGAACGGTTGCTGGAATTGGGTATGCCTAGTTTAATGAAGAGAAGGACGAGGGGGGACATGATAGCAGACTTCCAATATCTCAGGGGTTGCCACAAAGAAGAGGGAATCAAGCTATTCTCCAAAGCGCCTGAAGGCAGGACAAGAAGCAATGGGTGGAAACTAATCAAAGAGAGAAGCAACCTAGAACTAAGGAGAAATTTCCTGACAGAACAATTAGTGGAACAACCTGCCTGGAGAAGTGGTGAATGCTCCAACACCGGAAGTTTTTAAGAAGAGACTGGACGGCCATTTGTCTGAAATGGTATAGGGGTTCCTGCCTGAGCAGGGGGTTGGACTAGATGACCTCCAAGGTCCCTTCCAACTTTATTATTATTATAAACAAACAAATAAATAAATAAATATCCGCATTGCATAGTACTTGGTGCTGATGGGAAAGAGGTGGGGTGCCTTTGATTTACTGCCTGCTGGTCTAGAGAAAGCTGAAAAGGGGAGTTCCAGGTCTATCTCTGGTTGAAGCCATAGGGTAGAACAGAATGACCAGAAACTGCTCAGGAGGGTCCACAGAAGGTGGTTAAAAAAATGTCTAGACAGCAGCCTGATTGTGTGATTGAAGCCCTGTCCTTTTCTGTGCATCATATGCAAAGTCCATGTAAAAAGGGGCAGGGGCTTTGAGTATTGGATTAGAACCACCATCTTATTATTTTACCTTAGTCTGTGGACATTCCTGGAGCTGACTAACCTTTTGATTTTCAACAGCAGCAGCCAAACAACTGCAACATCTAGCTAGATGAACAGATGCTAAACAGAACAGTATTGAGCACAATTCCCCCCCCAGAAAACAAAAAAGGGGGGGAAGTATGATCATGACAATGCAAGCACAATTGAGAAGCTGTCCCTGATCATAATCTACATTATTAATCTGGTGATTAGCATTAGCAATCCTTTTTCCATTGTCTTCATTAGAGCATGATCAGTGCATTGAGACAAGGAGAGAGCCCTTAGCCAAAGAAATGTTAAATGTGACACACTCTAGGCTTGTCACCTTTGAAAGAAGAATTAAGAAAATATTAACATTCACTATTAATAAGGGGAGGAAACAGAGTCGCAAAGGTAGATTCTTTGCCAAGGTTTCAAATACGCCCACATGGTGATGGCAGCCCAAGTAGACCTGTGTGATGGACTACAAAATCCATCATATCCAGCTGGGTGGGAGAGCTGCAGCTGAATTAGAGGATGCTGGGATGGGATAGGCAACACAAAAGGGAGAATGCTGTGGTAGGAAGAAAGCTATGCACAGCACTCATAAGAGCGGTGATGACTGAAAGAACCTACAAAACAATTATATAATGCGCACATCCAAAGACAGGCAGACGCTAAGACAATCACAGGCTTACCTTTACAGAAACACACACACACACACACAACCTGTATGCCTGTACACAGACACAGAAGCTAATGACACCCCAAGTTCTAACCCATATTTTCCTACTCAGGTGCATCTTTCCAAATAAATAAAAAATCAGTAGACGAACATTGGCATATTGACCAACCCATCAATTCAAAGAAAAGAACCTGACCTTCCCTATCCCCCTTCCTCCCCACTCCCCCAGGTGTAGAAAAATCAAAAAAGGGGAAGCCTGTTCACATTGTACAGAGTTTGGTCTCCACAAAGCTGGCAGATAGTCAACCCATTCAAAGAAATAATATATACCCAGGCGTGAGCAGGAAGAAAGGGGTGGAGGGGGGTGATGGCTGGCTATCGGCTGCCTGATACGGAATCCAGTACAGGTTTTGTTGCATCAGCTCAAAATCAGCCAAACATTTCAGGCGACCTGCTGCCGTTTTCATTCATACACACAGGCACGCTATACTCCCCATAATCTCTGCAATGGCCATGTGGGCAGGGACTCCTGGGAGCCTCCTTTTAAACACAGAGAGAGCAGCAGCGGGCTTGCCTGCCCCCTGCTGCAGCCCAATGCTCACTTATGCAGGTGCCAGCATATGCCCACCTCCCATGCACAGGCTATAGTCACAGGGCGGGCAAGCATGCCAGGAGAGAGGGAGGGAGGGAGGGAGGGAAGGCCTCAAGAGAGGGGGAGAACTGCCACTAGGCAAGAGGGTCAACTGCACAAGCCGCCACCCTAAACCTGGGCGCCTCCAACCATAAGTCTCAAGTAAAGATGCGAGAGGAGCAGTCTGGAAAGTGAAGACCGCTCCTGCCAGCATTAGCCATTCAGCTTAGAATGTGTTAAATTGAAATTTACCGACGAAGAATTAAAGGGAGACTAGTATAGCTATTTCGAGCTATTTGGCCTGAAGAATGGGCGGAGGGGCAAGTCCGCCAACCAACCAACCAACCAACCAACCAACCAACCAACCAACCAACCAACCAACCAACCAACCAACCCACCCTATACCGCATGGCCTGGACGGGCATCCCACAGCCAAGCGGAGCGAGCCCGCAGGGTTGTCTCCCCCTCCCACCGCGAGCAGAAGCAACTGCAGGCAGACCCAGCGCAAACACCCGGGACTCCGGCACCGAAGGTAACGCACGCTGCCTCTCCGCCGTACGCGGCCGGCAGCGGCACAAAGAGGCAGCTGCCGCCGAAAGCCACCGCCGGCAAGACGCCCAGGCGCCGGCGGCAGAAGCAGCCGATCCAGAGGGGCCACGCCACGCAGTCACCGCTCCATCCCTGCCAATCCGTCCCGGCTGCCGGGCTCACTTACGGGGGGAAGAGGAGGAGGAGGAGGGGATCGCGCTCGAGATCGCGCTTCCCGGGAAGGCTGGGTCCGGCGGGAGAAGTCCCTGCGACCCCCGCCCCCGCCCCTCCCCGCCCTGTTGTGTCCGGAGCTCGAGGAAGTGTCGCTCCCGCTTTCGCTTCCTCGGCTTTGCCCTCGCTCTCCGGCCACCCGCCAGGAGTCAGCCCGAGGGGGCGGAGTCAGGCCGCCAAAGAGAGCCAATCCGCGGCACCTAGGGGCGGGAACGGCCCGGCGACGGGCTTAAACTCCAATTTAACTAAGGCTGGCGGAGAAAAGCGCCGGCGGGGCGGGGCGGGGCGGGAATGCCAAGACGGCCCCCATTCATAAATTCAGGCAAGCGCCTGTTTGCCCGCCCGGGGCTGAATAACCTTTGGATTTGGGGACGGCGCGGTTTTAACTTCGCCCCCTGCGGCCCTGACTCGCTTTCTCCGCTCGCCTCCGCTTTGCAAGCGAGCCCGCTCTCCTTTGGACAGACGCGCACGAGCCAGGACCTGATTTCTCTGCACAGGAGTGCTGGGTCTTCCTTTTTTCCCCTGGAATTTCGGATTGCCGCGGAGAGTTAGACGTAGTTTGGGAACGAAGGCATTCTGCCCGGTTTCCGTGGAGGTTTTGCAGCGGGGATGAAGTTCTACGCGGAAAATTAGCTTGGGGGGTGGGGGGGGATTCTTTTCATTTTACCGATTCATCTTTTTTTTCCCCTCGCCCCTTTTTAGCGGTAGCTCTTCAACCCACAACTGTGCTTGTGTTTGGAATTTACCGCCTTCCTGCCTGAACTGGACTGGGCAGGACGGCTCTCCAACCGGTATAGTTACCAGGAGAGACCCATCAGCTGAGAGTTGGTAGCCACCAATATCTAGAATCTAGACTCAGGGGTTCTCAACCTTGGCAACTTTAAGACTTGTGGACTTCAATTCCCAGAATTCCTCAGCCAGCAAAGCTGGCTGAGGAATTCTGGGAGTTGAAATCCACAAGTCTTAAAGTTGCCAAGGTTGAGAACCCCTGATTTCTAGATCCTTATATAGCAGTATAGCTTTCTTCACTTTAGCATCCTCCAGTTATGTCGGAGCTATCCCAGTATTCCAGCATTGGTTGAAAACCATTTATTTATTTATAATTTCATTTATTTATAATCAAATTTATATGCCGCCCTTCTCCTAGGACCCAGGGCGGCTTACAACAAATACAATAAAAATACAATAAAAATTTAAAAGTTAGTTGCATTCATACAAACACAATCAGCTCACAATCACTAATGGAGGGACCTTCCTAGGGCCCAGGGGCAGAGCACAGCTCATACGCCCCAAGCCTGTTGGCACAGATGTGTCCAGCAATTTACGGAAAGCTAGGAGGGAGGGAGCAGTACAAACCTCTGAGGGAAGCTGGTTCCAGAGGGCTGGGGCAGCAACGGAGAAGACCCTTGCCCTAGGCCCCGCTAGATGACATTGTCTAACAGACGGGACTTGTGGGAGGCCAACCCTATCCGCCCTAACCGGTCGCTGGGATTCATGAGGCAGAAGACGGTCACGCAAGTATCCTGGTCCATTGCCATTTACTAGGAGTTGTAGTCCCAACATAACAGTGCCAAGTGAGTTAGTGTCTCTAGCTAAGATCAGCTCAAATTCAGTAATCTTCCTTGTATTTCGTAGCTTATCTCCACCAAATTCTCCCATATTTTAGAGATATCACAACCAACACTGAAAGCCATTTGGTGCCTGACTGCAAAACTCAAATACTTGAATCCATTTACACAGTGGTTATTATTTTTTTTATTATTTATCTTGTTTCCTCCAGTTCAAGGTAGCATGTCTGGTTTTTCCTATCAATTCTACACTCACAATAGGTTTCTTTTTTTTTAATTTTTTTATTATTAGATATCCATTTGTACATGCAAACAAAGAAAAAATTCAAGTTAAAGCCATTCAACTTAATACAATCATTTTAAATTTGCAGACCTCCTTCACTCCGTATATCAAAGTTCAACTATAAGCCAACTACATTTTAAAAATTTTAAGTTTCACTTCTTTTCAGATCTATCCATTGTACATCAAACAAACAAGTCTTCTTATTAAAGTTAATAATTTTCATGACGATACACCCCTCCCTTCAACGCGTACATTCTTAGTCTATTTAATATATACCTTTCATTAATCACCCTCTCATGTCTCTTGCTCTTACACTTAGTCCTTAAATCAGTCCATAATTCTTTGCCTTTAATTCCTTGCATAAAATATTACGTTTCTCTTCTTTTCAGTCGAATTCTGGGTTTCTTCCTCTGCCAGGTGGATTTCCATAACACAGCTTCCCTTCCAAGTAATAAGTCTCTCTTTATTGCTTGCAATGTCCCTTGGTTCCATATAAGCCATACTCTATGGATTCTGTCAGTTTGCCAAGAGAAATTTTTAGCCTCCTCTCCCAGACACCTTTCCAATGCCTTTACAACAATTCTTTTCAAATTTTCTCGCTTCTCATTTGGGGATCTTTCCAGTCTCCTGCCCCTAATTGCTGTCATCATCTGGCGATGGTACATCATAGTTGAGCGGTTTTGCACCTCACCTTTCATTTCAGCAAGTTGTCTCTCTTCTTGTCTCTCCACCTCTTCCATCCTTTCTTCAACCCCTTCCCAGACCCTCTTCGAATTTCTCCCAGTATCTTCTCTCATTTTCCCACTGTGCATTTGTACTGTTTCTCCGGTTTGGTCCAAGTCCTCAATAACTGCTTTGCTTTGATCTTCCACCATCTTCTCCACTTCTCTGCTTTGTTCCACTTCCTCCAACGTCCTCATCCTTTCTTCCCACCTTTTCTCATATATGTCTATTATCGTGTCCATCTTTCTCTTCATTTTTTCAAAAGTTGTTGACATTGCATCTTTTAATTCTTTCATCGTCATTTCTGGAGAGCTTATATACATCCTTAGGTTTATTTTGCAAAGTTTTTAAGTTATGCGTCTCTGCTGCCCTCTAGAGGTCTCTTTCGCATTACAGTTTCTCCTTCGCCTTTCTCTTCCGGTAGCTATCACCTTAAATCAAAAGCGGTCGCCATCTTGGGTGCATTCTGTCTATTGTGAACGTAATTGATCCGAGGTAAAATATAAGAAATACTTGCTTTTTAAGCTCCTGCGTTCAGTCTGTCAATCTCTGTGCTTCTTTGAAATGTTTTCCTCGAGTGGTGGCTGGTCTCAGCATCTTGGTCTGTCAGCTGACAGATGCTGTGCCGGGCTGGAGCTATTGTGAGCTCACGGGGAGTCTTCTTTCTTCCCCCCCTGAACGTTTTTTCGGGGGGTTTTCAGAGGATCTCAACCCACACTCACAGCTCTTCGCCCCTTCTCCTACCGAGGAGGGTTTTTTTCCGCCGCTAAAAACAGCTGTTTTGCGCTGTTTTGGCGGCTTTACAGGTCCCGTGTCGCAGAGCCTCCGAGCAAGGCTATTTCGACCCTGAGGCAGCCACACCCCTCCTCACTCACAATAGGTTTCTTGTTGTTGTTAGTTGTGAAGTTGTGTCCTACCTATCGCGACCCCACGGACCACGTTCCTCCAGGCCTTCCTGTCCTCTACCATCTTCTGGAGTCCATTTAAGCTCACGCCTACTGCTTCAGTGACTCCATCCAGCCACCTCATTCTCTGTCGTCCCCTTCTTCTTTTGCCCTCCATCTTTCCCAGCATTAGGCTCTTCTCTGGTGAGTCCTTCCTTCTCATTAGGTGGCCAAAGTATTTGAGTTTCAACTTCAGGATCTGGCCTTCTAAAGAGCAATCAGGGTTGATCTCCTCTAGGACTGACCAGTTTGAACGCCTAGCAGTCCAGGGGACTCGCAGGAGTCTTCTCCAGCGCCATAGTTCAAAGGCCTCCATTCTTTGGCGCTCAGCCTTTCTTGTGGTCCAACTTTCACAACCATACATTGCAACTGGGAAAACCATGGCCCTGACTATACACACTTTTGTTGGCAGGGTGATGTCTCTGCTTTTTAGTATGCTGTCAAGATTTGCCATAGATTACAAAGGATTGCACTACCTCAGAGACGAACCTATTTCTGAACTTGATTACAGCAGCAAGATTGTTGGTGGGACAATACTGGAAGAATCCAGAAATACCGCCTATGGAAGAATGGACTGTGAAAGTAACAAACTTGGCGAAAATGGCGAAAATATCGGCATACTTGAAAGATCGCTCAAATGAACAATATTTGACAGACTGGAAACAGTGGATAGACTATATCCAAGAGAAACACCAATCAAACAAAATGCATCTGGCGTTTAGCTGAGGCTCGACGTGAAGAGGGAAGAATGCTTACCAAATCAAATGTTTACAAAAACTAACACCTAATGTTGTATGTATATGTTCTATGACGAATGCCTCTTAACATGATCTTATGTCTAATGGTGTTTGCTTAAATATGGATAAAGTGGATTGAATTTCTACCTCAGGTTAGGAAACTTCTACCTCAGGACTTTAAAATATTGTACTAGTACTGAGACGAAGTTAATTCAGAAGCGTGAATGAAGAATATGTGATAGACTAGATATAGTAGATAAACCATATACAAGATTTACCTCAGGTTATTAAACTTTTACCTCAGGATTTTTGGTTAGGGATCATAAAAGATTGTACTAATACTGAGATGAATAATATGTGATAGACTAGAAACTGTGGATAGACTATAAAAAAGAGAAACACCAATCAAATAAATTGTAACAGGCGTATAGTTGAGGCTTGATGTGAGGAGTGAAAAATGTTTACCAAACCAGACGTTTATAAAGATTAATACTTAGTGATGTATATCAGGTGCTATGATGATTGATGCATACTATGATTTTATGTTCAATGTTGATTGTTTTAATAAAAGAATTTTTTATATATATAAAAAAAAGATTTGCCATAGCTTTCCTCCCCAGGAGCGTCTTTTAATTTCTTGGCTGCAGTCTCCATCTATGGTGATCTTGGAGCCCAGGAAAATAAAATCTGTCATTAGATTTCTACTACTAGATTATTGCTTGGCAGGCTATTAGGTTAGACTAATGAAATATTCTGAAGAACGGAAAGAAAATTGTCCAGTGAAGCTTAATGAATTGTTTTTTTTTAATGATAATTCTTAGAGATTGAAAAGTGGTAAGACAGGACGCTGAGATTTAAAAATATTAAGTGTCCAGGATGGAACTTAAACAGAAATGTTGTTTACGCTGTACAATTTACAATTTCTTTTCCTGTTGCCTTTTAATTTGTAAAGCTGCCAAAAAAACGTACAGTCTGCTTTTAATCCTGAGGGATGCCTTGAGAATTTCTCTTTGAATTATTTTGGGACAGATAGAGTGCCTTGTTTTATTTTTGTCCTTTTTGCATCTTTTCAATATAATCATACTGCACAACAGCAAAATGAATGTGACAATCCCCATTTCTGCTTTGTCATGTCTTCATCTCTGTGCCAATCGTTCCAGTCTTAAGAGAACACAGGAAAGCAAATATTTTTGTGGAATGTTTCTTAAAACCAATATCCCAGGGAAACGCTTCACAGTCCCTAGCCTGTTATGACAGCCAAGAAAACAAACCAATAGGTCATTGAAGAAATAAATGCAGACTTCTCACTCGTGGCACAAATGGCCAGGCTCAAATTATCCTACTTCAGACACATTCTGTGAAGACCCAGCTCTCTGGAAAAGGATCTAATCCTGAGAAAGGTGGAAGAGAGCAACCAGCAGCAAGATGGACAGATTCAGTTGCAGTGGCCACGAATGCACCATTGGGAGACACGAAAGAACAGGTGAGGAATAGATCGTCATGGAGAAAATCTATGCTGTTGCTAGGAGTTGAAAATGACTTGATGGCACATAATCATTCAACAGTCAATCATCCTGTTATGTGGAGATCACGTTAGTTCATGAAATTGACTACGATCGCCAGGCAGCTAAACAGCCACATCCCACCCCTATGTATTAACGTCACTTTTAACTCTTTGTGAGTTGCTTTAGAGCAGCGGTTCTCAACCTGTGGGTCGCGACCCCATTTGGGGGTCGAACGATCATTTCACGGGGGTCGCCAAACACCGCAGTCCGCCATTTTTTTTTGGTCGGCCATTTTTTTTGGGGTCGGCCATTTTTTCCCCTTTACAATGCGGGCCGCCGCGCATGCGCGATGCGGGCCCGCCATTTTTTTTTGGTCGGCCATTTTTTTAGTCGGCCATTTTTTCCCCCTTTGCGATGCGGGCCGTTGCGCCGCGCATGCGCGATGTGGGCCCGCCATTTTTTTTAATTTTGGTCGGCCATTTTTTTTGGGTCGGCCATTTTTTTCCCCTTTGCGATGCGGGCCGTCGCGCCGCGCATGCGGGCCGGAGTCGAGCCCCGGAAAAGGTTGAGAACCGCTGCTTTAGAGCAGTGCCCCCCAAACTTTTGGCCACCAGGGACCGGTTCCATGGAGAGAGGTTTTTCCATGGACCGGAGGGTGCGTGGTTTTGCATCCTGCCTGCATCCCATAGATAGGGCTTTGTTTGTGTGCACGGCCTTGTTCCTGGCATGTTGCGCACCAGTGCCAGTCCATGGACCGGGCCTTGGGGACCCTGGCTTTAGAGCAGTGGTTCTCAACCTTTCTGAGGTTGAGACCCCACTTGCCCCGCCCATACGTGCTGCGACCCCGATCCGGGGGCGCGCGCGCGCAAAAAAAATTTTAAAATTTAAAAAAAAAAAAAAAATGGCGGCCGCGACGGGCGGATCTGCGCATGCGCGGATCGGCCCGTCGCACGCACCACGCATCCGCCCGTCGCGGGCCGCCATTTTGTTTTATTTTTTTAAAAAAAATTAAAAAACAAAAACAAAATGGCGGCCACGACGGGCGGATCTGCGCATGCGCGGATTGGCCCGTTGCACGCGCCATGCATGCGCACATCTGCCCGTTGCAGTCCGCCATTTTGTTTTTATTTTATTTTATTTTTTTAAATTTTTTTAAATTTTTTTCCAGCGCGACGGGCGGATCTGAGCGTGCGTGGTGCGCGCGCGCGAAAAAAAATAAAAAAAATTTAAAAAAATTTAAAAAAAATTAAAAAAACATTAAAAAAAATAAAAATAAAAAAAACAAAATGGCGGCCAGCGGTAATGGGGTCGCGACCCCAAGGTTGAGAACCACTGCTTTAGAGTACTGTATAAACCCAACCAGTTTGATTAGCTTTTAGTTCAATATACCGGATGTTCCCGCACAGAATATTTAACGAGTCAACACGTTGGGTGAAACTAGACATTCAGCCATTCAACCGCTGTGCAACGCCACCCTGCCCCACTCTCAGCCCCTCCCCAAAGAATTTGGGGGAAAGAAATCAGACACACCAGTCACCAGTTGCTTCTGGATTTATTAATTCTTTGAGAATGATTCTGATCTTTTTTCCAAATGCCGGCTCTTCTACCTTTCATCATGCACATATTATTTATTTTCTGGCTCTCACCCTAAAGCCACTTATGTTTTTTTCCCCAAAACAACGGAGTTTGAAAAGTCTTCAAACAACAGACCGAACATTAAAACTTGCTGGTAAACAGGGAAGCAAAAAGGACTCCAAACTGGGGAAGAGGGTAAAAAAGACAATTGTATGCTTAATAAGAAAACTGGGAGTTATCGGTCAGCCTTTGAAGGAGTTGGTGGTGGAAGAAGTCTGTCCATACAACAGGCAGATAGAATCCAAGGCAAATGCAAACATCTGCTCGAGCCTTTTTTCCAACTGGTTATGAATTATTTGCCCCCCACTCCCGCTCCAAACAGCACTGTGTTATGATCAATTTCAGCGAGAGTGAACACACTCATCCTGGAACAAGTCGAGAATGCAAAAGGAGCCCGCCAGAAGGTGAAATTGATCAAGGAAGAGATTAGGACAGGCAGGCAGACTAAATGCACAGGGCTTTTTGACGAAGACAAGCAGGCTCCTGAGGCAATGGCTGATCTGTACCCAAGTGAGGAAGAGGACACAGATGGCCTGGCCCCGCCCTTGCGCTCTTTTCATCACCAGTCTGCCAATGTTTCATGCAGTTTGCCTGCTAAATGGCTGGTGGAAATAAGAGCCCCCCAAATGGGTTCAGCCCATATGCAGCTTGCAGGAAAGAACCACGGGAGCACAGTGGCTCGTTGCCCTACCTTTGAATGGGCTCATGGAAGAGCCGCTCTTCCCTATCTCTTCTTAATGAAAGACTTTTGGCTAGGCTTCTTCCCAGCTTACTTTCTCACTTTCTTGGGAGTTTCTGGGTGAGGCTGGGTTAAAATATAGGTTCTGGAGGAGGAAGGAATCTCTCCTCCCTCTATCACCCTACTTGGTGTTTCCAAACTGCACTTCTAGCCATCTGCAATTTCGATACCGAATGGTGTGTTTCTGGAAATAATTCTGGGGCGAGACTGGGTCACTCAGTCGGTTCCACCGAAATAGAAAATCCTTTTTCTTCCTTGGACCGTTGAAATGTTCCAAATGCTCAAGTCCTTTGCTCCAGAACCCGCTAGCCTTTCTCGGCTTGTTTCCACGGAGGACAACTCCTTTCTATCAGCTCTATCGGCGCTAGAAGGGAGAACTCGCAACCCTCAATACCTTCACAGGAAGACGACGAGCAAAATAGGAAGTAAAGACATCATAGCTGCCTTGCAAAAATTATGTCCACCCAAGTAGTGCAGACCCCATCCTTGATAAGAGTTTGGATTGTAACTATGTTTGAACGGTGAAATGCAGGGGGAGGAGGCACACCGTTCCCTCTACAGTTCTACAGATACAACAGGCATCTACTTAAACCACCCGTAGGACAACAATTGTACCCATGCCTCGGAACTTCCCTGGATATTTCAGCTCAGTCCTAATTGCTGATGAGATACAACTGGTGCAGCCACAGAGTCAATAAATCCTTCCCAAACTTAAGAAAAGACAGGCCTTTGAGAAGTTAGGCTCCCACACTTGACCTTCGCTGTGCCTATCGCTTTCGAGGTGCTGTTGTCCTTAACACACCAATAAAGGAAGAGCAGTAGGAAGGAAAAAAAACAAAATCTAACTTCAAGAACCGACCCGCCATCTGTTTCAGTTTGTGCTGCTGACAGATGCCGAAACCTGGCATTTGGTGTGCAAGACTAATATAGATTTTGTTCCGTCTCGCCTCTTATGCCCCAGCATAGTTGTCCTTACAGAGGGGACTGCCGCTTTAAGCAATCCCGGGCGCTCATTTCATCGCACACCACAGGGCTCAAAGCCACACCCAGAAAGAGAAGGCACACTGCTGGAAGCCAACCTGCCCAGAGTCTCAGCTGAAATATATAGCAAGAGGAGTGATGACAAACCAGTGAGGGATGCTGCTCTATAGTCTACACCTGCGGCTGACATCTCCTCTTAAGCTGGGGCCTCCGTTACGGTTCAAATAGAGAAGCTCGGCCAGGCGTCTTGTAGCATTAACCATCTAGCAGCTTAAGGATGCTCTCGCGTTCCTTGAGGCTCTTCCAAGCTTGGTCTTTTTCCTTCTTGGTTGGCGTGCGCTTCTTCTGGCGGGCGGCCATGATCTTGCGGAAGGCATCCATGACTTCGTTGTCAGCAATGCGCACACGTTGCCGCAGCTCTTGCCTGTGAAGTTCCTCTTTGGCCAGCCTGTGAGGGTAACAAAACCAAACCCTTGAGTCATCTCTGGATCCTCACCTCCTTGATCGGACTTTACTGGTTAAGTCCTCGACTTACAACAGTTCATTTAGTGCAGGGGTGTCAAAACTGCCGGCACGCAGGCCGGCTGTGTTGTGCCGAAACCACGTCCACCCCATTGCCGGCAATGGTAAAAAAGGCCGCGATACATTGCGACACGTCACACGACGTTGCGAGTTTGACACCCCTGATTTAGTGACAGCTCCAAGTTACAAGGGCACTGAAAAAAGTGACTTAATGACTTGTTTTTCCACACTGTCGACCACTGCAGCACCTGCGTGGTCACGTGATCAAAATTCAGACACTAGGTCTGTGGTGGCGTGCCACAGGCAGCATGCAGAGCCCTCTCTGTGGGTACGCACACCCTCGCCCCAGTCCTAGGCCTTCAGCTGGGTTTTATAAAACCTTTTTGCTTTAGGCCTCTGCCACCAGGTGCAAAAAAAAATAAAAAGGTTCAATCAATCAGTCAACTTCAACTTTTCGCGGGGGAAAAAAAGATCTCCCAAGGCTGGAATTGAACTTTTTAGTCCCACCCAGTCTGCCGTTACCACCGCAGCCACGCCCACCCAATGGGCCATACCCACCCAATTGGCCACACCCACTCAGCACCCAACAATACGTAAGTGGGTTTTGGGTTGCAGTTTGGGCACTCAGTCTCTAAAAGGTTCGCCATCACTGCACTAGGCAACCGACTCATTTACACAACTGCAGTGATTCACTTAACAAGGAAGATGATTAAAATGGGGCAGAATTCACTTCACAACTTTCTCGCTTCGCCACAGAAATTTCGGGCTCAGCTGCAGTTGTTAAGTCGAGAACAACACAATTCAAAGTGTTGGTTATGACCTATAAAGCCCTACATGGCATCGGACCAGGTTACCTACGGGACCGTCTGCTGCCGCATGAAACCCAGCGACCGGTTAGGGCCCACAGGGTCGGCCTTCTCCAGGTCCCGTCAGCCAGACAGTGTCGCCTGGCGGGGCCTAGGGGAAGATCCTTCTCTTTGCGGCCCCGGCCCTCTGGAATCAACTCCCCCCAGAGGTCCATATTGCCTCCACCCTCTCTGCCTTTCGCAAATTGTTGAAGACACATCTTTGCCGACAGGCCTGGGGCAGTTAACACCTTGCCCCAGCCCGTGTATGTTTGTTGTAAGTTTGTTTTCGGATGATTGGTTTTTAATCTAGGGGTTTTATAAATGTATTTAATGTCAGATTTCTATATGTTATTATCTATGTTGTAAGCCGCCCTGAGTTTTTGGAATAGGGCGGCATAGAAATTGAATTAAATAATAATAATAATAATAATAACAACAACAACAACAACAAAGGAATGGATGATCAGACTTGTGGCTTGTATCTCACCTGAGCAGCTCGACTTTCTTGGTCCGGTTGTGTGTGCTTAACGCCTTGAGTTCAGCCTGCCTCTTCCGCAGCTCGGCTAGCACTTCATCCTCCGAGTCCTCTGCCGGTCGGTCCTCTGACTCCAGCAGCCCTTGAGCAATCAGCTCTTCCTTGATGCGGCCTTCAAGAGATTTTGTGTGGGGTACGCTGAGGAGGACGAGACAACAGGAGCAGCCTTACAGGTACGTCCCTGACTTACCACAGTTAATTTAGAGGCCGTTCAAAGTTATGAGGGCACTGACAGAAGTGACTTAGGACCATTTATTTTACACTTAGGACCACTGCAGCCTCCGTCAGGTTCACGTGATCAAGATTCAGATGCCTGGCAACCTGGGAGTCCTCCTCGATCCACGGTTGACATTGGAACATCATTTGTCGGCTGTGGCGAGGGGGGCATTTGCCCAGGTTCGCCTGGTTCACCAGTTGCGCCCTTATTTGGATCGGGAGTCTCTACTCAGTCACACATGCCCTTGTCACCTCGAGGATCGACTACTGCAATGCTCTCTACATGGGGCTACCCTTGAAGAGTGTTCGGAGACTACAATTAGTGCAAAATGCAGCTGCGCGAGCAATTGTGGGCCTTCCACGTCGTGCCCACATTTCATCAACTCTCCGCATGCTGCATTGGCTGCCTATTGGTCTCCGAGTGCAATTCAAAGTGTTGGTTATTACCTATAAAGCCCTTCATGGCATGGGACCAGGATACTTACGGGACTGTCTTCTGCCACATACTTCTCTACGACCGGTGAGAGCGCACAGGGTCGGCTTCCTCCGGGTCCCGTCAGCGAAACAATGTCGTCTGGCGGGCCCTAGGGGGAGGGCCTTCTCTGTTGTGGCGCCCACCGTCTGGAACCAACTACCTCCTGAAGTCCGCGTTTCCCCCACCCTCCTGGCCTTCCGGAAGAATTTGAAAACTTATCTATGCTGGCAGGCCTGGGGATGACTGTGATTGTGTCTGTATGATGAATGTGTTCGGGGTTTTTTTTAAACGTTTTGTAGATTTGGTTTTTGGTTTTTAAATGCTGTGATGTTGTTTTTTGTTCATGTTGTTAGCCGCTCCGAGTCCTTTGGAGAGGAACGGCATAAAAAATCTAATTAAAATAAATTAAATAAAAATAAACCGACTCGTATATATGACGGTTAAGTGTCCTGGGGCCATGTGATC
The DNA here is from genome assembly GCA_034064705.1 of Bothrops alternatus. Taxonomy (NCBI): domain Eukaryota; kingdom Metazoa; phylum Chordata; class Lepidosauria; order Squamata; family Viperidae; genus Bothrops; species Bothrops alternatus. Next base: position 4,405,226 of record JARGCV010000174.1, on the reverse strand, counting down.
CCCTTTTGTGACCTTCCGACGAGCAAAATCAATGGGGGAAGCCAGATTCGCTTAACAACCAGGGTACTAACCCAACAACTACAGCGATTCACTGAACGACGGTGGCAAGGAAGGTCATAAAATAGGGCAAAATTCACTTAACAAATGTTTCCACTTAGCAACAGACACTTTGGGCTCAATTGCTGTTGTTAAGTCAAGGAGTACCTACACTAGGAATCTGGGCATCATACATATTCAGTGTTCCTTCAACACATTTTAACAGCCAGCACGGTTTGTGGGGGAAAAGTTCTGGCACAACTCTGAAGTTTTCTTCTTTAAATAATGTGTATGATAGCAATCCAAAGGTGTTTTTTTTTTTTAAGTATATTTACAGGCAAGATAGTAAAAGAGGGCAGATCTAATAAGACACCCCAGTTCTTGCACAAAAAAACAAAAAAACTCCAAACAAACGTTCATCTCCTTTCTATAGCCACTTTAAACAATCCCTATATATTTCCCACACCTATGAAAAGGCTCTTTACACTATGAATCAGCTTCCAGGAACTTGCCCAGGGCTGCAGGAAAATAACTGTTGTTTACTGAAGGGAAAGGAAGGCTAGTAAATTCCACCAAGCAGCTGAAGTGGCTTTCGGCATTTTCTGGGCAACTTTGGCTATGACATCAACAGTTCTCAGGCTTCCGGTGGCTCCGCCGGCGTCGCTAGAGTCTCCTCTGTGAGGCTCCGTTCCCTGGGTTTGTAAAGCCGCAAAAAACAGCGTACATCAGCTGTTTTTTTGCTGTGAAAAATCCCCTCTTCGGGCAAAGAAGAGGTGTAGAGCATCAGGAGCAGGGTTGAGCACCTCTTAAATCCCTGGAAAAAGTTTTCAGGGATCAAGAGTGATAGCTCCCTAAGCTCCTGAGGAGATTAAAGCAATACTGAAAGAGACTATTACAGAAATATTTACCAGATTCTTTCTTCCAAATGAAACTGATTTACAACCGACTGCTGAATATTTTATAATACAATCTAAACAAGAAGAAGAACAAGAACAAGAAGAGGACAGTACTGAGAATAAAGAGAATAAAGGGAAATGGATCTTGCTTGATAAACAGTTCATCTATGGAGAGGAGGAAGAGGATTTGTTTCAAGAAAGGAGGGGATGGCTATTCCTTTTAGATAAGCAGCAAGAAGAGGATTTAATTGAGAAAAAAGAGACATGGATTCAGTTTAAGAAGCAACTTATTTATGGGGCTGAGGATCAGAAAAAGCAAAGACAGAGATTTGAATTGTTATCTCAACAAAAGTTTATGGCTAAGAGTAACAGAGGACTAATGCAAAGGTTAAGATGGTTTATTTGGACTCAAATGATATTGCAAGTAAAGAAGAGAGACTTATTATTTGGAAGGGAGGCCTCGTTATGGAGGTTTACCTGGTTGAAGAAAAAACCTAGAATTCGACTGAAGGAGTGAAATTTAAAATTGTATGCAAGGAATTATGGGTAATTCAAAATTATGGACTGATCTAAGGACTAAGATTATGAGTAAGATGTAAAAGAAGATGATTAATGGAAGATATAATTAAATTGATGAAGAATGTATTTGCTATGAAATGATCTAGGTTTGACATTAGATTGATTGATTGATGGGATAGATAAGCATTATGTGATTTGATAAGGTTGTAGGAATGTAAGTTAGAAATGGAATAAATAGATTGTATTTGTTATGGAGGTTTATTTGACAGATGAGAAAGCCCAGAAGTCGATTGAAGAAGTGAAATTTAAAATTAAATGTAAGGAATTAAGGCTAATCTAAGATTATGGGCTGAATTAAAGACCAATTTTATAAGTAAGATGTAAGAGAGGATGTTTAATGGAAGATATATTAAATTGATTAAGAACATTTTTTTTTTGAATTGAGGGGTTTATTGATATTATTTGTTTATTTTTCTAAAAAGATGAAAAAAATTTTTATTTGATGTTCAATGGTTTGAAAGAGGTTGATTACTGGAAGATGTATATAAAACTTGACTGTTTGGGTGATTTTATATAACCTCTCAATGGATTGAAGTGATTTAAGGTTTGACTTAGATTGATGGTTTAGATATGTAAATGAAAATTATTATTCTTAACAAGATGATTTGTTTGTTTTGTTTAATGGATTGAAATGATTTAGAGATTGTATATAGTATATAGTTTAAAATTCCTGTTAGGATTATATAATAATTTCATTTGATGTAGTGGGTTTTCTTTTGTTTTACCCTGTATTCACTCTGGGAAGTCGGGAGGGAGGGTTAGGGAGGGTTTATAATTTTATATACGATGTTTTCTCAATATTAAGGGGTTGCTCGGGTGGCCTCTGGGCACCACATCTGATGGAAAGAGGAAGGAGGAGTGAAGGCTGATGTAAGTGGAAGTTGATAAGAAGGGGGAAGAGTAGGATGGAGATGGAGAAGGAGGGAGGAAAGTAGAAAGAAAGTAGAAAGGAGGTTGGAGTATAGAGAAGTAGAGAAGTAGGGAGGAAAGTAGGTAGTAAGTTGGTAAGTGAGGGGGGAAGGTTAGGGTCGGGGGGATGTGGTGGTGGGGGTACCGAGCAGTAATGTTAATTGTTTGGTATGATTATTTTCAGTTGAGTTATTAGTATTAGAGGTATTGAAAAATGTACTTATGTTTTGTTTATGGATGATTGTTTATTTTAACACTATGATTTGATTTGAGTAGTTTTTTCTTTCTGTAAAAATTAAAAAAACTAATAAAATATATTTTCAAAAAAACAAAACAGTTCTCCTAAAACTCTTCCATGAAGAGAAGGACAAAGGGTGACATGACAGCAGTGTTCCAGTATCTCAGGGGCTGCCACAAAGAAGAGGAAGTCAAGCTATTCTCCAAAGCGCCTCAAGGCAGGACAAGAAGCAATGGATGGAAACTAATCAAGGAGAAAAGCAACTAAGAACTAAGGAGAAACTTCCTGACAGTTAGAACAATTAACCAGTGGAACAACCTGCCTCCAGAAGTGGTGAATGCTCCAACACTGGAAGTTTTTAAGAAGAAACTGGACAGCCATTTGTCCGAAATGGTATAGTTTCCTGCCTGAGCAGGGGGTTGGACTAGATGACCTCTAAGGTCCCTTCCAACATTATTATTATTATTATTATTATTATTATTAGTTGGCCCATATGTTTCCACCTTCTGCAAAGGTCAAGGTTTCCCCTGTCCAGTCATGTCCAGCTCTAGGCATGGTGCTCATCTCTGTGTTTTGGCCCAGGGAGCCAGCGTTGTCTGAAGACACTTTCCCCGGTCACGTGGCCAGCATGGCTATACGCCAAAGGCACACAGAACACTGTTGCTGAAGTGGTACCTATTTATCTACTTGCCTTTGCATACTTTTTGAACTGTTGCGTGGACAGAGCTGGGTCAAGGAATGAGAGCTCATCCCACTGTGTGGTGCTCAGGTCTCCAATCCGGGCTGTCAAGCTTTCTGACAAACTCAGTGTCATTGAGCGCTGAGCCACAGAACTTTTCCAGCAATTCACCACCTGAAGGCCAATATTACTATCCTCTCATTGCCTAGGGTTTTTTTAAAGTATTTTTATCTTTTGATTAAATATAACACTGATTGTTTTATGTAATTTACTGTCATTCCTATGTGCCAACAGTTTTTTTGTTATTCAGTTATTTACTTGCCCACAGATTCTTCGTAAGCCTATGGATGCCGTTTCACCAGGACCGGCTGTTGATAGCTGCTTCTTTTGATTTCTTATACGCTCCTGCTTATTTGGTCAGCGACAGCATCTAGTCAACTGTCGGACTTTTGATTTTTCCAAATATTGGAATCTTTTCTCATGATTTTTGCTTGTCCGAAACATTTAAGCTTGATTACAGCATCCATTGGCTAGTCTGGTTTTACTTCACCTAGTTTTCTTGTTGTTTTTGATGTCCAAAGTATTTTCAACAATGTTCTGCATAACAATCTAAAGCATCTGTTTTTTCTTCACACCACCTTTCTGAGGGTCGAACTTTCCCAGGCGTTCGTTTGCTCCAAAAGTAGTGATTTCCAAGCTTGTTTCATAGCTACCAGTCACTATTCCTGTGATTTCTTTTGAGCTTAGGAAAATAAAGTCAGCTAGTATTTCATCTTCTGCACTGGGCTTGCATTAGTGCAGCTTTTAAAAAATAGCAAACAGCAGACCAGCGTTTGTTCTGTTGTCAACAAGAGATTCCATAAATATTCCTTCTATCAACTCATCTGAGGTTATTAGTGATTGGTTACACTTTCTATTTAATGTGATATTTTCTACACAGAACTTAAAAGTGACTGTCATCAGCCTTAGCATACTCCTCTTCAAGTTCTGAGCCATTTGTATAGTCTGTTCTAACTGTTGACATCCGATCATCAGACAATTCTATCCTGGACAGATGAGGCAGTCTGCTACACCCATGTTTCAAGGACTATTCGCAATTTGTTGTGGTTTACACAATCAGAATCCTTTATATGATCAATAAAACAGACATTTTGGATCTTGAACTCTGTGATTTTCCTGAATCTAGCCTGTGCATCTGACATTCTCATTCCAGGAATTGTCCGGGTCATAAAGTCTCGAGTATTATTTTAGCAGAAGTGTAATTGTTTAATAGTTTAAGCATTCTTTAAGACTGTCCTTTTTTGGTAATGGAATATAAACTGATCTTTTCCAGTCCCTTGGCTACTGCTGTGTTTTCCACAGCTCAATACATGCTGTAAGTATCACTTTAACTGCATCACCTGGCAAAGTTTTAAATGGTTAAGATTAATCCAACTGTTATGAGCAATCTTTTCTGGATTTTTTAAAAACTTAATTTTTCAGAATTCTGGTTCTAATTCATTGTTTGTAACTTTGCATGCGTCATCAAATGAGGGAGAACAGGAATTTCATGCTTTTTTCATAGCTTCTTTCTCCAGTTAATCCAGTGGTTCTCAACCTTTCTCAGGTTGAGACCCCACTTGCCACGCCCATGCGCGCTGCGACCCCAACCCGGGTGCGCGTGCACGCGCGCGCAAAAAATTTTTTTAAAAAAATAAATAAAAAAAAACAAAAACAAAATGGCGGCAGCGACGGGCGGATCTGCGCATGCGCGGATTGGCCTGTCGCACGCGCCACGCATGCGCGCATCCGCCCGTCGTGGGCCGCCATTTTGTTTTTTTTGTTTTTTATTTTTTAAATTTAAAAAAAAAATAAAAAAAAAAAAGGCGGCCGCGACGGGCGGATCTGCGCCTGCACGGATCGGCCCGTCGCACGCGCCGCGCATGCACGGATCCGCCCGTTGCGGTCCGCCATTTTTTTTCTTTTCTTTTATTTTTTTAATTTTTTTTTATTTTTTTTTCCGGCGCGACAGGCGGATCTAAGTGTGCGCTGCGCGCGCCAAAAAAATAAAAAAATTAAAAAAAATAAAAAAAATTAAAAAAAAATTAAAATAAAAATAAAAATAAAAAAACAAAATGGCGGCCGGCGGTGCCCGGCGACCCCCGCGAAATGGTCGCGCGACCCCAAATGGGGTCGTGACCCCAAGGTTGAGAACCACTGAGTTAATCTTTGCCTTGTCTTTTATTTGCCTTATCTGTTTATTTATTGTGCTTGACTTCATCTCTATGCTTTTCTTAAACAATCTCTTGACCTTCAGGTTTCACTGTCACTGCAATTTCTTTGCATTGCTTATTTCAATATAACTCCCTATTTTGCTTGCTCTTCTGTGGAATTTAGCATTTAGCTGGGCAATTATTCCTCCCTCTATGTTGCCTTTTTCTTCACAGATTCCAGCATGGCAGCAGATTGCCCATTTTACCTTGTTTAGCTTTCAGGAGTATTTTATTTGCCTTAACTTTCAGAAATGTCAGTCCCAAGTTCCTCGGGCACCCTTAGCAAATGCAGTCCATTAAATCTGGTCTTTACTTTAAGTGTTTATTCTTGCATACTACTTTTCTTCAGTTACTTAGTCTAGATTTTTTCAAAGCCATATAAACATTTATTTACTGTTAATTTAGACAGCCACCCTTAAAAAAAATGACTCAGAGCAACTAAACAAGAAACATGAAGTAAACCATCTGAAAAACATAACAAAACATTACATATTCCACCAAGGCAACAACCAAAATAATTATATCAGACTAGGAACACACACTGCCCTGAAGGCCTCACGAAAGGCAGACAAGGTTGAGGTTCTTTGTATTCCAAGCAAAAAGGCCCCATGAAATTCAGCAGGAATTACTTTGAATAGATCTGCTCAGGATTCCGCTGATATGCTGTAATGCTTCCTGAACATGAATGGGACATGAACATTCAGCTGAATATGAATGGGACAAACATTTTAAGGAATGAAATATGTCATCAAAAAGGAAATAATTGCTCTGCTCACCTGAAGGGCTTGTTCTGGCTGCGAGGGGAAGTGCTGGCACCATCAATTGCAGAGTCTTTGCTTGCTATCTCTGGAATAGGCGAATCTTCAATGGGGGAGATGATGTTCTCCTAAAGAGAGAGAGAGAGAGAGAGAGAGAGAGAGAAAGAAAGAAAGAAAGAAAGAAAGGAAGGAAGGAAGAAAGGAAGGAAGGAAGAAAGGAGAGAAGGAGGGGGAGGGAGGGAGGGAGAGGGAGGGAGCGGGAGGGAGGGAGAGAGAGGAGGGAGGGGGAGGAAGAGAGGGAGAGAGAGAGGGAGGGGGAGAGAGGGAGGGAGGGGGAGGGAGAGAGAGAGGGAGAGAGAGGGAGAGAAGGAGAGGAGGGGGAGGGAGGGAGAGAGGAAGGGAGGGAAGGAGAGAGAGGGAGGGAGGGAGAGAGGGGGAGGGAGGAAGAGAGAGGGAGAGAGAGGGAGGGAGGGAGAGGGAGGGAGAGGGAGGGAGGGAGAGGAGGGAGGGGGAGGGAGAGAGAGGGAGAGAGAGAGAGGGAGAGAGAGAGAGAGATGGATGGATTGAAAGGGAAGGAGCAGGTCCTCTCCCAGAAAATCTGAGTCTGCTGAAGCTGAAGAAGCCAGCTGTTGTTTTTTTTTCATTCCTTACTTCTACAAGTGCCTGCAGAAGGCGCTGGGTGAGAGGCCCAAAAGGGCACCCATCCTCTGGCTGTTCATGCTGGGACTCCGATTTCTTCAGCAAAGCATCAACATCTGGAGGGAATGAGGGAGCAAATGAGAACTAGGAAGGACAAGTCAATATCCCTTGCAAAAAATGTGGCACTTTGCACTGAGCAGTTCTGGGATTCTCACCATACTATTTAAAACAATGAAGAAAATTAAACCAATGCGTCAGAAGGGACTGGCTTTATTCTACATACTATGTTAATTTTAAGGAACCGACACAGCCGGTTCCAGTCTATAAACCTCTAATCTCAATCAGGCTTCATTTCAACATCCCTGACTGAGGAATTCTTGGAGTTGAAGGTAAAAGTTGCCAAGGTTGAGAAACGCTGGTCTAGAGCTAATAAACACATAAAGCAGAGATAAAGCAATCTCTGATTTTTCCATTTTTGCTAAATAATAGCTCCCAGAAGCAAAGAGCTAAAGTTAGCAATAGGGTTACCAATTTTCGCCATTTTTCCCACACAGGTGGTCCTTGGTTAATTACTATTTGTTTAGCAAGTGTTTGAACTCAACAACGGCGCCAAATGGGTGGTTCTTATGATCAGTCTTTAAAGTTCCCAAAGTTGTAGTACTCCTGCAATTACATGATCATAAGCCAGGCACTCAGCAACCAGCCTGGATTTCCAACTGTTGCAGGATTCTGCAGTTACATAGTCATGATTCGTGACCTTCCCTGACAGCTTTCCACAATCAAAGTCAATGCGGAAGCCTGCAGGAAACTGGAAGTCGTAGTTATGTAAGATCCTTGCTTAAGGACCATGCTGATTTGCTGAATGACAACTAGGAACTACCAAGACTGCCATTGCTAAGTGGCATGGACATCTGACATCGTAATTTATGACTGCATCACTTAACCAATGAAAATTCCACTCCTAATTATTGTTACTAAGTGAGGACTACCTGTAAAAGCATGGATTCTGCAACTAAACTAAACAGAGCTCTCTAGAAAAACGGCATCTTTATAGTCTCTTCCACTCTGGAAAAGATGTCATAGATACCCTTAGTGTCCAGTTCGGTCAGAGGTCCCAAGATGCCTTTCTTCTTATCCGCAGTAGCTGCAGCCCGAGCCCCATCCTTCTGCTCTTCCAGCAGGTCTTCCTGGGCCCAGCGCTGGGAGTAATGTTTTCCTAAGGGTGGGATCTATAAGGACAGAACAATAAGGCATGAATGAGAGCCAGCTCGGACACCAGAAAGGCAAGTATCCCCAAACAATTCAACTGTGTCTCAATACGTACATGTAGCCAAATGCTGTCCCTTTTTCCAGATCTAATTGGGCTGCCTCCAACCAATTCAACTGTTCTTCCTCCCTTCCAAAATTTTCTATTTTTAAATGATTATAGCACAATATTCTTATTCCCTCCTGGAGCTAAGCAGTTTTACAGCTAAGGTGGGAGAATAAAACCCTTCGTTCCCCATCACGGTTCAGAATGTCATTCCATTGTCTGTGTAGACCGAATTTCCTCAAGATAAGCCAGAGAAGATACTAAAAATACATAGCTAAAACAAGGGTTCTCAACCTTGGCAACTTTAAGATTTGTGGACTTCAATTCCCAGAATTCCTCAGCCAGCAAAGCTGGCTGAGGAATTCTGGGAGTTGAAGTCCACAAGTCTTAAAGTTGCCAAAGTTGAGAACCCCTGAGCTAAAATAAAATGGAAATGGGAAAACATGTTTTCTCCAGATAGGTAGCCTCAAAGATCAGGGCCAAAAGAGTACCAAATGCATTTCTTTCTGCAGCAATTCCACTGTTGTAAACATGGATAAAATCTCAAGCTTTTCTGTCCTGCAACTTTCCTAGTCTTAGGCCCTCAGTTCCACTAAAGGAACAAGCAGGGCTCCCTTTATCATTCCACAGGAGAGATTAAGAAGCACTGAGAGGAATGGAAGTGAGAGATAAAAGTTGGACAAGTGACTGTCCCAAATGTGCTTTTTCAAAAGGCAACTGGACTTTCTTTGCTTTTCCTTGAAAAGAGGTTTGGTTTCCCATCCAAGAAGCTTCTTCAGTTCTGACTGAATGGTGGAGAATGGAAGGATTTATATTCCTTCCAGTCATCTGGTCATTAGTACTCTCTCTGAGAGTCGAAGAGGCCACTTGGAGGTTTATCTGAGCCCTCAGGGTTGCCTGAATAGTGCAAATGGGCGTGGAACCTTTTTTTGGAACTGCTGAAAGGATTGCGTTGGGATATGGGCCTTCCACGTTGTGCCCACATTTCATCAACCCTCCGCACGCTGCATTGGTTGCCTATCGGTCTCCGAGCGCAATTCAAAGTGCTGGTCATTACCTATAAAGCCCTTCATGGCACTGGACCAGGATACTTACGGGACCATCTTCTGCCGCATACTTCCCTACGACCGGTGAGAGCGCACAGGGTCGGCCTCCTCCGGGTCCCGTCAGCGAAACAATGTCGTTTGGCGGGTCCTAGGGGGAGGGCCTTCTCTGTTGTGACGCCCACCCTCTGGAACCAACTGCCCCCTGAAGTCCGCGTTTCTCCCACTCTCCCGGCCTTCCGAAAGAACCTTAAAACCTACCTCTGCCGGCAGACCTGGGGCTGATTGTGTGGATTGTGGTGTGATTGCTGAATATGTGTGGGGTGTTATTTTTAATTTTTTGTTGTTTGGATTTAGACTGACGTTGTTTTATGTATATGTTGTGAGCCGCTCCGAGTCTTCGGAGAGGAGCGGCATATAAATCCTAACAAATAAATAAATAAATATGACACCATCTATCTCCTGTTTACCATCCTTTCAGCAATTCCAAAAAAGGCTCCACACCCATTTGCACTGTTCAGGCAACTCTGAGGGCTCAGATAAACCTCCAAGTGGCCTCATCGACTCTGAGAGAGAGTGCTAACGACCAGGTGACTGCAAGGAGTATAAATCCTTCCATTCTCCACCATTCAGTCAGAACTGAAGAAGCTTCTTGGATGGGAAACAAAACCTCTTTTCAAGGAAAAACAAAGAAAGTCCAGTTGCCTTTTGAAAAAGCACATTTGGGACAGCTGTGACCCGGATGACTGAGAATCTCCACAGACATATGGACAAGAGACTTTTCCTTTAGTTTTGCAACTGTGGGATTCTTAAATGGAAAAGGTTGTTCCCTCCATCCAAATTTGGAAATGCCACTGTTTAAAATTCTTAGAAAAACCTACTGCTTGACAACAACTAAAAAGCTTTGACTCGCAGAAAATATTGGGACAAATCAACAGAAAATGCACATTTTAGCAATTACAATTGTCATGAACTTCTACGTCAGAAATGGTGAAATGTGTGGTGCTTCAAATATTGAACCGCAACACGTATTGTCTCTTACTTGGTCTTGCCAATTGGAACTGCCAAGTTGTAGTTTAGCAATATGCGAACAACTTGCTCAATATAGAGTCCAAAGGCCCTTTAAGTCCTATTGTTTTACCTCAGTGGTTCTCAATCTATGGGTCGCGACCCCATTTGGGGTCGAACGACCATTTTGCGGGGGTCGCCGGACACCGCGGTCCGCCATTTTGGTTTTTTTTTTGTTTTTTTCGTTGCGCGCACCCCGCGCATGCGCGGATTGGCCCGTCGCGGTCCGCCATTTTTTTTGTTTTTTTCCGTCGCGCGCGCACCGCACATACGCGGTTTGGGCCGTCATACGCGCACCGCGCATGCGCGGATGGCCCGTCGCGGCCCGCCATTTTTTTGTCGCGCGCACCGCGCATGCGCGGATCGGCCTGGCACGCGCCGGGGTCGCGCCGCGCATGAGCGGGGCAAGTGGGGTCTCAACCTGAAAAAGGTTGAGAACCACTGTTTTACCTGATACAGAATTTGTCTTAGATCCAAAGTAAGTATCATACAACAGTTTAACATGAGGAATAGATGGAAAATGAAGACTCAGTCCAGATTTAGGGCAGGTTGAATGAAATGCTACTGCTTTTTTTACCTTGTAGTGTTCAGCTTCATCTTCAGGTGGCTTGAGAAGATCATCTAAGGTTCGAACCTCCTCATTGGTGAGGTCAGCACAGTATGGCTCCACTGAGGCCCAGAATCTATAAACACGAACAGTTAGGAAGGAAACAGAACCATAGTTTAGAAAGATTGCTTATAATAGGCAACATGACAGTCTAAGAGAGAGGTAGGCAACCTGGGCTCTTTTATGACTTGTGGACTTCAACTCCCAGAATTCCTGAGCCAGCCATGCTGAGGGGAAAGGGAGAGGTTTCCAAGCTGAGCCATGCCGGCTCAGGAATTCTGGGAATTGAAGTCCACAAGTCATAAAAGAGCCAAAGTTCCCCACCCCTGGTCTAAGATAACACATTAAAATCTGGAATACTAAGTCGGCACAAGCAGTACACAGCCTTTCCCAGCCAACAGCCTTGGATTCAAGTCATATTAAGATTGGGGATTATGGGAATTGAAGAGTCACATGTGGAACGCCCAGAGCACTTAGTCTGATAGTGCAGTCCGTGGAATGAGGGCCAATAAATAATATTATTAAGACAAGGGATGGCAAACTGGGGGAGGGGCGGTATGTTTAATGGCCCCATTTTTTTTCCTGCTACCTCTTTTGAATATAAGGCTGGAGGCTGCCCATTCCTGCTGTAACTATTTACTGAATTATGCACCTATTCTTTCTTTGTGCTTCGTAACATTGATACTTATGGTGATAATGGACAAGATAATAGCAGTCACTTTCATATTACCTGTTGGGTGCATCATTTTTAGGAATACGGGGCACATCAATTGGATCATCTGAGAATTCATACTCTTGAATTTTAGGCTGCAGGTTCTTGGATTTGGGCCGTCCTGGAGTGCTGTGGCTTCCTTTCACATCTAGCTTCTGCTTCTTGAGCTTGCTATGTTTGATAGAAGGACCCACCTCGTGGTCCTTGCCAATTTTCAGAAATCGTCTGTCTCCTTTCTTGTCCTGCCAGTCTGTCAAGATCTGATGAGAATAAAGAAAGAAAAAAAGGTAGATTAAAAGGTCATATAGCAAGGCACCTATATCTGTCTTGGAAAGAGGAATCGGCAAAGAGGTTTGTTAGCAGAACTGCTGCATTATGGAATTCTTACTAACATCAGAAGAGCCCTGATGGAACAGAACAATAGTTTGCCTATAATTCTGTGTTATGTGTGGCTGAGCCAATGCATATGGGATGTATGCTACCAAACCAGGTAACATCATCAGTGCTAGACTAGACTAGCACTGATGATGTTAACCTAATTTGGTAATGGAACATCTGCAAGAAAACAACCAAGCTCAGAGGCATCAAGGACCCTACAGTTCAAAGCTGAGCTACACTTGTTCTTTTCTGTCACCATTTGGGAAGCCAACTCCTCAGCTAACTGTGACACAAGATCCTCCAGCAGCAACATAAGGACACGATCCCCTGAGCCAGATGTGACTTTTATCTAAAGTCTACACAAGTTTAGCTTCTCAGATCACCTTAAATGCCATTTAGATAACAGACTTCACTATATTCTTGCTTTCTGAAAATGACTCGTCTTTCACAGATGTAAGGACTGTGTGTGATCAATTATACTTAAATAAAGCACAGTAACTGCAAGACTCAAGCTGAAGGGCCTTTCTATGAGGGCTCGATTACCATCTGACCTGGGTTTCAGTCTCCAGCACCCGAAGTCGGCGGCTTGCAGATGACAGCAATGTTTCAAGCTCTAACTGCAGCGTGTCAAGCTCTTCAATGCCAATACCATCATCTTCAGAACGGGCCAGTACTGCCGTATAGCGTGGGCACACTTTGAGATGGTCCACAGACTTGAAATCGTGGAATTGAAGGGGACAATCTTTCAGCTCAGACATGGTGTTGCTGGGCCTGGGAAAAGAAAAAAAAAAGAAAAAAAGAAAACATGACAGATGCAAGCATGTAAAGAGCGACATTAACCATTTGCAGAACTGATGAGGGAATGACATCATGTCATCCTAACCGGAAAAAAATCTTACCCTACATCAATCCTGGAGACAAGTAGCTCTTCACTGCCAGGAATCTTGCTAAGGTGGAGTTATCATTGCAGGCACCGCTGAACTGGGAAGAATCCATAGAGTGGAAAACAAAAAGTTATTTAAAAACAGACGGCAACCAGAAAGGAAGGGCTGATACAGCAGTGCAGGCTGACAAGGTAGCTACTGCAGACGGGATTATGGAAGTGAACCACCTGCGGAGGGAAGGCGAAGACAAAAAAAAAAGAAAGAAAGAAATTTGAGGGAATTCTCTGTCCAGAGAGAACGATGTCCCAAGCAACGAGGACGGAGGGAACTGGAGCCTGAAGGTGCTTAGAAGAGGGCATAGGAAGCACTAAGAACTATGGACGGTGGAGAAACAAATGATGAATGAGGGGGGGAAACAAGCCAGGAGGGGGCGCTGGAGAAAGGCGGGAGGGGATTATTGGGGGAGTTTCCGGTTCTGGAACCTCCTTCCGGGTTACACCCATTCGGAGCTCGCCAGGAAGGGAAGAGGGGCGCCTCGTATCCCCCGGAGAAGCAGAAGTCGGGCGCGAGAGAGACTCCCAGCCGCCATAGCGGCGAGAAGGAGGGTGAAGGGAAAAGGATCTCGCCGAAGTCCCCCCACCAAATCTCTCTGCCCGGAGACTTCCGCCCCTTCCGCCTCAGCGGTCGAGCCTTGTCATTGGCCACACGCTCCCCGTCTTACTTCACCCTCATTGGCTACAAACCAACCCGCGAGGGTGCGGAGCCGTAGAACTCCTCGCTTTTTTACTTGCGCTCTTTTGACCCCACCCAGGCCCTCGTCTCATTTCCAAATATGGAGGCAGGGAGGGCGGGTCGTACCATACTCACCGAAAAATGGGGGGGAAGAGAGAGAGAGAAATGGATTTGCCTCTGTTCCTATGTGAAGATATTTCGAACTCCCTCGCTGCCGTAATGGGAAAAAAAACAAACTTTATCCGCCGCCTGGCGTGCTAATACCTTAAAAAGAAATGAATTAGGGTTAGGATCCCGCGCACTCACCCGGGGAGGGGAACGTGGTGGAATAGGCCGGCCAGTCCGGAAGCGGCGGTCCTGTTTGGTGGAGGCCACTTCCGCTTCCGTTTTCTGGACCAGGTCTCGGGGGGGTGCAGCCGCCGCTAGTCCCTTAGCTGCCATGGTGAGTGGGCTTCGGAGGGATGCCGGCCCTGGCGGGGTGGGGGGGGCAAAGGCGAGAGAGGGCGGGGCAGAAGGCCAGGTGGGGGCGGGCAGGGAGATCGGCGGAGTCCTGCATGGAAAAAGGACGCTGGGTTGGAGAGCGGGGCAGCAGCTTGGCAGGACAGGAGCGGAGAAGGAGAAGGAGAAGAGGCGAGGCGGCCAAACCCTTTCTTTAACTTCAACTTTTATTAGATTTCTATGCCGCCCTTCTCCTGGGACCCAGGGCGGCTTACAACAATAATACAATAAAAAATTAAATTACAATAAAAATCAACCATCCTATCCAAAAACACATTCATTCAATCCAAAACGCATTCATACAGCATACAATCACAATCGGTATACAGTCACTGATGGAGGCACCTTCCTAGGCCCAGGGGCAGAGTGCACTTCATACGCCCCAAGCCTGTCAGCATAAATAGGTCTTCAACAGTTTCCGGAAAGCTAGGAGGGAGGAAGCAGTAGGAACCTCTGAGGGAAGCTGGTTCCAGAGGGCTGGGGCAGCAACGGAGAAGGCCCTTGCCCTAGGTCCCGCCAGATGACATTGTCTAACAGACGGGACCCGCAGGAGGCCAACCCTATGTGCCCTAACCGGTCGCTGGGATTCATGAGGCAGAAGACGGTCCCGCAAGTATCCTGGCCCATTGCCATAAAGGGCTTTATAGGTCATAACCAACACTTTGAATTGTGTTCGGAGACCAATTGGTAGCCAGTGCAGCTCACGGAGGGCTGGAGTGATATGAGCATGTCTTGGGAGACCCAAGATAGCTCGCGCGGCCGCATTCTGGACTACTTGCAGTCTCCGGATATTCTTCAAAGGTTGCCCCATGTAGAGAGCATTGCAGTAGTCGAATCGGCAGAATCGGAGCCTGGATCGCTGGATCCTGCAGGGGATCCGAGGCAGCAAAACCTGGAAAGGACGCCCGTTTCTCTGGATGTCAGAGGGGGTGGGGGCTGGCAGGCAGACTGTTGCTCGACGGGGGGGGGGGGAGGGGGCAATTTCAAGGACTAGGCTTGAGGATCTCCCAACTTCCTGATACCTGCTTTTTCCCCCTCTCCTTACTACAGACAGCCACTCTGCGCCCTTATCTCAATGCGGTGCGTGCCACCCTGCAGGCTGCCTTGTGCCTGGAGAACTTCTCCTCCCAGGTGGTGGAGCGGCACAACAAACCCGAGGTGGAAGTCAGGTTTGTGCGGGAAGGTTAAGTTGGAGACAAGAGGACGTTTTCTGTGTTCGATGCAGGGGACGTTGGTTATGTGCCACCAAGTTCCTAGCAGCCGTATAGATTTTTCTCTTATTACAGTCGATTCTTACCTTGTGTTGTCGTGTCTCTCAATGGTGCACTCATTGCCCCCCCCCCCGTAAACTGAATCCATCCGCCTTGCTGTTGGTCCTCCTCTTCTTCTCTTTCCTTGCACCTTTCCCAGCGTTGCAGCCTTTTGCAGAGAGTTGGTCTTAACATAATGTGCCCAAAAAGTTTTATCAGGCCCAAAAAGTTTTATCAGGCCTTGTCAGGCAGGTAATAGCTTTCCCTTCTTTCAGAAATTGGATTTAGAAAAAGGCTTTTAAAATAAGAATATTTGTTCTAATTTATTAAAGCAGCAAAGGCAAACCTAAAGGGCAGTTGACGGCAAAGCTGTTTAAAGATGTTTTGATTTTATTTAAAGCTATTTGACAGATATTTAATGCTACTAAAGATAAAGAATAGAATAGAGCTGGAAGGGACCTTGGAGGTCTTCTAATCCAGCCCTCTGCTCAAGCAGGAGAACCTATACCAGTGGTGGTAAACTTACGGCACGGTGCCAGAGGTGGCACTCAGAGCCCTCTCTGTGGGCACGCTGCCCTTGCCCCAGCCCTGCCTCCCCCACCCCCATCCTCCCCAACAGCCCCCTGGAGGAAAGTTGCACCTGGGCACAGCCCGTGCAGGGCAGCGCAGCCAAGGACATGGCAGCCGGGCAGTGGGGACAAGACTCCACCCTCGTGCCTCGTCTCGTGCAGTTGATGCTGTGAGGCGCAGGCAGAGGGCGTGGCTGCCATGGTGCTGCTGGGTCGCCTGGGCGATCTGCGGCTGGCCGTGGAGTCGGTGAGTGGCCCTGCAGGTGGGTGGGGGTGGAGCGGGGGTAGGGCAGGTAGGGACGGAGTGGGTGGGACTAAGGGCGGTTTTGGGGCACTCAGTCTCTAAAACAGCGGTTCTCAACCTTTTCTGGGGCTCGACCCCGGCCCACATCGCGGAAAAAAAACGGCGGGCCCACACCGCACATGCATGGCGCGACGGGCGCATCGTGATAGGGAAAAAAAATGGCCGACCAAAAAAAATGGCCGACCAAAAAAAAATGGGCCCGCGATGACCCACATCGCGATAAGGAAAAAAATGGCCGACCAAAAAAAATGGCCGACCAAAAAAATAAATTAAAAAAAATGGTGGACTGCGGTGCTTGGCGACCCCCGTGAAATGGCCGTTCGACCCCAAATGGGGTCGCGACCCACAGATTGAGAACCGCTGCTCTAAAAGGTTTGCCATCACTGACCTATACCATCTCAGACAAGTGACTGTCCAGTCTCTTCTTAAAAACCTCCAGTGATGGAGCACCCACGATTTCTGAAGGCAAGCTGTCCCACTGGTTAATTGTCCTCACTGTTAGGAACTTTTTCCTTAATTTCAGGTTGCTTCTCTCTTTGATCAGTTGAAAAGTAGCTTGGTCTAATAGTTAAGTCACCAGGCTAGAAACCAAGAGACTGAGTTCTAGCTCCACCTTAGGCATGATAGCTGGCTGGGTGACTTTGGATCAGTCACCCTCTCTCAGCCTAACCCACCTCACAGGGTTGTTGTGGTGGGGAAAGATGGAGGAGTATTGGGCATGTTGGCTGCCCTGAGTTATTTAAAAAGATAGGATATAAATGTACAGACAGTAGATGGACAGAAATTTGATGGCGTGCAAACTTGTGAAGACAGCACGGAGGTGTCAGAATGAATGACATGTCCTATAAATTGTTATGAAACCAGAAAAGGAATATTCAGTTAATTTGTTGGACTAAGTTTTTAGTGAAAAGAATCCATGCACATCTTTCACTTCTGTTCTCTTGTCCTACGCTTTCTGAGGTTTCCCGTAGTATTGTATCACACAAACACCCAATAATACAAAAAAAAAAATGCTTCTGGAAATTTTAAAAAGCTTTTTATTCAGTCTTTTGAGCTTTAGGGTCAGTTGGTTCACCAATACAGTTGTAATATTTTGCTTCTGTTTATGGTATGCTTCATTTTATGGTTGCAATAGCTTTCAACCTAATGTTCCTGGTTTATATATTCACATATATATATATTCATATTCATATATATATATATATATATATATATATATATATATATATATATATATATATATATATATATATATATATATATATATATATATATATATATATATATATATATATATATATTCATATATATATATATATATATATATATATATATATATATATATATATATATATTCATATATATATTCATATATATATTCATATATATATATATATGTTTTCTGAGGTTTTCGCGGGTGTTTGTATTTAGGTCTTTGGTTCTTCGGGTTTTCTCCCACGTAGAATTTGAAGTGTCTGGGCGATGTTTCGATGAAGTCTCATTCATCATCTTCAGGCTGGTGCTTTTGGCTTCTGCTTCTAGGAGCAATGTGTGGTCTAACCACCACCCAGCACAGATCAACTCCGTAGCCAAGACACTCATCTCCAGAACCAAATGCCTAGCTGACGAACAACACCTAAAAACCGAACTACACACTCTCACTAATGTACTAACATCCAACGGATTCCCAAGAAATAAGATTTCCAACTTAATCCAAAAAAAAAAACTCCCACTAAAATCCATGACAGAGAGCAAGAAAATGGCAAAGCCCTCCTCCCATACATAAAAGGCACCACAGACAAAATCAGCAAAATCCTGCACAAATATAATGTCAAGACAGCATTCTGCACAAACAGAAAAATATCCACCATCCTAAGAAACCCTAAAGACAAAATTGAGTTAGAAAATCAAGGAATATATGAAATCCCATGTGCTGCTTGCCCCACTACATACATTGGACAAACCAACAGAAAGATAAGTGCACGCATTGAAGAACACAAAAACTCAGTCAAAAGAGAGGAACCAACTTCTTCCCTGGTCCAACACCTTAAAGCCACCGGACATGAAATTGTTTTCAAAAAGACCAGAACTATTGTCAAAACTGAACATTTTAATAACAGAATAATCAGAGAAGCCATCGAGATAGAAAAACGCTCCCACAGCATGAACAAACGAGATGATACCTCCCGCCTACCAGCCATTTTGAAACCCGCCCTTATTGACAAATGAATTCCTAACACAAAGATTGACACCAGAACCACACAGGATGCCACCTCCACACATCCACGCAAAAAGCAAACCCAAACCCACACCAATGATGAGGCAAGATCACAGACCAGGAGCCAGACCAGAGCTGCATCATTGGCCACTTTGAACCCCTCCAGCACTACAAAGCCCCCACCCAACCAGAACACTCCCCCAGCCAATCAGAACACAGCCAACCCCCCAGCCAATCAGAGCACAGCCAAGGCCCTAACCAATCAGAACATAGCTAAGCTTCCAGCCAATCAGTTCAAACCCCCACTGGCATTTAAAAGGAAAAAACAGCTTAGACCACACATTGCTCCTAGAAGCAGAAGCCAAAAGCACCAGCCTGAAGATGATGAATGAGACTTCATCGAAACGTCGCCCAGACACTTCAAATTCTACGTGGGAGAAAACCCGAAGAACCAAAGACCTACATATATATATATTCATATATATATAACTCTCTTCAGCCAGAACTTACCCTTCTGAGATTCGAACCTGGGCTGTCTGCATGTTAGGCAGTTGTATTAACCTCTAGGCCACAGGCTCCCTCTCACTTTGCCAGCAGTATCAGGGAGGGAAGAGATTTATATCGAGTGTTTCTTTTTTTTTTTAAATTGCACCCTGTAAACCCAAATATGGGAGAAAGAAATCTTTCTTTCTTTTACCTGTTTCAGCTCAACCCAGAGCCATCCGCAGGAACCAATATATATATATGTTTTTAATTTAAATTGCTAACAAAGAATAAGGGAGAACTGGGATAGCTATTTCGAGTTTCTTAACTCTCTTCAGCCAGACATACCCTTCTGAGATTCAAACCTGGGCTGTGTGCATGTTAGGCAGGTATAGTTAATGATATCTGTAAAAATGCGACTCCTGGGCATATTCATGGTATAAAATAAATAATTTACGACCACCAGGAGATTCCAAAAAGGAAATTGCTTTAATAAAACCAAGCTTTCGTTGGGAACTTCCAACATCGTCAGGGTTAAAAGCCAGTTTAATACAAATATAATACAAAACAAAAACCAAATACCCCCCCCAAGACCCGCAGTAGAGGGAAAGGTGATACGAGGGTAAACATCATTGGAGGGAAGGAAGATGCAAAGATTTTGACATATGATAGTACAAAGGAAAAACCAAACACCCCCCCTAGACCCACAGTAGAGGGAAAGGCGACACGAGAGTAAACATCATTGGAGGGAAGGAAGATGCAAAGATTCTGACAAACTTAGAAACTAATGTTGGAAGAATAGGTGAGAAGGTTCGAGGGACTGACAGAGGAGGGATCAATGCAGACATCAAAGAAACATCCAGAATGCAAATTAACCAGCTAGGACCGGTGACGCGGTCTAGGAGCCGAGTGCAGGCGTTGGCTAACCCTATTTAAGGTATCCTTGTCGACTGGCTTTTAACCCTGACGATGTTGGAAGTTCCCAACGAAAGCTTGGTTTTATTAAAGCAATTTCCTTTTTGGAATCTCCTGGTGGTCGTAAATTATATATTTTATACCATATAGATAGATAGATAGATAGATAGATAGATAGATAGATAGATAGATAGATAGATAGATAGATAGATAGATAGATAGATAGATAGATATAGATATAGATATAGATATAGATATAGATATACACATATACACATATACACATATATATATATACATATATACATATATGTATGTATATATATATACACACACACACACACACACACACACCGTTATGTTGTGATACTGCCTCATACCACTACTTAATTCCAAATTTGTGATTCTTAAATAGACCTTTAGTTCCTGTGCAGCCACAGGTCATGAATGTTTACTGCTGGTGTAAAATGGCTTATAAGCTTCCACATTTCATTCCCACCTTCCTCAGCATTGCCTTTATTTCTTTTTGCAAGTACTCTATGTTTCTTTATGCATTACTTGGCAACTTAAAAAAAATACACTGAACTCCTATTACAATTTTCTCAGCTCTGTCTTGCCTTTTCCTACATTGAATTTATGGATTCTTGTGTGTTATGTGACATAAAAATGTTAGTTCTACATCCATCTGATGAAGTCTAGTTTACATGCATCACATGATAAGTCTAGTGAATATTGGATTCACTAGTTTCTCCTGCAATAAGTTCAGCTAACAAATTATGGACTGTACCATTTATGGGTTGTTTCCATTTTGGTTCGACACACATTAATTTATTAGATATCTAGATAACTAAAATGTATCTGAGGTGGTTTTCAAATTTCAAACATTCTGCCATATGATACAGTGATGGTTATCAATATATTCATGAGTGTTGTAGACCAAGTTTCAAATATGAATTGCTACAGAACACAAGAGAGTGTTAGGGATCCATTTTTTGCTTGGGAGTGGCCTCAGTAGTGTGGCCTCAGTAGAAATAATATACCGCATGGCTCTCATCTTTCAGAACTTTTATATTCTTACGTTGACAAAAAAGAGATAAATATAAGAAGGAATCAGTGTTAAAAAAATCCTCTTGTATAAATCTAGAGTATTCTTGCTACTTTGCTGTTGGATCTGAAGTGATATATCGTATGTGCTGCAGAAACAAGTTTTCTTTTACTAGCTCAATCTCCATTTCATCCCACCCCCATACTTTATTGTACTTAATATCTTGAAGTAATAATAATAATAATAATTAAAAAAAAAGTTGGACGGGACCTTGGAGATCATCTAGTCCAACCCCCTGCTCAGGCAGGAAACCCTATACCATTTTGGACAAGTGGCTGTCCAGTTTCTTCTTAAAAACTTCCAGTGTTGGAGCATTCACTGCTTCTGGAGGCAGGTTGTTTCACTGGTTAATTGTTCTAACTATCAGGAAGTTTCTCCTTAGTTCTAAGTTGCTTCTCTCCTTGATTAGTTTCCATCCGTTGCTTCTTGTCCTACCTTCAGGCGCTTTCGAAAATAGTGGATCATATTGCTCTCTAGGTCCACCTTGCTTACATTTGTTGCAAGGTGTATTTCCTTTCAACAATCATTTGAGGCCTTTTAGCTCTGCCCAACCCAACCCTGACCCTAATTCCTCCCCAATTAGCATAAAACAGTTGCTCTGTGTTGGTTCCTAGCCAGTCCCATTCTGGGACTTCATAGATTTCACCTACAGACTGTTCCTCAAAACAATCTTGTAGCATCTCTTTTCCGGCATATACAGTATACTAGTTATAAACTCTATTAAGAAAAAGAGTACAGTGAAGAAGGCCTATAGCAGGGCTTTTCAACCTTTTCACCCACTGTACCACTTTTAGGATATGGCAATATCCTAGTACCACCAGTCGCCTAGCAAGGTGTCAAAAACTTGATGACCCCCCACAAAAAACGGAAAAAAGTGATAAAGTACGGGTAGTCCTCGACTTAAAACAGTTCACTTAGTGACTGTTCGAAGTTACAATGGCACTGAAAAAAGTGGCCCCCAAGCCACAGCCGAGCAAGACACCTGCCTGCCCACCCGGCGGCGCTCGTCCTCCTGTCTGAGGTTTTCATTGTTGTGAGCATTTCTGTGGAGGATTGGCAACGGGGGTGGGGGGGTATTTGTTTTTTATTCCCCCCCCATCTGCCGAGTGGTTGCCGTAGGTTTTGATCAATTCATATGACCCTGGGACACTGTGACCGTCATAAATATGAATCAGTTGCCAAGCATCTGAATGTAAATCACAAGACCCTGGAGATGCTGCAACATTCCAGCTGATCGGCGCTTCTTCTGGGCTCAGCAGAAGCGCCAGGATCAGTGCCGAGCTCCAGCTGGAGCATGGCGCTGATCTTGGTGCTTCCACTGAGCCCTGACAGCCCCGAAGAAGCGCTGATCCTGGCGCTTCCGCTGAGCCCTGACAGCCCTGCAGCTCCAGCCATCTCTCGCTCAGGCTTGTGCGGTGCTGCCACTGGTTCAGCTCATTCCCCTCCCCCGCTACCACTTTTCTAGGATGGTCGCGTACCACCTGCCAGGTGCCAATGTACCACAGGTGGTACCCGTACCACTGGTTGAAGAGCCCTGGCCTATAGTTCAGTGGGCAAAGCCCTTCCTTAAAAAAACCAAATTGCTGAATGGAGCGATGGCCTGATGGATGAGAGCAGTGGATCCCTGGAGGTCCACGATGTCATCAGACAGGGTCGTCCAAGGCTTGAAGAAATGTTATGATTCAAATCTCACGTCTTGGGGATCCGTGGTCATAGTCATTGGCCATAAAGGGTATGTAAATGGAATCTGTAATGAAGAAAAGGTTGAGAACCACTGGATGAGAGAATTATTTTTTATGATTCATTATTTTCCTCAGTCTTTTTGAGACTCGGTTCATAAAGGTAATTTAGGCCTCTGGCTAACTATATGCCTGTTGCAATAGTTTTCTGTAGAATTTTGTTAATTAAGTGTTGTAAAGGTACTGACCGCTATATACACAGATAAATTTTGTTTTCATCAATTTTAGTTTGTTGGTGGACGTTTTCATTAAATTCTCTGCTTTTCCCAACATCTCCTTTGGCTTTTGCCAATTTTCTTTCCATAGCTATTTCTGTGGCCTTGTTTGATAGCCAGTCTTGTTTCTTTCCTTCTGGCTCTTGTTATATATTTCCTACTTTAATCACTTTACAATCACTTTAACTTCTTACCTCAATTCTTCATGTTCTCTCTATATAGGTCCAGGTCTTTAAATCGGTTTCTAGCCTGAATGGGTTCTAAATTATATCTCATTAGGATTTTATCTTTTCTAGTGTTTTCCAATCTGATGTATACACCTATTAATAGGTCATGGTCTGATCCACGGTCAGCATCTAAAATTCAGCCTAGAGCGTTTCTTCCTGTTGATACGTAAGATGTTGTATATTTGATTGTGGAGTTATTTATTTGGAGCTGTCCAGGTATAAAGCCATCTTTTCTGTTGCTGAAATAATATGTTAAGCAACCCGCAGCCCATTTTACCCTCAGCAGCCCGTCAGCCATTGTTCTGCATCATTGTTGATTCTTGGAGTAATTTTCCAATCATTTTCATCACAAGAAGCACATTTCACGATTGTGGGTTTGGAAATATAACGAGTGGGGTGAGGACTGGTTATGAGGGTATATTAGAATATACCCAGAGGCTGGAATGTATGGGCCCCTGTATTGCCCAGTCTCTGATGTAAAAATGTCTTTGTGGGTTTGCAGAAGCAGCAAAGAACTCCTCTTGCAGCCTGTGATCATTAGCAGGAATGAGAAGGAGAAAGTCTTAATTGAAGGTTCTATCAACTCTGTGCGAGTTAGCATTGCTGTGAAACAGGTAAGCTACACGTGTTACAGGTGAGGTACTTAAACTGGAGCTCATCCTGGAGAGAATGTTCATGGGTTCCTATTTTCCTTTGGCAGGCTGATGAGATTGAGAAAATTCTGTGTCACAAATTTATGCGGTTCATGATGATGAGAGCAGAAAATTTCTTCATTTTACGTCGGAAACCAGTTGAGGTGGGAAATATGGAATCACTGTTGTCTTAAGTGTGTGATTCTGTCTGTTGACAATAGTGGTAGTACCAATGTGTACCGGGTTACTTCACATCTTAAGCTTTCCAGCAGGCATAAAATTTCAATGTGCCTCTTATCTTTAAGGCAGATTTAAATCAATAACAATAATAATCTCTTTTCACAAAATCAAGTAACATGACTTTATTAGACTGTTTTTATCTCTGATTTGCTCTGTTTAACCATGGATGAATTGTGTGAGACTTGGTTTTTCTGCTAGCTGTCAAGATAATGTCTATTTTTTTTATACATATACTTGGAAAAACTAGATTGAGGCTGAATACGAGTAACTAACTAAATTAAATAAGTATCTGCGTAATTGGTAATGTTCTCTTATCACTGCATAGAGTATTTTTTCTGTTCCCTTGAATCTTTTTCAACTGTTGGACTTACTATTTAGGTAGCATAGACTGATTTTGAATATTAATATGGCATAGTATAATATTAATATGCATAGTATAGATCCCAATCAATCCCCACCCCCCAAAAAAACCCCTAGATTATTTTTGTCTTATGCTGAATCAATAGTCAACAGTATAGAAAAAATGATGGCTGAGTCTTGGCTTCACTTATGCTAATAATTTGCTGTGTGGTTTTTTTTTTTTTTTTTTTAGGGCTACGACATCAGCTTCTTGATCACAAATTTCCATACAGAGCAGATGTATAAGCACAAGCTGGTGGACTTTGTCATTCATTTTATGGAGGAAATTGACAAAGAAGTCAGTGAAATGAAGCTGTCGGTCAATGCTAGGGCCCGCATTGTGGCAGAAGAGTTCCTTAAAAATGTAAGGGCTTATTGAGACATCTTATAGGAAAGATATCAAAACAGCACGCCAAAGACACCAGTCTCTTCTGGATGTTCATTAGGCAGGGCTTATTACAATTATTGAAATGGGAAATATGGGAGTTGTGGCCTTTTAAAACCTTTAGAATTAAGAAGGCCTTTACTTTGAACGTTATCTGTGAGCTTGGGAGTCCTAATTTCAAATCCCTCATCTGTAAGGCTTATCACACAGCCTGAAATGAATATTTTTGTGTACTGATTTACCACCAGGAGTTATTTATTATAGGATGAAAAAGTAGTGCTGTATAAATGAGTTGGAATTTGTGGCTCGTTGTAGAAAAGAGCTCTAGTGGGAATCAGATTGCCCCTTGTAGAACGCTATGCTCGGTGCGGTATGAATGTCGTGAAGTGCTATGAACAATAAATGCTTCGGGGAGAGGACAATAAATCGGGAGGCGTATTTTATTCCATTACAACATTCAGAGCAATTTGAGTCTTGCTCATAAGGTAGTTATCTTCAAACTGCATTCTGCAAACCCCAGGGTCCTATGGGAACTTGATGGAGAGACTAAAGACAACAGAGAAGATTTGTTCAAATACAGGGCACCCATAGTTATTTTTCTTACATACTGTAACAGGCAAAAGGAGTAACCTTGAGAAACGGGAGAAAGGGCTGTTGCCAAGACAACAGTCAGACAGTAGGATCCCGAGTCTGCAACAAAACTATAACTTGAGAAAATATCTCAAACAAAACCCACCCTATTTCTCACAAAGGCAGAGGGAAGGAGGGGAGAAGGGCAGATCTGCAAGGTTCTGTTACTATAATCTTATTGGCCTGCATGACTTTGGTTTCCTAGATTGGTGTGCCCTGAATGGCTGACACAGGCAGGTAGTTCTCCACTTATGACCGGTTGTTTAACAACGGATCCAAAAAAAGGGACTTATAACCTAGTTTGGGCCACCTAATGAGAAGGAAGGACTCCCTGGAGAAGGGCCTAATGCTGGGAAAGATTGAGGGCAAGAGAAGAATGGGACGACAGAGAATGAGGTGGCTGGATGGAGTCACCGAAGCAGTAGGCGTGAGTTTCAATGGACTCCAGAAGATGGTAGAGGACAGGAAGGACTGGAGGAACGTTGTCCATGGGGCCGCGATGAGTCGGGCACGACTTCGCAACTAACAACAACCTAGTTTTGAAGTTCTGATGTTTGGATCCCTCCGCAGTCAAGTGGTCAAACCTCTGACGCTGGGCAACACAGCCGCACCTACGGCCATTTTCAGCTTCCTGGAGTCATGTGACCATGTTTTAGGACAGTCTTGCTGAATATCAGCCCTTCTGGTTTTGAGCAAAACTACACCAATATGCAAACCGTTGGTCCACTTAACAACTGCGGCGATTATTTAACACCCACAGTAATTCATTTAAAGACTGCCGCCAAAAGGTCCTAAAATGGGTCAGTCATGTAGCTGAGCTATTAAATGACCCTTAAGTCATACAATTATAATGGACAGGCCCCATTATGGCTGTCCATTGAGAACTTCCTGTACTATGGAAAGGGTAGGCCTTGTTCTCCCATGAAGAGACACCATTTTGTGGATTGCGGGTCAAGCATTTATTTTTGGAACAAACGGGTTTTGCAGTGCAGAAAAGTTTGAAAATCCCTGCTCTAGGACAGGGCTCTCCAACCTTGGCAACTTTAAGACTTGGGGACTTCAACTCCCAGAATTCCTCAGCCAGCCCTCAGAGTTGAAGTCCACAAGTCTTAAAGTTGCTGGCTGAGGAATTCTGGGAGTTGAAGTCCACAAGTCTTAAAGTCGCTGGCTGAGGAATTCTGGGAGTTGAAGTCCACAAGTCTTAAAGTTGCTGGCTGAGGAATTCTGGGAGTTGAAGTCCACAAGTCTTAAAGTTGCGGGCTGAGGAATTCTGGGAGTTGAAGTCCACAAGTCTTAACGTTGCCAAGGTTGGGGACCTCTGGGAGTACTGTCCTAAAAACTGCAGTGACTATGCTGTTGGTGCGTGCGTGTGTGTGCGTGTGAAGACATTGATGGTATTTGCTTTGGTTAATTTGAACTGCATGAGTAGCATTAATACAATTTCGAATTAATCAATTTCTTTTTGTTCCTCTCCCAGTTCTAGACCAAGGGCTGGACTCCACAGCTTTGCTTTCTCATTCTCTCTGCCCGGCTCCCTTAGGAGAGGCTACAGAGAGGCCACAGCCCAGGAGTGAAATGAGAAGCGGCTAGATCTGCCAGGGCTGCCCTAGCTGTCCAGCGTTCTCGCCATCGTGCCCAGGGTCGGGAGGGGAGGGAGGGTGCTTTTTAATATTTTTGAAACAAAACTGTGCTTGTACAAGATTGTGTTGACTCGATATGCTTTTCTTTTTCTTTTTTTTTTTTTAAAAATACATGATTCCCTTGCTGTAATTTGTCTCCCTGAAAAAATGTACCAGTGGAGAAGGTGGGATTGGTTGCTCTAGCAACCCTCTGTAGAAGTTGCTAAGGGAATTCCAGTTTGGTTCAGCGATGTGCATACAAAGATTGCCTGCAGTCGCTGACAAAAAAAAATAAATAAAAAATCTTGCCATTTTCTGTACTGCGGGGGGGGGGGGCAGAAGAGAGAGAGAGAGAGAGAGAGAGAGACATGGACCATTCCTATCATTTGATGAATCGATGGCCAGTCTTGGAGCCTTTTGTGCAGAGGTGATTACTGGATTACCTTGGTCCCTCTTCCTCGTGATGCGTAAGGGTCATGATTACAGGCAAGGTGGGTGTTGTAAACGGCAACCCTTTTGTGCCAAGTCACTCCATAAACTGGAGAAAGTGCTCTTCCCCATCCCCATAGGAATCACAGCATTCTGAACACTGCACCTGCCTCCTTAATTCTACCCTGGGTTCCCCTTTCCATATCTGTGCCAGAAGGAACTGGGGGGGGAGGGGAGGGGGCCAGGCCAGGCATCAGCTGAATGGGACGGAGCTGGAATCTGTAACTCTCAAGTTTCTTTTTGCTATGGCACTTGCTGTATCTTTCTTACTTTAACCTATTAAAGCCTTTTTGTCTTTGCCTCCTGAAGTAAAGGATTCTTGTCTAGCTTTACTGGGGTTTCTTAAGCATCTCCATCTTGCCCCAAAGGTGCTTTTCCAAAAGGCAACTAAAACTTTGTGGGGGTTTTTCTTCTTCTCTGAAGACGTTTTACTTCTCATCCAAGAAGCTCCTTCAGTTCCGTGAGTTAGAACTGAAGAAGCTTCTTGGATGAGAAATGAGGAGGCTAAAACATATAAAGAACGGTTGCTGGAATTGGGTATGTCTAGTTTAATGAAGAGAAGGACGAGGGGGGACATGATAGCAGTCTTCCAATATCTCAGGGGCTGCCCCAAAGAAGAGGGAGTCAAGCTATTCTCCAAAGCGCCTGAAGGCAGGACAAGAAGCAACGGATGGAAACTCATCAAGGACAGAAGCAACCTAGAACTAAGGAGAAACTTCCTGACAGTTAGAACAATTAACCACTGGAACAACCTGCCTCCAGAAGTGGTGAATGCTCCAACACTGGAAGTTGCTAAGAAGAGACTGGACAGCCATTTGTCCGAAATGATATAGGGTTTCCTGCCTGAGCAGGGGGTTGGACTAGATGACCTCCAAGGTCCCTTCCAACATTATTATTATTATTAAAAACTAAGCCCAGTTGCCTTTTGGAAAAAGCACTTTTGAGACAACCCGTGACCTGGATGGCTGAGAATCTCCATGGACTTTTCCATCTTGACAGGCTGGCTAGGAAGGGTTTTGAATTTCTAGTTGCATCACAATGACCCGATAGGCCACAAAGGGAGGAATGCAAAGTTATGTTGGCATTTTTGTAACTTATTCTTTTTGCCTTGCTCAAAGAAAACAAATCAATTCTATAGACTTTTTCACTGTTAATACATTCGTTTAGTTTTCTCTTCCTGCCAGCTTGCAGTGATACTTTGTGGTATGATTTCAAAAGTATGATACCTGTTGTTGGCATTTAAATAGTTTTAAACAATGAAGTAACTTAAGTCATTAGCGAATCTCTGAGGAGCAAGTGGTTGATCCCTTCCTTGCCTCAAAAGTTAAAAATCAACAACCTTCAAACTTTTCTCTCCAGCACTATTCCCCCACCCAAAGGCCTCTCTTGTCAAATTATAAAATGAATGGATTTAAACCAGGGGTGTCAAACTGTCGGCCCACGGGCCAGATGCATCATAGTGAAACCTCACCCACCCCATTGTCTGCAATGGCAAAAAAGTCATAATACGTCGCGACACGTCACGTGACGTTGCAAGTTTGACACCCCTGGTTTAAACTATTCCCTTTCTTTACATAAAAAGTGACCTTGATGATTCCTCTGTTCAACTGCTATTGCAGTTTAGAAACAAATACATTGCTATCGACAAAAAAAGGTGAGGATTATTTTGATCTGATGCACTGCTGGCAAAGTTCATGCATTCGTATTACATGTGTGTATGTATTTTATTTTCTATCTTCTAAAACAGGAGGGGGAAATTTACTGCAAACTCCTATGGGTCCTAGCAGGCTTGGCCAATTGTGAGGAATTCTAGGAATTGCCAGCAACATGTATGCAATTACAGGTTCTCCACCCATGGTCTAGATCAGAGGTGGGGAACAATGGCCGTTTTATGACTTGTGGACTTCAACTCTCAGAATTCCTGAGCCAGCATGGCTGGGTCAAGAATTCTGGAATTGAAGTCCACAAGTCATGAAAGGGCCATCATTCCCCACCCCTGGTCTAGATCATTGAATGTCATATTTACAACTTGTTGCCATCAGAATTACACATAAGGCCTCTTACCTCATGTTTCTTACAATCTTATTGGGTGCCTGGCTAAATATAGTACCTCACAGCTGAAGTATGCCCAGTTTACAATACTCAGCTGGATCTGGTTCCAGTAGGTCTCACCATAAACAGTGCCCACTCTAGCACTCTAGTATCTTCTATAAATTCATGGATGATAGTACCAAAATAAAAGGCATTATTCCTGTCTTTTGGAATAAAAAGTAGCAGACGTCACCTCAGTCTTGGATTAATGATTCAGAAAGGAGAAGCACGGGAGAAAGAAATAAAGAAGTTTGGCCCATGAAATGGTTCTGGTGTCTTCTGATGTCATAGCTAAGATACCTTAAACACTCTAAATTCCATGCAGTTGACTCAACAATACCTTTCATCCTCTTTAAAGGTAGGCCTCAAAGCTTAGGGGGGCTTGTTTGCTAATGAGCCATAAACAGTCTCACAGTGTCCCATTTGAGCTGTGTAGGCTCCCAACATTCTTTTGGCCTTGCTTTGCTTTGATCACAATTCAAGACGTGAAATGATCCATCCAAGCTAGCAGGATAACTGGATGAGCAGCATGCTAGGGAAATGCTAGCAAGCTCATTCTTGGGATGTTAATGTTTTAAAATACTACCCTCATGAAGCAAGAAAACTACTTACAGCGGCATCCAATCAACAAAAGAACTTGGTTAGTGTGAAAAATTTCATAATTTACCATAAAAGCTTGCAGAATATCAGTTTTTTTTAAAATAATCTATACACACACACATACACACACAAACAAATGGAGGAGGTGAACTTCTTGGTCCTTCTGTAATAGAACACAGCTAATGAGAAGATTCTTTTTCCTAGCTGGTACTCAACTAGATTGATGGATTTCCATCGTAGTTTGTTAAGATCTCTGTCTCTACTTAGGAACTATCTATCTCAGTGGTGGCGAGCCTAAGGCATGTGTGCCAGAGACGGCACTCGGAGCCTTCTCTGTGAGCACACGTGCCGTTGCCCCAGCCTCGCCTCCCCCCACAACCCCCTCCTCACCAGCCCCCCTGGAGGAGAGTGGCCCCCGAGCTAAGGACATGGCAGCCAGGCAGTGTAGATAAGACTCTGCCCTCACGCCCCATCCCGCACAGTTGATGCGGGGCACGGGCAGAGGGCATGGCCGCCATGGTGCTGCTGGGCTGCCTGGGCGATTTGTGGCGGGCCGTGGAGGCAATGAGTGACCCTGTGGGCAGGCAGGGTGGAGGCGGGGCAGGGGGTGGAGCAGGGGCGGGGCCAATTTTGGGGCACTCAATCTCTAAAACAGACATGTCAAACACAAGGCTGGTTTCATGTGACCCGCGAAGCCATCCTGGAAACAGTGAGGGAATGGCCCCCGCTGCCTTGGTCCTGGCCCAGGCTGGGAGCCAATGTACAATTTTGTGGTGGCCATCTATGCTGAAACACATTCAGTCTTAGCTCCACAAGGCCATCTAGAAACAGCAAGGAACCAGCCCCTGCTGTGTCGGCCCCGCCCCCTGGGTGCATGTTGTGGAGGTTCCCTTTGTGAGGAATGAAGAAATGGACCATGCCTTGGTGCTTGCCCAGGTCCCACCCCCTTCTGCCAGAGACCCTCAGATCTGTCCCATTCCTGCCCAGGCCCCCACAGGCACCCTTGACACGAACGATGTGGAGCTGGCCATGCCCACCCAATAGGCCACACCCACTCCATCCACGCCCACCCAGTAGGCCACACCCACCCTGGCCACACACCCCCAGGGCACCAGCAATGCTGATGCAGCCCTCAATGAAATTAAGTTTGACACCCCTGCTCTAAAAGGTTCACCATCACTGTTCTATCTGCTGTGGGAGGCTCTCCAATGACACAAAATCAAGCCCACCCAGCCATCTTTTCACCTTGTCCCCTGCACCCACACCTTGGCACATCTCCACATTTTAGTTTTACTTCCTCCACGTCTCCTTCAAGGCATGTCCGGTTGTTTTCAGTGTCCTCGCATCATCCTCTCGCCAGACATGTGGTCACCCAGAATGGGTCTGCTCTCCACCTTTCCGCCCAAAGATGTTTTTTTCAAGAGGCAACTGGACTTTCTTGTTATTCTTTGAAGACGTTTCGCTTCTCATCCAAGAAGCTGAAGAAGTTGCCGCTTGAAAAAGCACCTTTGGGACAACCACGACCTGGATGACTGGGAATCTCCCAGTGTTTCTCAACCTTGACAATTTTAAGGCATGTGGACTTCAACTCCCAGAATTCCACAGCCAGCAATGCTGGCTGTGGAATTCTGGGAGTTGAAGTCCACATGCCTTAAAATTGTCAAGGTTGAGAAACACTGCCACAGACGCTCTCCACCTTTCCTTTCCTTTCCTTTCCTTTCCTTTCCTCCCCCCCCACCCCCCACACGCCGCATTTAACCCAAATACGATATAAAACATCAACAACCAACAAAAGGGGCGGGCAGGAGGCGAGAAGTGCCTGCGCGAGGAAAGGCAGGACTCTTTTAAAAGGGGCTTCCCGCATTTTCTAAGGTGCGATTGATGGATCTGTAAGGCGTAAATGGTGTCCAAAGAGGGGCATGGCCTTTTTCGGGGGCGGGGGGGGTGTTTGAGAGCTTCTAGTCATGAAAGGTGCTTTTTCCTCAAGTCTCTGCATGAGTTTCCAGTGTACCGGAATGCATAAGCCGTTCTGCCCGAGCGCGATCCTAATTAAAAACATCAATTAAAATGGGGAGAGGGCAAAGTAAGCCTCCCCGCCCAGCGCCATCTACCCGGGCGCTCTGGTTTCCATAGAAACTCCAAACAGCCTCCTGGGAGTTGTCTATGGGGAAGGAGCTTTTCCGGACCCGGATCGGCGGGAAAGGGAGAGTCAGCCTCGGAATCTCGTCCCGGTTCGTATTGCAGATCTCCAGCCCTGGGAGGTGGGTGTGAGAAGGCAACGAGGCGCACGACGCTGGGGAAGGACCTGAGACGCAGTGTCGGGACACTTTTGGAAAGGCAGAAGGTCCCAACCTGCGCTAGAGATCTGTCTCTGCCCCCCCCCGCTTCTCTCCATCTACCCTTTGGCGGCTGCATGGCGAGAGAAGTGCTCTTTGCACATGCTCAGAGGCTCTCTTCCCGTCTGTCATAAATGCAAAGGGGTTGGGGTTTGAATCCTGGTTCCAAGCCTTGGTTTCCTGCACGAGAGGAATTGGGCATTACGTAGTAGGAAGGCGGTGCCTTATTGTTATGGGTATAGTGTAGGCAGTGGGCGGCAGGTAAAATCCCCAGCTATGGAAATGGTTTCAGTTTTGAGGAAAGAGGCTGGATAATAATCCAATAGTTGGGGGGGTGCATTAGCATGAGGAAGTGCAGGACACAGGTAGGTGTGCACACTGGGACAATTAAGGAGTTCTTCATTTCTAAAAGAAGGTTGTTGCTGCGAAGTTCAGATTGATTTGCAAACTGACCTTGGCTCTCATGTGATTACTATGGCAACCAGGATTACTCTGCAGCGAAGAAAACAAAATCCTGAAAAAAGTGCCTGTTAATAAAATAAATCTAGCGCAAATACAATGAGTTCAGTTGTGGCACTGATGCAAAGCTTTTGACAATCTGTCAATGGCTGTGGGTGCAACTGTTAATTTCTTATATGTGTCTCTTTTTTTTTTAGGAGTTCAAGGTGGTGTAGATGAGAATCACGCCTCAGTTTTGGTCACAATAACCCTGAAAGGTTGGACAGATTGAGAGGCAGTGATTGGCTCAAAGTCGCCCATTGAGTTTTGTGGTTAATTTGAAACCCGAATCTTGGCTTACTTGGTCTCAATCAAGCATTCTAATCACTGCACTTCAATGGCAGACAAATAGACCCCTCCCTATTCTCTGCAAGAATAATCTAACTACCATTGGGCCTAGAAGTTTCTTGCTTGCAACAAGGCTTTTTCAAAAAATAGTCTTTGATGGAGCCCTGGCTCACGACCTTTTAATACGAAGTGAAGCCAGTTTGGTGTAGTGGTTTAAGAACCAAGCTAGAAACCAAGAGACTGTAACTTCTAATCTTGCCTTAGGCACGGAATTCAGTGACTTTGGGCCAATCACCAGGAGACTGTGAGTTTTAATCTTGCCTTAGGCATGAAGGCCAGTTGGGTATCTATGGGCCACTCGCTCTCAGCCCTGTTAAGAAGAAGGCAGTTGCAATCCCTTCCAGAAAATCTTGCCAAGAAAACTGCAGGGACTAGCTCAGGCAGTATAGGGTTTCCTGCCTGAGCAGGGGATTGGACTAGATGACCTCCAAGGTTCCTTCCAACTTTATTATTATTTATTATTATTATTAAGAGTCACCAGGAGTCAAAAACTGACAGGTAGTCTTGAATTTACAACAGTTCATTTAGTGATTGTTCAAAGTTACAACGGCACTGAAAAAGTGACTTATGACCGTATTTCATGCTTACGACCATTGCAGCATCCCCATGGTCACATGATCAAAATTCAGACACTTGGCAACTGGTTCATATTTATGATCACCTGTCTGAGATGATATAGGTTCTGCTTGAGCAGGGGGCTGGACTAGAAGACCTCCAAGGTCCCTTCCAGCTTCTATTCTATTCTATTCTATTCTATTCTATTCTATTCTATTCTATTCTATTCTATTCTATTCTATTCTATTCTATTCTATTCTATTCCATTCCATTCCATTCCATTCCATTCCAGTTTCCCAGGGTCATGTGATCTCCTTTTGTGACCTTCTGACAAGCAAAGTCAATGGGGAAGCCAGGTTCCCTTAACAACCGTGTTACTAACTTAACAACTGCAGTGATTCACTAAACAACTCTGGCAAAAAAAAATCATAAAATGGGACGAAACTCACAGTTTTGGGCTCAACTGTGGTTGTAAGTTGAGGACTATTTGTATACGGATAGACATCTACAAACAAAAACAGTGAGTGGCTGCCTCAGTTATAATGCAGATTGTGCTGACCCTAAGTGATGTGTGGGTAAGTGAGGTGGAGAAATTAGATGGCACATGGTAATGGTGAGCTGTCACTTGTCCTTTCCAGCTGGCTGTGCAGTGCGCCATGACTGACGTACCTGGTAATTGTGAGTTGCTGTACAGACGGTGGGTCTGGCACCTAGAATATGCAGGTGAGTTGAGCAAATAGTGTATGCAAAATATTATGATTAGAGCATTTTGGTGTCATGAAGGTATCATTTATGTTGGTCATCAACCATCTGTGCTAGTTTCTAAATTAAAGCATCAATGACAGATGGTGGTACTTCTGCATGAAAACATCTAGCAAAGAATAGTTCACTATCTTTCTAAGTAATTATGCATAACAATATATAAAATACTGAGTCATTTCTGGTGAGATGGGCAACTATAAATTTGAAAAATAAATAATTAAAAGTATTTCTACTATCAAGCCGCTCTTATAATTACAAATGTTTCCCTAACACTCCAACGGACTTTACTTTCCTATGGTGATTTGAGTTCCACTGCTATTACTTGATGCTCTTTTAAAGAACGGCAGTTTGATTCCACACCTTATTTGTTAAACAGGCATTAGTAGGTAGCAATAACGATATTGCTTTATTCATTTTTCTATTTATTTTAATTAAATACCATCTACAGGATTGGCAATATCGTTTTCATTTCTATATGTCTACAGGTAACCTAGGCTTACCCCCTGTTTAATGACCATTTGAAGTTACAACAGCCTTGCAAAGGGTGTGTTCTGGGTACTTCGCAATCTGTTCACATTCAGGATGGTTGCTAGGCGCTCTTTAAATCATGTGATTTTCATTTGCAATCTTCTCTGCTGGCTTCCCCAGAAAGTCAACGGGGAAGTTGGCAGAGAAGTTGCAAGCTGCTGCCACCTACCGAGAGGACTTCTTCTTATCTCTTGGGTCTTGTTGAAAGAGCTATTCGCCGAGGGGAGCTGACATCCTTCCATGGGGGTGCAGAAATGAAGCTTAAGAACATGGTCCTACCTCACCATGCCCAGGAGGCCTCAGATAGTTACAGGGCCCCATAGTGAGCATAAATTGCAAGAATCCTCCATATGATTACGAGAATGTCACCCACTTGCAGAATGTCCATGCCTTGCATTGCTTGGGTGTGCCTGTCAGTAGCTGCAGAGCAACACAAAAGTAAATGGAGTATTCTGACTCTGAGTTAAAAACGCCTTCTTTGAAATCAAGTCAGATAGATAACAATAGAAATGATTTCATGACTTCCGGTTCCATATCGCGGCGCCTCTAGCCGCACGTGGAGACTTGTCTCCTCATTTAGCTAGCCTCCCTCCGCCGGTAGACCCCTGCAGGGGTCGAAAGTCGCCTTGGAGGGCGCGACCACCATCGAGGAGGCTGTACTCGGCTGCGGAGGAGCGGCGGCTCCTCCAGCTGTCCGAGCTGACTCTGAGGGCCGACGGAGAAGAAGATCGGCTGTAAAATGGCCGATCACCTAGCCGCACCAACCGCAAGTCAAAAGAACATCTAAGCATGAAGAACCACCATGGTGAATCTGGGTGAGACCTTTCCTTCTCTCGTTATTTTGACTTTTCCTGTAAAGAGTTTTTATTTTCCTTTATTTTATTTAATTTAATATTCACATTTATATGCCACCCTTCTGCCTATATGTGGAAAGAAGAGCTAAAAAGAAAAAGATTAATTTTTGTGAGTGTGATTGTTTTTTTTTACTATTTGACTTCTGCTGAGTGAATTTCAGGGGGAAAGAAGAAAAAAGGGACTTTCCTTTTTTAATCTGATAATGTAGGAAATATTTTTGTTGATTTTTTTAAAAAAAGAAAAAGAAAACTTTCCTTTTCTTTTTAACTTGATTAACTTGGAAAAAAGAAAGAAAGAAAGAAAGAAAAAGACTTTATAGTCCATTGAGGACATCTGGTGGCGAAAAGTGAAACTTTAATTGTATTTCTCCCTGTTGTTTGAAGAGGGATTGGATTTTATGTGATAATAAAAGAGAAAAGATAACTTGACAGCTGGGTGGCGAAGCTGGCTATTAGACCTTTGGAGGCAGACATTTCTGGATCTTTTTAAAGTAGTCTCTAATAAAGAAATAGGCAAAGCTACCACCAAAATGGCTGAAAGTTATTCACATCTTGACTATGATTTAATACTGGAAAAAATATTAGAATTCTCAGAAGATTTTAAAACTTATTGGAAATCTTGGAGAAAACCTAAAGATGCCACCTTGGAACCTCACATTGACTCTCTAACAAGGAACCAAGTTATGGAACAAGGAACAATAGAAGATGAACAGTTTAATCCGGAACAGACCTACATACAACTTAAAGAGACAGAGACACTATTCTTACAATCTAATTGTGAATCTGCATTGAGAGAAAATGTGGAAACTACTGAAACAGGATATAGATTTTAATTGCATGTGATTGATGATTTTTGTTTGATTGAACTTTACTTAAAACTGTATAAATCGTAATAAGCAATACTATATTCAAGAAATAGAGAGGAAAAATTTGATAATTAATTTGAGCTATATTTATATGATTTTGTCTTTGAATGATTGGACATTCTGATCACCATGTTGTGTCCTAAGCTTTTTGGAAAAAGTGGGAAAAACCAATAAAAAACTTTTTTTTAAAAGAATATATACCGAGAAGATTAGATAAAATAGAAGTATTAATGTAAGAGAAAATTAATCTTATTGTATACAATACAGATAGGGAAATTTGGAGAGAGGAGTTGCTCGGACATTACCCCTGAACTGTATCTGTAGAGGGATGAGAGGGAAGAAAGGAGAGGAGACAGAAAAGAGTAAAGGAGGGGAGAAGGAAGTAGAAAGGTTGGAGGAGAAGAGGAGAAGTGGGGAGAAAGGAGGAGAGTGGTGTAGAGGGGAAGAGGGAAGTAGGGAAGAGAAGAAAGGGAGAAAGAAGGTAGAGAAGAAGGAGTGTGGATACGGTGAAAGGGGAAATGGGCGAGCAACACCAAAGGTCATGTGTATGTACTTATTCCATTTTACTAAAAGTATTTCATATATAAATGTGAAAAGAATGTATGGTAACATCTCATAAATATCATGGTATATTATTGGGGGAAAAAATAAATTTAGGATAGAAATGGAATATATTAAATTTATTATGTTGTTTGAGGGAAATAGAGAGATGACAGTGTACGAATTAAGTTTGAGCGGTTCATGTGTGTTTGTATTTTGGAATCTTTGTTCACCCAACCACCACGGTGTGTCTCAAGTATTTTTTGTTAAAATTAAAAAACCAATAAAATATTTTTGAAAAAAAGAAGAAATGATTTCATAACAAAAATATATTTTAATCAGAAAGAAGATTACTTGCATTCATGTGGCTGTTACTTCTGGAAAATACATCTTTTGTCCATTCCTATAGGTAAAAGAATGATGCTCTCTTCCATACCATCTTTATAACGGCGCAGGCTCATCGGGTGACATCTGATGGCCCATGCTTCTTTCAGACAAAGACATTCCAATCTGGCTTGTGTCCAGGAAGTCTCCCAATGCCCTTTAAAAACTCCTCCCACTGACCCATCAACAAACCCAGCATTTAACCCAATAACTGCCAGATATTCTAACATACTGATACATGCTCACTAGTTAGGGTTACATAGAGCTATACGAGGTTACATAGAGCTATATGAATCAGAACATGGAGTATTTTATGCATGCTGCTGGGTCCTGTAGCTGGCTGAGGCTTCCCATCCCACACCAGATTTCTGCTTGTTTTTGGGCCCTGTAGCCGGACAAGACCTCCAGGGTCTCTCCCCTTCTGAGGCACCCCCATGCTCTGTTTAACAACCTATGTGACTGCTTAACAACCGCAGCTGAGAGAGCTGAGATTGTATCTCATTGAACGAAACAGTTACGTGGCCATCTCACATCGCTTTGATCAATGACCAAGATTCTGGTCTCAATTATTCGTTGCAAGTTGAGAACTACCTGTACTTTTAGCATATTAGTGGAATTCCTCCACTTTTTCTGTTGCTTCTGTTCCTTTGGAACAAATTGTACACTTCAATTGCTATGCTCCAAACGTGGGAGTCATCCTAACAGGTCACTGTTACATTTATGAGTCATGTGTCTTTTTGTACTAGGAATTCAATCTCCTCTTATTTATTTGCCATAAGTGAGGCATTAGTGATTTTTTAAAAAAATGGCAGTGAACTTTTATGTTCCAATGTTCTTTCTGATTTTTTATTGAGTGGTTAATATGTCATAACAGCAACATTCCTACTTTCTTCTACAGTGCATTTGGCTTTAATAGTGATGTTTCTTTCTGTTTTTTTTTTTATTTCAACCCTCACAGGATTCAGTTTCAAGCCCTCTTGAAAAAATTCTCTGCATATTTGACCAGGTATATTTTTACAAGACCATGTGTGGTTCAATCTAGCTTGCACCACACATCCATCATTCAGATAACTTAAATCAGGGTCTCAGAAACTAAATCTCTCTAGCTGTAAGGAATGGTGAAACAATAATGAGAAATTCCCAAGCTAGAGAGAACTGTTATCAGATATTTCCTATAGACGTCTAGAGCAGAGGTCCCCAACCTCTGGTCCGTGGACCAGTACTGGGCATGCCAGCAACCATTCTGCACAAACAAGCAAAGCCCCATTTGTGGGATGCAGGCAGCACATAATACCATGCACTCTCCGGTCCGCAGAAAAACCTCTCTCCACGGAACCGGTCCCTGGTGCCTAAAAGTTTGGGGACCTCTGATCTAGAGGATGCCTAAGCATCCATTGACTTGGAAAAAGAGGGGGGAACCCCCCATGGTCTTTGACTTGGCTTACTGAGTGGTATCTCGGTATTCATCCTTAACTGGTTCAAGGTACCAATTCACCAAAAAAAATGAGTACCAAACAATTTCCCCCCCCCTAAGGAATAATGCAGTGAGTCACAAAAGGCAGCCGACACCGACAAGTTCTAGCTTGTGCTTTAAGTACCGAATAATGAGTACTGTGACAAAATGTTCATGTCAGAATGCACCAGGTTCCAAATTCGATGAGTTTCAAAGCAGTTGAAACACTGGAAGTTTTTAAGAAGAAACTGGACAGCCATTTGTCCGAAATGGTATAGGGTTTCCTGCCTGAGCAGGGGGTTGGACTAGATGACCTCCAAGGTCCCTTCCAACTTTATTATTATTATTATTATGACTGAATTTTGTCTACTACTACCGGTACTACAACAGGCAAATCTGTATATGTATATACGACCTGGTTTTTGCGTGCTAATAAAAAGATAACAGGTAGCTCTCGACTTAAAACAGTTCGCTTAGTGGCCATTCGAAGTTACAACCGCACTGAAAAAAGTGACTTATGACCATTCTTCACACTTAACGACCGTTGCAGCATCCCCATGGTCACATGATTTACATTCGGATGCTTCACATTTATGACGGTTGCAGTGTCCCAGGGTCATGTCATCCCCTTTTCCGACCTTCTGACAAGCAAAGTCAATGGGGACACCAGATTCACTTAACCAACCGTGTTACTAACTTAACAACTGCAGTGATTTGCTTAACAGATGCGGCAAGAAAAGTCGTAAAATAAGGCAAAACTCACTTAACAAATTTCTCACTTAGCAACATAAATTTTGGGCTCAGTTGAGGTCATAAGTTGAGTTCATTTAACCAAGTCATTGTCTGAGAGCCTTCTACTTAAATCCTGAAAAACGATTTAAATGCAGAGCTAAGATTTAGTCAAACCTGCTACGAAGCTTGCCATCTTCTGCCTCCAGAGGCGGTGAATGCTCCAACACTGGAAGTTTTCAAAAAGAGACTGGACAGCCGTTTGTCTGAAATGGTATAGGGTTTCCTGCCTGAGCGGGGGGTTGGACTAGATGCCCTCCAAGGTCCCTTCCAACTTTATTATTATTATTATTATTGCCAATATTTCCAAAACCAAGTGTTTATCTATTTTCTTCTTTTCTTTGCTAGTCCTATTCCAGTGATGGCAAACCTTTTAGAGACTGAGTGCCCAAACTGCAACTCAAAACCCACTTATGTATCATCGGGTGCTGGGTGGGCATGGCTCATTGGGTGGGTGTGGCCCATTGGGTGGGCGTGGCTCATTGGGTGGGTGTGGCCCATTGGGTGGGTGTGGCCCATTGGGTGGGTGTGGCTGCGGTAGTAACTGCTGACTGGGTGGGACTAAAAAGTTCAATCAATCAATTCCAACTTTGCGAGATCTTTTTCCCCCCAGAAGTTGAAATTGATTGATTGATTGAACCTTTTTTTTTTTTTGCACATGGAGGCGGAGGCCTAAAGTGAAAAGGTTTTATAAAACCCAGCTGAAGGCCTAGGACTGAGGTGACGGTGTGGGTGCCCACAAAGAGGGCTCTGCGTGCTGCCTGTGGCACCCGTGCCATAGGTTCACCACCACGGTCCTATTCTATACAGGTAGTCCTCAACTTACAACAGTTCATTTAGTGACCGTTCAAATGGTCGCTAAGGGGAAAGGGCAAAACTCAACAAATTTCTCACTTAGCAACCTAAATTCTGGTCTCAACTGTGGTGGTAAGTTGAGGACTACCTGTAATCTTCAAGGAGGCTGAGAATACCATTTCGTGTCTGCAGGCAGCATTGCGATGTAATTATAACAGCTGTTGGTAGTTTTGGAAATTGCTCTATCATATCCGTCATTTTTTCCCAGCCAAGAAATGACAGTAAATCACAGCCCATGATTAGGCCAGTATCCTTGACTGCCGTTTAGCATAAGACTCATAGCTTGGTTTGATAGCATCTAAAGCAGGGGTTCTCAACCTTGGCAACTTTAAGACTTGTGGACTTCAACTCCCAAAATTCCTCAGCCAGCCACAAGTCTTAAAGTTGTCAAGGTTGAGAACCCCTGATCTAAAGCAAACATGAATGAAGCCAAGAAAAACAATTGATCGCCTATTTGTAGAATAAAGGTGCAAATAGTTTGCATACACCCATAGTAGTTCAATTGTTCATTGTGCCCAACTACATTTGTCTGGCTAGACAAGGAACTGCAAGAACAAACATCGAAGGACACAAAAAGTCTGATAAGTAAATTTATTGTAGAAAACCAAATGAAGCCCTTTTGATAGCAACTGCTGTGTATTAAACACAAGACCGATAGATAATGTGTAGGGCTGTTGCTGTTTTTTAACTTCTTTTTCCTTTCTGCATGGTTAATGGGAGAAAAGCCACTCTTTTTAGGGTGGAAGAAATGGTTTCCCTCTGTCCCTTGTTTTGGTAATGGACTAGCCCAGGGATAGGCAACCCAAAACACTGAAAGAGCCACTTGGACCCGTTTCCCACCGAAAACAAAACACTGGGAGCCGCAAAACCCTTTTGATATCTAAAATGAAAATAACACTACATATATCCTTTTTTTTACCTTTGTGTGTGTGTGTGTGTGTGTGTGTGTACACACACACATACATATATACACACACCTATAATAAAGGTAAAAAGGATATATGCAGTGTTATCTTCATTTTAGATGTCAAAAGGGTCTCTCTTTCCCTCCCTCCTTCTCCCTCTCTCTCTCTCTCCCTCTTTTTCTTTCTTTCTTTCTTTCTTTTTCTCTCTCTTTCTCTTTCCTTTCCCTCTCTCTTTCCTCTCCCTCTCCCTCTCTCTCTCTCTCTCCCTCTCTCTCTTTCTCTCCCCCCTCTCTCCCTTTCTCCGATCTTCTGCTCACCTGGCAAGCTGGCTTCAAGCTGTTCTCCAACAAGCTCAGGGGTAGGCAACCACGGCTCTTTTATGACTCATGGACTTCAACTCCCAGAATTTCTGAGTCAGCATAGCTGGGCTAGCTAGCTCTCTCCTGCTTCCTGCAGAGACGCAGCAAAGGGAGGAGCTCTGCCCAAATAAGCTTTTCAGCTCGTCGGAGAATACCGTGAGTCCACTCTTTTTTACACACACACACACACACACACACACACACACACAGAGAGAGAGAGAGAGAGAGAGAGAGAGAGAGAGAGAGAGAGAGAGAGAGAGAGAGAGAGAGAGAGAGAGAGAGTGCAAGTGCCTCTCTCTGTCTCTGTCTCTCTCTGCAAATGGCAGAAGAGGCTGGGAGCCATTGGGGAAGGCTCAAAGAGCCGCATGCGGCTCCGGAGCCGCAGGTTGCCAACCTGTGGACTAGCCTGATAATCATGCTGTTTGCCTATGATCAGATGAGTTTTCATACAAAGTTGTTCTTCATTACACAAAGAAGATGACTCTTTGTGTAATGCTTTGAACCCCTCAAGCTGGGTGAGAACAGCTGGCTTTTGGTTTACTTCCGACAACATTAGAATCCATGCTTCTAAGAGATAGCAAATATCATGAATTGATGTGTTTAGTCAGCTCATATTTATGTTTCATAATACTGATTTAATAGGTACGGTGACATTTCTATTTATCTGACTCAGCTGCCTCCCCTCTAATCTTCAAGGACTACTCATTTTTTTCTTGCTTGGCAATTTCTTTTCTTTTTCTTTTCTATTTAAATGCTTGAAACCTGTTCCTTCTGTAAAGGCATAAAATGTTCTAATTTCAGAAGGGCAGATCTTCTGCATCTTGTTGTGATTGGCATTATTATCCCATCTTTTTTCTTTTGCTAGATTTCTTCCTCATAAAGTCTGTTTCCTCCGACAATTCATATTATAGTACCTCCTGCAGTCTAATACATTTTCATCCCCTCTTATGACCGGATGTTGCTTTTCATTGCTTCAATCCTTATTTTTATTCAAACACCATTACAAATTTGCTGTTGCTGCCAGGTTTCCAGTCAGCCAGGAACACAAACATGTCATAATTGTAGTCTCATGTGTTACCGTAACTCAGGCATGTCAAGCGGCCGGCCCATGGGCTGGATGCATCACGCCAAAACTGCGCCCACCCCATTGCCGGCAATGGGGGAAAAGGCGCGATACGTCGTGCGACTTCACATGACGTCGCGAGTTTGACACGCCTGCCTTAACTTTTGTTTCTTCAGTTATCACCAGCAGAAAGCCCTTTTAATTTTACTTGTTTGCCTTCTAAATTGGTAGATTAGGTATCCCACAAGGAGAAAATGGTTAAAGACTCCATTTTAAATTTGCCCACCAGATTCAATTTCCAAACCCTTTCTCTGTGTATTCTCACTAACCGAAGGCTGCTTCCCTCCCAGTGTTAACAGGTTGGAAGAAAAAAAAAATATGCCAGTGGGATGAAGGGTTAGTCTCTCCTCGCAGTTACACATGCCCTTGTCACCTCGAGGATCGACTACTGCAACGCTCTCTACATGGGGCTACCCTTGAAGAGTGTTCAGAGACTACAATTAGTGCAAAATGCAGCTGCGCGAGCAGTTGTGGGCCTTCCTCGTTGTGCCCACATTTCATCAACTCTCCGCATGCTGCATTGGTTGCCTATTGGTCTCCGAGCCCAATTCAAAGCCCTTCATGGCATGGGACCAGAATACTTACGGGACCATCTTCTGCCATATACTTCCCTTCGACCGGTGAGAGCGCACAGGGTAGGCCTCCTCCGGGTCCTGTCAGCGAAACAATGTCGTCTGGCGGGCCCTAGGGGGAGGGCCTCTGTTGTGGCGCCCACCCTCTGGAACCAACTACCTCCTGAAGTCCGCGTTTCTCCGACTCTCCCGGCCTTCCGAAAGAATTTAAAAACCTACCTCTGCCGGCAGGCTTGGGGATGATTGTTGATTGTGGTGTGACTGAGGAGTATGTGTGGGGTTTATTTTTAATGTTTTTTCGGATTTATATTGAATTGTTTATTTGTATGTTGTGAGCCGCTCCGAGTCTGCGGAGAGGAGCGGCATACAAATCCAAAAAATAAAATAATAAAATAAATAATAAGGGGATTGTCCTTCAGAGTACTTTTCTGTGCCCAGACAATGGGAATTGTACTTTATATGGCAATGTGAAACAAAAATTAGTGGAGCTGAAAGTTGGTTGTCCTATATA
This sequence comes from Bothrops alternatus, assembly GCA_034064705.1. Lineage (NCBI taxonomy): Eukaryota > Metazoa > Chordata > Lepidosauria > Squamata > Viperidae > Bothrops > Bothrops alternatus. The sequence continues at coordinate 4,360,658 of JARGCV010000174.1, read as the reverse complement.
CATCAGTATTTGCATCCGTCTTTACACAAAGGGAAAAAACAGTCCAACTTATCAAAAACAGTACCGCAGAAAACAGATCAGAAGCACAAGTTAAGATAGGCAAGAAAATGGTAAGTGAGCACCTGTCCACCCTAGACAAGTTCAAATCACCAGGACCAGATGGACTACACTCCAAGACTCTGAAGGAACCGGCAGATGTGATCTCAGAACCACTGAACTATATCTTTGAAAGATCCTGGAGCACTGGGGAACTACCAGAGGACTGGAAAAGAGCTGATGTAGTTCCCATCTTCAAAAAGGGAAAAAAATAGATTCATGAAACTACAGACCGATCAGCCTGACCTCAATACTTGGGAAGATTCTGGAAAAGATAATCAAGCAACGAATCAGTGAACACCCGGAGGCAAACAAAGTCATTACCAAAAGCCAACATGGGTTTGTTAAAAACAGATCATGCCAGACAAAACATACTGCATTCTTTGACCAGGTGACAAAATTAGTGGACCAGAGGAATCCTGTGAATATAATTTATTTGGACTTCAGTAAGGCATTTGATAAAGTAGACCACAATTTATTACTTGATAAGAAAGAAAAATGTGAGTTAGACAGCATCACCAGAAGGATTTGTAGCTGGTTGACCAGCCATACTCAGCATGTGGTGCTCAATGGAACCGCATCTACATGGAGGGAAGTGTGTAGTGGGGTGCCCCAGGGCTCTGTTCTGGGCCTGGTGCTCTTCAACATCTTCGTCAATGATTTGGACGGGGGGATAGATGGGGAACTCATCAAATTTGCAGACGACACCAAACTGGCAGGAATAGCCAACACTCCAGAAGACAGGCTTAGGATACAGGAGGATCTGGACAGACTTGAACACTGGGCGCTATCTAACAAAATGAAATTCAATGGTGAAAAAAGTAAGGTTCTACATTTAGGAAAGAAAAACCAAATGTACAGGTATAGTATAGGGGGTACCTTGCTCAATAGTAGCAACTGTGAGTGGGACCTCAGAATCCTAGTGGACAATCACTTAAATATGAGCCAGGCGTGTGCTGCAGCTGCCAAAAAAGCCAACACAGTGCTAGGCTGCATTAACAGAGGGATAGAGGTTCCACTTTGGTGGAAAGGTAACAGTGTTCTAGATGTCATGCTGGCGACACGATCATAGAAATATATTTGGACAGCGCTGGCTGGAAGGCCTTGAAATGGAGGTGATACATAGTCTATAGTGAGCAACGGCTAGTGGAGTATAATTTGCAAGGACTCCTTTATCTTTTAATTTTTTTTATCTTAATTGTCCATTCGACACTGGATTAGTGAATTTTATTTTATATCTTTTTTATATCTTTCTATTTAAACTGCACGGTTATAGGTAGTCCTCAATTTACAACCTTTCATTTAGTGCCCGTTCAAAGTTACAACAGCACTGAAAAAGTCACCTATGACTGCTTTTCACACTTACTGACGTGCATCCCCATGGTCACATGATCAAAATTTGGACTTTTGGCAGACCGTCTTCTGCCCCATGAATCCCAGCGACCGGTTAGGGCACATAGGGTTGGCCTCCTACGGGTCCCGTCTGTTAGACAGTGCCGTCTGGCGGGACCTAGGGTTAGGGCCTTCTCTGTTGCTGCCCCAGCCCTCTGGAACCAACTTCCCTCAGAGGTTTGTACTGCTCCCGCCCTCCTAGCTTTCCGAAAACTCTTAAAAACACGTTTATGCAGACAGGCTTGGGGCATGTGAGCTGCACTCTGCCCCTGGGCCTTTGATTGGGACTGTATGTTGTATGAGTGGTAATAGTTATATAGTTTTTATATTGTATATTACTATTTTAATTGATTTATATTTTTGTACTTGTATTTTTGCTGTGAGCCGCCCTGAGTCTGGGGAGAAGGGCAGCATATAAGTCAAATAAATAAATAAATAAATAAACTGGTTCATATTTATGATGGTCGCAGTGTCCTGGGGACATGTGGTCATCTTTTGTGACTTTCTGACAAGTCAAGTCAGAAAGGGGGAAGCCAGATTCATTTATTAACCATGTTACCAGTTTGACCACTACAGCGATTATCTTAACAACGGTGGCAAGAAAGGTCGTAAAATGGAGCGAAACTCAGCTAGCCATTATCTCGCTTAGCAACGTAAATGTTGGGCTGAATTATTGGCTGTTTAATTTTTTTTATCTTAATTGTCCATTCTACACTGGATTAGTGAATTTTATATCTTTTCTGTGCTATTACCGGTAATTATATTTGACTGAGTTCAATGTTCTATATATTTTAGGTTTGGTTTTTTTTTAAAAAAAGGGGGGTTTAGCCCTTTTAAAAATATTTTAAATAGTTTTCCACTATCCAGAGAACATTGATTAAAAAAATTATTACATAAATTTGGTTTCTTGCAGGCAGGCCTGAAGTGTAAAGGAGAAGGAGATAATGACACAGAAAGGAGAAAAAGATTTAGAAGGGGAGGTAAGGGAGCACTCCTCCAAATTAAATGAAGATTTATTGATTTATCCCGGAAGGGTGAGTTCTGACTGAAGAGAGTTAAGAAACTCGAAATAGCTATATCAGAAATCCCTTATTTCTTTGTCAACAATTTTAAACTATATATATATATATATATATATACCGTATATATATATATATATATATATACCGTATATATATATACCGTATATATATATATATATATACCGTATATATATATACCGTATATATATATATATATATATATATATGTTTGCTAGATTTCTATCTTGCTTTTCCTGAAGGAGCTTGAAGCAACCTACTTGAGGAAATCCTTTCATTTTTTTTCCCCTCCACAACAACAAGAATTGTTTGGGCTCAAATTCCATGAACCAATAAGGGGGGGAAAATGTGATTATGGCAAAAAAGAGTAAACAATAAACCCCCCCCAATCCCTGAAATCAAATACTATTTAAAAATACATGGGATACCATCATGATGAGGTGAGTGCCTTTGGGAGATTTTTTTTAAATTTTTTAAGATTTTTTTTTAAATCTTAAAAACCAGGCCCTGTTCGTTTCACAACAGTAACAAAGATTCTTTGGGATATTGTTGTCCAAAAATTGGTTCAGCCTGACACAGAAGCCAATCAGAGCCAGACACAAGAGATGGACTTTTGCAAAACTTTTATTGACGTGCTTTAGCAGATGGGTCCCAGTCCAATGTGGGAGCTGAGACTCTGAACAACAGCATAGCCCGATCTTTTATACAATTGATTTCCAGAAATAGGGAAGTAACATTTCACAAAGCTATTACCTTTTTTGGAGGTCTACCTTGCTTTTAGTCTACGTGTCCATTTGCCTATTTGCACCTTGCCTGAGCTTATGGGTCATTTTGCCCGATAGAGTTATAGCTTGCTTAAGCTTTGCATGTTCCTGTGTGTCCCCTATTTGGGTTTCTGCTGCTTGTTTTCTTGTTACCAAATCTTGTAACTTCCTATCTATTTCTGAGTACCTGTTGTTACAATTCCTTCATCTCTAATTGACACTTTGCACAGTTGCCTTCTTCTAAATTTTTATTCTTTCCTAGGATGGGGGTGTATTGCTTCTTAATGGGTGATCCATCAGTATCAATGTTTCGGTTCAGGTTTTTTTTTTTAAATTACAACAGAAGGCAGAAGGGCTCAAGGCCCTTCTTTTTTTTGCATGTGTAGTTTTATATGAACATTTATCTTAAAAAAAATATCTTTATCTAAATGAGTTCAGTTAGTAGATTAAAGCCGGATGGAGACGTGGCCTGCAGTGTCGAACATATGAACCAGCCACCAACTGCATCACATACTAGCAGATACAAGCCAGAAGGTAAGTGGCCAGGATCCTGCCAGATCCTATTTAGTGTAAGCAATGCAAACTGCAAGCTTGATGCTCCATTCAATAATAATGCTGTGTTAGGAAAAGGCCAAAGATGCTAGCAGTTTGATGCCCTTAGGAAAAGCTTTAAGGTTTTAGTTAGGCCATTCTTCATTCTACGTCAGCCACCACATTCTGTTTAAGATTGTCAGGAGAATTCTGCTGCTGAATTAAATCCATGAAGTCATTTAACTCTACATTGTATTTCTCTATCAGATGGCCTTCCGCCTGTTTTTCACAGCAGATGTTTGCCAAAGGCAGGTTGCTTTTGATTTGGGGGTAAATATATAATCAGCTGAGGTTTGGTAGCTTCTTTTTAGACCAGGGGTCCTCAAGCCTGGCCACTTTAAGACTTGTGGACTTCAACTCCCAGAATTCTGGGAGTTGAAGTCCACAAGTCTTAAAGTGGCCAGGCTTGAGGACCCCTGTTGTAGACTTTGTTAAAAAGCATAAAACTTTGTGAGCTGTAGTTGGTTTCATCCAGTGTATAGAATGGGCTAAACGAGAGGTAGGCAACCTTGGCTCTTTTATGACTCGTGGACTTCAACTCCCAGAATTCCTGAGCCAGCCATTGCTGAGGGGAAAGGGAGAGGTTTCCAAGTTGAGCCATGCTGGCTCAGGAATTCTGGGAGTTGAAGTCCACGAGTCATAAAAGAGCCAAGGTTGCCTACCCCTGGGCTAAACTGATGCAGAATTTAAATCAGGGTGAGGCAGAGAGAAAGCAAGCTGATTAGGCAGATATAGATTACATATGAGACACGTTACAAGACAAGTAGTCCTTGGTTAACAATCATTGAAAGTTACAACAGCACTGAGTAAGGTAACTTTACAATTGTAATTCAGGTGTTTGGCAACCGGTTCACAATTATAATGGTCACAGCGTCCCACAATCACATGGTCACCATGGGTGACTTTCCCACTGGGTTCCAACAAGCAGGGAGGTCACCAATGGCAATCACATGACATCATGTCTAACAAGCACACAGGATTTGCTTAACAATCACAACTGGAACAGCTTTACAAACAAGCTCCATTTAGTGATGGAGGTCACGATCCCAATTACTATTGTTACCAGATCTACTATCACAACGGTCCAGCTTCCCTTTGCATTGATGGCATCCTGCCATAAAAGAAGGGAAGGGGGAAGGAAGAGAGGGGAACACAGAGAGAGGGATGACAGGAACCAGAGGTGCAAATCAGACACAAGCATTAAGAGATCCAAGGACACAAGCGTGAGAACGGAATGCAAACACCCACCGAAGAGGCGCCAAACTTTAGAACTGTTACCCAAACTCCTAATTTTAATACTATTTGACACTGAGCAAATGACCAAGGGGAAAGGATTTGGGAGAAGGGAAAAGCACTGAATTTAGGCAGGAATATTCAGATGTGATTTTGCGTACGCTGTAACCACTTGGTTTTAGTGAAAGTATATCTTTTCTCTACAAATTGAGTCAAGTGTTTTTCTTTCCTAAACACCCAAGCTGGGACAGCCCTGACAATAGAATAGAATAGAATAGAATAGAATAGAATAGAATAGAATAGAATAGAATAGAATAGAATAGAATAGAGCTGGAAGGGACCTTGGAGGTCTTCTAGTCCAGCCCCCTGCTCAAGCAGGAGAACCTATATCAGTGGTTCTCAACCTTTTTCAGGTTGAGACCCCACTTGCCCCACCAATGCACGGTGCGACCCCGGCGCGTGCGTGCGCGCGCACATCGGGCTGATCTGCGCATGCGTGGTGCGCGCGCGATGAAAAAAAACACAAAACAAAAAACAAAACAAAAAACAAAATGGCGGGCCGCGACGGGCCGATCCGCGCATGCGTGGCACGTGCGCGATGGCCCGAACTGTGCATGCGCGGCGCGCGCATGACGAAAAAAACAAAAAACACAAAATGGCAGACCGCAACGGCCCGAACCACGCATGCACAGCGCGCGCACGACGGCCTGAACCGCGCATGCGCGGCGCGAGCGCAACAAAAAAAAGAGAAAAAACAAACAAAATGGCGGACCACAACGGACCGATCTGCACATGCACGGCGCACGCGCAACAAAAAACAAAAACAAAATGGCGGACCGCGGTGTCCGGCGACCCCCGCAAAATGGTCGTTCGACCCCAAATGGGGTCGCGACCCATAGGTTGAGAACCGCTGACCTATATCATCTCAGACAGGTGAGTGTCTAGTTTCCTCTTAAAAATCTCCAGTGACGGAGCACCCTCAATTTCTGGGGGTAAGCTCTTTCACTGGTTGATTGTCCTCATTGTCAGGAAGTTTCTCCTTAATTCCAGGTTGCTTTTCTCTTTGATCAGTTTCCAACCATTGTTTCTTGTCTTTCCCTCTGGTGCTTTGGTGAACAACCTGGCCCCCTCTGCCTTGTGGCAGCCCCTCAGATACTGGAAGACTGCTATCATGTCTCCCCTATTTCTTCTTTTCTTCAGACGAGCCAAACCCAAGTCCCGTAGCCGTTCTTCGTATATTTTAGTCTCCAGGCCTTTGATCATCTTAGTTGCTCTTCTACCTGAACATTATCAATTAACAATTGTAATGTGGTAAAGTCCCGTTATGTTTGTTGACACCCTTCTGGGATAAGCTGAAAGCTTTAACATATATGAATTGAGCAACCTCTTGTTTAATTATACTAGTAAAGTTTCTTTTTTTCCAAAATGGCTAATTTAAGATTTGTAACGGAGTGTCCTGTGAGACTGAAATGCTCTTACATTACTTTATCCTTGTTTTGATCCATCTCATTATCCAACTCGTGGGCAATATTCACAGGGTTCCAATTGCTTCCTTAACTGGCCAGTAAATCCCTTAATTGGATGTTAGCAATATACTGATATCACCCCAAATTCCAGATGACTGCCCCTGTGGTTTTATAGTGTATATAAGTGACGAACAATGCATGGGACCACATGGAAGTATATACGGCGCTAACAGTCAGCAGCTCCAGTGCCAAACTGATATCAGTCACGTGGCACGAAATAGGTTTGAGAATTGTGAAGCTAGGAAAGGAATTTTTTTTCTTTCCCCCCACCTTCCTAGGATATACAGCCTCACTGATAGATGGGCGCGCACAACGCAGCATCAATGTCACCTTTTCTTTCAATCCAGATCGCCTCAAGCATGCCAGACAATATGTGGAGAGAGCCATCAAGGTAATGAGATTGACTGAATTTGCCTCCCTATATCAGCTTCCCCATATCAGCCTCAGAGTGCAGAGAAGAGCAATAAAGATGATTAGAGGAGCGGAGGCTAAAACATATGAAGAACGGTTGCAGGAATTGGGTTCGTCCAGTTTAATGAAGAGAAGGACGAGGGGGGAACATGATAGCAGTTTTCCAATATCTCAGGGGCTGCCCCAAAGAAGAGGGAGTCAAGCTATTTTCCAAGGCACCTGAAGGCAAGACAGGAAACAATGGATGGAAACTAATCAAGGAGAGAAACAACCTGGAACTAATTAATCAGTGGAATGGCTTCCCTCCAGAAGTTGTGGATACTCCCACACTGGGGGTTTTTAAGAAGAGATTGGACAGCCATTTGCCTGAAATGGTATAGGGCAGTGGTCTCCAACCTTTGTGGCTTGGCAGCCCCGGGGAGGGGGGGGAGAAAAAGGAAACCGGGCCATGTGAGTGGTGGGCCAGCACGCACATATGTGTGCGTGCAGCTCAACTTGCATAATCGGCAGGCTGGCGGGCCCGCGCACGTGTGCACAACTCAACTTGCGCAAGTTGAACTGTGCCCATGTGTGCACATGTGCGCTGGACTGCCACTTGTGCAAGTCAAGCTGTGCACGCATGCGCATGCCTGCTTGCCAGCTCACCGCTCGCGTAGCCCAGTTGAGAATAGACCATGGCCTAATAGTGGGCCACAGCCCAGGGGTTGGGGACCTCTGGTATAGGATTTGCTGCTTGAGCAGTTGGTTGGACTAGAAGACCTCCAGGGCCCCTTCCAACTCTGCTACAGTATTCTGCCCTTGAAACCTTTCCTTTGTTTTGGAACATTGCCACTAAGATCCAGTTGGTCCTCCTCCTGCAGTGCAAAGTAGCTAATCCTCTTATTCTCCTGCCAACTCATAGCAGAGGAAGATCTTTATGGTCCATGGTCCGTACCCCGTCATCCGAAGACAACTTCTTGTCCGAGGTTGGGTGGAGAGGAAGTTCCCAAAGATGCCTAAGGTTGTTACTAAGCGGGAACGTTTCCCTGATGGCGAAGCCGATGAAGATGGCGATGACAGTGATGTAACTGATGATGGTAAGCCTACAGAACATTTACACAATGACTGAATGAACTAATTAGTGAACATACATCATGCTCTGATCAAAAATAAATGGTTTTGCAGATTCCAGTTCAATTTTGTTCCATAGTGTCCTTGCATATTTTCTCACATGTTACACTCTGAATGATTAGTTTTAATTTCCTGGAGAAAGAAATGAAAATGCTGCACTTCAGAATAATGCAGACCTCTACTCTTAGTGGGTGGTGTAGCTTCCAGTGGAGGTAATCTTAGGGAATGCAGTGTAACTATTGTCTCTACAAGGCTCTTTGCAGTAAACAAACTATACACCCATGTAAACATCCCTACAGTAATAATGACAGGGAACTAGCTTGAAGATCTATCTTTAGAAGCTGAACTTGTGAGCTTTTATTTACCACAATCTGGAATACTGCTTTATAATGGTAATATTCATTTCTTTTGTGCTGATTTGATGATTATATGTTGTCACTAAGCTTTTGTGACAACAAATGTTGTAGGCTGACTTACAAACATGAAAGTCACTGGAAAGAAAACAGTAAACATACTAGAACTTTCCATTACCGGTCCAAGCACTGAAATATTCATTCTGATTCTTCCTTAGGAATCTGCCCCATCCCCCCAACCCCATCCCAAAAGGAATGGGCTTTCACAATGTGATTATTTCAGGAATAATTGTTTGTAAGCCACCCTGGGTCTTAGGAGAAGGGCGGCATATAAATTCGAGTAATAAATAAATCTCTCCCCCCCCCCCACAGTTTCTTTTCTTTTTCTTTTGTTTTAACCATTGTTTAAGCTTATTCTTTCTACAGACTTCCGTGTACTACTGCTTTTTTAATAGAAGGGAAGATATCATTCATAACTGATGCTCTTCCAAAGGAGCTTTGGGTGAAGCCAAAATTGCCAACCAGGTCAACAGCACCTGTTGGCAATACCATTGCTGTTGTAGGTAACCCTTTCTGTATCGTTCTGGAAGCCTATTCCCCAAATAACAGAAGGGAGGGAGAGGGAGGGAGATTATCCTCCATTGACCGGAATAACTAACGTCCCAGAAGATAGGCTCAAAATCCAGACAGATCTGATACAATTGAACATGGGCTCTGTCTAACAAAAGGAAATTCAATGAGAGAAAAGTAAGGTTTTTACACTTAAGCAAGAAAAGCCAAATGTACAGGTACAGATGAGGTGAGACTTGACTGACTCAGTAGCAGTAACTGTGAGAGGGATCTTGGTGTCTTAGTGGGCAGTCACTTGAATATGAGCCAGCAGTGTGTGACAGCAGTCAAAAAAGACCGCCCCCCCCGCGGAGGCTTCTCTTTTTTCTGCCAAAAACTTTTGCAAATGGACGAAAGGTTTTGGGGGGAGCAATCTCTCGCTGCTTCGGGCCTTCCGTCCCTTTGCAAAAGGTCTCGGCGTGGAAAAGCCTGAAGGAGCGTGAAACTGCGCCCCAAAGTCTTCTTTTCTCTCTTGCGTGAATGGAGCTGCGTGTGCGTCAGCTCCCCATTAACGCGGCCCCATTCCCCTGTCTCCCCCCCCCAGCCGTAAGTCATAAGTCACTCTTTAAGTGCTGTTGTAACTTTGAACAGTCACTAAATGAATGGTGGTAAGTCGAGGACTACCTATATGTCCATTGTACGACAGCTCTTTCCTAATTTTTTTATTCACTTTTTTTCATACTACAGATGAGGAAGAGGAAGATGAGCAGGATGATACAGATGATATCTATAACCTCATGGTTAGTTTGGGGTACCAGAGTGATCTGCCCTTTAAACACTTCATTGTATTACTATGTATTTGTTCCATTTTCCTCCCCATCAAACAGGGGCAGCCTACTTGGTTCTCCCTTTCCCATCAAATTTATTTTGCGCAGAAGCCCTGAGAGGTAAGTTGCTTTAGAGAGCATACAGACCCCAATGGTATTATAGTCCAATAGGACTCTCTCAATCCAAGTCACAACATCCTTTGATCGCATTCATGTAACCCATTCTTAATTTGGTTATTATATTAAATGGGTTAATTCTAGATTTACACAATATAATAAACCAATCCAACCAGCCAGGTTCCCAAAACATGCTAAGCCAGCGGTCCCCAACCTTTCCAGCTTGGCAGACCAGCGGGGGGGGGGAGAGAAGGTATGGTTCTGTGTGAATTGCAGGCGCACACAAGTGGAAGCACCTGCTGCTTGTGCAAATGGAGCTGCACGCGCACATGTCCTTATCCACCGCTTGTGCGGCCCAATTCCAAACAGGCCATGGACCCCTGTGCTAGGCCACAAAAATCTAACTTAGATTGGAATTCAAATGTAGTATGCTGTAGGAATTGAGTTGCTGGGTCTTTATCCATTTATGTATGTTTACGAATCCAGCTTCTGTCTCCACCTGACATTCACTTATTGGGAATTCTTACAATTATTTGCCATGAAACCCTTTACTATTCCCTACTGATTTTTAAATTATTTTGACAGGGCTTCTTATTATTACACTACTGTTCTTTGCCTTTACACCTTGCTCTTTTTTTGCGCCCTTTCATTGGCAGTCAAGGTTGGTTCGTAACCAGATCCCCTACTTCATCTGGACCAATCGGCGAGATGTGATTGATTGTCGCTACATGCGCAAGGACCAGATGATGAATCACTATGCCAAGGCAGGGACCTTCACTACCAAGGTGAGCAGAGGACCATTTCATAAACATCCAGACCATGCAGCACTGGTGGCACAGTGGTTAGAATGCAGTATTGCAGTATAACTCTGCCCACTGCCAGGAGTTCGATCCTGACCAGCTCAAGGTTGACTCAGCCTTCCATCCTTCCGAGGTCAGTAAAATGAGGATCCAGATTGTTGGGGACAATAGGCTGACTCTGTGAACTGCTGAGACAGTGCTGTCAGGCATTATAAAGCGGTATATAAGTCTTAAGCACTATTGCTATTGCTATATATCCTCTCTCTTAGGTAGGGCTGTGTCTTAACCTGCGTAATCTCCCATGGTTTGACCAGGCTGATGCAGATACATTTTTCCCACGGTGTTATCGTCTTGGAGCTAAAGATGAAAAACAAGCTTTTATTGGTAAGAAGTATTCCCAACAACTGGTCAGCAGTAATCTGTTTCCCACTGGCCAGATAATCACACTGGTCAGTAGATTATTTAGAAAAATAGACAGCTCCTTTTGAGTCTTAGGGCAACAGGGGAAAAAAATGTTGGAACTGAATGTAGTTTGCAGGCTATGCCTTGTGCACCAGAGCTCTTAAATTTTTGGGATGAAGCAAGTTTAGGAACTGAAATAACTGCTTTGCTAGGAATTACAGGCCTTTCTGCTTTTTATGATAGAGGACTTCCATCTCACTGCTGCCAGGAGCCTTCTCAAAATAGTGGTGAAACGATATTGGAAAAAGCCGACTTTCATCACAGCCTTGGATGAAAATCAGAACGAGTTCCTAAGTGGTCCGGGGTCTTCAGGTGGGTGCAGCCAGTAGAAAATCTGGGGGAATTAAAGAACTATAATCTCTCGCCAGAGTCTATAGAAAGCCTGAAAGGTTGGACTTCATGGACCAGGACAAGTGGCGAAAAGCCTTTGGGGTTTTAAATGCTTTTTGCCTTATTACTTTTCTTAACGCTTCAAGATGATTGTATCCTGTAGGGAAATAGTCTTTATGTTCTGGCTGTTTTAAGTGTTTGAGTTCTAGTTTGTGAATCAGAGCAGCACAACTGGAGTGCAAAAAGGCTTTGTTTCCTGCACCTGAATGATGTTTTGTTATCTTCCCAGAACCATTTTAGGGATTTTATCCCACTTTCCTTATTGTAAATGCCAGTAAAAATGCATTTCAGCTATCTTGCTGCAATCTTGGCTTACCCAGGTCTAATTAGACCAGAGATGTGGAGGTATTATTTCGCTACCAAGCTGAGAACTATTTTAAAAAGTAGTTTGGTTGTGAAATTGGGGAGTTAGAACCACACTGGGTATTTACGTAATCTGAGACAAATTTACAGAAGATACAGCCCTGGTGGATGCCATCTCTTAAGGTCCAAACAGGTACGTCTTTTCATTTTGTAAATGAAGAGTTGCTACTATTTGGGCTACTATAATATCTAAAATAATCCACTTCTGAGTTTTAGAACAGTTTGCTGATGACCGTGAATATCTGTTACGGGTACATCCAATTTTCAAAGTCCAGTTTAATACGTTTTGAGCATTCAAAGGGCTTAATGCTTAGATTAGCAAAAAAAACCCCCAACAATTCAGAAACTTAGCTAACTTATTCCAGGTGGTTTGATTTTATTTTGATGCACACAAGTAGCCCTTATTTGTGGAGAATTCTGTACTAATTGCTAATAAATCTTTCCACCAAGATGCTCAAGCTGTGTTATTCTCTTTTCTCGCTGTTGTACTGCTTTGAACAATAATAATAAAGCAAGAACTGGTCTGAAATTCAGGTGTTTTTTTTAAAAATTTCAAGTCTTATAATCTTTTGCTTCCTTGCAGTGGTATTCTTGTTGCTTTTGTTAGGATGATGACACTCCAAGCTCTGGTCCTTGAGAGAGTTGTGTGGTATTGCAATGCATGTAGAAAAGAAGCAAAGCTATGTCATAATACTGCTTGCATCACTCTAACCCCTTATCCTTGACCCACAAAAACTGCTTCCTTTCCTTTAAACATTACTTCCTCCATCTATTTCCCATAATTGAGGCCCAGGAATCTTGTGGAATAGAATAGAGTAGAACAGAACAGAACAGAACAGAACAGAACAGAACAGAACAGAATAGAATAGAACAGAACCTTGGAGGTCTTCTAGCCCAGGGCTTTTCAACCTTTTCACCCATTGTACCACTTTTAGGATATGGCAATATCCAAGTACCACCAGTCGCCTAGCAAGGTGTCAAAAACTTGATGACCAAAAAAAAAAAAAAAGGAAAAAAGTGATAAAGTACAGGTAGTCCTCGACTTACAACAGTTCGCTTAGTGACTGTTTGAAGTTACAGTGGCACTGAAAAAAGTGCCCCCCAAGCCACAGCCAAGCAAGAAACCTGCCTGCCCGCCCGGCGACGTTCTTCCTCCTGTCCAAGGTTTCCATTGTTGTGAGCATTTCTGTTGAGGATTGGCAGCAGGGGTTTTATTCCCCCATCTGCTGGGTGGTTGCAGCAGCTTTTGGTCACTTCACATGACCCTGGGACACTGTGACCATCATAAATATGAATCAGTTGTCAAGCATCTGAATGTAAATCACAAGATCCTGGAGATGCTGCAACATTCCAGCTGATCGGCGCTTCTTCTGGGCTCAGCAGAAGCGCCAGGATCAGTGTTGCTTTCCAGCTGGAGCCTGTTGCTGATCCTGGTGCTTTTGCTGAGCCCTGACAGCCCTGCAACTCCAGCCATCTCTTGCTCAGGCTTGTGCGGTGCTGCCACCGGTTCAGCTCATTCCCCTCCCCCGCTACCACTTTTCTAGCATGGTCGCGTACCACCTGCCAGGTGCCAATGTACCCGTAGCACTGGTTGAAAAGCCCTGTTCTAGTCCAGCCCCCTGCTCAAGCAGGAGAACCTATACCATTTCAGACAGGTGATTGTCCAGTCTCTTCTTAAAAATGTCCAGTGATGGGGTGCCCACGATTTCTCGGGGTAAGCTGTTCCACTGGTTGATTGTCCTCACTGTCAGGAAGTTTCTCCTTAATTCCAGGTTGCTTCTCTCTTTGATCAGTTTCCAACCATTGTTTCTCGTCCTTCCCTCTGGTGCTCTGGTGAACAATGTGACCCCCTCTTCGCAGCCCCTCAGATATCATGTCTCCCCTATTTCTTCTTTTCTTTAGACTAGACAAACCCAAGTCCAGCAGCCGTTCTTTATATGCTTCAGTCTCCAGGCTTCCAGAAATCAGTCCTACGAAGTGCTTCAGATTTGAAAGGAAAAAAGTTTCCTTATAATACCCCTTGGCTGTAGGCGTCTTTGCCTGGAATCTTACTTGGGAAAAGATGCAGTGGCTTTAAGGCAGCTGTTACAAGTGCCCCTGCATGCTCCAGTGTATCTCCTTGTCTTTGCATTTAGGATTCTAATCAAAATACTACATTTGTGTACAGGTAGTCCTTGAGTTACAACTGTTCATTTAGTGGCCATTTAAAGTTACAATGGCACAGAAAAAAGTGACTTAGGACCATTTTTCACACTTATGACCATTGCAGCATCCCCATGGTCACATGATGGCAACGGGTTCGTACTTATGACGGTTGCAGTATCTCAGGGTCACGTGATCAACTTTTGATCAACCTTCTGACAAGAGAAATCAATGGGGAAGCCAGATTCACTTAGCCACTGCATTACTATTTTAACAATTGCAGTGTATTCACTTAACAAATGTGGCAAGAAAAGTCATAAAATGAGGCAAAACTCACTTAACCAATGTCCCGCTTAGCAACATAAATTTTGGGCTCCATTGTGGTCATAAGTCGAGGACTACGTGTACTAACCGAGCACGGGAGAAACATTTCAGCTTGTCTCTAGTGCATAATCGTGGATGTCATAAATAAGATTCATGCTTTTTTTATTTTAAAAAATCTGGTTAATAGTTACAGTTCTGGAATTCCCTTAATACGTACCATGGAAACCTTCCCAATCGGTATTGTCTAGGCCAGTGGTGGCGAACCTATGACATGTGTGCCAGAAGCGGCACTCGGAGCCCTCTCTGTGGGCACGTGCGCTGTTGCCCCATCCCCACCTCCCCCATGGCTCCCTCCTCACCAGCAGCCCCCCCCCGAGGATTGTCTCTCCCAGACATGGCCCGCACGGAGCAGTGTAGCCAAGGATGGCAGCTGGGCAGCAGGTACAAGACTCCGCTCTTGCGCCCCATCGCGTGCAAATGATGCTGTGGGGTGCGGGCGGAGGGCGTGGTTGCCATGGCACTGCAAGGCCGCCTGGGCCATCTGCTGTGGCGGGCCATGAAGGTGGTGAGTAGCCCTGCAGGTGGGCAGGGCGGTGGCAGAGCGCAAAGTGGGGGCGGGCTGGGGGCGGGGCGGTTTTGGGGCACTTGGTCTCTAAAAGGTTCGCCATCACTGGTCTAGGCAGATGGAGAATACACGTCCCCTTATTCCAACAGCCAGCATGCTTCTTAGGGAATGCTGTAGGCTGATACATCGGGCTTGTAAAAGAGAGGTTAGTAGAGGATGAAAAAGATTAATCCAATATGCATCCAGTTTTTATAGCTTGGGTTTTCATTGGTGGCATGCGTGTCTGCACTAACTCAGTGGCATCCATAAGGTGGGGGTGAGGCAAGGTAGACAGATGACCCTAGAGCAGAGGTCCCCAACCTTTTGGGCACCAGGGACCAGTTCAGTGGAGAAAGGTTTTTCCACGGACCGGAGGGGGTGTGGTTTTGTGTGCTGCCTACATCCCATGGATGGGGCTTTGCTTGCTTGTGTGGATCAGTTGCTGGCATGCCGCTGCCCGGTACTGGTCTACGGACCGGGGGTTGGAGACCCCTGCTCTCAATAAATGTTCCAACAAATGGCCTTCCAACAACCAGTAAGGCTCCACTCCACACTACCCTGAAGGCGGCTATCCTCAGTGCCCCAAACAAAACAACATCCCCTATCTTACAAAGAAAGTCCACAGAGTAGGGGCACGCTCACAGGGCAAGGTCCAGGGTCCCAAGTCCAGTCCACCCGGCTAAGCACATCCACCAGGCAAACTGTAGTCCACAAGGTACCCTTCAGGGGCAAGACACAGCAGTCCTCAGGGCAAAGGCAAGGTAGAAGGCAAAAGATGGTTCCAGAGGCAAAGCAAAGGGCAAACAGCAGTCCACAAGATAAGGGCAAAGTCCGAGACAAAAGGCAGAAGGCAGTCCTCACGGCTAGGCAAAGCAACAGGCGAAAAGCAGCCCTCAAGGCAAGGCAAGACAGAGGCAAAAGGCAGGAGTCAAAGCCGGGGGGAGTGTAAGCCAAAACAAACCATTGTTCCTGGCAAAGACGAACTCCCTACGGCTTCTCCTTAAGTTACTCCCCTCCGGGTGTTCCTTGTGAGGAGGGGTGGGGTGACCTCCTCCTGAGTAGCCTTGCAGCTCTTCTTTGGGCTTGCCTAAGCTCTGCTCTCCCTGCCCTTGGATCGAGTGGAGGAGGCAGCTGTTCCTCATCAGAGGGGATCTGCTGCCTATCAGGACCAATGTCTGTCAGCAGCTGATTTCTCCCCCCCCCACCCCCATGTTTGTGAAGATAGGCAGCTCTCTGTCCGGTCGACCACCTTCCCCAATGCCTGAGGGGCCTGAGACAGCATCGTCCTCAGCCCCTGGGGCCTCTCCAAACATGCCGAGGGAGACGGGCCATCCCTGTCGGAGGGTCCCGGTTCCAACTCCTCCTCCTCCTCCTCCTCCTCTGAACCGGGCTCCGATGGGGCCATGACAGATGCCTTTTGTATATGAACAAAATGACATCTAGGCACTCATCAGCAGTCCCAGTATGACTTGAACTATTTAGATACAAAACAAAACATCTTGGCTTTCCACCAGTTTGCCTTTTTGACCCCAGTGCTCAGGCTGTCCCTTGTCACATACCCAGTATTGTTGGATCACTAATCTTTCACTTCTAGAAGCCAAGCATCGTATCCGCCACAAGAAAGGGGCCAATTTCTCAGCCCAGCTGATTGAGACAGCAATACACGCTTGCGAGGAGCACTTGAGCAGCCTGAAACATCAGGACATCGACCGAGAATCAGGATCTGCCTTGCAGCTGTCAAAAGGACACTGGCAGGACTTTCTGCACAGCTACTATCAGATCGCCCAGTAAGCACAAAAGTTTCAACTTTGGGGTAAAGGGAGGGGGACCACCAGTTTCTGCAATCAATAGATCTCATTTCTGCAACTGCACAAGTATGCCTCGACTTACAACCGTTTGCTTAGTAACTGTTCAAAGTTAAAGCAGCGCTGAAGAAAGTGGTTTATGATTGATTTTCACTCTTATGACCATTGTAGCCTCTCCATGGTCACCTGTTCAAAATCTGGGCGCTTGGCAACTGGCATGTATTTCTGACGGTTGCACCGTCCCGGGATCACGTGATCACCCTTTGTGACCTTCCCGGTTGGCTTCCGACCACCGAAGTCAAATGGGGGAAGCCAGATTCCCTTAGCAACTGCTGTGGGTTCACTTAACAACTGTGGCAAAAAGGTCATAAAATGAGGCATCGGTCTCTTAATAAGCACCTCACTTGGCAATGGAAATTTGATACTCAATTGTGGTCGTAAGTCGAGGACTTCCCCTAAATAAAAATAAACAAATACTTGCTAATACTGAAAAGGACAAGGATGGGCAGCCTTCTGACAACCGAGGGCTACGGTAGGGAAACAGTGGCCTGATGAGGCCCTGGGACTGATTTCCAGTGATTTTCCTGTTGAGGGAGATGCATGAGAACTTTCAGTGTATTAACATGAACAGTTTATGATACATTTTCTTATTTTGTTCTGTCTCCACATGTTAGGAAATTATTTATTTATTATTAAATTTATATGTCGCCTACCTCAGGGCTCCCCAACCTATGGTCTGCAGTCCGGTACTGGGCTGTGGCCTCTTGGCCACCAGGCCATGAGAATAGCTGGCGAGGCCCCCCACTCGCGGTAGCACCACCGTGCGGGCACTAATGGCCCCATTTGTGAATGCATGTGGGCTCCAGCGGCCTGTTTGCGTGGGTACCAGCGGCCCATTTGCGTATGTGCACGGATACCAATGCGCCGCCGTGGGTGTGCACGGCCTGCTTGAGCATGCGTGCACTAGCACTGCCACTGTGCATGGGCTGCGCATGCACATTTCTGTGCTGTTCCCTTTCGGTCCGGGCCACCAAGCTGGAAAGGCTGGGGAGCTCTGGCCTATCTCTGTTATGGTTCCGGCTAATGAAACACTTCAAAGAACTTCCAGGCCTTTATTTTCCTAAAAGTCTTTTATTGTTACAAAATGTTGGCACAGGAACAACAGAGGCTTATGCTAAGAACTAAGTTCTCTTCCTCTGAGCAGTTTAATTATCAGCATGTTCCCTCCCTAAATTAGCTGTCATGTCCCACGTTATCCAATTAGTGTGAAGGTCAAAGGTTTCCTTCCTCTTTCTTCCCCCCCCCAGCTTTGCTCCCACCCCATCTGCTCTGTATTAACCCCAAAACTACCAGACAGTTCAGCATATTGTCAAAGCAAGAATATACAATATTTGCAACATTGACAATCTCACTAACAAGTGACTCGGTGGCTCACACATTCTGCTGTTGTTTCTTGATGGCTTGCCCTCAAATGTAGTGCAGTAACATAATTTCTAGGGGCTCAGAAGCTGTTTGCAATCCAGAGGCCATAGGTTCTCTCTCCCTGGCACAGGTTACGACCATGGAAGGGCATTGGGTCATGCTATTGGGTCAAGTATTTCTCATTACAGCGAAGGGGCCCAGATGACGCAGACAGAGGGCCTCATTGAGCGCTGTGATGACATCTTGCAACGACTGCAAAAAGTCGCCCCACAGTTGGACATGGAAGGGGACAGGAACATCTGGATTGTCAAACCAGGAGCTAAGTCTCGTGGCAGAGGTAAGTCTACTGGAGACAGATGAAATAACCCAAATACCTTGAGAAGATGGAGTTGACAAAGCAGTTGGGAGATGCTTCAGTCTGTGTAGATTTTTTTTCGCTGGATTCCTGCATCATACCAAGCCATTCTTTATGGCTTGTTAGGTAAGAAACCATTGTACTAGATGAATTTGAATTTGAATTTGCATGAGACTCTAAGACCAAGAAAACCATATTATGGCTCAGTGTGATATCTGAACTCGGATTCTGTATTTCCACATAATTGGTAAAGAACATTGAAAGCTGCGTGGGAACAGTTCCGTGTAATTTAATGTCAACAGACATCAGTCAACCCTAATTTTGGCTTTTTCAACTTCACGGCCATCTGGTTTCCCAAAGCTCTTGATCCAGATTATTTGTAAATAATATGCTGCACTGGTAACTAACTGTGGGTTTGGATTTTAAACATTATTGTGGATGATTACAGCCAATAAGAGGAATGCGGCATTCGGTAAAATGCATGCACAAAGTATTTGAACAAAATTTATAAAGGCACTTCCCTTTTATCATGCTTTTAATTGATTTCTTTAGTATTAATTTTGATTTTATGCTTTTAATTTTATACCTTCTGCTTTTACCTTTTAAACATTTTGTTTGCTAGCTTAAGTACTCGTCAGAGAACCAGTTTGGTGTAGTGGTTAAAGTGCTGGCCCTAGAAACTGAGAGATTGTGAGTTTTGGTTCCACCTTAGGCGTGAAAGCTAGTGGGGTGATGTTGGGCCAATCACCAGGAGATTGTGAGTTCTAGTCCCACCTTAGGCATGAAAGCTAGTGGGGTCACTTTGGGCTAATCACCAGGAGATTGTGAGTTCTAGTCCCACCTTAGGTATGAAAGCTAGTTGGGTGACTTTGGGCCAATCACCAGGAGATTGTGAGTTCTAGTCCCACCTTAGGTATGAAAGCTGGTTGGATGACGTTGGGCCAATCACCAGGAGATTGTGAGTTCTAGTCCCACCTTAGGCATGAAAGCTAGTTGGGTGACATTGGGCCAATCACCAGGAGATTGTGAGTTCTAGTCCCATCTTAGTCATGAAAGCCAGCTGGGTGATTTTGCATAAGTCACTCTTTCTCAGCCCAACTTGCCTCATAGAGTTGTTGTTGTGGACAAAATAGCAAGCATGTAAATAAATATAGAAAGGCAGGATATAGATCAAATAAATAAATCAAATTTTCTGACAGGCATCATGTGCATGGACCGCTTAGAGGAGATTGTGAAACTAGTGGACTGTGACCCCATGATTGTCAAGGATGGCAAATGGGTGGTGCAGAAATACATCGAGACACCCCTGCTCATCTTTGGCACCAAGTTTGACTTGCGGCAATGGTTTTTGGTAACTGATTGGAATCCGCTCACTATATGGTTCTATCGACATAGCTACATCCGTTTCTCTACACAGCCTTTTTCCTTACACAATCTGGATACGTGAGTTTGTTTTCTCGTTGACTCTGTCATTTATATTATTCCATGTGTGGATGCACACAGGAGCAAGAAGAAGCCGTGAGATTTTGTGGCAATGTCATTAAGAACATTGGTTTAATCCAGGGGTCTTCAAACTTGGCAATTTTAAGACTTGTGGACTTCAACTCCCAGAATTCCTCAGCCAGTGCTGAGGGCTGGCTGAGGAATTCTGGGAGTTGAAGTCCACAAGTCTTAAAGTTGCCAAGTTTGAAGACCCCTGGATTAATCTATTCACTGTCTTAAGGGGGATTGTTCAATGTCCCGTTAAAATATTCAGGAATATTCATGTTATTCCAGAGTAAATATTATGCTTGGGGGAGTCTATATGAAAACTTTGGAGCTCTGCTTCTAGCATGGGCAGTTTCATATAGTCATATACTTCCAGTGACTTAACTGAAAATCCTATTGTCATTAAACTGGGTCCTTCATACAGAAAAATTTACTGAACAGCAACTATGAAATAGTATGTTATTAGATTTGCCCCTTACAGCAGGGGTCCCCAACCTCCAGTCCATGGACCAGCACCGGTCCGCAGCATGCCAGCAAGTGGGCCACACAAACAAGCAAAGTTCCATCCTCAGGATGCAGGCAATATTCAAAACCACTCCCCCTCTGGTCCCAGAAAGGTTGGGGACCTCTGCTTTACAGGAAAGGCAAGGAAAAGAAGCATATGGGGTGACTAGAAATGGGGGGGGGGAAAGGGGGTGGGAACACAAAAATACTAGAGTGTGAAAATGAGTATCAATTCAATATAGGCATGAAAGCTCACTTAAGAAGTAGATATAGTTGAAGGATTTTTTAAAAAAGAGCTGTAAATAATATCTAATAGTATTTCATAGCAGAATGAGTAAGTAACTATTGGTTGAAAGGAGCGTTATTTTGTGAGAATTCAAAGAAGGGGGGGGGGGGAAACCAAGAAAAAAGCCTACATATTAAAGCAAAGAACTGTGGCAGAAAGGTTGTCTCTGCCTTTTATAATGCTAAAACTTTGAAGGACTCCTGGCTTAACTCTTAGAAGACTATTCTCATTTATTATGGCAGACTTAACAGAAATAAGTAGATCATTGATGTGGCTCGACAGGACATTGCTTCCAGTATCTGTTTGCTTTACTTGATTTTTCAAAATCGAACTTGTATTACGTATAATGTAATTTTCTTATATTAGTACAATTTGTTGCTTTTCTTACAAAGAGTGCCATTCAACTCTACTACAAAGAGAGAGCCAGTTTGTCTAATGGTTAAGGATCCAGGCTAGAAACCAGGAGACTGTGAGTTCTAGACCGGCTGTAGGCATGAAAGCTGGCTGGTTGTCCTTGGTTCAGTCACTCTCTCAGCCCAACCAAGCTCACAGGATTGTTGTGGGGGAAAAGAGGAGGAGGAGGAGGAGGAGGAGGAGGAGGAGGAGGAGGAGGAGGAGGAGTGTATATTCACTGCCTAGAGTTTATTACAAGTAATAGAATAATTACAAGTAATAAAGGCAGAATAAAAACAACAAAAATCAAAAGAATGAAACAAACCTAATTAACATCTAATGAGTTTAGGTAGACTTGGTCTAGTCCAGGGGTAGGCAAACTATGGCTCTTTTATGACTCATTCGACTTCAACGCCCAGAATTCCTGAGCCAGCATGGCTCAGCTTGCAAACCTCTCCCTTTCCCCTCAGCATGGCTGCCTCAGGAATTCTGGGAGTTGAAGTCCACGAGTCATAAAAGAGCCAAGGTTGCCTATCTTTGGCACTCTAGTCCCTCTCTTTCAGCCCAACCCACCCTCACAGGGTGGTTCTTGTGGGAAAAATAAGAGGAGGAAGGAGTATTAGACATGCTTGTTGCCTTGAGTTGTTTATAAAAGTAATAAAAGGTGGGGTATAATAAATTAAATATGCGCTGATGACATTACCTAGTTTGGTAATGAAATGCCTGCAAGAAAATTACCAAGCTCAGAAAGCACCAAGGATCCCTACATAAAATATAATAATTATGAACATCAAATCACACTTATCATAAGATAAATACCAATAGAAATAGAAAACAGAGGAAGTGAGAACTGATCCCAATTCCAAAGAAAGTATGTTCTAGAGCAGGGGTCTTCAAACTTGGCCCTTTTATGACTTGTGGACTTCAACTCCCAGAATTCCTCAGCCAGGCGTGCTGGCTGAGGAATTCTGGGAGTTGAAGTCCACAAGTCATAAAAAGGCCAGGTTTGAAGACCCCTGTTCCAGAGTTTCAGATCCAGACAGGAGAAGGACCTTTCCTATGTGCCCAATAAGGAGTTTTTATGGGCTGGGCTTAGTAGATATATCCTGTATTAAAATCCTTGGCATATGATCTGGCGCCAGTTATTGATCCCATCTTCATCTTCTTCACCCCAGTTCCATCCACCTGTGCAATAACTCCATCCAGAAACATTATGAGAATTCCCTAAACCGCCATTCTGAGCTTCCCCCAGACAACATGTGGTCGTCTGATCAATTCCAGATCCACCTGCGGAAAATGGGAGCACCAGAGGCCTGGTCTAAAGTGATTGTGCCTGGCATGAAGGCGGCCATCATTCACGCCATACAGACCTCTCAGGACCTCGTGGAGTTCCGCAAAAACAGCTTTGAGCTTTATGGGGCAGACTTTCTCTTTGGAGAAAACTATCAGCCGTGGCTGATTGAGATCAATGCCAGCCCCACCATGGCAGCCTCTACATCTGTCACCACCCGGCTGTGTGCCAGTGTGCAGGAAGATACTTTGCGTGTGGTCATTGACCGCAAATACGATCGCAACTGCAACACAGGAAACTTTGAGCTCATCTATAAACAGGTGAGTGTCCCCAATTCATTAAATTCCTTGGAATGCTTACCTCACTTTTTCCAGGTTGATTCTCTTTATGTCGGGCTTACCGAATTGGGGTTCTGCCTTTGCAACTCAGGGTACAGGTAATCCTTGACCTACAAGCACAACTGAGCCCCAACTTTTCGTTGCTAAGCAAGACAGTTGTTAAGTGTTTTACAACCTTTCTTACCAGGGTTGTTAAGTGAATCGTGGCAGTTGTTAAGTTAATAATACGGTCGTTAAGTGAATTTGGCTTATCCCTTGAGTTTTGGTTGCAAAACCCTGGGACACTGCAACCGTCAATAATAATAATAATAATAATAATAATAATAATAATAGTAGTAGTAAAGTTGGAAGGGACCTTGGAGGTCATCTAGTCCAACCCCCTGCTCAGGCAGGAAACCTTACACCATTTCGGACAAATGGCTGTCCAGTCTCTTCTTGAAAACTTCCAGTGTTGGAGCATTCACCGCTTCTGGAGGCAGGTTGTTCCACTGGTTAATTGTTCTCACTGTCAGGAAGTTTCTCCTTAGTTCTAGGTTGCTTCTCTCCTTGCTTAGTTTCCATCCATTGCTTCTTGTCTTGCCTTCAGGCGCTTTGGAGAATAGCTTGACTCCCTCTTCTTTGGGGCAGCCCCTGAGAGATTGGAACACTGCTATCATGTCCCCCCATTGTCCTTCTCTTCGTTAAACTAGACATACCCAACTCCAGCAACCGTTCCTTATATGTTTTAACCTCCAGTCCCCTAATCATCTTTGTTGCTCTTCTCTGTACTCTTACTAGAGTCTCAACATCTTTTTTATATCGTGGTGACCAAAACTGGATGCAGTATTCCAAGTGTGGCCTTACCAAGGCATGTAAAGTGGTATTAAGACTTCACATGATCTTGATTCTATCCCTCTGTTAATGTAGCCTAGCAGTGTGTTGGCTTTTTTGGCAGCTGTAGCACATTGCTGGCTCAGATTGCCCTTTGCAACTTTCATGTACAGCTTTTGACAAGCAGAACCAATGGGGAAACTGGTAGGAAGTCACATATGGTGACTGTGGAACATCATGCTTAATGACCATCCGAGATCTATTTAATAACCTCGACTGGAACTGCCAAGTTGGTGTGGTCATGTGACACCTTGCTTTATAACTGTGTCACTTGGTGACAGAATTGCTAGTACCAATTGCCATCATTAACTAAAGAGCTGTAGTGTAACTTAACAATAAAGGTAATGTTACTATTCATGGCTGATGCTTCTTGAATAGACTTCCTCAAAGAGCTGACATCCCCTTGAACATATCCTCTCAGAATTTTCTTTGGCAATTTTTTAAGCAGGCATGGCTTATAGGCAGATTGGCTAGGTTCATATGAGTATCTACTGCAAAGTAAGTCTCTGTTTAGAATTCCTGGACAATAAATATTTGTTTAAAACCATTTTCGTGGAGTTTATGCTATCTGGATCAGAACTATAATGCATCTCAGTTCACGGTGCCAGAATATGGTTTTAAACAAATATTTATTCTGGCAGAGACTTACTTTGCAGTACATGCATCTGGTAATATTCATATCTGTCCATTCTCGTAGGTAAAAAGGAATAATTCCCCATCTCAGCTAGGCATAGTTACAGATACCAATCGATCCGTGCATGATGCTTGATTACACAAAGGCTTTTACAACCCTGGCACATAGCCCGGACATCCTATAATTAACTTTGACTAGATAAGATATAGGACTGACTAACAACTAAACTACATTTCCTAGAGGCCATCTCTTAAGGAGACAGCGTGGCGCCCAACGTGGGGCATGAACCCACATTAAGTTGCTCAAAGCTTTTGATATGTCGAGCAACACAGAAGCAATACTGAATAAATGAATGAACACTTTTGAATTTCGTGTGATCTTGATTCTATCCCTCTGTTAATGCAGCCTAACACTGTGTTGGCTTTTTTGGCAGCTGCAGCACACTGCTGGCTCATATTTAGGTGATTGTCTACTAGGACTCCGAGGTCCCTCTCACAGTTACTACTATTGAGCAAGGTGCCACCTATGCTGTACTTGTGTATTTAGTTTTTCTTGCCTAAATGTAGAACCTTGCTTTTTTCACCATTGAATTTCATTTTGTTAGATAGTGCCCAGTGTTCAAGTCTGTCCAGATCAGCGGTTCTCAACCTGTGGGTCGCGACCCCATTTGGGGTCGAACAACCATTTCACGGGGGTCGCCAAACAACGCAGTCCGCCATTTTTTTCTCCTTTTCCTTAGCTGTGCTACTCCCTCTTATTCTATTGGCTTTTGAAAGCCAATAGAATAGACTCTCTTGAATAGAGTCTAATTATATTGGCTTTCAAAAGCCAATAGCAATTGTCCAGGCTGTCTCTGCCCTGCTGAGCCCGCCAAAAGTCCCAGTCTGCAAACGGTGCTGCAAGTTGTCTGCAGCAAAGGCGAGCTGTGTAGAAGTTTCCACCCCTCCCTGCTGAGCAACTACTAAAAATGTAAGTAAAAGAGGGCCAGGGGTGGGAGGTGGGAGGCCGGCGGGCGCACGGAGGGTTGCTGGTGCACGTGGGGTCCGGCGGGTGCCTTACCTCCCTTGGGCTGGGCCAGTTGGTGGCCCAGCTGGTGGTCGCCCTGCGCCGTCACTGCCCCTTGCCAGCTACGCCTCGGCCAGTGCAGAGGGCGGCACCATGCATGTGCGGCGCTCCCAGGCAGGGAAAGTCCTCGACTTACGATCGGTTGGGAAGTCCTCGACTTACGACCAGTTGGGTAGTCCTTGACTTATGACCGGTTGGGTAGTCCTTGACTTATGACCGGTTGGGTAGTCCTCGACTTATGACCGGTTGGGGGTCAAGGCATTAAAAAGGTTGAGAACCACTGGTCCAGATCCTCCTGTATCCTAAGCCTGTCTTCTGGAGTGTTGGCTATTCCTGCCAGCTTGGTGTCATCTGCAAATTTGATGAGTTCCCCATCTATCCCTTCATCCAAATCTTTGATGAACATGCCAGTTACCAAGCATCCAAATTCTGAACACATGACCATAGGGATACTGCAACAGTCGTAAGGGTGGAAGCTGTCCTAAATCGTGTTTTTTTCAGTGCCATTGTAATTTCAAACAGTTACTAAACAAATGGTTTAAGTTGAGTGTGTAGTTCACTGTGTCTTAGGTGTCTTCTTCCATGTCCCACCAATCACTATCAAAGTAGTAGGATGGCGGCTTTCGATTGGTTGAAACTCCTGTCTCATCCTGGTCCTGAAATCAAGATGGCACGATGATGTATTTTTTCATGTGGCACTGGGGGTGGCTTTGCTGTTCCTCCTGCACAGTTGTTCCTCCTCACTGCAATAGAAATCATAACAATAAAAAAAAAAACACAACGAAGACGGGAAGTAGAGCACTAGTGCACCTTTATGGCACGGGTCCCAGTTTTCTGAGGAGGCATCTTGGCCCAATGGGATTGGCCCACCTTGCTGACTCCAGCGGAAGAGGCTTTCTTTGGATCCCGTCTGCCAAAGAATTTTGGCTGGCAGGATCTAGAAGTGCCTTTTCTGCTGTGGCCCCCCCACCCGTTTCCTATCGGAAGTGAGGCCAGCCCCCAGGGTCCTGGCCTTCCAAAAGAGCCTGGCTTTTCCAGCTGGCCTGGCCCTATGGTGCTCGGTGCTGGGGGTGGCTGACAGGATAAGAGAGAAGCCTCCACTCCATGCTGTCTGTCCCCTTTTAGTTCTTTAGTTCTTATTTAAGTCTTATTAATTCTAACTTTTTATATTTATCCTTTTACCATTTTGTAAGCTGCCCAGAGTTGCTTTATTGGTGAGATATGTGACATATCAATTTAATAAATAATAAATATATTTTTCCCCACACTCCGGTTGCTTAGCCAGTTGAGCCTTCTTTCCTTCGCTTCATTATCTAACAAAGCCCAAGGAATAGTCAGGGAAATTCATACTGATATAATTGTAGCAGAGGGGTGAAACTGTTGTGTTTATTGGTGGAAGGATTTTTTTTTATGAGTCCATCTGTTTTCCCTGCTTACATTGTATGTGTATATGTGTGTTGTGTTGTTTTATTTCTTGAGCCAAAAGAAATTGTATCTGTGGCCCATTCTGAGACCATGTGAGTTAGCGTCTAGAACAGTGGTTCTCAACCTTTTTCAGGTTGAGACCCCACTTGCCCCGCCCATGCGCGGCGCGATCCTGGCGCGCGCGCGTGTGACGAAAAAAAAAACAAACAAAAAAAAGCAAACAAAATGGCGGACTGTGACAGGCCGATCCGTGCATGCGCGGCACGTGCGCGACGGCCTGAACCGGGCATGTGTGGCGTGCGCGCGACAAAAAAAACCAAAATGGCGGGCTGCGACGGGCTGATCCGTGCATGCGCGGCGCACGCGCGACGGGCCGAACTGCGCATGTGCGGTACGCGCGCGACGAAAAAAACAAAAACAAAAAAAACAAAAACAAAATGGCGGACCGCGGTGTCCGGCGACCCCCGCGAAACGGTCGTTCGACCCCAAATGGGGTCGCGACCCATAGGTTGAGAACCACTGATCTAGAATACACTTCTCCAGCTGGGCATTAACAAAGGCAGAATCATATATGCACACATGGTTTTTTTTTAAAAAAATCCAGATGTTTGAGATCTGTATACTGGGTAGTGCTTGTTTTCTATCCCAAAGATTAAATTCTTTCTGCATTTCTCAAGAACTCGATTCTTGAGAACTACTCTTATTTAGAATGAAAATCAGAAACATATTTATGCGCCATTCATATTTCAGAGTGGTCATAAACATTTACGTATTTGCTTTATAAGGGTTAACTAAGGGTGAAATTTTTGTTGTTTCTGTGAGGGGAACATTAGGCTCAAAGAATGGGTCTCTTAATGAGTTTTAATGGTACAATACACACAACAGAACATGACACCTTTTATGTTTTCATCATTTCCAAGCAAAATGAATAGACTGCTTCCATATTTGGTTGTGTCTAGATGCAAGATTAATTTTACTTGAAACTGGCTTTTTCATTTTTTGATCTTGCAGAATTGCAAACGCACAACTCAGTCCTAGTGGGTTTCCTTTTGTTTGTTGTTTTGGTCAGAGAAATGTATGTGTCCTATCTATATTCTAGAAATACATGGATGAGGAGAGGGAGTTGCTATTCCGTACCTTTTCTTCATATATAAATCTTTGAAATACAAAATATCAAAGTTAATATTGTTTGCTTACAATTTAGACCAACCCCCTTCCACCATACCCCCAAAATAATTTCTGAATCTGAAATTGAAAAGAATCTGTAGGAAATAATTCTGGAATTATCTATCTGGAACTATCCTGGTGTTTATTGCACAATTGTTAATCTCCCTTTACTCATACTTTACAGAGCACAGGTAGTCCTCAACGTATGACCATTTTTTTTATTAACCGTCCAGATTTTAACAGTGCTGAAAAAAAGTGACTTATGAACTGTTCTGTTTCAGGAAAAGAGGCATTGAAACGAAGCAACGAGTTCCAACAGTTCTCCTTTATTGCAAACACCAACAGAACAGGTTTTAAAATGGTGCGGCCCCCTTTTATAGCCCCCCTGCGCAATACCTTGCTGGCCAATCATTGCAAAGGATCTTTTCCCGCCGTGTGTGTGCACGCAAGGCTGGGAGCAATCTTTCTTGTCCCGGGCATCCACATGGTCTGCCCGGGCCAATCGCTGCAGCCTGTGCCTGCCGGCCCAGGACATAACACCCCTCCCCCCTTGGCTAAAATAATAAGGCACACTTATTATTTTAAATACTCCAACACTCCATTGCATTGCTTACGTTGCATCTATATATACACAACACTAGAGTCTTGCTACCACCATGCTCCCAATCCCCTTGAGCTGCATTAACCCAGACTACTAGGCCTGCCCATGAACTGACAAGAACCATACATAATCTTGTAAGTATTTGGGAGGACCTCTGGCCCACCCCGATCTTCTCATGGCCGGTGTGTGTGCCTGGTCTGCCAGCTCGCCTGCCAGGCTAGGCAGACGAGGACTTTGTTGCCCCAAAGACCCAGGGGACCCATCCAGCTGCTGACTGGCTGGATGTGCTAAATCCAAGCCAGGGTTCCTTGGGGGGGTGGAATTCCCCAAGTCCAGTGGTGGGGTGGAATTCCCCAAGTCCCCAATGGACTCCTCTTGGGAGCACTGTCCCTTGAGCCCTAGGCCAGCAGCTGGAGTGGCCTGAGTGCTAGAGGCCGGAGCTGCCTCCATGGCGAACCCACTTTCTGCGGACTCCCTGTTTGGAGCAATAGCTGAAGCCTGAGGATGTTGGAGAGACCATGGTCCCCAATCGTAATTGTGGTCCTCCTCCCCCCCCCCGAGAGCCAAGCCAGGAGCGGAAGAGTTGCTGGGAAGCCTCCAGTGCAGTTGGTCAATGTGACGTCGGATCACACGACCATCGTCCAAGGCCACTTTGTATGACAGCGGCCCAGAGACCTTGCATACCACTGCTGTGACCCAGAGATGTCCTGGTCCATAGTTCCTTGCCCAGACCGGATCGTCCACTTGTAGTCTCCTAGGTGCCCGCGGCTGTGACACCTGTGAAGCCACCTGGTCTGGGTGCAATCTGTCCAGTGTCGTGATGAGGCGGCGACCCCAGCGGTGTTCAGCTGGGCTCTTTCCAGTAGCTGTGCAAGGTGTGGTGCAATGGCACAGAAGAAAGTCCGCTAGCCTGTGATGCCAGGTCCCGTGAGTGATCCTCTTTAAGGCATTCTTGGTTGTGTGCACCATTCGTTCAGCCTGTCCGTTAGAAGCTGGATGGAATGGTGCAGCTGTGGCATGCCGGATCATATTGGCTGGTAGGAACGCCTTGAACTCAAACGACGTGAATTGGGGCCCATTGCGGAGACAAGGACATCTGGAAGTCCATATGCGGTGAAGATCCCTCTCACCACCTGGATGGTCCTAGCAGTGGTAGTGGAGGAGACAGGCATGACCTCTAGCCACTTGGAATGGCTGTCCACGAGAATTAAGAAGAATTGCCCCTGAAAGGGCCCAACGTAGTCGATATGGACCCTCAATCATGGGGTATGAGTCTCCTCCCACCTATGAACTGGGGCCTGGGGCATCTCTGGCCTTGACTGTTGACAAACAGTACACCCGTGGACCTGGGCCTTGACGTCTTTGTCGAGCCCAGGCCACCAAACATGGCTGCGTGCTAACGCCTTCATCCGGACTATTCCCGGATGTCCCTCATGCAGAGACTGCAGGACTCTAGTCCTCAATGAGGTTGGGATTACTACCTGGCTACCCCATAGGACACACCCCTTGAAGGTGGAAATCTCGTGCTTCCTCTGCCAGAAGCTCTGGAATTCTGAGCCTGGACATGTGTCCAGACAACGCCCAGGTCAGCACATGTGTTAGCGTGTGATCGGTGGCTGTTTCTGCAGCCACGTCCCTAGCACTGAGGGGAGATTCAGGCAAGTCCTGAATAGATAGGATGTGGTTGGCAGGTGCTGGATCTGCTTCTATCTGCTGTAATGGCAACCTGTTGAGACCATCTGCATGACCTATTTCTTTGCCTGGCTTGTGAACCAGTGTATGGTCATATGCAGACAGGAAGATAGATCACCTCAGCATTCATGGGGATATTATGTGTGGGGTTTGTTTGTTTGTTGTGAACAACCCCAGCAGTGGCTTATGGTCTGTAAAGACCGTGAAGTGGCGGCCATATACGAAGTCATGGAACTTCTTTATGCCAGCCACTATGGCTAAGTCTTCCCTATCTATCTGTGCATAATTGCATTCAGCTGATGATAGGGTTCTAGAGTAGTATGCTATTGGGACTTGCATTCCATCAGCCTTCAAGTGACTTAACACAGCCCCAATCTCATAAGGGGACGCATCACAGGCAATGCACACTGGCAAGTTCTCATTGAAGTGCGCAAGGACCGCATTTGAAGAGAGCAAGGCCTTGACCTCTTTGAAGCTCTTTTCATGTGCTTGTGTCCACTGCCAAGGGGCCTGTTTGTCCAAGAGCCGGTGTAACGGCTCAGCCACTGCAGCCTTGTGAGGAAGGAATGAGTGGTAAAAATTTAGCAGTCCCAGAAAGGCCTGAAGTTCGCCCTTGGATTTGGGGCTTGGGGCCTGCTGAATTGCTTGCAGCTTGGATTCAGCAAGGTGGATGCCCTGAGCATCATCGCGGAATCTTAGAAACTCTGTGGAGGTAACCCCGATCTTGCACTTGTCTTGCTTAAGCTTCAGCCCCGCTTGGCGGAAACGTAGCAAAACGGCTCTCAGCCTTTCGGCTAAATTGTCAGCTGAGTCCCCAGCGATGAGGACATCATCAAAGTACGGGCAAACGCCAGGGATATTTCACAGCGTTTGCTCCATTATACTCTGGAAGATTCCGGGGGCCATGTTTACTCCAAATTGCAATCTTTTTACCTTGAATGCCCCCCTGTGAATTTGGGCCTCGGCCGTGTCCTCATCAACTGGCAATTGTTGATAGGCCTGAGCCAGGTCAAGCTTAGCAAAGATCTGGCCCCCCTTGAGGGAGGCTAGAATGTGACTGGCCACTGGTACTGGGTACAAATGCTGCTGCAGCGCTTTGTTAAGCGTGCACTTGTAGTCCGCACAGATTCGGACTTCACCGTTGGCCTTCAGTGGCATAACTATGGGCGTTTCCATGGACTACTGTCCACAGGCTCTAAGATACCCTGCTGAATCAGTTTATCCAGCTCTGCATCTATTTTTCCCTTTAAGGCAAAGGGCACCCTGCGTGGCTTGATTCTAATGGGGGCTATGGCTGGGTCTAGCCTCAGAGAAATAGGAGGGCCTTTCTAGGAGCCAAGTTCTGGACTAAACACATCTGCAAACTCTTTGCAGACCCCAGCCAGGCCTGTTGTTTACACGCTGTGTATTCCAGTCACCTGAATTCCCAGGGCCTCAAACCAGTCGAGTCCAAAGAGACTCATACAGTCTCCCCCAACCACAACTACATCCAGTAGCCCCTCAAAATTCCTACGCTGCACCTTGAGTGTGGCCTCCCCCTCACGTTGACTCTGGAATTTTGGAAATCTGTGAGGATGAGGTTTGAGGCCTGAGTTTCACCTGTAGGCTGCTTCTGCTGCAGACCTTGTTAAAGGTGTCTAGGGAGATGATCGATAGAGTAGACCCAGTGTCCAGCTCCATCGACAAGGGGACCCCTTGCAACTTCACGTTGATGTGAAGCTTCTTTCTAAATGGCCTGTGGACCCCCATTCTAAAAACGCTCCTACGTGATGCGCAGAAGCCCACCCTGTTCTGGCTGGGGACCCTGGTACCTTTCTAAGGCAATTCTTCTGGGTAACGTTCCTTCTGGCGACCCAAACAGACGGTGGAAATGTGGCCTTGCCTCCCACAGGCCCTGCAGGTGGCGGAGCGGAAACGGCAGTCTGTGCGGCGATGGCGGCCTCCACACCTGATGCACCGAGGGGATGATGCTGGCTGGGCCTTCCCTCCGTAAGGCCTTCTCACTGGAGTTTGATGCAGGCGGTCCACTTCTAATTCTGGATCCTGTTCGGATTCTTCATGAGCAACCTCTTGATCGACGGTGGCTGGAACTTGAGGGGGCTTGGTGAGCCGCAAGGCCTTCACAGCTCTACCTGCTGCTTCTTCGGCTGAAACTTCCCTCAGGGCATCTTGGAACGTGAGGCCTCCCTTCACGAAGAGCTTCTGCTGCAACTCCCGGCTTTGCAGGCCACAGACCAGTCGACCTCTCAGTCTCTCCTCCAAGTCTTTGAATTCGCAGGGCCTAGCTGCTTGTCGCAAGGCCGCAACAAGCTCTGTTGCAGACTCACCAGGCCTCTGGTCCCTCTGCTCGAACACGTGTTGCCAGGCAATTACTGAGAGCTTGGGTTCAAAATGCTGTCGAAGCATCCTCTTCAATTCTGTGTAGGTGATTGATTCCAGTGGTGCTGGGGTGACCAGATTCTCCGCAATCTCGAAGGTCTCTTGCCCACACACACACACAGCAGCGTGGCAGCTTTGAGGTCATCTTCACGAATTTGATTCACCCAGAGGTAGTTCTCCACCCGGGCCACGTACAAGCTCCAGCATTCTGGGTGAGCTGTGTCAAACTCTGAAAGCCGGCCTATCTTTGCCATCGTTTCAGCCCAGGAACTTCGTCCACGCCTCTTGCTGCAAGGATTGAGAAGGGGCCCCCTTTTCTGAGCTCACCTCCAGCATCTCAGTGCTGGCAGGCTAAGTCAATCTCCAGGGGCCACACTTCTCCGAGCTGCAAGCCCCCCTGTGGTGAGTCAGCTTGGCTTCTTAATCTGTTTGCCTTGCAGGCATCCCACCTTCGTTGCCAATGTTTTGTTTCAGGAAAAGAGGCATTGAGACGAAGCAACCAACGAGTTCTAACAGTTCTCCTTTATTGCAAACACCAACAGAACAGGGTTTTAAAATGGTGCGGCCCCCTTTTATAGCCCCCCTGCACAATACCTTGCTGGCCAATCATTGCAAAGGATCTTTTCCTGCCATGCGTGTGCACACAAGGCTGGGAGCAGCCTTTCTTGTCCCGGGCATCCACATGGTCTGCCCGGGCCAATCGCTGCAGCCTGTGCCTGCCGACCCAGAACATAACATGAACCATCCTTGAAATTACAACCGTTGCAGTACACTCATCGTCATGTGATTCCAATTTGGGTGCTTGACAACTGATTTGCATTTATGATGGCTGCAGTGTCCCAGGGTTATTTGATTACAATATGTGACCTTCCCAGCTGGCAAACCCAATGAGGGAAGTTGGATTTACTTAATGACTGTGTAAGTCACTTAACAATTGCATGATTTGCTTAACAACCGTGGTAAAAATGGTCATAAAATTGAGTCAGTTATGTGATGACTGGCACAAGGACTGCGTTGCTTAGCAACCAAAACTCCGGGCCTGGATGTGGTTGTAAGTCAAGGAGTGCCTGTATCTACATAACATTAGTGAAGTGCTGCACCCTACCTTAATTACTTGTGGTGTGGTGATCAGCTGTATTTCCTTACTATCGTTTGCAACAGACTAAATAGTTGGTGTCATGGTCCCATCAGACCCTGCTTTGGAGGAGGAGGAGCAGGAGTTGGAAACAGGACTGTCTGACAGGAATGGCACGTCTCCCTTGGAATGTTTGGAGAAGCCAGGAACTGAGGACAATCCAATGCCCCTCAGGCATTGAAGGAGGTGGTCGACTGGATGGAAGAACCGCCTGCCTTCACAGACACAGGGAAGGATCAGCTGCTGACAGGCAATGATACTGATAGGCAGCAGATCCCCTCTGTTGAGGAACTGCTGCCTCCCCCACTTGATCCAAGGGCACAGAGGCAAGCTCAGAGAAGGACTGTGAGACTACTCAGGAGGAGGTCATCCCAACACTCCTCACAAGGGCCACCTGGAGTGGATTAACTTAAGGAGAAGCCATGGGGAGTTAGTGTTTGCCAAGAACAATTGCTTGTTTTGGCTTACCCTGCCATGGCTTTGACTCCTGCCTTTTGCCTTTGCCTTGAAGACTGTCTTTTGTCTTCGGCCTTGATTTTGCCTGATGGACTACAGTTTGCCTCGTGTACTCGCTTAGCCAGGTGGACTGAACTTGAGACTCTGGACCT
This sequence comes from Bothrops alternatus, assembly GCA_034064705.1. NCBI lineage: Eukaryota > Metazoa > Chordata > Lepidosauria > Squamata > Viperidae > Bothrops > Bothrops alternatus. Next base: position 4,326,106 of record JARGCV010000174.1, on the reverse strand, counting down.
TGCTCTGTGACCGTGCTGCTACTCTGTGGACTTTCTTTGTAATATAGGGGCTGTTGTTTGGGGCACTGAGGATGGCTGCCTTTAAGAGTAGCATGGGGGGTTGTTGGAAGGCCATTTCTTGGAACATTTATTGAGAGCAATAGAGGCCTGCCTTGCCTTGACCACCTGGGTCATAACAGTTAGTTAGATATTTTCTCCTGCTCTTACTTGCCCTCGGGAGAAGTTAATAGCTTCCTTTTGACCAATCCCCATCATCTTCTTCTTCTTCTCACAATAGGCTGCTGTGGAGATTCCCCAGTACATTGGCATTAGCCTTTTGGTAGAAGGATCCACGGTGAAGAAGCCTCAACCTCCACTCCAAAGAAGCCCCCCTCCAGCCACTGACACCAAGAACGGCTGCAGTGCTCCACAGCAGCAAAGATTTCCTAAATCGATTCACCGGCGCAATAACCAGAGTCTTCCTCGTGCACCTACCCCATGCTGGACAGCAGCAAACAACAAGACCACAGAGCCAGGAGCTCCTGGGAAGGAGAACAAAGTTAAAGAGAAGCCCACCCCTAGCAAACTCGCTCCTTCAAGCTCGGTGAAATTTAAGCTGCCCAGCAAGCTCAAAGTAGACCCCGGTAACCGAAGAGTGCTGATGGCACACAGTATGGCTACGACAACGGTCGTAACAGGAGGTAAAGTGTCACAGCCAGCTCAGCTCTGTGCCAAATCGAGCTCTCAAGAATTGACTGCTAACCCCCAGGAGTCTACTGTCAATCATGCCAAGCTCACCAGTATGGTAGGTAGGAAGCCGGGCCTGAGGCTACATCTGCAGGAAATCCATACTGTCTCCGGTGAGCTGCCTGTTTCTCGTGCTCCCCTTTCTTCCTCCTATCCGGTGAGGCCCAAAGTGCAGGCCCGTTTGCAATGCTTAGGGCACTCCTTCATACATAACTTACCCTTGCCCTCCAAGCCTTCGTCCCCCAGGGGGGTGGCTTTAGTTTCCACGGTTGAATTCGGTGCCATTAGAGCAGCTATGATCAGAAGGCGACTGTCACAGGGAGGCAAAAACTATCCGGCACCCAAGAGCAGTTCTCCCCTCAGGCTAGTTGCTGTAGGTAAAAATCAAACTATAGGGCCTGAGCAGCTCTTCTTTGGGTCTACGCAAACAGGAAATCATGTCGCTGGGAGTTGAACTCTCCTCCTTCCCAATAAAGAATTTTTACAGAAAAAACTGGCCGAGATGTGTAATAGCAGGGTGAGCTCTAGGCCAGGGTGAATGGACAGCTGTTAGGATGACCGTCTTTGGCAGCTGTGTGAAGAGAAGAAATAAGAGTCAGGCAGGAGTCAGACAAACATGAGGAAACCAGGGACCCCATCAGGGGTGGGGAACCATGGCCCTTTTATGACTTGTGGACTTCAACTCCTGAGCCATGCTGAGCCACAAGTCATAAAAGAGTCTTAATTCCCCACCTCCAGACTACACGGTAGCTTGGAAAAAAAACAACAGGGTCACGTAGGTTTTCATAGATGAGGAACTGAGGGATGTGCCTGCATAGAAAAGCAGAGTATAAATCTTGACATAAGTAAAATAAAAATATAAATGTAAGCAGGGATGTTTCTAGTACCAAATGCAAATCAGAAATCAGTTGTTCGCTGTCCAAAAGGAAAAAAAGCTAGCCAGCATGGTGAATTGAGATAGACAGGGCCAAGCAGGTTATAGTAGTAGTGGTAGTAGTAGTAGTAGTAGTAGTAGTAGTAGTAATAATAATAATAATAATAATAATAATAATAATAAAGTTAGAAGGGACCTTGGAGGTCATCTAGTCCAACCCCCTGCTCAGGCAGGAAACCCATTTTGGACAAATGGCTGTCCAGTCTCTTCTTAAAAACTTCCAGTGCTGGAGCATTCACAGTATGCTTGTTCTGTAGTCAGACTTGGCCTCACAGTACTGTTTAGCATGTAAGGAAGATGATTTCTAATGAATATGGGTAAGAACTATGCCAGTAGGAACGGGCATTCTGGAGGGGTTTTTTTTAATGTCTAGTGTAATGCTAGGACATATAAACAGGTGCTTTCTGTTAGATTGAATAAGAGTTCTATAAAAGGGTAGAAATGGGCTTCGGACAGAGAGATAGAACAGAAGAATAAGAGCTGACAAACTTTTTATACTGCAGATGTTTTAGGTGAGGAAAAAATGGTAAGGATTGAGTGCCCTTATTTTATTAGTTTTTTTTTTAAATCACTCAGATTGATCTTGCAGTTGACATATCAAAATATTGCTTTTCAGTTTCTGGGTCGTGCATAGTTATCATCACATTTCAATACCAGTTTTTAAATTAAATGTCATGGTTCCGATTAGGGGAATACTTCAAAGAACTTCCAGGCATTGTTTACCTTAAACTTAAGTCTCTTTATTAGTACAGCACCCTTCGGCACGAACATGGTGGATGCCAAGATCTGAATTCCTCTCCCCTGAGCACATAATATTCAAACACAACTCCCTCCCTCCTCCAATTAGCAGTCATAAATCATGTTCTCCAATCAGTTTGAAGGGCAAAGTTTCCCTTCCGGTTCAACAACCGCCAAATTCTTATCTTCTCTTATTTCAAAACAGCCTTGAGATTAACATTCTTCCTCCCCCCCCATCAACTAATTCTAACTCTAAAAGTAGCCACAAGTTAAAGAAGCAAAGCTGCTTCTCCACAGGTTGTCAAAGCAAGAACATCCAATGTTAGCAGCAGTTGACATCAAACATATTTAAAACTGGCCAGATTAGACTCAAAAAGGGAGCCCTTTCTAAAAGGTACAGGGTAGCTAAGAAGCAAATTCTATCTTTGTTTAATTTTAAAAAAGCATCAACATATTTACATTTGTTGAGGATTAGAGCTTTTTTTTTTATACTTCCAGAAACGACCGTATTAAGCTTTTAGAATAGTTTTTAACATTTTAATGGTCGGCTGAAAGCTTTATTTTCAGACTCCCTTCAACCAAATTGCAAAAAGCAAGTGAAATCCTCAATTTCCATCACATTTCCCTCCAAATCCATTCTTTTAAAAATCCCCTTTATTATCCAGAACTTCTCACACATTAGAGCACATTGCTTCTAAACCTGAAACAGAGTTTTTGTTTTTTGAAACCTATTATAAAATTGTTATAAAAATATAAAGGGAAGTGTCTCTATAGAATGATCGCATGCTTTGCCTCTCTGGAACCAACGATGTTCCACTTTGTGTATTCATCCAAGGACATGAATTGAAAAGCAGGAGAGTGTTGGTATGATGAGAGCCATATTTGGCTTTTAAGTGCTATGTTGGTGGACATGCTCCATAAGGCAAAACCAAAAATTGAATTTCATCAGTGTGGTGCTTTAGATTTCATTCAAAAAGGTGCTTTAAAATATGTAGGTACCTAAATGTAAGAGCTGTCTGCAATTCTTTAGAACAAGAATGTTTTTATTGCCCTCAGAGGCACCTTTCAGAATTAAATTCAAAGTTCTGTGCAGGCTTATTAAATACAAGTAGTATGATTATTCCCACGCATTTAACAGTGGCACATTGGTATCTCATAAAACTTTTAATTCAGCAGGGATTTTTGAAAGGGCTCTGCTTAAAAGATATCGAGAGGGGGAAATTTGCAAATACCAAAACAATGTTGGAGGCAAGAACTTCAGAGAAAACCGAAACAACCCAAGAAGAACTAAGAATGCCCAGGAACCCCAAAATATTGGCTTAAATGTTACTGGGGGAAGAAGAAGATCTGAGAGTAAATTAGAGGTGTTCCTCATATACAGACCTCAACAAGGACTGGCAACTTTGTAGGCAGCAGGATTGTAAAGGGAAGAGTCATATGACCATGTAGATTTAGGATGTCAGTTTTGGCTGTGGTTGTTAAACAAATCCTCTGCAGTTGTTAAATGCAATGTCATATGTGACTTGTGACTTCCTGCCAGTTTCCCCATTGACTTTGTTTGTCAGAAGTTGGCGGTGAAAGTCGCAAATAGCCATCATGTGACTCTGGAAATCTGTGAACATCGTATACATGTGTTGCTGTGGTTGCCAAACACCTGAGTCACAATCACATGACGGGGGAACACTGCAACAGTCACAAATTTGAGGACCGGTCATAAGTCTCTTTTTTCAGCACTGTCTTAACTTTGAAAGGTCGCTGAATGGGTGGTTGGTAAGTGAGGATAACAACAACAACAACAACAACAACAATAACAACAACAACAACAACAACAACAACAATAATAATAATAATAATAAAGTTGGAAGGGATTTTGGAGGTCATCTAGTCCAACCCTCTGCTCAGGCAGGAAACCCTATACCATTTCAGAAAAATGGCTCTCCAATTACTTACATTTTGTTGTAGGATTCATTTGTTATCCCAATAATGTGTAAATGGATCCTCTAAACTAAATATCTAGTAGCCACTGATTCTTTGTGGGAAATCCCCGAGCTAAAATGACAGCTTTCGTTGTTGGCAAGAACTATCCATTTTTTATAGAAATCTGCTACCTCTATGAATGTTGTGACTGAGATCAGACTCTTTCTGGTTTGCATTCTCAAGCCCTTATGCAGCACCATCTCTGAGATACAATGATAAAAATACTACAGTTGAGTTTCAGCTGTCTGAAGCAAAAAAGCCCCCCCCTCATCTCCTCTCACAGTTATCTCACTGGGGTGTTCATCAGAAATTACTCCCTTTTTCTAGAGTTCACATAACGTTTATTAGGCTCAAGATATTTTAAACCTGCTGTTGGAAGAGCTCCTGCCCCTTAAGAAGAACCTGTGGTTTGTAATTAATATGTAATTCTGGCATGCCTTGTCTTTTGGGAGCCCCTTTGGCCCATGTGAAGGGGGTAGATGGCTCAGTGATTAAAGACACTTAGCTTGTCAGCTGGAAAGCTGTCAGCCTGGGTTTGAGATTCAAACACCATGTGAGCTCGCATACTTGCCCCAGATCCTGCCCATCTAGCAGTTTGAAAACATGCAAATGTGAGTAGATAAATAGGTACAACTTCAGTGAGAAGGTAACAGTGTTCTGTGTGCCTCGGCATATAGTCATGCTGGCCACAGGACCATAGAAATGTCCTTGGACAACATTGGCTCCTTTGGCTAAGAAATGGAGATGAGCAATGCCTTATAGAGTCAAACACAACTGGATAGGGCAGGGGTAGGCAACCTTGGCTCTTTTATGACTCGTGGACTTCAACTCCCAGACTTCCTGAGCCAGCATGGCTCAGCTTGGAAACCTCTCCCTTTCTCCTCAGCATGGCTGGCTCAGGAATTCTGGGAGTTGAAGTCCACGAGTCATAAAAGAGCCGAGGTTGCCTACCCCTGGGATAGGGGAAACCTTTATCTTTTTGGCTCATGTATGATGTTTTTCCTTCATCTCCCAGAATTATCTTTTTAGCCCCTAGAACTGCATCCCTGAACCCAGAAAGATATGTAGAATTACTTCCAAGTAGTTTCCTTCATTGTTTGTCACCGATAGACTGAATCTTGCCAAACTAAAGCAACTATTTGCAGTGCAGAATATATACTCTGTGAAGTGTTAGGGAGGAGCCTTCTTCGCTCTCTTTCTCCCAACCAAACTAAGCTTTGCTGCCCCTGCCTTCTGGGAATCTAGACTACATTCCACCACAACCCCCAAACTGGTGTCCTCCAACTATGTGGAAATGCGATGCCCAGAATTCTTGGGAATAGCCCTTTCTGGACAAAACTAGGTTGGGGGAGGGTCTCTAGAGATTTGTCTCTATAGTTTGGCAGTGGGTGTGAGTTAAACCATAATTAGTTTGGGAAGGGACATAACTTAATACTATCTACCGTCGTTCTTCAGTTGCAAACTGGAGTTGACCCAGTATGTCCCTAATTTCTGAAACTGCTCTGTAGTTTTGTGTTTTTCTTTGACTGAACAGCTGCACTGAAAGGATGTTTCACTGTTTAGAGCTATCCAGGTACTCACCGGTAAGCCCATGTGCTGTATTATTGGTTCCTCTCCAGGCCTGGCTGTTCCCTGCAGGCTCCCATGCCTCTTCTGCAGAGATGGAAAGGCTGTGGCAAATTTGCAAAGGCTGTGTTGCTGTTCCAGAGTTGGGCCTTTACTTCCTGCAACTCCCAAATTCTTCTACCGCAAAGCAGTCACCACTTGCCCGGCTCAGGTATATTGTGAATCTTTAAGTGCTCATAGGGGAGCATTCCTCTTGCCTAAGATTTCCTGATTAATCCTGCATGTCGAATAATGATGGTTTCCTCCGGCACCCCCACCTATCAAGAGAATGGCCCAAACCTATTTCCGACTACAGCCTCTTGCAAAGATGTCATCTCCCCCCACCACATGGGCAATTTTTCCTTCTCCCCATCCAGTAACCATTCATCCTTTCTTCACCCATGTGCCTAGGACCACCAGCAGCGGCCACTTCTTGTACCAGCTTTTGACAACCAGATGTCTGTCTTGCCTCGTGTGGGGGGGAAAGATTCTGAACCCGCATTGACTAATTCTACCCGGGCGGCTGATTCTGTGTCTTCATTCTGATAAACAGGGAGCAGTTGCTCTATGTGAATCGCCCTTAGGAAATTCGCTTTGCTTGGCCAAAGCCTTGTTGTTGTTTTTTTTAAGGGATTAAAGTTTTTCTTTTGAGCTGGTGCTGAGAATCTGAAAAAAATAACTGTCATTCAGAAAGGGGATTTCGGTTCCTGCTGTGGCTCTCTTCCTGTGATTGGAGAATGTTCTGAAGTTCTCATTCACTTGTCCTGGAAAATAAGTGGGGGGTTTTTTTGTGTGTGACTCCGTTCCTCCTTGACACAAAAGAAGGGAGATGACTGAAAACTGTGGGAAATTATTATGGGAAAAATAAGACTGAATTTCTCAAAAGCAAAAAAACAAAACAAAAACAAAACATCTGGGCCATTGAAGCAAAAGAAGAGGGGAAAAGAACATTCAAGATTCAGTCTACAGGCTGTGCTTGCAACAGAGGGACCAACTCAGAAAAATCCTTTGTTCTTCTAAAAACAGTTTTTAGCATTATTTAATGAATACTTTATGCAGTTTTATAGTAGTGGTGGTGGGTTTGGTGCTTTTAAACACTCTTTTAAGAGGAGACAGAAAATTATTTTGAACATCCTGCTGCAACAGTGTGCACATTTCACAATAACTGTTTGGTGCCACCCAACTTATGTGCCAACATAATCACTGACTATATGTGCCTATATATCAGTGTGCAAAGCAGCCAACTCAGTCCTCCATCTTGCCAAAATGCATCTCTCTAAATGTTTTTTCCACGGCCCTGTGTTTCCTCTTACTCACCCCCTTCCGCAGAAACCTTTGTTTTCTACTCTACTCAGTGTTCACCTTCTGTCTTACTTCCTTCAAATCCACTACACACAAACATATTTCAGCCATTTTGACGACTCTATAACAATCTGATATTCACTGCTAAGACAATGGGCATCTGCAGAGAAGGCCACTGAAGAATTGGAAACAAACACTTTTTGTCATAAAAAAAATGTTGTGGCACTCATGGGAGTATAATGGGGAAGAATAGGGCAAACCTCTGAGAATACTCTAATGTCCTTAGATGGTGTCCTTAATTCAGACTTTAGTGTTTCTCAACCTTGCTGGCTTGAAGTTGTGTGAACTTCAACTCCCAGAATTCCATGCTGGCTGTGGAATTCTGGGAGTAGAAGCCCACACAGCTTCAAGCCAGCAAGGTTGAGAAACACTGCTTTAGAGGGATGACATTAGTAGTATACGTCCTGGAAAACCATCTACAGTACTTAAAGGTGGAAAGATGACTTTCCATCTCCAGTGTCCCTGTGCCTGCCTTAACTATCCTCAAGAGTACAACCTGCTTCAATCTGGTTACTTCTGATTGGCAAGGCTGTGAGATGCTTCTATGGTGAGGCCGAAAAAAATGTTATGGAGTATGTGGAAGCACGCCCGCAGCACTCGTCTGTGATTTGGGAAAGTAGACATACCTGTTTCCAGAATACTGGGAAAAGATGTGGCTGCTTTAATGTGCTGTAGCCAAGTACAGTGGATGCATTTGATCCTGGAAGGACATACCATTTGGCTACAGCAGCACATTACCTGGGTATTATAACGTTGGATGGAAAGTTGGGAACTGGTTTGGATTGCTTCAGCTTGTTCTCTGGTGACAATGAAAGCAATTGGAGTGCCATGAAGTTTATTAAATTGTTAGCTGCAGAAAAACATTGAGAATGTGAGATGACTCACAGACTTTGGGGTATGCTAGAAATGTTTCAATAACCACTTTATTATAAATAATCATGCTTTTTACCAGGTGTCCCATAGCTTCAGTTTCGGACAGGGGTCTTCAAACTTGGCCCTTTTATGACTTGTGGACTTCAATTCCCGGAATTCCTCAGCCAGCGTGCCTGGCTGAGGAATTCTGGGAGTTGAGGTCCACAAGTCATAAAAGGGCCAAGTTTGAAGACCCCTGGTTTAGAATATGCTCCCACAAATGGAAATGCTCCACTAGAGAGAAAACACTGTCTTGGCTGGACTATAATTACCAACTTTCCATAATTCATCGTATTGGCTGGGAATGAGATTGGAGTACAACAGTATCTGAGCGCCTAATTTCCTCACTTCTGTTCTTCCTGTTACTTTCCATATTTTGAGGCACAATCTGAGGTTTATTCTTATCTAGAAAGCTCTAAACCAATAGTGAATCTCCACGCTGTCCATGAAACAGTATGTTCCTGTGCCTCAGCATATTCTTTTCCTTGATTTTCCTCCATCTGTTTTGTGTTTCCCCTTCAGAATTATTCCAACATTACTAGAACAATCTAAAGTGGTTCTTTCCCAGTCTCACTTGCCTTTCTAAACACTTCAGAGCTTTCTCAGCATCTTCTCCAGAGATCGATGCCCTTAACAGCAATTCAGACTCATTACTTTGGCGGCTTTTTCTGCTTCTATAATTGCTTTGTCTTCATATTATTGTATTTAGTCATCCTCAACATTGTAGTAAATGTCAAAATTTGTTATTTCTGTTTCAATTGGACATTTGAGCATGGAAGAAAAAATTATTGTAAACTTGCTTTCTTTTGAGCCAGTAGCTAATTTTAATTTTTGCTGGTGGATTTAGGCTTTTTTTGGGGGGGGGGTCACATGGATTTAGGTTTTTTTTGGGGGGGTCACATTTAGAATTTGGTTAATAGGACCTTTTGACTGATGTCTTCACCAAACAAACAAAGTATGGTTAAATTTTGATTTAGTTTATGTAATGCATGCTAAGATGGAATTTGAGTTTTTTCCCCCCTTTGGTTTTTTTTGGAGTAATTCATAATCTTTACTAACCAGAGCATATTCAGCCCCACTGAAGGCTTAAGAATATATCTTTTATTGCTTTTGCATGGAGAACATGACGACTTGGAGTGGAGATAAGGCCATAACCTACTCTGCGCCCTCTTGGATTATGGCTGTAACTGTGTATTTGTACTGGGTCTCCCGAGGCCTTTCTTAGACATTAAATTCATCTCTTGACTGAAGGAAACCAACTGATCATAATGGAGTACACATTTTGTATTTAAAAAGTTCCAGAAGCCATTCAGTCTACAAAATGTCCTTAGATGGGACTTGTATAGTCTTTTGCTTGTGATCTTGGTGAGATATTAACAGCCACAATGTTTAATCATGACTTTGGTGATTCCTAAGCTTAGGTTTCCAAGCACTGTAGGACTGTATCTCTCATCAGCTTAAGATCCAGGGTTAGAAATTACTAAATCAGATGGACTAATTTACTCTGGCACAAGACTGCTTCTTAAATAAATGAGTGTGAAGTTCCCACATATTCTAGCATGCTATTTCCATATAAATATTATTCCATATATTTCCTATTGGCCCTGGGACCATGCACAAAAGGAACCTGTGTCATACAGTGGGCATTTCCTCTCCCCCCCAACTCTGCTAAATTTCAGTGTTTCAAATTTTTATAAGTATGCATATTTTTTCTTAAGATGGGAAAGAATGCAGTCCAAAAATTTTATATATTTATAAATTTTATTACAATCCATAAAGTATGTATTTTAGGTAGTCAAGTATATCCTATTTTACTTTTAACATATTTACATTTAGGTCTTGTAACAGCGTGGTTTGTAAATTCTTTGTAAAACAATAAATTTTACTTTTGTAATCTACTAATCTAATCCTTCGAGAACAGTTTTAATGTTTAAAACCAACAAGTCAAAACCTTTTTCAGTGCTATCAAAAAGAAGAAAATGGGACAATCATTTATATATAAAGTAACAGAAACTGAAGCAAGCATTAGTAATGTTTTCTCCATTAGCAGCTCTTACTACAGTATGTGTGAGATAAACCTGTCTATGGTCTACATATAGAAATTTCCTAGAACAATGATTCTCAACCTTAGCAAGTTTTAAGATGTGTGGACTTTGACACCCAGAATTCTGGGAGTTGAAGTCCACAAATCTTAAACTTGCTAAGGTTGAGAAACACTGCCTTAGAACACTAGTAATTTTTAGATTAGTAATTTTTAGCCAACGATTCTTTACAGAACTACTCTTACAACTGCTTCCTCAAACATCCAGATTTATGCAAAATAAGAGATGAGGAAGCTGTGGTCTTCTGGATGTTACTGGATTCCAACATTAAGCCGATACATTTATCGACATTATATACATTCTAATTCATAATTTAAGCCACTTTCTGGATTGCAGTCATCACATTACTGTATGTGCTCATGTATAAGCCATACTGCAGATAAGCTGATCTTAAAATTTTTGTATATCTTAATTTTCATAATTGGCTTATCTGCATGTGATATATTTTATAGTGTTTTGGTTAAAAATTCAAGGGTTGACGTATCTGCAATTGGGCTCCTACATTGGTATATATGGAATATAAGGGTACTTTAAAAATAATGTTCCCACATATACTTGCAGAACCCAACCAAATTTTGGAACTGTATTTTGGCTCCCCCAATTCTTCATTTATCCAAGAATGTCTATGGGACTCTAAGATCAAGTATTTTAGATCTTCAGCCTAACAGAAGTTGCATATACTTGATATAAATTTTTTTACATATGTTGCAAACACTATATGCAAGGATAAATTTCAGTTCCTCTTTATTCTCTCAAATCTAGTGTATCTGAAGACCATATGCATGTACAACTGGAATAGGTGATTTTTTTTTTATCAAAATAAATTCTAGGTTGTACTTTTTATAGTGGATACCTGGGTACGGAGAAGAATTTGCAGATGTATTGCATTTCTTCATGTTACTGTCAGATAAATAGCTATGATCCTGATGCTCCCTTTCACTGGGGAAACGGCTCCAAAGCTCTCCCAGTACGGGTTATCATCATCAATGAGCAAAAAAAAAAAAAAAAAAAAAAAGTGCCCTTGTCCACTTTCTTGGCTGCATCAGGCCTAAGACCAGGGGTGGGATTCAAATATGTGAACAACCGGTTCTCTGTGTGGATGCCGCTTCCAGAAGTCCATTCTGGGTCTGGGCAACAAAAAATTAGCTACTGGTACAAACTGGCTGAATCCCACCACTGTCTCAGGGATAGGCAACCTTGGCTCTTTTATGACTCGTGGACTCCAACTCCCAGAATTCCTAAGCCAGCCATCCTGAGGGGAAAGGGAGAGGTTTCCAAGCTGAGCCATGCTGGCTCAGGAATTCTGGGAGTTGAAGTCCACGAGTCATAAAAGAGCCACGGTTGCCTATCCCTGGTCTAAGACAATATGTAATTTGCTGCTTCTTTTCCACTTCTGAACACAACTTATATTCCTTCTTGTAGCAGAACTTCAGAAGAAAAAAGGTAGAACTTGGTGTCCGGGATAAGGTTTGTACAGGTATGGGCGATGCTTATGAAAAATATCCAGGTACTGACTATCACACTTTAAAAGCTTTCTCACCGACTAGAAGCCAAAGATTCCAATTGTTTTTGCAGAGGAAAGCTTGTGTAAAGGAAGGTAAGCCTCTGGCCCTGCTAGCAGCCTGTGTCCAAAGTCCATACGGCAACCATGTGGTTTCCAAATTAGTCGTGTTTCTCCCTTACAAAACAGGGAGAGAAAATTTTCATGTCAGCAGAAGGCAAACTTTCAAATCACACAGACCCTTCCCACAGAATAATAATGAAGGGATAGGAGCCATGTGTTTGAATATGTCTACTTATTTTCAACTTATGAGAACTGCAAAACTTACAAACTTGCTAACGCCTGTGTTCAAGAAATTATAAAAGAGGCAAAAAAAATGAGGAACGTTAGGGGACGCTCCTGCTGTATATCTTTAGTTGAAATTTAATAATTAAAAGCCTAGGAAGAATAAACTGTGTTTTATTGCTCTCGCTCTATCGCTTGATTAATATTTGCCTTTGTACTTAATAATCACATCTAATCCAAGCAACATCAACAGAGCATATGTTAGTCACCAGGACAACACTGAAATAATTTGTATCCTGAAAACTAATTAAAATGTTTTATGAAATGCTGACATCTTGTAAGATTAGACTATTTTCAATTTTGTTATTTTTAATCTACCAACACAGCACAATAGCAGCTGAAAAAGTTACTGTTGCCTGATCTAAGTCCCTCTGAGAATATTTAAGAGTGAATTAGATACTTTTTGACATGAAAACTCTTGAGCTCCGTGCAATTGAGAACAAGGGATAAATATTTATCTGGAATCGGCAGCAACTGCCTACTATACTGTGCACCAAAGAAGTAATTTATAGGCAAAATCCTTCTGAAATTCAGAGCTCTCCTTTTCATTTTTCAATATGGTAACTCATTTGATAACTAAAAATAGTTGGAAAAGAACATTCCCCTAATTTTTCTCTGGCTGGAGGCTCAGCTTCTTCCTATCCACCTAGTACGGTGGCGAACTTATGGCACGCGTGCCAGAGGTGGCACTTAGAGCCATCTCTGTGAGCATGTGCGCCGTCACCCCAGCTCCGCCTCCTCCCATGATCCCCTCCTCATCAGCAACCCTCCCGCAGAGGAGAGTCACCCTTGGGTGCGGCCCACGCGAAGCAGCGCAGCCAAGGACATGGTAGCCGGGTAGCGGGGACAAGACTCTGCCCTTGCGCCGTCGCATGGAGATGATGCTATAGGGCACGGGCGGAGGACGTGGCCACCATGGCACTGCTGGACCGCTTGGGTGATCTGTGGCGGCCGTGGAAGTGGTGGGTGTCCCAGCGGGCAGGGAGGAGTGGGGACAGGGGTGGGTTTTGGGCACTCGGTCTCTAAAAGGTTTGCCATCACTGACCTAGCAGCATCAGCCCTAAGATAATGCATAATTTGCTTATTGCTTCTTAATATTGAAAAAATATTAATAGCAATAGCACTTAGACTTATATACCGCTTCACAGTGCTTTACAGCCCTGTCTAAGCGGTTTATAGAGTTAGCATATTGCCCCCAAGAATCTGGGTCCTCATTTTACTGACCTCAGAAGGACGGAAGGCTGAGTCAACCTTGAGCTGGTGAGACTCGAACTGCCGAAGTGCTGGCAGCCGACAGTAAGCAGTACCGCTGAGCCACCACGGCGCTTTAAGTACAATTACCTTCACACAACAGTATGTAATCTAGATATTAGGAATGCATAAATCCTAATAATAATAGGGCCTGGGTTGCTGTGACACTACCACACATAGGCATAAAGATCGATGGTTAAAAAAAAAATCAGTTCTGTGGATACAGGAACAGCTTTTAATAAAAACAAACTAACTCACAAACGTTCACTTTAAAATACCTTTTTAGCCAGATTATACCAGCCAGTTACAAAAGAGGGTTTTACTTAGAAATTTCCTTCCTATTGCACTTTTTGATAAGCTTTTTTCCCCACTATCAATCATTTGTATGCTGCCTATTCAAGCAACTCTCATGGAATGCAATATATATAGAAGCTTTAGTCTTCTGCCTAGCATGCAGACTGCCCAGGTTCGAATCCCGGAAAGGGTGAGTTCTGACTGAAGAGAGTTAAATAACTCGAAATAGCTATCTCAGAAATCCCTTATTTCTTTGTTAACAATTTTAAAAACATATATATATTTGTGCTTGCAGATGGCTCTGGGTTGAGCTGAAACAAGCAAAGGAAAGAATGATTTCTTCCTCCCATATTTGGGTTTACAGGGTGCAATCTAAAAAATAACCACTTGACACACACACACACACACACACACACACACACACACACACACACACACACACACACATATCTGAGCCTTTTTCTGAAGAAGCAAAGTTTTCTTCCGTAACCGTGGGAATTGTTCCTTGTGTGGGAGCTCTGCTGCTGGATTTTGAGGCAGCTGCATCCACTTGACTAGGCTGCCAGCAATGGATGAATTCAGACAAGTCCTTTGCATACTCTTTCACTGCGTGCTTCTCTCAGGGGGGCAGGTTAAGTCCGAGACTACGAAGGGTCTGGAGGAAGAAAGGAGGAGGGGGGGCCACTAAGAGAGTGCGGGAGGAACAGCAACCATCAGGGAGGAGAAGCTGGTGAAGGTGGAGATGAAGCTGCAAGCGAAACATCACTTGTTGCCGCAACCGGAGCTTTTGCATCACATGTTCCTCTAGAGCCTATCAAGAGGTTGGGAGAGCAAGAGAAGGAAGGGCATCATAAAGAGTTCCTCCGTCAACCCTACTTACAATCGTTATTGTAACCCTACTTACAATCGTTCTCGACCTGCGACCGTAACTGACCCCAGAATTAACGGTCGTAAGTCACTGCGGTTATTAAGTGGGCCACCATGAGACTGGGCCTGATTTTAGGACATTTTTTTTACAGCAGTTGTTAAATGAACATGATGGTTGATAAGTGAATGTATTTTACCCAATGGGCGTTTGTTTGCTTTTTTGCCAGAAAACAGAAGTGAATGCTGGAAACCAATTAAAAAAATGTTAAAAATTGTGTCCCAAAGGTTTTGCTTTTTCAAAAGGCAACTGGACTTTGGTTTTCCTTGAAGACGTTTCGCTTCTCAGCCAAGAAGCTTTTTCAGTTCTGGCTGAATGGTGCAGGATGGAAGGATTTAAATCAGACATGTCAAACACAAGACCTGGGGGCCAGATGCGGCCCGCGAAGTGGTTTCATGTGGCCCGCGAAGCCATCCTCAAAACAGTGAGGGAACGGCCCCCTCTGCCTTGGCCCTGGCCCAGGCTGGCCGGGAGCCAATGTACAATTTTCTGGTGGCCATCTTGGCACTTGCCCCGGTGGACCATGCCTTGGCACTTGCCCCGGTCCCACCCACTTCTGGCAAAGACCCTCAGATCTGTCCCACTCCTGCCCAGGCCCCCATAGGCACCCTTGACGCGAATGATGTTTAATTGGCCATGCCCACCCAGTAGGCCACACCCACTCCATCCACACCCACCCAGTAGGCTGCACCCACTCTGGCCACCCCCCCCGCCCTCCCAGGGCAATGCTGATGCGGTCCTCAGTGAAATTGAGTTTGACACCCCTGATTTAAATCATTCAGTCAGAACTGAAGAAGCTTCTTGGATGAGAAGCGAAACATCTTCAAGGAAAAACAATGTCCAGTTGCCGTTTGAAAAAGCATCTTTGGGACAACCCGTGACCTGGGTGACTGGGAATCTCCACAGACATCAAAAATTGTGTTACGAGACTCTTCATAGACATTTAGAGCAGTGTTTCTCAACCTTGACGATTTTAAGGCATGTGGACTTCAACTTCCAGAATTCCACAGCCAGCATTGCTGGCTGTGGAATTCTGGGAGTTGAAGTCCACATGCCTTAAAATCGTCAAGGTTGAGAAACACTGATTTAGAGAAACAGCATCCTGAGACCTCTGTATACCTCATCAGCTCTATATGGACATCACCTTATATTTCAGTTCTTGGAAAGCATCCTCACTTTAAGTATTAGTAATTAATATTACTAATATTACTAATATTAGTCAAAATTGTTTTATATATATGTTGTGAGCCGCTCTGAGTCCTCGGAGAGGAGCGGCATACAAATCCGAATAAAATAAATAAATAAATTAGACTGCACGATGGTGCTGCTAACTGATCTTAGCAGCCAAGTTACTGAAAGGAAAACAGTATGCCAACTTATAAGCATGTAAAAATGAAATGGGAAAACAAAAATGGAAGCCTCTTATAGCTACAGGAGTGAGCCTGTTTTTCAACTAACTTGGCAGCTTCTCTGACAGCTGCTCTCCAATCAACTCTGATCAACTACCGTATCTGAACTGTTTGAGCAAATAACCAGGGACAGAAGCTGGGCCTGTCTCCATAAAAAGCATCCCGTGTTCTGCCATTAAGCTACTCCCTTCCCCAAACATCACTTCTAAAGTTATAAAAGTTCTTATTATTTCCTGCCTTTTATCTATACAGCACTTAAGGTAAACAATCTAAATTATTATCAGCTAACATGCAATTACCTTTATTAGTGGTGCAATTCAAAAAAGACATGGTTGGAAGGTACAGGCTTAATTCCTTTATTGAAAATGGAAGGAGAAATAAATTTATTTCTGGAAGAAAGGCACTCCGTTTGCCTGCAGCTGACCAAGGAGAAGCTCCTTTCTCATATATCTCACAACTGGGCCTCTGAGAGTACAGGCAACTTTAACAGTATTTATCACTTTATTTATAGCCACAAAATATACAAACAAAATAAGACTGAGGTTCAGACCAAATCTTGTTACCGTCTCTAAAGAATTTCAGAATGTGGATGGAAGCCAATGTTAATGCAATTTGTCACTTTGGAGAAACAGTCTCAAAGGTGCTTTTTCATTAGGCAACTGTATTTCCTTGAAGATGTTTCGCTTCTCATCCAAGAAGCTTAGAATGGAATGGAATGGAATAGAATAACAAGAGTTGGAAGGGACCTTGAAGGTCATCTAGTGCAACCCCCCACCCAAGCAGGAGACCCTATATCATTTCTAACAGATGGGAGTCCAATCTCTTCTTGAAAGCCCCCAGTGATGAAGCTCCCACAACTTCTGAAGGCAAGCTGTTCCATTAGTTCAGGGGTTCTCAACCTTGGCAACTTTAAGACTTGTGGACTTCAACTCCCAGAATTCCTCAGCCAGCAAAGCTGGCTGAGGAATTCTGGGAGTTGAAGTCCACAAGTCTTAAAGTTGCCAAGGTTGAGAACCCCTGCATTAGTTCATAGGTTTTAGCCTCCAGTTCCCTAATCATCCCCTCTGCACTCTTTCTAGAGTCTCAACATCTTTTTATAGTGTGGAGACCAAAACTGGATGCAGTATTCTAGGTGTCGTCTTACTAAGGCTTCTTCAGTTCTGACTGAATGGTGCAGGATGGAAAGATTTCAATCAGTCAGTCAAGAATGAAGAAGCTTCTTGGATGAGAAGCGAAACATCTTCAAGGAAAAACAAAGTCCAGTTGCCTATTGAAAAAGCACCTTTGGGACAACCCATGACCTGGATGATTGGGAATCTCTATAGACATCAAAAATTGTGGCTCTGTGAGGGCGGGATGCTGCAAATGGCTATTCGGCGAGTCAGTGGCCAAGTAACCAAAATGCAATCCCATGATGGCGTTTGCAATGTCCCACGCTCACGTGACACTGTTTCATGATGGCTTTGTCAAAAAACAGCACTTATTTCTGGCTTTCGGCAAAACTATAACCGTAGCAAAACTTTGGTTCGCTTAAAGACCTCGGATTCATTTAACAACCACTACAAAATTCCATAAAATTGGGTCGGTCACACATCTCACCCATTTTATGACCGTCACATCATACCACCGTTAAGGGCCAGGCTCCATTACAGTGGTATGCTGAGGACTACCTGCGTTAGAACGTCTCTACGTGTTTCAAACTCCAGGACCAGCATCCATTTTTGCAATTTGGTACCTGTGTCCGAGGCGGACTCTGCTCAGCGGGCAAGAGAAAGGGTTCTCCAAGAACTGTTCCCACCCGAGGGGAATACACGTGATCTCCCAGCACCGGGCTCAGGATCAACGTCAGGTGTACTTGCAGCTGGTTCCGAAAGGCTGCGATAGAGAATATAAGAGAAGAAGAGTGACAATCTAGAGCCTGGCTATTTCCACCAAGAAACATCAGCTCCAATTCCAATGGTTTGGCAGGACCTGCTAAGCTTTTTTTTTAAAAAAAGGGATTTATAATAGGGTCTACACCAGGGGTTCTCAATCTTGGCAACTTTAAGACTTGTGGACTTCAACTTCCAGAATTCCTCAGCCAGCTTTGCTGGCTGAGGAATTCTGGGAGTTGAAGTCCACAAGTCTTAAAGTTGCCAAGGTTGAGAACCCCTGGTCTACATACACGGCATCCAAAAATAGGATAAAACAAAAACAATAACACGTCCTCACTCTATCCCAGTGATGGTGAACTTTTTAGAGACTGAGTGCCCAAACTGCAACCCAAAACCCACTTATGTATCGTCAGGTGCTGGGTGGGCGTGGCCCATTGGGTGGGCGTGGTTGCAGTGGTAAGGGCAAACTGGGTGGGACTAAAAAGTTCAATCAATCAATTCCAACTTTGCGACATTTTTTTCCCCGCGAGAAGTTGAAATTGATTGATTGAACCTTTTTTTTTTTTGCACACGGCAGCGGAGGGCTAAAGCGCAAAGGTTTTATAAAACCCAGCTGAAGGCCTAGGACTGGGGCGATGGTGCGCATGCCCACACAGAGGGCTCTGCATGCCACCTGTGGCACACGTGCCGTAGGTTCGCCAACACGGCTCTATCCCAATCCTCTGCCCAAAAATATGATAATCTACACTGGGAGAAAAAAAGCACTCAAAAGGTCAAGGCTTAATTACATGGGGTTTTTCCCCCCCAGCATGCATTTTGCAAAGTGTTTGGAAATAAGCAAGAGAAAACAACAAAGGGATGGAACATAGGAAAAAAACACAGGAAGAATAAGAGCAGGTAATTTGGGGTGGAGCTGTAAGAGGAAGGGCAAAGAAACAGCATTAAAACGAGAGACAGAAAACAGAAACTAAGTGGTACCGGAAAAATGTTAACAGTCAACTTCCCAGAGAAGCCCCATCCTCTATATAAATGAGGACATTATCAAATTCCATTTAGTTTGTGGGAAATCAGGTAAAAATAACAAGTTTCTGTACAATTATGAGACTCAGAACTTGATTCCTAAGTTTCTTTACTTGTTCTTTTTTTTTTATATAAAAATTCTTTTATTAAAACCATTAACATTGAACATAAAAACATATTATGCAGCAATCATCATGACACCTGGTGTACAATACTAAGTATTAGTCTTTGAAAACGTCTGAGTTAGTAAGCCTTTTTCCCCCACTCCTCGTGTCTAGCCTCAACTATACTCCTGTTACATTTTATTTTGATTGGTGTTTCCCCTATCTGTTTCAATATTAATGTGACTCAGAACTTGATTCCTAAGTTTCTTTACTTGTTCTTTTTTTTTTTTTTTAAATTATAAAAATTCTTTTATTAAGAACAATCAGCATTGGACATAAAAAGGTCATAAATGCCAAACTGCTCGACTTATGACCGTTCAAGATTACAATGGCCTCAAAAAGGGTGCTTTACAGCCCATAAAGCAGGCGTCATAAAAATGTTACTCCCCACCTTGTGGTCATGTGACCTGAACAATTTCTGGTGCTTGGCAACCAGCTGCCAAGCACCCTCCAATCACGTGACTGCCATCTGCAATCTTCTCGGGAGGCAGGGAACATTGCAAGCAGAGAGGATGGGGGTGAACTGAAATCCTTCTGTGGGCTACAGGAACTGAACTGAAATCAGCCAGCCGAAAATCCATGCACGGAGGGGAGAGAAAATCCTAAAGATTTCAGCTCTGTTCCTGCAGCTCGACGAAGGATTTGCCTTCTGTGCACAGAGGGGAGGGAAACTCTCTTAGTGGGTTGCAGGAACATTTGTGAACAAAAGGGCTGCCTGCCAGGAGGATTTCAGTTTCGTACTTGACGAAGGATTTGCCTTCTGTGCACAGAGGGGAGGGAAACTCTCTTAGTGGGTTGCAGGAACATTTGTGAACAAAAGGGCTGCCTGCCAGGAGGATTTCAGTTTCGTACAGAACTGAATTCCTCCTGGCAGGCATATCATTTTGCTCTATCTGCTTAACAATGCAGGAGATTGCTTAATGACTGCTATCAGAGTGCTGGGATTGTGGTTGCCAAGCAAGGCAGTCATGTGGGCATCTGGCTTAAGAACCATTTTGTTCAGTGACTGAGACTGGGAATTGCAACCAGGAACTTGATCACTAAGCAATCCAGTCATAAGGGACATGGTCACGCAGCCGTGCCAACTTATAGTCCTGTTGCTGCCATTAAGTGAATCCTGTCACTGACTTTGGTTGTCAGAAGTCAGCAGGGAAGTGGGCAAATAGCGATGACATCATAATTTCGAGCTGGTTGCCGAGAGCCCAAATGGCAATCATGTAACTGCAGCGCATTCAGGACCATTATCACTTCTAAGGGTGACTGAATGAGTGGTTATTAAACGAGGACTACGTGTAATCCACTTTTCAGGATAGTTGAATTGCCCACTTTGGGCTGTTGTTCCCTTAGGCGTCCTCTGCTCTACTCAGGCTTTGTAACTCACTTGTCACTGGCTGCAGCTGCAAAAGGGCACAGCCCTCCTTTGAGTCCAGCACTTTGTAGTAGGTCAGTGTCTTTTTTACCTCCTTCATTTGCAGGCTCTTACGAGAAGGGGAAGCCTCTGGCACTACCTGTAATCCAGAGACACATCGGCATTAGCACACGCTCTGACCACCTGTTAAGCACAAAGGATCAAAAGCAAACGGTATGCTCCAGCCCAGAAGAATTATTATTCAAGCCTATACACAAGAATATACTCAACTAACGGTCAGCACTAAACTGGTGCTAGATAAGAGTCAATAGAACCCTTTTGGGGGGGAGGGGCTAGATTTGGATCTCTTATGGCGATGCAAGGATTCCAAACTGATGGTACGTTTAATTCCACCCTCCCCAGTTCTGCTTGCTCTTCTCCCACATCACCTAACTAAATCTGGCAATGCAGTCAGCTGGCAATTCAAATAGTTCTTTTATTGCTCCACTTTGTCCCCAGATGCTCCCATGTTTGCTGGCAAGCCTCCAACCACAGAATGCACCCCCCCTTCAGCCGACTCTGGCTGAAAGTAGGTTCAAATGCAGTCTGATTAGCATAAGAAAGTATTCAAGGCCATAGAGATAACAAGGAAGAAAACATAAACTTAACGAGTCTGTTTGAATCCAAGCTTGCCTGAGCAGTTTTTAAAAGAGAGAATCCGAAATACAGTGCGATAGTCAAAGTTTCCAGGTTTCCAAACAGAAGTCACAGATCAGCAGCAATACACAACACTCCAAGGAATCAGCGTTTGTTCCCGACAAATGCCCCTCCCCACAGCATCTCCTTAAATCTTAATCTCCAGGTGTTCCTTGTGGAGAAGGGCAGGACGCTCTCCTCCCCAGTACTTGAGCCTGCCTGCGGTGTTCCCTCCTTCTCTCCACTCTCCAAGCTCTAGGTTCAGGTGGGGGTGGCCCTTGCTCATCGCCTGAACTCTACCTCTCCTGTTCCTATCCTGAAAGGCCCTGGCCTGCCTCGGCCTGTTCTTCCTCACTTTCCTCTGAAGCCCTGGATACCTCTCCCTCGGCCTCCATAGGGTCCCGTTTCAATTCATTTTCCTCTGCAGATTCAGGCTCAGACGGAGGCATGACACTGCCCATGGCAGGAAGTGTAATCCCAGATTGGCAATACTGGGATTCTCCTGAATCTGTCACCCTCCCTGTCCAGAACAGCCACTAGAAGCCTCCCAGGACCGCAATCTAAAGCTCCTCCATCCCTACCCCCAGTCAGGTATCCCTGCCCTTACCAGATCAAAGCCATCAATGTCCACCAGCTTGAGGCCTGTATGAATTTCTCCTTCTGTAGCTACTGGAATCCTGGTAGTAACAGCACTGCAAGAAGAAGGATATCGGGCAATGCTTTGGAAGTAATAAGTGTACTTGGATTGCAAATTTTCCAACTAAGAAAATTAGTGATTCCACACTTTCCCATCCATCCCCCAAACAGGAAAACAATAGAAAATGTTTTCTTACCAGTAAGTAGCAACTGGATCTTTTTTCTTCTTACGCTGACTATAAAAATCTTGGATATATCGGGTGGTATTTGGGCAACTTGACAGCAGAACAAGCCCAGAACCTTCCCTACAAAAATGCAAAGTTTTTTTTAAAAAAACATCCATCTGTTCTTTAACAGGAGCTATTAATAAATCTCACTGAATGGACAAACTAAGGATTTGTTTGAGACCACTCAACTAATTTATAGTCATGATAGGATCTGAACTTTGGACATTTTCCATTCTAAAATGCAGCCTGAGTTTACATCGTATCAGGAGTCATGGCTGGCTTAGCCCATAATTCTGGGTAATCATATAACTGGCTTGAATATACTAATCAAATCAGACAAACTCGACTTATACCCAGTTAAGCCCATAATTGTGATGCAATGGTCATTAAGTGGGTCACCATGTGACATACCCAATTTTATGACCCTTTTTGTAGCAATCAGTAAGTCAGCGGTTCTCAAACTATGGGTCGCGACCCCATTTGGGGTCAAATGACCGTTTCGCGGGGGTCGCCGGACACCGCGGCCTGCCATTTTTCTTGCCCGTCGCGCGCGCCGCGCATGTGCGGTTCGGCCTGTCGCGCGCGCCACGCATGCGCGATTCGGCCTGTCATGCGCGCCGCGCATGCGCGGTTCGGCCCGCCGCACGCAGCGCATGCGCGGTTTGGCCCGTCGCGTCGCGCATGCGCGGTTCAGGCAGTTGCGCGCGTCGCGCATGCGCGGATCGGCCCGTCACGCGTGCGTCGCGCATGCGCGGATCAGCCCGTCGCATGCGCATATCGGCCTGTCGCGCACGCGCGCGGGGCGCAGGTCGGGGTTGCGCTGCGCATGGGCGGGGCAAGTGGGGTCTCAACCTGAAAAAGGTTGAGAACCACTGCAGTAAGTGAATGCAATGGGATTAAGCAAATATGATACCGTGTTTGCCCAAAATTAAGACCCGGTCTTATTTTTTTTTTTTTTTGCCTCCAAAAGAGGCACCAGGTCTTAATTTTGGAGAATGTCTTACCTTAGGACCACCACAGCCAGGCTTCCCATATCCCACACCTGTTGCGCCGCTGCTTGACTTCTTCTGTGGTTGCTTGCTGCCACTTGTGGCCAGACGCCATGTGGCACATTGTGCTGTTGCCGCTACTCCTGGCAGGAGGCTGCATGGTGCTATGCGCCATTTTTGCTACTCGCGGCAGGATGCTGCATGACTCTTTGGGCTGTTTCTGCTGCTCGCGGCAGGACGTCACATGGTGCTTTGCGCCGTTTCTGCTACCGGCAGCAGAAACGGCCCAAAGAGTCACGCAGCATCCTGCCTGGAGGAGCAGATATGGCGCAAAGCACCATGTGGCGTTCTGCCAAGAGCAGAGGAAATGACCCAAAGCTCTGTGCGGTTTTTTGCTGCAAGCAGCAAAAATGGCACACAACACCATGCGGCATCCTGCTATGAGAAGCAACGGCCCGAAGCACTGTGCAACCTCCTGCCGCGGGTGGTGGCACTGGCGTGATGAGCCATGCAGCTTGACAAGTGTTGGGGTGTGGGAGGCCTGGCTGTGGTGGGCCTACCGGTAAGGTAAGCGGCTGTGGGGCGTGTGGGCCAGCTTCACCCCTCCCATCCCCGCCCTATCCTGATTTTTAGGCGTGTGCCTCGCCCCAAACTAGGGCTTATTTTTGGAGTAGGGCTTATATTAGGCCCACCTCCCAAAATCAAGCTAGGGCTTACTTTTTGGCTGGGACTTACTTTTGGGGAAACACGGTAGTTATTAAGTAATCCCATTGTTTCTATCCGGCATTTTTTTACTAGAAAAACACCAGTTTACATGCTGGCTGGGAAATTCTGGGAGTTTGAAGTCCACAAGTCCTAAAGCTGCCAAGGTTGGAGACTCCTGATTAAGGACATCATATGATGGCCTACGAAGAAGCAACATTGTTTTTACAATTAAGCAGGCTAGATGATGGAAGGTAAGTAGTATGTGCACATATTAAATCATGATATCCTGACTTAGCTTTCATCTATCATGTTTACATTTCCCCTGGAATTAGGATTCAGCTACTTACTTTTCTGGAGCTTTGATCACCTGGAGATCTTGTGGGAGATTTAGATTCTGGCTTAGCTGTGGCAGAACAGATTGCAAAGTCAGGTCTTCTGGCTTGCCTGTTGGAGGAAGAGAGAGCCTATCAATGGCACACATTCTGACCAAATCTCATTCACCACTCCTTCATCTGTAAGAGTTCTTTTTCCCTTACTACTGGAGGTCTGTTTGTCCTCCAGATTAAAATTAATATCAGTTCCCAATTTATTTGGAGAAAAAAACCTGTTATCTTCACATTTCTCCTAAATTATTTACAGAACAGTGCTAAACAGCCGATGTGCAAATACCTTCACTGATTTATAAAGAAGGCTTCATCATTTCACGTATAAGAAAAGTATCCAAGGCAGCTATCCCATACCCCATTCAGTCACAGGACTGCATACCTGATACAGGGATACCGCAAGGTTTGTTAATGGCCACAAGTGTACCTGAAATACAAAATTGAAAGGACAAAATGACAATGAGTTCAAAACAATTCCAGAACAGGCTTACAGATTACTCCACAATTCAAAACAATGGTATACTGGGATTGTATAATTCACAGGTTACGGTGGGTTGGCTTTGGGGGAGTAGCTATGGCTATTTTATTACACTTCACAATTCTTGTGTTCATTCCTTTCTTCCCATTTTCTTTTAAAATCAGGGGAAGGAGAAAGAGAATATATAGACATTTGAAAAAGGTACAAAGTAACTTAAGTTGCAGTCTCTGCCAGTTTCCTATATAGGCTGTCCCAGCGACCGGTTAGGGCGCATAGGGTTGGCCTCCTGCGGGTCCCGTCTGTTAGACAGTGTCGTCTGGCAGGGCCTAGGGCTAGGGCCTTCTCTGTTGCTGCCCCAGCCCTCTGGAACCAGCTTCCCTCAGAGGTTCGTACTGCTCCCTCCCTCCTGGCCTTCCGGAAAGCGCTAAAGACACATTTATGCTGACAGGCTTGGGGCATATGAGCTGTGCTCTGCCCCTCGGCCCTAAGAGTGTCCCGCCATCAACGGCTGTGAGTTGAATGTGTTTGTATGTTGTGTGAATGATATTAATTTTTAAATTTTAAATTAATTGTGTTTTTTTTAATTGTGTTGTTGTTGTGAGACGCCCCGAGTCTTGGGAGAGGGGCGGCATATAAATTAAATTAATAAAATAAATAAATAAATAAATAAATTACAATTGGGCCTGACAAATTAGTCGTTAAGCAAAACAATTGCTAAAATGAAATCGCCTCTGTGCAAATGATTTTACTTCAACTTTTTTCTGCTGTACAGTTCTGTGAAGGTCATAAAGGCAAGGCTTGGTCCTAAAGTTACTTTTTCCATCACTGTGGCAGCTGTGAATGATGCTAAACGAGGACTGCCTGTTATCAGCAGAAAGGATTCCATGGCAAATGCCCACGAATGACATCAATATCTACGTCTATTTCTTTCTTCAACAATAAAAACCACTTTTTATATTCCATTGCAAAGTTTAGAATCCTGCCAGTCCAAATATACATACAGGTAGTCCTCGACTTACAACCATTCGTTTAGTGACTGTTCAAAGTTACAAAGTGAGCACTGAAAAAGCGACTTACATACAGCAGGACCGTTTTCCACACTTAACGAGAGTTACAACATTCCCACGGTCACGTGATCAAAATTCAGATGCTTGGCAACTGGTTCATATTTATGAGGACTGCAGTGTGTCCTGGGATCATGTGATCAGCTCTTGTGACCTTCTGAGAAGCAAAATCTATGGGGAATGGGGGTCAAGGGAAAGGGAGGGTTTTGCCTTCTCTTTCTGCTCAAGATCCCCATGTACAATTGGTGGGCCACTGTGTGACACAGAATGCTGGACTCGATGGGCTTTGGCCTGATTCAGCATGGCTCTTCTTATGTTCTTATGTTCTTATAACTGTGTTATTAGCTTAACAACTGCAGTGATTCACTTAACCACGGGGGCAAGGAAAGTCGCAAAATAGGATCAAAGCTTACTTAACAACTGCTTTGCTTAGCAACAGAAATTTTGGGCTCAACTGTGGTCATAAATTGAGGATTAACTGTATACGAGATTCAACATACTGAACTAGTTTGCTCAACCACGGTTCATTTACTCAATAAACCATACTGGTTGAGATCACACGACACAGTAAACCAAGATCAAGCCACATTATAGCTTAGCATCTTTAAACTAGGTCATATCCCTCCAATAGTCTTAAACAGACCTGGGTGCCACCAAACAGGAAGCAGCTTCCTAATCAAGTATTGTAGCATATTAAAGGCTTGATAAAAATCCAGTTGCCCTACTGGAGCCAAGCAGATGTTTCTGGGAAAAGGACAAAGCCAATGTGAAGGCAAAAGTTTGCTGCTCCTTAGCTGCTGGGGATTCATTTGGGATATTACATGAAGGTCCTGCCCCCTCCTTTGCCCGTTCAAATCTCCTGCCCTTCAGTTTCAATGTTTGCCCATACATTCCAGGACAAGGATGATTGATCAGGCCTTCCAAATTTTGTTGGGGTCTACTCACCATAAGCCTCAGCTGGCACAGTTAACTGAGGATGATAGGAATTTGAATTCAGCAATATCTGCAGGGTTCCCTACCATTGACTCAAGAATTATGAGAGAACGTACGTACCATCCGCATGTACTATAGATGCTTCCAGTAGTTTCAGCAACGAATCAGGCTCCAGTGGCTTTAATGGTTTCAAGTAGTTTATTTTACTGGGTGTTTCTCTCATTGACTTGTCTAATTTTTTTAGCTTCAGCAAGTGATACCTAAGCCAAATGAAAATTGTTTAAAAAACCCACTTGTATTCTAAGCCAGCTATTATCTTCATATTCATTCTCTTTTTTCCAATATTTTTTTTTTTATCTAGATCAGGAGTCTTCAAACTTGACCCTTTTAGGACTTGTGGACTTCAACTCCCAGAATTCCTCAGCCAGGCACGCTGGCTGAGGAATTCTGGGAGTTGCAGTCCACAAGTCCTAAAAGGGCCAAGTTTGAAGACCCCTGATCTAGATGAATACCTTACCACCATCATTCTTGGCAGTTAACGACTGGAACTCATCAAAAGTTTCACAAAATGTAATGAGGGGGAAACCTGTGGCAGCCTAGATGTTGCTGTATAGCAATGAGTGTTTCGAACTGCAGAGCAGCAATCTCCAAAGAATCACTACTTCCTTCATTGTATATAAGAGATCAAGTGAATGGATAACAATAGCAATAGCACTTAGACTTATATATCGCTCCATAGAGCTTTACAGCCCTCTCTAAGTGGTTTCCAGAGTCAGCATATTGCCCCCAACAATCTGGGCCCTCATTTTACCGACCTTGGAAGGCTGAGTCAACCTTGAGCAGGTCAGGATTGAACTCCTGGCAGTCAGCAGTGAATCAGCCTGCAATACTGCATTCTAACAATGCCTGGAGGGGAGAGGCATTTTAATGGGAACACAGTAAATCAGGGGTCTTCAAACTTGGCCCTTTTATGACTTGTGGACTTCAACTCCCAGAATTCCTCAGCCAGCATGCCATAAAAGGGCCAAGTTTGAAGACCCCTGCAGTAAATGAATAAGAACTACTCTAAAGGATCATTCCATACTAATTTTGAAACAAAGTTGGCGTCATTGACTTCCTCTGTCTCTAAATTCTCACAGGGCAGCTAGATGTTTTATATGAAGCTTGGCTGAAAAAATGAGCTTTCTAAACATGAACAAATTTTAGAAACATCCAGGCTTAGAACTGGAAGCTGAGGTAAATACATACGGATTTGCTCTTCTCTCTTCAATTTCAAACCAGGTAATAAGAATGGGCTATCTATAAATGAAATAGCCATTCTTGTATTTCAATGTATTTCTAAGAAAATTTGAAATACAACTACAGGCATTCAATACTTTCCTTGCTCAACTCCCATGGATTTCATTCATGAATTTATTTGGAGAGGCAGATAAAAGTAGCTCAAGGTAAACAGCTTCTCATTTAGAAACCCGGAGAAGGAAAAAAAACTATCCTGCACATCGATGTTTCTCAACCTTGGTAACTAGAAGATGTGTGGACTTCAACTCACAGAATTCCCCACATAACTGGCTGGGGAATTCTGGGAACTGAAGTCCACACATCTTCAAGCTACCAAGGCTGAGAAACATCGATGTACATGCTTACAGGTCCAGACGAAGCCCGAAAGACAGCTGGCTTGAATTGTCTCTCGGCTTCTTTTCCTCTAATAGGAGAACTTCCAGTCATTCTGGAGGTATCTCTGCAAGTTCCTCTTTGCGAGAAATGCAGGCAAGGGATGTCCCCACTGACAAAGCGTACTTCATCCCTTGCGGCATTTCTTGCCCGCATGTTGGTTTATGGAATTCACTTCCAGAAGGGGTCGTGACAGCTGTCAGCCTTGACAGCTTCAAGGCAGGGCTAGATAGATTCATGGATGCCAAGTGTATCGGTGGTTATTAAAACGGATGTCCATGTGCC
Source organism: Bothrops alternatus (assembly GCA_034064705.1). Classification (NCBI taxonomy): domain Eukaryota; kingdom Metazoa; phylum Chordata; class Lepidosauria; order Squamata; family Viperidae; genus Bothrops; species Bothrops alternatus. The sequence goes on along the minus strand of JARGCV010000174.1, from coordinate 4,297,552 downwards.
GCCTCTATGTTGGTTGAGGCAGGCAGGATTCCCTTGGGTACCATTTGTTGGGGGTCAAGGGAAAGGGAGGGTTTTGCCTTCTCTTTCTGCTCAAGATCCCCATGTACAATTGGTGGGCCACTGTGTGACACAGAATGCTGGACTCGATGGGCTTTGGCCTGATTCAGCATGGCTCTTCTTATGTTCTTATGAGTCATGCTTGTTGAGCTTCTTCTGCCTGGAGATTCTCAGTCATTTAGGTCCTGGCAACAAGAAAGTCCACTTGCCTCCTTTGGAACAACCATGACCTGGATGACGGAGAATCTCCACAGACATTTAGCTATGCGCTTTTGGATGAAGCCGCTCCAAATGGTACAGGAGTATGAAAGGATTTCCAGAAAACGTTGCAGACTACAGGAACCATTGGCGCTTCAGTTTGAGATGCAGACCACACAGCCTGTGCCACTCTTCACAGTGAAGGGACACAGGGCAGTAAACGTCCTGCAGCCAAGAAGGCTCCACACACATTTGCACTACTCGGGTAACCCCGAGGGCACAAATAAACTTCCAAATGGCCTCAACGACTCTCTAAAACAGGGGTTCTCAACCTTGGCAACTTTAAGTCTTAAAGTTGCCAAGGTTGAGAACCCCTGCTCTAAAAGGATCCAAATGATCAGCTGTCTGCAAGGAGTATAAATCCTTCCATTTCCCCCCTATCCAGTCAGAGCTGAAGAAGCTTCTTGGATGAGAAGCAAAATGTCTTCAAAAGAAAAAACAAGAAAGTCCAGTTGGTCTCTTGAAAAAGCACCTTTGGGGCGTTCTGCCTGTCACCACACAGACAGAAGCCCCGGCAGAAGAAGGCGAGTTAAGATGCTAATGCATGGGTCTTCAAACTTGGCCCTTTTATGACTTGTGGACTTCAACTCCCAGAATTCCTCAGCCAGCGTACCTGGCTGAGGAATTCTGGGAGTTGAAGTCCACAGGTCATAAAAGGGCCAAATTTGAAGACCCCTGTGCTGTAATGGAAACTGACCGATTTTCTTACCAAGCAGGCGGGGTGCTGAAATGCGCGCGCAGCCTTCCGCGCGCGCAGACCACGTGGCGGAGGCTGATCCTGAACATCCCGAGCGCGCGGCGAACAGCCCGGAAGCATCTACTGGACGGTAGACACACGTACGACGACTGCCTGCCTCACCTGTTAGAGTCACGGTCGCTGCTGGGAGATGTAGTTTCCTGCGAGAGAGCAAATGCCGTATAGCACCGCCTCTTTTTCCCTGTTAAAAAAACAAACAAACCAGGAAGACCCGCCCGTCCGAGGAACAGAACAGCCACTGGCTGAAGTACCAATGCGCGGGAGGCGGCGCTCCAAAAACACCACGTTAGCATATGCTAACGCATGCGCTCTTTGCCTTGGCGGTCGCTTTCTGCCCTTCCTGAAGATGGCTTCGCGCGCGGGACCTCGAGCCACGGGAACCGATGGCAGCGACTTCCGGCACCGGGAGCGCGTGGCCCAGCATTACCAAATGAGGTGGGGTGGGGTTGCGCTCATGCACCCATTAGGAAGCCAATTTCCCCCCTCCTCCCCGTCTTTAAACCTGCATGTTGCAGCATCGGGAGCTGCCTCTTTCCTGCCTGCCCTGTCTGATCCGTGCTCTGCAACCGACTCGACAGGACGATTGTCGTTGACTGCTCCTACCGATCATTGAATTGGTGGTTTCCTCTAAAATGAGTCATTTAGTGCATTTCTCCCCCCCCCACCCTTTGATATAAGCTCCTTTCCCCAAAGATAAAAGTCGGGAGATAGCATGCTGCTCGATTGTATTTGAATAATGATGTTAAATACTGCATTCATTTTTCCTTAGATTGCATTCTTTGGTGGCTTGTCTTCTACGGCATAAGCCTCTGACCGAAGGAACTGGGTTGTTTTAATTGAGGATATCTGCAAAAATACACAGCAGGTAGCGGTGGCAGCATTTAGCTGAGGTGATAAGAGCTAAACAGGATTAGTACTTGAGTGGAAATTCACCAGGATCTCTCCCTGAGCTGTAGAGGAGCCTGAGAAGTTGAAAAGCTTTCTAGAAGAAATAGTAGCCAAACATTCGCTTATTGCCCAGATAATGTACCTCTGAGGTCAGTCAGATTTGATTTGCCTGGAGGATGACTTCATCTATAATTAAGAGGCTCTTGCAAGGTTTGAATGAGAAATGCCCTTGTTAAACCAACGAAGCCAATTCTCTAGATCTAAAAGAAGTTTATTGGGAGAAGAAAACACCTAGACAGACTTTCAAATGGAACAAATCCATTCAATCCAGCTAACTTAATGTCTTCATTTTCATCACATTTTTGATACTTATTTCAGAGAGGTTGGCTGGAGAAAGAATCTGGGCCCTCTGCTTCGAAGTTAAGCAAGCCTTCCTTTTTTCTTGGGCATTGTCCTCTGCTTTTTGGAGTAGAGAAGATCATTGTCTTAAAGTATCTTTATATGTAAACACAGGTTTTAGCAGGATTATTGTTTTATGCAAGTCACTTTCAACTCATGGCAACTTTCTGGAAGAGTACCTACTGTCTTGGCAACCATTTTTGATGTCAAGGGTTCTCCGATGTCATGAGTTTGGCCAACCGATCAATGTATTATTTGGTACTTATGCCCAAATTATTTACTCATTTATTACATTTTTATCCTGCCTTTATCACTTTATAAGTATCTCAAGGTGGAGAACTTATATAATGCGCCTTCCTCCTCCTGTTTTCCCCGCAACAACAACCCTCTGAGCTGAGTTGGGCTGAGACAGAGTGATTGATCAAGTCACCCAATCAGCTTTCATGCCTAAGGCAGAAATAGAACCCAACACTTTAACCACTATGGGTTGCTAGTTGATTGATAAAGGAATTGACTTAGTTTTTACTAGTGGCTGAAAAAAGAGGTAAACAGAAAACAAAAGGCAGATTCTATTTTTCCAGACCTTTACCATGTTGTTGACTTATCAGATGTTTGAATGGGCACTGTTCTACCATGTAAGAGATTTGTCATAAGTTCCTTGTGACATAGGTGCCAGAAGGTGGTGGGCAGGGGTGGAGTTGAATTTAATGTGGTTTAAGTAAATAACTGTGTACAGCTGTCTTGTGGTAATTTAGCTGTTGAAGCTTTTTCCATTGCAACATCATTAGGTTGGGAAAAACAGTCACTGAATGTTTGCTTGTTATGCAATGATAAAAGCCCTGGGGCTTTGGGAGAAAAATATTTCTCATGAATGCCTCTTGACCTTTCTCGCAGAACAGCTTTTCTCAGGCTAGGACTGCTTTGCCTCAAGGAAGCAAAAGTCTCATGTAGTTCAGAAGTGGGTAATGAAGCACCCACTGGTGCTTTTTCTTAATAGCCGCCAGGTTATCTGCAGTAGCTGGATATATTTTTTTTGAAGATTATTTTAAATGAAATAAAGGGAAGCCCCCATTGAAAATAAGTACCAACTTTATTTATACAGATAGTCCTTGACTTACAACCACAATTGAGCCCCATTTTCTAAGCAAGACAATTGCTAACTGAGTTCTCCCCCATTTTACAAACTTTCCTGCCACAATTGTTAAGTGAACCACTGCAATTGTTAAGGTAGAGTCAGGCTTGTCCCAGCTAGATTCTAGGAAAGAACAACACTCCATTTGGTTGAAGCAATAGGCTCTTTTACTAAGCATTGGTGGTTGCAGCAAAAACAGACTAGAATTAAAATTCACACACAAAAGTTTACAAACTTTTCTTCTTCATCCCGGCCCTCCCCCCCTTGACTGGTTCACCTTCAGCCAGTGATGTGTCACATAGGTGTTTTGAGTATTGCTGGGATGTTTGGTGCAATCCCCATTCCTTTCTTAGGATTCGTGGCCTTAAAGACTGGAACAGGCTGGTTTCTTGCACCTCTGGTTGCCCTCAATCTGTCATCACCCCTTCTCTTTTGGTCTTCTCTACCCCATCCATTTCCTCTCCTTTCCCCCACCACTTAGCAGTTGATGGCAGGATGCCAACGAGGAGCCAAGCAGAAGATGGCTGATCTGACAGGTAGTAACAGCTATTAAGTGAATCTGGCTTCCTCAATGACTTTACTTAGTCAGAAGGTCACAAAAGGTGATCACATGATCCCAGGACACTGTAACCATCATAAATACATGCCTGTTGCCAAGCATCCAAATTTTGATCTCATGACCACAGGGACGCTGCAAAGGTCATGTGAAAAGCGGCCATACATCACTTTTTTCCAGTGCCATTGTAACTTTGAACGGTCACTAAACAAATGGTTGTTAAGTCGAGGACTATCTGGGCTTAGGTTTTTGTACTGGAGCTCAAGGAGACATACAAAATATTCCCGTCTTCCATCCCCACCCCAACAACTCTATAAGGTAGGCCCTGGTTGAGAGAGAATGCATTGGAATGTATATCTCTTCAGTTGTCATCCAGCACCTTAAGCATTACACCACACTGGCTGTCATGTTCAAACAGATATTTACAAAGATGCCTATGAATTCTTTTCACGGTTTCAGAAAATGAATATGGTTAGATGGTATCCTCACGTTATGGCGGTAAGGGAGCCTGCCCACCACAGTCATAAATCGGGCCACCCACATGGGCAGTTGTCATTAAGCAAATGAATGGCTCACTATCGACCAGTTTTGCCCCAAACGAAGTAACTGCAGGTTTTTGGCAAAGCTGCTGTAAAACATGGTTATATGACTGCGGGATGCTGCAAATAGCCATAAAGGCAGGCCGGTTGCCAAGCGCCCAAAGTGTGATCATGTGACCACGAGGGTTGTGTGCGGCCATCAGAAATTCCAATCCTGGTCGTAAGTGCCCTCAGAGGTCCAGCATAACACTGAATGGTCACTAATCAACTGGTCGTAAGTTGATGAATACCTGTGTTTGGAAGTGTGTTGGCTACAATTAAAAAGGACAAAATGAAGCTGACTGGATAGAAAGCATCCATGGAGACTAGGGGAGGTTGTAGAGGGCAACATCACAACTTAGTTTTCAATGAAACTTAAATGAATTTTTCTCGTTGCCCTTGATTAAGTCCATTATAGTAGCCATTTTGTGAAAGTTCTTTCAGAGTTCCAAATGTGTATCCAGTGACTGTAAATATGTGCTTATCCTGCCATGTCATGCCATTCCTACAGTATGGATCCATGAGTGACATGAGGGCAGAGACTTAATACCATTCCCGATTCATTTCATCTCTTACCCATAGAAGTTGAGCTTCCTGATTCAACCATTCCAGGAGGCCATTGGGTTTGGAAGGCTGCCCTGATTTTTGTTTCATTTTTTTAAACTCTCTGACTCCTTTTAGCAGAGGATCAAACTCACCATTCCTCCTTGCGTCTTTTCTCTGCTTTCCACAGCGTCTCTCTCAAGTCTGAGATTAAGAAGTTGATCTACATACAGGTGGCCCTGTGGCTGTTGGTGGCAGCACAGATGTGCGTTGCTCACTTCAAACTTCTGCCCCATGACAAGGTGGCCATGCCTTACCAATGGGAGTACCCCTACTTGCTCAGCATCATCCCTTCCCTCTTTGGCCTCTTCTCCTTTCCCCGAAACAACATCAGCTACCTGGTGATTTCCATGATCAGCACTGGCCTCTTCTCGGTGGCGCCTCTCATCTACGGCAGCATGGAGATGTTCCCGATGGCTCAGCAGCTCTACCGCCATGGCAAAGCCTACCGTTTCATCTTTGGTTTCTCTGCAGTCTCTGTCATGTATTTGTTGATAGTGGTGGCAGTGCAAGTTCATGGCTGGCAACTTTATTACAGCAAAAAGCTCTTGGACTCCTGGTTTACCAGCACTCAGGAGAAGAAGAAGAAGAAGTAAAGGGGTTGGGACTGCATGCACCAACACTCGCTTGGATGGAGGGGTGGGGAGGAGGGAGAGGTCCCCTGAAGGAGAGGTACATAGTGCTCTTGGGGTTTCTCTCACATTCATACTGAGCAAATGGGAGATCCAGGGGTTCCAGCTGCTTGATTGAACTTTGAACCAGGCTTGGTTGTTTTTCCAGCTGGTGTGACTTACATGGGAGCTATGGGCTTGGGTAGTCCTGCTTTGGAAGGGATTTAGGGGATCATCCTTCCAAAGGAGGCAACTGACACCCTTTAGAGATATGCTTTCCTCGCTTGACTTAGGCAGATGAAACTTGGAGTCTCCTGTTGGTTTGAATAAACCAATACTGAGCTATGCCACATGCACTTTAAAAGATTCACTTGTGCACTATCTTGAATTACGCTGTGAAAAATTGGATCCTAGTAGGAATAAGAAAACAGCACACAGCGAGGCCAGGAAACCAACCTACCTACCTACTTACTTACCTACCTTCCTTCCTCCCTCCCTCCCTCATTCCTTTCTTCCTTCACTCCCACTCCAGAATATTATAGGATCCAACCCTGTCAAGAGATGTTGTGTGTGGTCATACTCCCAGGAGTAGCTACCCTGGTGGTAAGAGCTGCCACCCGGTTTTACTCTTTCTCCAGCCCAGGGGACTGGTACATGCCAAGCACTGAGGCCTCCTCTGCTGAATTACCTCTCAGCTTAACTTGCCTTCTTTCCCTGTAACCAGCCCATCCATGTTCCAGAGACTCTTGGCCTTTTCTACAATCTGTCTAGGTGTTCCAGGAATGGCTGCCGCTGCCCATCTTTGCTCTCGTGCTTGTGAACCAAATAAAGTGCTATCTTAAAAGTCTTGCTCCAAGATCTTTTGTGGACTGGAAGTGGGTGGGTGGGTGGGTGGGTGGTGGTGGGCAGTTGATAGCGGTTATATCAGTGTTTCTCAACCTGGGTCAGTTTAAGATGTGTGGACTTCCAACTTCCAGAATTCCCCAGCCAGCACAGCTGGCTGAGGAATTCTGGGAGTTCAAGTCCTTCCTTCTGAAAAGTGACCCAGGTTGAGAAACAGTGACTTATATGCAGAATGTCGTTCTTCCACTCTAGCTCCCTAGCGGATGGCCTTTAATGGAGGAGAATATTCGTAGCTCAGGGTTGACATGAAGGGTCCTTGGTGCCCTCTGAGCTTGCTTGTTTTCTCGCAGGCATTTCATTATTCAAACTAGGTAACATCATCAGTGCTAGTAAAGAGTGCAGTTTGCTGTCATTTTATATTCTGGTAGCTTGCCCTGTCGTTATTGGTGGGGATGGTCTTAGAGATTCTTTGGTTGGGCTGCCTATTTTTGGCTCTTTAGCAGTTTTTTTATTATTTATTTATTTATTTATTTATTTATTTATTTATTTATTACTTAGATTTCTATGCCGCCCTATTTCAAGACCTCAGGGCGGCTCACAACATAAAATGATTGGGGTATTGTTTATTTGATTGCTGGTCGGATGGAATTAATCTGTGCTGATCTGGGTGCTGATTGCTGGTGGAGAGGTGTTGGGCCTTTTTGTTCCTTTTTGGGCTTTGTGATCGTCCCTTTTGCATAGTCTAGAGATGTTAATGTCTGTGTGTCTACCGGTATTGATGACTGACTTGTCAGAGTGGCAGGCTTCTAGAAATTCTAGAAAACTTGTGCTTGTTGAAATGTCCTCTTGTCTCTGACCGATAGTATGTCTTTTCTTTTCTTTTTTTTTTTTAAAAATTCTTTTATTAAAACCATTAACATTGAACATAAAAACATATTATGCAGCAATCATCATGACTCCTGGTATACAATACTAAGTATTAGTCCTTGAAAACGTCTGAGTTAGTAAGCCTTTTTCCCCCCACTCCCCGTGTCTAGCCTCAACTATACTCCTGTTACATTTTATTTTGATTGGTGTTTCCCCTATCCGTTTCAATATTAATGTGGTCAACATTAAACATAAGATCCTATTGCTAAGCAATCATCCTAGAACATAGCATACAACATTAGGTATTAATCTTTGTAAACATCTGTTTTAGTAAACGTTCTTCCCTCCTCCCTTACATCTTCAAGTATACTCCGAATACATTTTGTTTGGTTGGTATTTCTCCTATATATGGTCTATCTACTGTATCTAGTCTATCGCACACTGTGTGTTTGCGCCTCTGAGTTGACTTCATCCCATTACTAGTGCAATCCTCCACGGTCCCCAACCCGAGATCCTGAGGTAAAAGTTTCATATCCTGAGGTAGAGATTCAGTCTACTTTAACAATATTAAGGCAAACAACGTTAGTCATAAGGTTATGTTAAGAGGCATTAGTTATAGAACATATACATTCAACGTTGGGTGTTAGTTTTTGTATACATCTGATTTGTTAGCCCTTCATCCCTCCTCCCATCGATCCTTAGATGTCTTTTCTTTTTTATCCCACTGCTCATTCTTTTCCGTTTCCTTAAAAAGTAGAATAAACTGGCCTCGCTATTGAGCCTGCCTCCATCAAAATGTTTCCACCCCACCAGTAGGAACCAATAGATATTGTCTTGCTCTAGTTCTACTATACTTTGATTGGCTTGTCTCATTTGGGCACATTATGTAACCTTTTAAGCAAGAAAATGTGTGTTCCCTTGCTCCGTTTTAGCCCCTCCATCCCCTTCCATCAATCCTGTGATATGCTGGGTGTGAGCAGAAAGACTTGGTCAAAATGAGGCATTCCAAACACTAGAAAATTATTATCTTAACTATTCTTCTAATTGGTGCAATTTTCTAATTTCTATTTTCAAATACTGTATTAGGAAGGTAACCAAATTCCACTTTGCTCTCAGTACTAATTTTTTTTTTAAGTGGGCCACTTGCTGCTGCTTCTTTCTGCTTTATTTTTCCAACAAATTTAGGGCTGCTCAATCATTCCACTGTAAGACCTTAATCCTGTCAAGAAAATGAATTAGCTCCCTTGTAACAGGTACATTTGAACCACAGAATGGGATGAAATCTCCTAGAAGGTCATCTGTTTTGAACTCCTTGAAGTAGGGCATCCTGAACTAGAGTATCCAAATAAATAAAGACCTCTATCGAAGAAAAGCTCACCAGCCTCCAAAGTCATTAAGAAGTCAAAATGTTCCTCGTGTTCAAGGGAAATCTAAGTTAAATCTGCTTCTAGTCAAGTTCAACTGCTCATTTCAAGAGCTCACCCCTGTATTTCCTTGATTGTCTTGAAGGAGATATTTGCCATTGCTCTTTCCTGGGAAGTTATTTTCACTTATCAGCCTAGCTTACAACCCATCCAGGTATTAAACTATGGTCTAATTTTCTTTGTTGTTGTTGTTTTGGTGCCTTTGAGTCATTACTGAGTCCTGGCAACCACCTGAACTCGTCCCCGCAGTTATCCTGGCAAGGTTTCAGAAGTTGCCTCCATCTGGGGTTGAGAGAGAAGGCTTCATGCCTACTCAACCGTCCCACAACCCACAATTTTTATCCTGATGCTTTAATCATTACAACAAATTGGCTCTTTGATTTATGAAACCAGCCACGGCCAGCTATTTGCAGCTATTTAAATACAGATTGGGAGAAAAAAAAATCATAGGCTAGCAGATTTTAGAAAACTGATAGTTGTTAATGATAAAGAGAATTCTGTAGTACATGATCTAAACAGGATGTTTATTCCTGGAATGTTGTGCCATAATGCTAAGAAAGTGGCAGGCATTTACAACAAGAAAAGCCACATTTTTCGTCTACTAAAATAATTTAAAATAGCATGAGAAAAACCGGGCAAATTAAGCAAAATTTTTGCTTGGTCTTTGGTTGGACCTAGGATGTAAAGAATCTGCTCCAGCTGGCTCTTACACGTTTTGATACGCCCAAGTTAACTCTTGCTAGCCACCCTTTCCAGAGGTTAGTTTTTCCATGCCTACTTTGGGTAGTGCAGCTTCAGTATATAAGATAAGATAACCTTTATTGTCATTTTTACTGTAAGTAGTAAACTGGCCTACATTAAAAATGAAATCCTGTAGCCTGCTCTCAAAAGAAAGTATATATTTACCCATACACATACATAACACACATATACACATGCTATATAAATATAATAATAACAATAATAAAGTTGGAAGGGACCTTGGAGGTCTTCTAGTCCAACCCCCTGCTCAGGCAGGAAACCCTATGCCCTTTCAGACAAATGGCTGTCCAGTCTCTTCTTAAAAACTTCCAGTGTTGGAGCATTCACAACTTCTGGAGGCAGGTTGTTCCACTGATTAATTGTTCTAACTATCAGGAAATTTCTCCTTAGTTCTAGGTTGCTTCTCTCCTTGATTAGTTTCCACCCTTTGCTTCTTGTCCTGCCTTCAGGCGCTTTGGAGAATAGCTTGACTCCCTCTTCTTTGTGGCAACCCCTGAGATATTGGAACACTGCTATCATGTCACCCTTAGTCCTTTTCTTCATTAAAGTAGACATATCCAGTTCCAGCAACCATTCTTTATATGTTTTAGCCTCCAGTCCCTTATATATATACCTACACTCATATATATATATACACACATACATATATACATACATATATATATATATATACACATACATATATATATACACACACACATACACACACATAAATATTAATGTTAAATATTAATCAAATATTTAATACATAGCAGAAAAAGGAAACTTGAGAGTTCACATGGTTGATGCTATATGGAACAAAACTGTGACTGAATTGGATGTTCTGTTTTGGATACTGTGATGCCTCCTCCCAGAAGGTAACAAGGAAAACAGGTTGTGAAGAGGATGTGTAGGGTCCCAGACAATCCTGCGGACCCTGCTCAAGCATCCCTTATATTCCACGTCCTGGATAGAAGGAAGTGGGAACTACCAATAATCACTTCTGCCATCCTCACCACTCTCTGCACCGCCTTCCTGTCCGAAGCAGTAATGCTTCCAAACCAGACAGTAATGCCATATGACAAGATGCTCTCTATCGTCCCTCTGTAAAAAGTGTTAAGAAGAGGGGAAGGGCGATGTACTTTTCTCATGCAACCCTGTCTTGCTTAGCAATGGAAATGTTGGGCTCAGTTGTAGTTGTAAGTCTAGGACAAGCAAATCCAGAAATACTGAAAATATACATGGGGACGCAATGGCTCGGTGCTTAAAGATGCTGAGCTTGTCATCTGGAAAGTTGAGAGCCTAGATTCGAGACCCGAGCACTGTGTGACAGGGTGAGCTCCCATTGCTTGTCCCAGCTCCTGCCCACCTAGCAGTTCAAAAGCATGAAAATGTGAGTAGATAAATAGATACCACTTTGGGAGGAAGGCAACAGTATTCCATTTGCCTCTGCTTATAGTCATGCTGGCCACATGACCATGGAAAAGGGTCTTCGGACAGCGCTGGCTCTTTTGGCTAAGAAATGGAACTGAATGCTGCCCCCTAGAGTCAGACACGACTGGCTTGGCCCTTTTATGACTTGTGGACTTCAACTCCCAGAATTCCTCAGCCAGCATGCCTGGCTGAGGAATTCTGGGAGTTGAAGTCCACAAGTCATAAAAGGGCCAACTTTGAAGACCCCTGGGATAGGGGAAACCTTTATCTTCATACATGGACTTTACCGGTATCATATTGCCTATAAAAGGGAGAGAGGCTGTTTGAGTCAGTACAAATTTTTTGTTGTTTTTTCTTTTTGGCCTGTTTGATGTATGTGTGAAAACAATATTGTCCAACAATAAACCGGAATTTTATTTTGCTGAGTTGTTTTAACGAAAAAACAAAAAACAAAAAAAACCCTAACTTCTAAAATAGTTCACACAAGAGGGAGCTCTTGATTGATTTTTTTTTAAAGTTTCTTACAGCAAGCAAGTATAAATTAGTACTTTGGCAAGCACAGATTAAGTGCGGCAAATGGCTTTCATTCTGCACCTAAAATACATGAAGAGCAGCGAAAGGCTGGGAGGAAAGTACAGGAGGAAAGCAAATTAATCTGTCCTCCTTTTCAAACAGAACCTGGCCCAGGGTTTCCCAAACTTTTTCTCTCTCTCTCTCTCTCGGGGCCCCTTCTCACTTTCAAAAATTATGGACAGCTCCAAGAGAGCTTTTCTTTATATGCGTTATATTTATCAATATTACTGTGAAATATTAAAATTAATATTGTGCAATATTGACTATACTGTAAATTATGGTAATACAATAAATAATGTATTTATTGGTATTGTTACTATGATTATTATTCCTCTGTTGCTTTGCATGTAAACTGATAGCTTTTGCTGACAAATTCCTTGTGTGTCTAATCATACTTGTCCAATAATGTTCTATTCTATTCTATTCTATTCTATTCTATTCTATTCTATTCTATTCTATTCTATTCTATTCTATTCTATATTCTATTCTATTCTATTCTATATTCTATTCTATATTCTATTCTGTTCTATCCTATCCTATCCTATCCTATCCTATCCTATCCTATCCTATCCTTTTCCTATTCCTATTCCTAATCCTATTCCTATTCATTCCAGCATCTGTTGCAACTACCCACAATTTCTGATGCAATTTTAATATTGTATTATTTTTCAACATAAGCTGGCTAATCATTTTGATTCGGGGGGGGCACACTTTAAGAAATACTGCCTTGTTTTCTCCTTTGGCTTCTAAGGTGTGTTGGCCCTATAATAAAAGTTTGAACTCCTTATTAGGCAAACTGCTTTCCAGTTTGGACTGGAAAGAGACTGCTAAGGGCCTCTGGTATCATTCCTTATATGCTCCCAGGTACAGTATTACGCCCTAAGATAGACCAGACTAAGAAAACAATGTCATGTAGGTCAGGACTACTTTTATTATAACAGCTACAAGTAGCAGAGCCTTGAAAGTCTGAATGTATCGAAAAATTTGCATCTTTCACTACTTGGGAGAATTGCTGCCGTGAAAATGAACATCTTACCTAAAATGATATTCCTGTTTCAGAACATCCCAATCCAATTAGACAAGAAATTTTTTAAGGAGTTAAATAAAATAACCTTAGAATTTGTGTGGTCCGGTAAGAAGGCAAGAATAAAATTAAAGGCTTTACAGGATGCCAAAGAAAGGGGAGGTTTAGGTTTCTCAGATTGGGAGCTATATTACCAAGCAGAGGCCCTAACTTGGATTAGAGACTGGATAACCTTAGAAAATAAAAGATGTCTACATTTAGAGGGTTATGATCTCCAGCAGGGCTGGCATGCTCATATATGGATGGGGCAAAGTAGAAATCATCAATATTTTTTAAGACATAAGGTTCAGCAAGAATTAATAAAAAGCTGGAATTTAGTTAAATTTCGATATTACACAAAGATTCCGGCTTGGCTATCACCATTGGAGGCAGTCACTTATCCCAATTTGTATAGGAAAGATAAGGCTATTATATACAAAGACATTTTGACAGAAGAAGGTTATTTAAAACAAAAACAAGAGCTAAAACAACAAGGAATAGACTTGGAGTGGTGGTTTTATCTTCAGATACAAGCTAAATATGTGAAGGATAAGCAAGAATGGGGTATTAATAGACAAGATACGGGGTTAGACAAGATACTGCTAGGCCCAGATAAAAAACAAATAAAAGAATATTTATAAATATCTGTTGTAACATAAACTATATGAGGAGTAGGTTAAAGAAACAACGGTGAAGTGGGCAATAGATTTAGGATATAATATAAATATGGATCAATGGCAGCAACTATGGGAGCGAAATAATAAAATCACTTTAGCAACATCATATAAAAATATTTGTATAAAATGATTTACAGATGGCACCTTCCTCCGGCCAGACTAGCTAAAATGTATAAAGGATACTCTGCTACATGTTGGAAATGTAAAAAAAGAAAAGGGCACCTTTTTTCATATATGGTGGACATGTAGAGAAGCACAGGTGTATTGGCGTATGGTCTGGGAATGGATAATAGAAATGACTAGCCAAAACATTCTATACAAACCTGAGGCATTATTATTAGGAATACTAGAGAAAAATGTAAATAAAGAGGACACATATCTAATCATTCATGTGGCTACGGCGGCAAGGATTTTATTTGCTCAAAAATGGAAAACAATGGAAATACCAAGTGAGGAAGATCTAATAAAGAAAATTATGTTTTGCGCAGAATTAGATAGGTTAACTAAAAAATTAAAAAACCAGGAAGACACAGAATTTTATTTGATATAGAACAAATTTTATAGATGGAGGGGAAAAAAGATAAAAGATCACAAATGATAAGACAAAATAAAAAATAGAGATTAGAAATGTATAGTTTATATATAGATAAGTAATATGTAAATAATGTATAATATGGCCTGAGATGTCTGTCAAACATCATTTACCATGTTCAATGTTTTTAATCCTTTCTTTTGTATTCAATAAAAAACTTTAAAAAAAATGAAAAAGAAAGAAAGTCCTCCCTTTATCTCTGTTTAAAGAAGTGAGTTTGACTGAAATGTTTCCCCAAGTTACTTTCTAGGCCCAGACTCAGGCACCTCTTATCTGTCTCTTGCTTTGCCCTGTTAACTCTTGTCCTTCAGGGCCATTCCCTTTGTCCTCTGTGGGGAGTTTGCTCTTTTCAGCAGAAGAGGTCATTGGGCTATATTACCTGATGTGTGAGCATGCACCCATTTCATAGCTGAGAATCTGAATTTATACCTAAACGGCAAAGCCGAAAGTCAGTGATTCAAATCTGCATTTGCTATTGTCACGTCATATGGATACAGTGATCATATGTCTTTTACTGCAGATAGTAAAACTTAACGACCGTAATTAAAGACGGTTGTAAGTCATGCGGGTTGTTTCAGTGGATGGCCCCATAACCATGATGGATTTTACAGCCTTTTTTTTGCATGGACATTAAGTAAATGCCAAGGTCATTAAGTGAATCCATTTGCCCAACATAGGTGCTTTTTGCCAGAAGCCAGAAGTAGATGATGTTTTTTGGCAAAAAAAAAAGGCACTAAATGAATGGTTACAAGTTACAAGTCTTTATTCTTGTTCCTATATTCTTGTTCCTACCTGTATATATACAAGATGGAAAGAAAAAACTGTCTTCCTGAAATTTTAATCAAATTAATTCTAATTAGTGTCAGCAGTGCTGGGATGAACCAACCAGAGATTTGATTCTTGTCTTTATTCTTGTTCCTATATTCTTCTGATAAGAATATTGTAAGTGCTGCTCATATAGTGTATGTCATGGTTCCGATAGATGAAACTCTTCAAAAGAACTTCAAGGCATTGTTTACCTTAAATAATTTTTTTATTTGAGAAACAACGGCACTACATAGTTATAACCAGAAACTAAATTCCCCTCCCCTGGATGCAAAGTAACAAAGTGCAATTCCCTTCTCCAATAAACAGTCATAAATCACATTCCCCAATTAGCTTGAAGCACAGGCTTTCTCCCCAGCTCTCCAGCCTGCCAAAACACTAACAGCTCTGGACCCAATGTCCTTGGGTTCCCTTGATTAAGTTATTATTGTTATGACTAGCTGGACTCTCATCCCTATTTCCCCCTCCCAGCAGCAACTAATTCTAAAAGCAATAGAGAAAATGGCTGCATTTCTATCTGTTGTCAAAGCAAAAACATCAGATGTTAGCAGTGTTGACAGTGTATGTCAAGTATCCTGCAACAAGGAACTCTAGTAATACACTCTTCAAAGTTACAGCAGCATCGCAAAAAATGATTTGTGATTGTTTTTCACACTTAGGACCATTGCAGCATCCCCATGGCCACGTGATCAAAATTTGGATGCTTGGCAACTGGCATGTATTTGTGACGGTTGCAGTGTCCCGGGTTCATGTGACCGTCTTTTGTGACTTTCTGACAAGCAAAGTGAATGGGGAAGCCAGATTCACTTAACAACCGTGTATCTTCACAACTGCAGTGATTCACTTAACAACTGTGGTAAGAAAGTTCATAAGGGCAAGACAGGGCAAAAGTCAATACCTGCCTTGCTTAGCAGCAGACATTTTGGGCTCAATTGAGGTCATAAGTGGAGGACTACCTGAAATGCCAAAGATTATTATAAAAATGATAGCTGATTAGCTATGGTCCCAAGCATAGTAAGATTATATTAATGTTGAAATCATCATAACATAATTTATTTTTATTTTGACTGTAGAGTAATATAAAAAATATAAAATTGCAATCATTTTAAGAATAAGAATTTAACATATAGACTAAAAAAATTAATAACAGAATATTAATACAAAACTCTTTAACACTGAGATCTAACTATAATAATTATAATTACTATTCATGTTAGAACTATAGTTGCCTTTACTCTTTATATTAGAAATATAAAGGCTAAGGTAAAATAAATGAAAAAAAATGACTAAAAACAGTAGCAGATCACATATGTATGCAACATAGTCACCCTTCATAGATCTCATGACTTAAGAAATTCCTTGTTGCCATAAACATGCTATATAAAATTACAAAAAACAGAATGTAGCGTTGTTGTTGTTAGTTGCAAAGTCGTATCTGACCCATTGCGACCCCACGGACGTTTCTCCAAGCCTTCCTGTCCTCTACCATTTTCTGGAGTCCATTTAAGCTCACACCTACTGCTTCAGTGACTCCATCCAGCCACCTCATTCTCTGTTGTCCTCTTCTTCTATTGCCCTCAATCTTTCCCAGCATTAGGCCCTTCTCCAGTGAGTCCTTCCTTCTCATTAGGTGGCCAAAGTACTTGAGTTTCAACTTCAGGATCTGGCCTTCTAAAGAGCAGTCAGAGTTGATCTCCTCTAGGACTGACTGGTTTGATCACCTTGCAGTCCAGGGGACTCGCAGGAGTCTTCTCCAGCACCACAGTTCAAAGGCCTCAATTCTTTTGCACTCAACCTTTCTTATGGTCCATCTTTCACAGCCATACATTGCAACTGGGAAAACCATGGCCTTGACTAGAATGTAGCATATGGAATAACAAATCAGTAATAAAGTTATTGAGAGCTAGTTTATTGTTAAGGTACCAGGCTAGAAACTGGGAGACCATGAGTTCTAATCCCACCTTAGGCACAAAGTCAACTGAGTTACTTTGGGTGTTAGGAGGGAGAAGATGGCAAACCACTTTCTGAAAAGCAGTTTTGCTAGGAAAACTGCAGGTAGTCTCCGAGAATTGGACACAACTGAACAGGAAAAAGAAACCAAAAACAAAGTTATTACACTTACACATATTTCCCTGGAGATTTTTATGCATTCCAGAATTGTGGCTTTCACACCAACTATCTAAGATACATTATAGTAGGTCTTGTTGAATTGCTATAAACTACCCAATCATTTCTCAATTTATTCTTTTTCCTCTCTTCATCTCAATCCTTTCCCATTAGCTCATCTTAATAAACTGCAGAGCTTAAAAAAAAGACTTGTAAAAGTACGACTTTTAAATAAATTGACCATGTTTGTCCATTTGACTATAATTAACCTTCCTTTTAGTACGGCTAACCAATTGTTCTTTTCTCTTTCTTGTTAATATGCTTAAGGAAATTCTTCACCCTACCAAGCTTTTATAAAATCAAACCATAACTGCTAAAAATGCTGACTTTCACAAATGTCAGCTCCATGTATTATTTAATTTTAGGATGAAATCCTAAAAAGCACAGTACTGCATTTCTGGGGCAAAACTGTACATTCTCTTCACAGCTAGAGTCAAGAAAAAATGTACATTTAAGATGACAATGAAAGAAGAAAATGAAAAGCAAGCTATATATATATATATATTATTAATTTTTTTTCATGAACATATGTTAATTTTTCTCATCAACAAGTTGTCTGGAGTTTGCTATGCTAATACATGTTCAATTCCTAATCCTTCATTCTTTTCTCTAACCAAGAATAACATAAATTCCAAATTTGATAGTAGTCTGTATCTTCTTTGTCTTTCAACCTCATAGTTAATCTGTCCATCTCTGCACATTCCAATATTTTCCTGATTATTTCTTCCTCTGATGGCAGTCCTTCATTCTTCCAGTATTGTGCAAAAATTATTCTTGCTGCTGTAGTGATGTGTAAAATTAAATATAATTTCTTCTTATTAGTCTTTTCAGGCATAATGCCTAGTAAAAAAAAGTTCAGATTTAAAATCGACTTGTTCGCCCACATATGTATATTTTTCCAATAAGCCTTTGCCTTACCACATGTCCACCAAGTGTGATAGTACGTGCCTATGTTAATGTTGACACAATACTTTGGCAACCTATAAGAGTTTTATTAGCTCCTTGAAGCTGCAAATTGACATCATGAAATCTCTTGAAAATATTTGCCAAATAAAAGGCATCATTCTTTACAGTTTTTAACTGTTGACATAGATTGGTCTCATTATTACTTTCAAAAAATTGTATGACGCTATCATATAATGCTACAAAACGAGCCAAAGATGTACCCTTTGACAGCCACCGAACTTCTGTGTGCAAAAGTAACGTAATAAAATCTTCATTATTGTTCTGGCAAAGCTGTTGAAACATTCTATCATTTTTGCATTGGATTTGATCTTGTTTATGGCTCGAATTATTATAGTTAATGATGAATGGAGACTTGTACTTAGATGTTTTCCTGCAAGATGTTGTCTGTGCACCACACAATGAATACATAAAACATTTGGCACTTCTTCCTTCAAATAAGCAACAAATCCACGATAGCGACCTACCATTGATGGTGCTCCATCAGTAGCTCATGCAACAATATTATTCAAAGGAATATTATTTTTTGTAAAGTATGATTTCACAGTAGTAAATATAGATAATCCTCTTGTATCTGTAATGAGATTTATTGCGAATAGCATTTCTTCTCGTAATATATTGTTTTCATCAAAATAATGTACATATGCCATCAATAAAGCATTATTATCTGCAATGGTAGACTTGTCCAATTGCATGGAAAATGAAGAGTTTTGGAGAATACTTATCAGGTTTTTTTTCAACATTAACTGCCATTTCTTCAATTTGTCACTTTACTGTGCTATCGCTTAGGGGCAACATTTTTAAAATTTCAGGTATATCCTGATGCAGTACTGTTGAGATAAATTCTTTTATAGAGGGTATTATTACAGTTTCTCCAATATTATAGCTTTTACCACTTTTTGCAATTAATTGTGAAATGCGATAAGCGGCAATTAATCCATCTTCGTTCGCTGCATGTTGTTTCTTAAATGATGCAACGATTGTTGAACGATTTTGAAATTTTTTATATATTTCCTGAAAATATTCAATGGGCTTGTCCTTATCATTTGGATGATTTGTAGAAAGATGTTCTCGCAATCAACCTGGCTTCATTGCCTCATTGGATAATGTTTTATGACACAATAAACACATTAGATGTTGTTTATTTACAACAGATTCTATGAAACCCATCTTCAGATACTCTGGCAAATAGCCACAAGCGTATTTCTTTTTTTGAGACATGGTCTCACAATATTTTGATTGAAGCTGTAGGCACATGCTCACTCTCACAAATCTAACTGTGTACTGACCAGTGCAACCGCAAACAAAAGAGCCTGCGCCGTCTGTGCATGCCTCTCCCGCATCGTGGATTGGGTTTGGGGGGGGCGCCGGCTACTAGCTCTGCTTGTCTGTTACAGCTGGGTGGTGTGGGGGGAGATGCGTGAACTATTCTGAGACGAGGCTCTTTTGTTTGTGGTCGCACTATAGCGCCATTTAGTTTCACTTATGTAACGTGAGCTAAACTTATGCGCGGGTGATACAAATAGTATATTTTCAGAAATTAAAATTGTCACGGGGAATTTTATGAAAACCTAATGAAAATGTTTTTAAATAATGCTATGAAAATTTTTAAAAAAGTCAATTAAATTAAAAAAAAAAGGAAAGTGCTTCAGTATCAGACAAAACCCTTACCGCCCACCATAAAAGCTGGAACGCCCACTAGTGGGCGGTAGGGACCAGGTTGACTACCACTGGTTAATTTATAGTGTCTCTCCCATAACATTTGCCATTTTTCTAATTCTATATTATAATCAAAAAATTTTGCCCATCTTATCATTGTTTCTTTCACTTGTTCACTTTCCATATCTAAAATTAACAAAAAGTTATACATTTTCTTGATTAATTTCTCATCTGAGGTTAACAAAATCTTATCAAACACAGTTTGATCCTTGTAAAATCCATACATTTTACATCTTTTTCATATCTACTTTGTATCTGTAAATGTGCCCACCAGGACAGGTTAATTCCCTGATTTTCCAATTCTTGTTTAGATTTTAATTTCCCATCAATATCTAAAATATCTTTATATGTCCATATTTTTTCAAAGTCTACCAGGTTCGGATGTATAAATGCCTCCATCGTTGATAACCACCCTGGAATTTTTGAATATATTTTAGCTTTAATTTTTTCCCATACTGTTAACAAGGCATTTCTTATAAAATGATTTTGAAAGTACTTATGGACTCTGTTTTTCCCGTACCATAAGAAAGCATGCCACCCCAGTTGTAAATCATGTCCCTCTAAATACAATAACCTTTTATTTCTGAGTGTTATCCACTCTTTCACCCATGTTAACACAGATGCTTGATAATACAATGTCCATTCCGGCAACCCAAAACTTCCATTTTCCTTAGCATCTTGTAATGTTTTCATCTTAATTCTAGCTTTCCCCCCCTACCAAATAAAGTTCAAAACCAACGAATTTAAATCTTGAAAGAATTTTCTGTCTAGTTTTATCGGAATTGTTTGAAATAGAAATAAAATCTTCAGCAACACATTCGTTTTTACTGTAGCAATTCTTCCTAATATTGACAGCTGGAAATTTTTCCATCTTTCCAAGTCTAGCTTTATTTGCTTCAATAATTTTATATAATTGTCTTATTTTATTGACGAACACTTAGCTGAGAGAGGAATACCTAAATATTTAACTTTTTTCACTATTTGTACCTCTGTTTTCTCTAGTATTTGCCTTTTTTGTTTATCTGTGAAGTTCTTTACTATTACTTTAGTTTTTTCTTTATTTATTTTTAGTCCTGCCATTTCTCCATATTCTTCTATCTTTCCCCATAGTTTAGGAATCATCTCTAAAGGTTCTTCCAGAATAAACAGTAGATCATCACCAAATGCTTGTAACTTATATGTTTCATCTTTTATTTTCAGTCCTTTAATTTCTGTATCTTGTCTTATCCTTCTATTTAGTACATGACAGTTTGATAGTCCAAGCACACGCAAAAGACGTTGTTTAAAAGATTTTGCTTTTGTTCCAATTCAGAGTTGATTGTCCATAGCAGTAGTTTCTGTGTATGTATATTTATTCAGAAATTAGCCTGGCAGGACTTGTTCCAAAATAAAGAGTAGAAAGGAGCTTTGAATTGTAGACAGGTACACAATTTAGGACCACAACTGAGACTGGAACTTACAACCCTAAACTATGCTGTCATGAAGTGGTTGTTAAGTGAATCATGCAGTCATTAAGTGACTCTGACTTCCTTCACCGACTTTCCTTGTTGCAATCTCCCTGCTAAGGCTGCAAATAGCAAACTTGTGAACCCAGAATGGTGTAACCCAGGGGTCTTCAAACTTGGCCCTTTTATGACTTGTGGACTTCAGCTCCCAGAATTTTTCAGCCAGTGTGCCTGGCTGAGGAATTCTGGGAGTTGAAGTCCACAAATCATAAAAGGGCCAAGTCTGAAGACCCCTGGTGTAACCATTTTAAATATGCTGGTTACCAATGCCCAAATTCTGATCACATGACTGCAGGGACACTTCAACAGTTCTAAAGGTGAGCCCTGGTTGTAAGTCAGACCTTTTGGACATTTTCTAAAATGTGATTAGAGCTGTGTCTCCAAAGCTCAGCAACTGTAAACTGGATGGGACTTCCAGAGTTCACTAGACTAGCGAAGGAATTCTGGGAGTCAAAGTCTACCAGTTTAAAGTTGCTAAGGTTGAGAAAGACTGGTTTAGCCTGTAACGCAATAGATTCCTGGCTAGCAAGGTCAAACTGGAAGGCCAACCTATTTGCAAGGCGCAAACAAGCCTTGAAGAACAATGCAGTGCACAATCCACTCAAATGAAATTGCTTTGAGGTTAGCGTGCAAGATTTTTGTAGCTATAATATTTGATCTAGTCCTCTTCTCGGCAATAAGGATTAATTAGTATGAGTGGGAACCAGGCAAATTCCTTTCCACTGCTCTTTGTCAGACTAAGAATTCCATTTTAGCTCGTGGATGACTCAAGAGAGCTGTTCACCGCAGGCATAGGAGAGCCTAGAATAGGTGGGACCAAGGGTTTTCCCCACCTCATCATCCAGTCTAGCCTGAGGTGTGTTGTTCTTTCTACATAGATTGAACTTAACATTGGTTTTTCAAAGAAAGGCAGAGGCAACATCAACCCCATCTAAATAATATGCGAAACAAAGTTTGACTGCCAATTTCCAACAATTTAGCTAACTTCCCCTTTTATCTCAAACTGTATTCAAACCCTTCCTTAGAATGAGGCATTGTTCTAGAAAGCCTTTCTAGGCAAAATGGCAGCCATGCATTCTGCTTCAGGTGACTGGATCTCTCACATGGCTCTTAATGGACATGAATGGACATCTTGAAGAGACATCAAAGGACCGACACCGGGGAAAGACCCTACAAATGTTCTCAGTGCAGGAAGGGCTTCAATCAGATGGGAACGCTGAAGAAACACCAGCACATTCACACAGGAGAGAAGCCGTACAAGTGTTCTCACTGCCAGAAATGCTTCAACGAGAGAGGAAATTTGAAGAGGCATCAGAGAATCCACGCCCGAGAGAGCCTTAACATCATTCAAGAATTCATCCTGGAAAACGACCATATCAATGTTATCAAGGTGGGAAAGACTTCAGAGCAAGAATTCTAAAGTGACTTGAAAAAACAAAAATCATGCTCAGTGGACACATTTAGGACATTCTTAGTAAGTAATGTCTAGAATAGGGATCTCTATTTTGAACTAGATCTCTCTCTTTAAATATTCCGCATTTTCAAAGAGTGGAAATAAGGAATATTTCTTCTACATCATTATAGTCATTTCCATATTTGGCACTTGTATCTTTAATTATAAATGTACTGGGTATTAGCAGAACAGGAAAACAGAGTTGGAAGAGACCTTGGAGGAGGAGGAGCAGGAGGAGGAGCAGGAGCAGGAGCAGGAGCAGGAGCAGAAGACATTTCAGACAAATGTCGAATCTGTTCTTAAACATTATTGAAACACCCATGGCTTCTCAAGGCAAGTTGTTCTACTGATTAATTGTTCTCACAGTCAGGAGGTTTCTCTTTACAGGTAGTTCTCGACTTATGACCACAATCGAGCCCAAAATTTCTGTTGCTAAGTGAAACATTTGTTAAGTGAGTTTTGTCCCATTTTACAACCTTTCTTGCCCGAGTTGTTAAGTGAATCACTGCAGTTGTTAAGTTAGTAACATGATTGTTAAGTGAATCTGGCTTCCCCATTGACTTGCTTGTCAGAAAGCTGCAAAAGCTGGTCACGTGGCCCCGGGACACTGCAACCATCATAAATATGTGCCAGTTGCCAAGCGTCCAAATTTTGATCACGTGACGAAGGAGATGCTGCAATGGTTGTAAGCAGTAGTGGGATTCAGCCAGTTCGCACTAGTTTGGCAGAACCGATAGCTAGTTTTTTGTTGCCCAGGCCCAGAACGGACTTCCAGAAGCAGAATTGGTTTTTCACATATTTGAATCCCACCACTAGCTGTAAGTGTGAAAAACGATCATAAGTCATTTTTTTCAATGACATTGTAACGTTGAACGGTCATTAAATGTTGTAAGTCGAGGACTACCTGTAATTCTAGATTGGATCTTTCTTTGATGGTGCTTTGGAGAATAGGTTGACTCTTTTTTGTGGCGGATATTGGAAGACTGTTATCATGTCACCCCTTGTCCTTCCTAGTTCTTCTTGACTCGGTTCAACAGCAAAGTGTCTTTCTTGTCATGGGAAGAGACGACACCTTTACCTTAAAGACTTGGCTGCTTTGGCTTGCAGGAAGCTTTTTGGACATTGCAAATTGCCAGAAGGTAGAGCCTAAGCCAAACCAAATTTTGTTGTTGCTTAATGTGTGAACTCGCTGCCACCTATACCTGCCTTCCTCAACATAACAGAATGTGCCCTTCATATTTTTTGGGACTGCAAGTCATAACCCCAACATATTAGAGGGCACCAATTGAGAAAAGTTGATTTGAACAGTTTAGTAGCTCTTCCACCCATTCTTCTAGAATTATGATTGCCTTGTTTTCTGCATGTCAAGACACAACATCAAGCTGAAAATCACTACATACTTTCCACTGTGTAACTGATACATTATGGAAGCATGGGAAGGCTGTTATAGCTATTCCCCTTTCTGTACAGGGATCAGTTAAAGGATACTTCCACACAGTCGGTGTTTTCAACTCACACAGCCCATACGTAGATATCATCATCACTGCTAATAAGATGTTGATCAACTCCAATGTGCCAGATTGTAAAACTACTTTTGTAAAGTCTTCTTTGGAACAGTAGCTGAGTTGGAAGTCCATTGGTTCAGCTGCCGAAACAAACTCAGATTGACAGCATCATGCCATGCAATACGGCTAGTATATTTGGGCTACAAATGTCTGGACAACCAGTTGATGGTGACAAGGAGAATTCCCTTCAATTTTCTTTTCAGTGAATCCTCTGGATTTTTGTAATTCAGATACAGTAGCCTTAATTAAGTAAGCAATTCCAAATGGACATCTTTTGTGTAATAGAAGAATCCTAAGTCTCTTGGGAGACATTTATTTCTGTTTACTTATTGTTTTTACAAATAAAGTGGCGAACATATCCAACACACTTTCTTCCACCTATTTTCCCCACAACAAGTACAACTCTATGAGGTGATTTGGACTGAGAGAAAGAGTAATTGGCCCAAGATTACCCATGTGGCTTTCATGGCTAAGACGGGGCTAGAACTCAGGTCTCCCATTTTCTAGCCTGGTGGCTTAAGCACTAGACCAGCGGTTCTCAACCTTTTTCAGGCTGTGACCCCGACCTGCGTCGCGCATGCGCAGTGCTGCCCCCTGCACGGGCCGAGGCGTAGGCCGCTGCCTGTTCGGGGCGGCGGCAGGCAGGCCCAGGTGCTCAGGTGCTTCTGGGCGGCCGTGGCGGCGATGGTGCAGGGCGACCACGGGCTGGGCCACCAGCTGGCCCAGCCCAAGGGAGGTAAGCCACCCGCCGGGCCCCACGTGCGCCAAAAACCCTCCCTGCGCCCGCCGCTGTCCCGCTAGCCTTGCCTTCGCTGCCACCCGTTTGGGGCAGTGGCAGGCAGGTCCAGGCGCTCCTGGGTGGCCGCGGCAGTGACGGCACAGGGCGACCACGGGCTGGGCCACCAGCTGGCCCAGCCCAAGGGAGGTAAGCCACCCACTGGCCCCACGCACGCCAAAAACCCTCCCTGCGCCCGCCGGCCTCCCACCTCCCACCCCTGGCCCTCTTTTACTTACAGTTTTAGTAGTTCTCAGCAGGGAGGGGTGGAAACTTCCGGAGAGCTCACCTTCGCTGCAGACAACTTGCAGCACCGTTTGCAGACTGGGGCTTTTGGCGGGCTCAGCAGGGCAGAGACAGCCTGGACAATTCCTATTGGCTTTTGAAAGCCAATAGAATTAGACTCTATTCAAGAGAGTCTATTCTATTGGCTTTCAAAAGCCAATAGAATAAGAGGGAGTAGCACAGCTAAGGAAAAGGGGAAAAAATGGCGTAGCACAGCTAAGGAAAAGGGGAAAAAATGGCGGACTGCGTTGTTTGGCGACCCCCATGAAATGGTCGTTCGACCCCAAATGGGGTTGCGACCCACAGGTTGAGAACCGCTGCACTAGACCAAATGGACTCAGTTTAAATATTAAAATTAAACATCCACCAAATCTAATTTTTCTTCCCAGAAGATATTAGATGTGAACCTGGGTGCATAAAGTGAAGATTTTTCTTTCTAGAATTTCTTTCTAGAATTCTAGACTTACACTTGTTAGAGAATTTTAATTTCTCTGTTGGTGAAAAAATAAATCAGAAGCTCTCACAGTTGATTGCATTTAGCTGATTCAAATAAATTTTTTTATATTCATATCAAAATATTTACAATACCATACATTCTTCTTTACAGCAACATAGCTCAATGAATACTACTTATAGAGAGATACTCCTCAAATGCAGTTCAGAAGATGGTAGCATCGGTCTTCTATAATCTGTTCACAAACACGCAAAGCTCTACAAGACTTTCCAGTTGACCAGCCTTTCCACCTCCCAATCCTTCTCAATTTGGTTTACACTTGAAGCTGAACCAGCCTGTTTTTAAGTATTTGCATGTTGTTTCATATATCAGAATATTGTAAGCCTGGCCAAATTTGATTTGCCAATTGCTTGCTTGCAGAGAAGTCTTAGCCCAGTGGTTCTCAACCTTGGGGTCGCGACCCCATTTGGGGTCGTGAGACCATTTCGCGGGGGTCGCCAGGCACCGCCGGCCGCCATTTTGTTTTTTTTTATTTTTATTTTTTTTAATTTTTTTAAAATTTTTTTAAATTTTTTTAAATTTTTAAAAAAAATTTTTTTGGCGCGCGCGCACCGCGCACGCTCAGATCCGCCCGTCGCGCTGGAAAAAAAAATAAAAAAAAATTAAAAAAATTAAAAAAAATAAAATAAAATAAAAACAAAAAGGCGGCCCGCGACGGGCGGATGCGCGCATGCATGGCGAGTGCAACGGGCCGATCCGCGCATGAGCAGATCTGCCCGTCGCGGCCGCCATTTTGGTTTTTTTTGTTGTTTTTTTAAAATTTTTAAATTTTTTTTGCGCACGCGCGCACATGCGCGCGCCCCCAGGTCGGGGTCGCAGCGCACATGGGCGGGGCAAGTGGGGTCTCAACCTCAGAAAGGTTGAGAACCACTGCCTTAGCCAGTAGACTGAGTAACTTGCTGTCCTTTTAGGCAAGCCAATGGAGTAGAATTCAGGAACGTGTTGTGAGACCAGAACAAGTTACAAACTTTACAGCACAAATTGGTTTATTGACAGCACTGGAGGCAAAGATAGGGCTAAAGAAGAGTGGAGTAATAATGCCTCTTTATAGACTTATGCAGATTAGAGCATGATTGGATAGTAGCAAGATAAGTGATTGGATAAACATAATGAAGAGTATTTCCTTAGATCATCTACCTGGTGAGGTCAGTAAGGCCTACAAAGACAGAAGGGTTTCAAAAGAACAAAGAAGCAGTACTCCATGAGTATTGTTCCTTTCTAGGAGCTTACTTTCTTTGGCCTTCCTGCCTCCCATCAAATATATTAACTATGTTAAAATATGTTAGGAAAAAGAAAAAAAATCAAGGAAATGATAGGTCCACTACTGGGAGCAGATGGTAAGAAGGTGACAGGCAGTAGGGAGAAAGTAGAGCTGCTTAATTCCTTCTGTCATTATCCAAAAGGAAGAAATAGCAATAGCACTTAGACTTATATACCGTTTTGTTGAAGGAAAAGTCTTCATCATGGTTCAGTCCAAGCCGGGAATAAACAACAGGGCGACTGCTTTAGAAAGAAGGTTGCAGTTTATTGAAGAGGAGAGCCAGACAGAAAGATGGCTCTGTAAGAAAAGAAAAAGAACACATGCACGGAGTGGGTTTTTATACCCTCTGGGGCTCTTGTGGTTGTTTCCTGTTACTGTTTGAGGCTTTGTATTTCCTGTGTCATGTATTTTGACCTGTGTCCCTTTGGCATCTGTGTATTAATCCTATTATGTCCTGTCTTAGAGTTTGGGTTGGGTATGTAGATTTTAGGTGTCTTTGTCTTCTAAATCTTCTAGCTGGGGGCCTCCAACCTTCCTGGATTATTTACACCTGCATTTCTCCAGAGCTGGTTTCTGCTTGGGGGAGGGAGACTTGGGGCTATTAAAAAAACTGGGCATGCTTTTCTGTCTCTTTAAGATCCTTTGAAGAAATATATTTTTCTGCCCTTTTAATATTTCCTTCTCTGAGGGGCTGACTTCCCACAATTTCATAGTGCTTTATGACACTCTCTAAGCCAGGCATGTCAAACTCGCGCGCGACATATTCCGACTTTTTCCCCATCACCAGCAATGGAGTGGGAGCAGTTTCCTCCTGACGCATCCGGCCCATGGGCCAGCAGTTTGACACCCCTGCTCTAAGCAGTTTACAGAGTCAGCATATTGCCCCCAACAATCTGAGTATACACACACACACACATGCATACACTTTTTTATTCTTCAGTAGATTTTAATGGATTTTTCTCAATCAAGAATGAATTACAAGGCTTTGAAGATTTGTTATACATAAGAGAAAAGATTTTTTTTGTTCTGTTTTCAGAGAAAGTGATATGCTATGCTGTTTCAAACAGAGAATTACAAAGTTGTCTAAGGTTAAAATAGATGGTGTTAAGAAGTTTCTGAGAGGCGTTAAAGAGAAAATGATAAGAAATTAACTTATAAGAATAGAGATCAGGATTTTAATATGTTCTTTCTGGTAGCTCTTAACAGTTTTTTCATGACTAGGTTTGAATGACTAGGTTTTAAAGATTTGTTTATAGATAAAAGTAAATTATGGGAAGAAGAGATTTTTTTGTTGTATTTTTAGAAAAAAGGGTAATTACTGTGTTCAAAATAAAGGAAAAGTATATGAAACTGATTTATTTGATTAAGATTAAATACATTGTTATTTCTGGTAACAATGATTTTTTGCTGATTAAGACCGAATGTTGTGGTTTTATAATTCGTTTACAGATAAAAGATAAGATATGGGAAGAAGAGATTTTTAGCTGAAATTTTAGAGAAGGTAACAAGTTATTGAAATTGTACTTGTCCAAATCAAGGGGGAAAGAAAATTTTTTTTTATATCTTTTTCTTTTCTTTTTGTTTGCTCTGCATTTTTTATTTTTATATTTTTCTGCATTCGTATCATTTTTTTACCTTTGTATTTTCAAATACAAAGTGGCAGAGCCATTATGGAGGACAGAGAGGAAGACTAGCAAATCGTATCCATGAACACCAACTAGCAGTCAGAAGACGTGATAAAAATGCTTTTAACTTCATCACACATGGACAGACTTAAGCATTGTTTCAAGACAAGAAGCAACCAAAGAGAGAAGCAACCTAAAACTGAGGAGAATTTCCTGACAGTGAGAATAATTAACCAGTGGAACAACCTGCCTCCAGAAGCGGTGAATGCTCCACCACTGGAAGTTTTTAAGAAGAGACTGGACAGCCATTTGTCTGAAATGGTATAGGGTTTCCTGCCTGAGCAGGGGGTTGGACTAGATGACCACCAAGGTCCCTTCCAACATTATTATTGTTATTGTTATTGTTATTGTTATTGTTACTGTTATTGTTACTGTTGTTGTTATGAAACTGTGAGCATCCTAGAACAAGCCAAATCTGAAAACACTAGAGCAGTGATGGCGAACCTTTTAGAGACCGAGTTCTCAAACTGCAACCCAAAACCCACTTATGCATCGTCGGGTGCCGGGTGGGTGTGGCCCATTGGCTGGGTGTGGCCCATTGGGTGAGCATGGCTGCGTTGGTAATGGCAGACTGGGTGGGACTAAAATGTTCAATCAATCAAGTCCAACTTTGCGAGATCTTTTTTTTCCCCCGCGAGAAGTTGAAATTGACTGATTGATTGAATCTTTTTTTTTTTTGCACACAGGGGCGGAGGCCTAAAGCGAAAAGGTTTTATAAAACCCAGCTGAAGGTCTAGGGCTGGAGCGACAGCGCATGCGCCCACAGAGAGGGCTCTGAGTGCTGCCTTTGGCACCCGTGTCATAGGTTCGCCACCACTGCACTAGAGAATTCCTGGAAGCCTGGCACTCAGACAAATTGGCCATCGACAGGCACATAGACATAAACAACATCTACATACCATTTAAAAGAAACAATAAACTAAAAAGAAACAAAAAGGCCTCCTCACAAAAAAGACTAACACCAAAATTAACATTAGACAGATAATCAAGAGGCCAATACCCAATCAAGATACTGCCAAATAAGCTAGCAGTAAATCACAGCCCAATCTCAGAATCACCAAGACCACTCCCAACAACACTGACAGGGTAAGCCTCTAATTATATAAAAGGAGAGCAAACCCCACTCTCTAGTAGCACTGATGATATTACCTAGTTTGGTAATGAAACATCTGCAAGAGAGCAACCAAACTCAGAGAGCACCAAGGGCCCTGGAGTGGTTTTTTTATACTTAAAAAAACCTTTATTATTAAAAAACCAAAATCATTAAAAGCTGACAAAGCCTTTCCGATTGTATGTGAACTCCTAATCCTGGTATTAGGTACTAATAGGTATTTAGCAATTTTGTATTTGTTCCCGCTTCTTTTTCTGACCAGGCCAGTATATTGTTATGATGGGAGATATGGTGAAGGAAGAGTATTTTCCACTGGAAGCACAAATTATTTCTTGAAGCACATGGCTATGATTTATTATTATTATTAGACTTATAAGCCGCTCTTCTCCAGGGGACCCAGAGCGATACAATGCCATTTCTGAAACAACATTTCCCCACCCACAGAAACAACCCTATGGGCAGAGTGTAATACAGTGTTTCTCAACACTGGCAACTTGAAGATGGGTGGACTTCAACTCCCAGAATTCTCCAGTCTATCCATCTTCAAGTTGTCAACGGTTGAGAAAAAACTTTGTAATGGAACAATCTAAGCTTGAGAACGGGAAAGACAGTTTGCCACATACTGCAGACCAGAATGATCTCTATTATCCATCTTCATCAAGCAACATGGGCAGCAACATCTGTCCTGCATCAAGCACCATTTAGAATGAAAGCTCTTTAGATCACCTCATAATGGGCCTATTGATAAATGGAATGAAACTTTCCGGAATTCTGCAGCCATACAGCTTCTTGCCCCCAGCTCCCAAGTGGCCTCACCTTGGAGCCTCCAATATGATTCATGATGGGACAGGAGGCCAAGACCTTCTCTATGCAGACATTCGGGCATATATTTAGGATCTATGAAGGTCAGTGACCTGCAGGCTTCAATTGACTCCCCCTGCAGGCCAAACCCTCCTGTCAGCCTTTGGGCTCCATGCTTCCAGGTAACTACTCCTTTGACTGTTAGAGAGGACAGAGCCTTGTCTGGCAGGCAAAGATTTCCTTCTTTGTTTTGTCCCCAATAGAAAAGCGGATTGCGTGGAAGATGTTCCACAACGTTGACACTGCAGGGAAGATGTTCCACAAGACTGATATTCCTACCTGTTATTTCTTCCACCTCCCACCATGGTGATCCCCTCCTTAACTCTGCTTGCTGGAGAGCATCACCTCTCCCCCAACAGTAGCAACCCTCCCCCAGATGGCTGCAGTGGTTCCTCAGCTAAACAACAGAGGTGAAGGAAGCGATGGGAGGTAATGAGGGCTCTGTGCTTGGGTCGGAAGCTGGGGAGGCAAGCAAGTAGGCAAGCAAGCACATTTGGACAATAGCGAAGGAGAAGCTCCCCAACAGCACCAGCAGAAACTGCCAGCCTGTCCTCATGTGGCTGGCTTTCTAGGCATGGGAAAGGGACCGGGTGGCCTTGGTTTCTCACTGGCCTCTCACTGTGAAGATGGGAGGAAACTACATCACTGTGGCTGTTGGGAAGAGCTCAACCTTAGCTCTGAGAACTTACTCAAAGCTGGAACATAGGGAAGGGATTACATGCATCATGAGAACAATTAATCAAGTGGAACAGCTTACCTCCTAAAGTTGTGGATGCTCGAACGTTGCAGGTTTTCAAGAGGAGACTGGACAGCAATTTGTCCGGAAGGTCTCCTGCTTAGGCAGGGGATTGGACTAGAAGACCCCCAAGATCCGTTCCAACTGTTGGTGTGTGGGAGGGAATCTTGATGCTTGAAGAGCCATAGGTTTCAAAAACCAGAAACCCCCCTCCCCATTTTCGTCCAGCCTGGCTACAGTGAGCTAGTAATGGGATATAGACTCAATGAAGACTCCAGAGTTTGGAGCATAGAAAAGGACCTTGGAGGTCTTCTTCTGGCCCTGGTATTTTATGCTTTGAAGAAGTTGCTGCAATAATGGAAGTGCAGGGTGCTTGAAGTAGGTGAAGATGGTTGGTGTCTAATGAGGTTTGGGTAAGACTTCCTCTGGCTGTCTCTCACTTAAAAGCCGCTGCATGTGTCTCTCGCTATAGCGGCTTTTGTGTTCGTGCACAGCGTCCCCATTATCCACCAAGCCAGCCTTGCAGGAAACCTCAGCTAAAACAGGTCACCCACAGGATGGCCTACATTTTGCACTTTAGTTCTTTGAACAGCCTTTCTGAAGGTGAAGAGAGGATTTGCTTGAAAGAGCTGTGAGAAGGGAAACTAGAAACTGAGCAACTTTAAATCTACCCGGTGAAGAATGTGTATTTTGAAGAAGAGGCTAATAGGAAAAGTGAGAATCTACTGGTAGAACTGGGGGGACTGTGGGAAAGAAATCAGCTCTTAGATGAGTGGAATTGATCAAATCAAGTTAAGATATATAGAGATATAAGGCCACAGTTTATTCTTATTATAACAGTAAGAATTTGCAATTGGAAATGTTTCTCTTTTGGCATCTGGCATTCCTAAACTGACCCCTGCTCTCGTTTTCCTCCTGGTTTTATTGTTTTATTCCTCCATTTTGGTTTCTGAAGGAAAACAGGAGCAGGAAATAACTTTTAACTATAGTAACTTGAGATCCTTTATATATAAATATATATGCTGTCTTGTATGTTGCTTATTAAGATGACCAACTTTTTTACAATGAAAAGGAGGACACAAATAAATTGAGGAAAAAATATCGTAAATAAAAGAAACATTTTATTCATTGCAACAATAATACAGACAGGACTGTCCTCCCTAAAGGAGGACGGTTGGTCACCTTATGCTTATGCATTTGTCTTTCCCATCTTTCAGCAACGTACAAATATTAGTGTATCCCTTTGGAGGTGAGGTCTCTTTCAATATTCTTCGGAGGTAATCCCACCACTATGTCCTGTTTCATAAACATTGAAATAAGACTTGATGTTTTCCGTGTTTCATTCCACAGGATTTTTGGTGGATTAGCCAGAATTCTGATTCCCAATTGTTTTATCACTCCCCAGTCTTCTAAATATGTATTGCTGAAATTTATAACATTTGGCAGAATCAGGAAGAGATGTTCCTGTGAAAGAACAGGGAGGTCCATTCAGTTCTGCAACAAATGATTGACTCTAAATTATTTAATTCTAAAACAGTGAATCTCTTTGTGGTTGGGTGGATCCTGATGGGTGGATCTCAAGATTCTGGTAAAATACAGAGAGAATAAATGTAAAAAAAATCACAATAGGCTAAGTCTAGGTACTTTTATATTACGTGCATTGGATTAATAGAAAGAAGTTCAGATTTAACTCAGATTTTATCTGATTTTTTTTATCTTTATCTCAATTTATACTTATCAGTGCATTCAACCCACAAGATTTGTGTTCAGTCAGATGTTCTTGGTTCCCTTTGCTATGCTTCAGTTGAGTGCGGGGCATGCAGTATAAAGAGCTAGGCGAATTGTAATTTATATTGGCTGTTGTATTTCAGCAGAAGATAACAATAAATTGACCTGTGTAATTTCAGCAGAAGATTGCAGTAAACTGACCTGATTTGACCTGGAATTGTATGCAAGG
Organism: Bothrops alternatus; assembly: GCA_034064705.1. Classification (NCBI taxonomy): domain Eukaryota; kingdom Metazoa; phylum Chordata; class Lepidosauria; order Squamata; family Viperidae; genus Bothrops; species Bothrops alternatus. The sequence goes on along the minus strand of JARGCV010000174.1, from coordinate 4,264,118 downwards.
GTTGCTTTCTTAGAATTTAGATGAATTACGATTACCTGATACAGGTAATCCTCAATTTACAATCACAACTGAGCCCCAATGTTCTCTTGCTAAGTGAAACATTTGTGGTTTTTTTTTGCCCCATTTTACGACTTTGTTTATCACAGTTGTGAAGTGAATCACTGCGGATGGTGGTTAAATGAATCTGGTTTCCCCATCGACTTTGCTTGTCAGAAGGTCACAAAAGGAGATCACATGACCCCAGGACACACTACCCCGTCATAAAAATGAGTCAGTTGCCAAATGTCTGATTATTTTTTTTAAAAACACATTTTATTGGTTTTTTTAAATTCTTAAGAAAAAGTACTCAGGACCCACCATGGTGGTTGGATGGCCCAACATTCAAAAGTAAAAACATATATAAACAAGTCAACTCAATACATTTCACTGTCCCCTCTCTATTTCCCTCAATTAACATAACACATTTAAATATTCCATTTCTATTTTAAATTTCTATTACTACTAAACCTGTTTTATAACTTTATCAATTTATGCTTTGGGGTGGGAAAGATATCCGGAATCCGTTTAGCTCTGCAAATTGCTCCGAGAACTGAAGATTCAGATCTTCCTTCCTTATTCCTTCAGGTTTTTCTCCTTCCTTGTGGACAGCCTCTGTCTTCTGAAGGAGACAGTTCTGTAAATTGCTCCCTGGATGCCGATTCCCCTTTTGCTCCACTACTCACGACTGGAAATGATTCATCTAAGCCAGGGGCAGGCAACCTTGGCTCTTTGATGACTCGTGGACTTCGACTCCCAGAATTCCTGAGCCAGCCATGCTCAGAGGACAGGGAGAGGTTTCCAAGCTGAGCCATGGTTGGCTCAAGAATTCTGGGAGTTGAAGTCCACGAGTCATCAAAGAGCCAAGGTTGCCTACTCCTGATCTAAGCTCAGGGGGCTGCATTTCCACAGGAAGAAGTCGAAATTTGCTTGAATTGAGGGGGGGGGGAAGAGCCAGGAAGCGTCTGGTAGCTCTTCCCCCACCACACAACTACCGTAGTACATTTTATTGAAAAACAGCAGCTTTCGTGAACTACCGCAGACTAACGTGTTTTCCTTGTAGGACGGGACGGAGAAGAAGAAGAAGAAAAATCCCCTTTCCCGGCCCCCCCCCTCCTGCCTCCCAGTGACGGCCCTGCGCAACTCCGGCTGTCCTTATCAGCAGCAGCAAGAACAGCAGCAGTCAAAGAATGCAGCCCAGCAAGACTAGTTGGGTTAGGGCAGGGCAGGGCAGAGCGGTGTACAAGGGAAGAAGGGGTGGAGACAACACGCTGGCAGCTACCCTGGCCTAGATACGCTGCGGAGATCTGACTCTTGGACTGTTTGACAACAGCCATGTTCCAGCCCAGCTGAGGTCTAGGCCCGCACCCCATGGGGAGTCCCACTCGGAGGGTCCTGTTGCTCCTCACCGCCTTCCTACCGCATCTCCTGTCTGCTGCCCTCCAGACCCAGCGGCCGTGTACCTGCGGAGAAGTCTTCACCAACTTTGTAAGGAGATTCTCTTCCTGGGGGGGGGGGTAGAGAGAAGAATTTGGGAGGTGGAGGGGAGAGGTCTTCCTCTCCTAGGGTGCAAGGGTTCAGATGCTGAGGGCACCAAAGCCTCGGGAGATGGTTTCTTCTGGGTTCATGGGAATGGAGACCACCAGGAGTAGTGAAAGCGGGCACTTTTCTCCAGTGCCTGTTCGTTGCATGATATGCAGTGGAGAGGCTGAGGCCATGTGGTTTCCGAGGTGGGAACTTACGAGGAAAAGACACCCTTTTGACTTCCTCGGCTAACTTGTGGCTGACTCTGGATGCGTTTGAAGGAAAGCACGTTGTCACGTGTGGTCCAAGAGCTGAAGGCTTTTGAGTTTAGCAACATCGTGAATGTGATCAGCGGATGGCATTAGCAACACTGACTTTAGATTTTAGAATAACTTTTACAATAACACTGACACGGGCACATTGGCTGTCTCCAACAAAGCTGTTAAAAAACGTAAACTTTGATGCAGTCTAATCCCTCTTCTGTGTTGTAACTGAGTTCTGTGCATACCTTTAAATGTGTTTTGCCGGTTAAAGTTCAGCCTCATGCTGTAAAATGATAGTAAGTGGGAAATGTGATTGAACGTGTCGGATGGATTTAGTTCATTGCTGAGTTGGTCATAAAGAATACGAGCCAGTGTAGGGCTCAAAGATCACAGGAAACACAGTCCTCCATGGCTGAAATAATTGATTTCACAAGCAGCACAAAGGTGCAACAGTTTTATTACTTAGTATGATGTGAAGAGCTAATCAGTTATCAGTTTATGGTTGAGAACTTTGGATAATTCCTCAAACAGTCCAGACAAAATTGACAGAGCATTGGAAAGAGAAAATGGGGGAAGGAGCAATGGAAAAAAACCCACTGGCTATGATCAAAAAAGAATGAATAGAAAAAGCTTTAAAATCTCAGTTGTGATTGGCAGAATAGCTGTCTACATACAGTAGAAGCTATGTTCATGTAAAGAAATGCATGACCGTTTAAAAGTATGTTATTGTGTGGCAGAGGCAGTTAAAGAATTTTTAAACATCACAGCATCACAGTTTTGGAGAATTTCAAATGCTTATAATTAATCTTAAAAGGTGTGCATGTTATGTCACCAAAGTGATGTATTCATTTGTTGCTAAAGATGCTTGCATTTCTCTGAACATTTCCTGAAAGTTGTGCACCCCCCCCAGCAATAAAGACATTTGTCCATTTTGATTTTCCCCCACCTCTCCTCTTTGGCAAATCTGTTGATGAAAGTTAATTGCATTGAACTGGGTTGTTCAGTTAGTATTATGATTTGCATGTGTTTTAATATGCATGTCTTTGAGTTTTACTACAAGTTCACAGTTTTGCAAATAATTCCTTTTGTAATGCCTTTTATACGTTATTTTCACACATACATACATTTTAATGTACGGGTCTTTCCTTAATAAATGTGTTTAAAAATACTGATGAACAACATTACAGTATTCAGTTCCAAAAACACTTTGAATTTTGAATGACAGTTTAGCTTGACTTGTAGATTGGTTTTAAAATATAACAAAATTAAGTCAATAAATATCTCCTTAATCCCTGCATCTAGTCCCATGCCTTTGATGGGCAATCAGATCAGGTGATACAGTCTTAATATCCATATTATAACCTGCAAATAGCAACTTTCCAAGAGCTATGCTACATTGTCAAACCTGAGATCCTTAGGGCTAACTTACGCATTCAACAAAGATAAGAGGATTTTTTTTTCTAATAAAGTTCTCATAATGTGGGTGTGAGAGAGTATAAGTTCTTGCGTGCACATACATGTGCAAACACCCACTTCCTTTTAATTTTCCAACTCTCAACACTGGAGAAACTGACGGGGGTTGGAGACACACACCATGGTTAATGTGCATGAAGATATGCAGAGACTCAAAAAGGGAAAAAGGGAGGAAGGAAGAGACATCCCCAAAGAATAAGTCTTTAAAGAAATAAGTAACTGGAATTGATCAAAGCAGCGGTTCTCAACCTGTGGGTCGCGACCCCATTTGGGGTCGAACGACCATTTCACGGGGGTCGCCTAGCACCGCAGTCCGCCATTTTTTTTATTTTTTTGGGGGTCGGCCATTTTTTGGGGGGTCGGCCATTTTTTCCCTATTGCGATGTGGGCCATCGCACTGCGCATGCGCGATGCGCCCCGTCGCGCCATGCATGCGTGGTGTGGGCCCGCCATTTTTTTTTATTTTGGTCAGCCATTTTTTTTGGTCGGCCATTTTTTTCCCTATTGCGATGCGCCCCGTCGCGCCGCGCATGCGTGATGCGGGCCGGAATTGAGCCCCGGAAAAGGTTGAGAACCGCTGGATCAAAGGGAAGTGAGAAGCCTGTTCTCCTAATCTTATCACTAAGGTGATGGAAATGACGGAGGGCAAACTTTCACACTGTTATAACTTCATGATGGGATTGCACTGGCGTATAGAGCCAGGTAGGAGAAGCTGCCATTGGTTTAAGAAATAACTTCTAACCTGTGAATTGTACATTTATTAACAGAAGTAGATTCTTTCTAGTACCTTTCTGTTTAGTCTGCAGATAAGGGAGGGTGCCTATAGGACAGTGGAGGCGAACCTATGGCACGTGTGCCAGAGGTGGCACTCAGAGCCTTCTGTGGGCACGTGTGCCATGTCCCGGAGATGGCAACCGTCCCTCTTCAACCAGCTGCCTGCTAACTTGCCGAGGTCCCACGTGGCCAGGTGCATCCCAGCACGGCTGGTTTCCCTACCTCCTGTCCCATCCCTCCTTTTACCGGGCACGACCCACTGCATCGTCTCCTCAGCTGTCGGCCAGCCGTCCAGCTCAGAGGTGGCTTCTCTGAACTGCTGGCGGTGGGCTGCAGAGCCCCAGAGTGCACTGGTCGAGGGGCTGGCAGGCTGTGTCTGCTGACGGACATTGTCGGCCCCCATGCGCTCGCTGGCCTCTGTGTGCAGGGCCCGATGGTGTCAGGCAGTAGCCGCCCTGGCCCCTGCCTCGCCTTGCCCTGTGACAATGGCACCTCCACCCTGCCTCGCCTCACCCCACAGAACGAGCCTCCTGCCCACCACCCCACCTGCCAGAGACCCCCTGGATCTCCCCCATCCCTGCTCAGCCCCACAGGCGTCCCTCCCCATGAGCAACATCGAGGTGATCACACCCACCTTGGCCACACCCACCCAGTCTGCCATGACCACCACAGCCATGCCCACCCAGTGGGCCACGCCCACTTGGCACCCGGCAATAAATAAGGTTTTGGGTTGCAGTTTGGGCACTCGGTCTCTAAAAGGTTCGCCTTCACTGCTATAGGACTTCTATTTAAAAAAAAACAGTTGAGTGTCAGGGAGATATTTAGCAGACGCAGTTGTTCTCAGGATCGTGGGGAAAGCTTTCCATTGGTTGGTTGTCCTGTGTTGCGCAAGGAAGTGTAAGAGCTGTTTTCTTCCCAAAACACAATTCTCTTTCGGAATTCTCCCTGTCTTCTCCTTTTCCTTCTCCTTCCCCCTTCCTCTCCCTCCCTCCCTCCCTCTCCTCCTCTTTCTCCTTCTCCTTTTCTTTCTCCTCCTCCACCTTGACAGCTACACACTTTTACCCCATTAAGGCTGTTTATTCTGTTAATCTCACCTAGAAGCTTAGTATTTTGTCCTTCTTTGCAAAGCTCTTAATCACTTTGTGACTACTTAAATACGACAGATGAACATTTTGAGTTGGCACTTTCTGTAGCAAAGAGAAAAAACTGTTGACTCTCTGCCCATTCTCTACTTTACTTGCTTATATAATATCTTCCCCCACCCCGCCACCCCCAAACAGGTTTAGAGCTTCAAAGTCTTTTTATTTATTTTCATGTAGATATTGCTACTGAAAATGGATTAATGTAGTGTAATAATAGTGAATTGTAGTCACTTGAGCTAAATTAGATATTAATGTAGGGTAAATGTTTCTTAGTATATTATCGCTGTGCACTTTTCTCACAATTGTACACAGGAGCTTGCTTCCCATGTTTTCCTCCTGATAGTTTGTCTTCCAGCCAAGTATTTGTGCCCTAAACATTAATACCACACCCCGGACCTTTAACAGAAGAAATGTTTTCCTTCATCTTATTTTCCATGTCAGAAAAACCAGCAGTGTCACCTAGCAGCTTTCATTTATTTATTAACAAAAATAATTATTAAGTATTTTTACACTCCTCTCCTTTTCAGCTGAAAAAGCTCCTAAGGCAGTGATGGCGAACCTTTTAGAGACCAAGTGCCCAAAAACTTGCCCTACCCCACTCCACCCCCTGCCCTGCTCCCGCTCTGCCCCCCATCCCCCGCCCTGCCTGCCCGCGGGGCCACTCACCGCCTCCAGGGCCTGCCACAGATCACCCAGGCAGCCCAGCAGCGCTATGGCGGTCACGCCCTCTGCCCACGCCCTGCAGCATCAACTGTGCACAATGGGGTGTGAGGGCAGAGTCTACGCTGGCTGGCTGCCATGTCCTTGGCTGCGCTGCTCTGGGTGGGCCACGCTCAGGGGCGACTCTCCTTCAGGGGGGCTGCTGGAGAGGAGGGGGTTATGGGGGGGTGGCGAGGCTGGGGCAACGGCACGTGTGCCCAGAGAGAGGGCTCCGAGTGCTGCCTTTGGCACCCGTGCCATAGGTTCGCCATCACTGTCCTAAGGGGTTATATGCGCCCATCATCATAATTGTTGTCATCCTTCTTACATGACATGACATAAAAGGAAATAGCGATGGGAAGGGAAGAAGAAAATAATGATGGTTTACTGATATGGTTACAGTGTTGGGGAAACAAGGAAATCAAAGGCACCTTGTCTTTAGCATTTTTGATGAGATAAACTTGCTTTTTGTTTCTCAAGCTGTCAAGAGACAATTTAAACAAAACTTTACTGTCTGCAGTAAGTTATTTATTCTTCGTAGTAAGTACAGGTAGTCCTCGACTTACAACAGTTCATTTGGTGACCGTTCAAAGTTACAACAGTACTAAAAAAAGTGTCTTATGATCGTTTTTCACATTTACGAGATTTGCAGCATCCCCTTGGTCATGTGATCAAAATTCAGATGCTTGGCAACTGGCATGTATTTATGACCGTTGTGTCCAGGGGTCATGTGATCAGCTTTTGTGACCTGACAAGCGAAGTCGACAGGGAAGCAAGATTCGCTTAACAACAATGTTATTAACTTAACAACTGCAATGATTCATTTAACAGCTGTGGCAAGAAAAGTCTTAAAATGGGGCAAAACTCACTTAGCAACATAAATTTTGGGCTCAATTGTGGTCGTAATTCAAGGACTACCTATAGAAGTCTGTATTTGTTGCCCTATAATTGGAGCCTTCCAGATTTTTTGTACTACATCTCACCTATTCCCCTTGCTGTGGGTAAGCGATCTGGGGATGGTGCAAATAAAGTCCCAAAACAAAACGGGGTTTTTCAAACTATGTTTGGTGGAACTTAAATAGAGTTTTGTAAAAACTGAAGGAAAAAAAAATCAGTTGAATTGAGCCAGTTTTCTATCACTAGAGCTTTGCCTCCTAATTAAGATTTTTATAATTAGTGGGTTTTGAAAGTATCTGGTTGTCTATCCCAGCTTTAAATCCTCAGCTTTCTTCTTGTGCCCAGAACCTCCTGCCTGATTGAATAACGTAGCAGCGAAAACACACAGCTCAAATGTTTTTCAGTGATTTGTTACTGGCAAAGTGTTACACAATCGAAGGTGTGCCTCTCTCTATGCATTCACTTGGTTAGAGCAGAGGTTGCCCTCATGCAGGAACAGAAAACCACATCTGTGGGCACAGTGAATGCATTCTAGCCAAATCTCCCCACACTGAGAATGAAACAAGAGCAACAGCCAGCTTGTGAATTGCCAGTCTCCGATAAGAATCACCTGTCAACAACCGCAGAGAGAAATATCGAAAGAAAGCTAACTTTCCTATCCCGGATCTCCATTTTATCTTTGATTTCAAATGACTAATAGAGGATCGTGTAGGTGGGGGAGTCAGGATCATTTGTTGGATCTGGTTTTTTGATTAGGTCATATTAAAGCTATTGCAGAGTTCGGTAACCAAAGTAACATGATTACATGGGGATGTGGGCAGCTGCAGTAATTTCCCCCAATACCTTCATTCTTAGAAGAGTTAGGATTTGCTCAAGTACTGGGAAGCGCAGTGTCTTTCAAAAAAAATTTAAGAAAAGCCCTTGGCATGGTGCTTCACAACCAAATGGAAACCCCCCAGGGAGGTTATGTCAGCAATTGTGCTTTGATACCATGGAGTTGCATCCGTTTCTCAACTGATGGATTTTACACAGCCACGCAGATGACCTACAAGAGTGTAGATGGCCTTCAAGACCAGTGGCCGTGGTATCTTGGTTGTGGTGAAAGTCCCCAAATTGTATTAGATGTTGTGTGAAGAAGAAGTTGTTTCTTTATCTCTTGTCACCTCTGGACTCAGCAAGAGTTGGTCAAAAGCCATTAAATATTTCAGCAGTCTGCACAATGCACACTCAATACACACTCTTAAGCCCCCCCCCCAAGAGGGCTCAGATAACTTGTTTTCTTGGGATGAATGTTTTGTTTTAAAAAGAGAGGCCTTTGATTTAATGTTCCCCTTCTAATTCTACTTTTCTTTCTTGTTTTTCAGGATTGCAGTATTTATGGTAAGAAAATTAACATTTTTATGGAACGACTGTCTATGTTGAATTTGAGCCTGGGGTTGTAGGGTGATGGAGACAGCAATTGGGAACTGAGTGAGGAGTGAAGTCCGGAGATCTCACTGCATTGGGTTGAGGTTGGAGTAGACAACCAAATCTTTGGTGCTCTCATCGGATTGACTATCTTGACTAGCACTGATGATGTTACCTAGTTTGGGTAATGAAACATCTACAAGAAAACAACCAAGCTCAGAGAGCACTTCACTTCAACCCTGAGCTACACATATTCTCCTTTATTGGTAGACAACTAATGCACATTTGATTGCAAGGCACAATGACTTGAGAGCAGCGGTACACCACCCCAAATACTGTTAAACTTGCCCTCATGGATTTTGGATGGCTTTTTGATTTTAGTGCTGTTGTAACATGTCCTCTTACCCATGGCAGGAAGATAATCCCTGTTGACTTTTTTTTTTAAAAAATTATCATTCTATCATTTGGATGTTATTCCTTTCAAACTAAATTTGAAAGTTGCATTTTCCCTCTTCTCTTGCCGTTGAGAAGTTCTGATGATGTCCTTGGGGACTGGGATTTTGCACAACTCCAATTGGACAATTGAGGCTGCTCTGCAAATGCTCCCTCCACTGAATAGTGACCGTGACCTTTGGTGGTGACTTTGGCATGGGCTGCTGGGGAGATCAGACCCGCGCCTTCTGCAGTAGCCCTTGCCCATGTAGTGATTGACTGGAACTTTCTGAAGTGCCTTTGAGTGCTATGGAGGCGCTTTTTAAACACAAGATCCTTTGAGGGACTGGTGGTGCCTATAAAACAATGCAGTGAGAATTTCAGAATCAGTTCTCTCACTCTATTACTATAGATAATTACTACTCTCTCTCTCTCATAGGCTAGAGAAATAGGGGAAAGATGAAATATATCAGTTCCAACCTCCTCCTCCTCCGCTCATTCACCTGGAAGGTAGTCCTTGACTTAAACCTTAATTCAGACCGGAATTTCATTGCTAAGCAAGGCAGTTGTTGTGCCTCATTTTCTGACCATTTTTGCTATGGTCATTAAGGAAATCATTAATAGACATTAAGGAGACAGGTGTTAATAAAGTGAACCTGGCTTCCGCCATTGACTTTGCTTGTTGGAAGTCAAATGACGAGGTTGCAAATGGCGATCACATGACTCTGGGACACTGCAACCATCATAAATCCATGCCGGTTGCCAAGGGCCCCAATTTTTTTTTTGGGTAGAAATTTTTATTAATTTTATAATTATAGATATAACAAAAAATCAATTTAAAAACTGAGTAGAATCATTTACAACTTTTTCCAATACAAGAACAAAGCATAAAAACTTAGCTAAAATAGTTAAAATAACTATGGGTATTGCTCGATGGCACCCCCCCACCACATCCCCCTCTTCCTTCCTGCCTATCTCAACTTCTATCCCCCCACCCTCTCTACCTCCCTCTCTCTCCTCCCTCCTCCTACAACCTCCCTACTTCCCTCCAACCTTCACTCCTCAGGCTCCCCCCCAAATTTTGATGTGTGACCATAGAGACGCTGTGATCATTGTCAGTGCAAGGATTGATCATCAGTCACTCTTTTCAGCACCACTGCAACTTTGAACAGTCGCTAAACAGTCCCAATTATGGTCTTACGTCAAGGATTATCTGTAATGCAATTTGGGTTGTTGTTGTTTTTTGCAGCTTAGCATGATGTGTAAACCCACTCATTATTGGTTTATTAGTCTGTGTGAACCAAAACAAATTATTTTTCTTTAAAGCATCCTGCTTTAGCACCGTGTGAACGCAGTCAATCAAGTGTGCTGGTTGCTTTGGAGAATCAGAGAAGAAATCCATGCCCTTCCTGTAGTAGATGACTTGTTCTTTTCTATGTTAAGTGCTAATCTTACAGAAATCCTGCTCTGTTTTACTTCTGTCCTCCTTCCTTTGGAACATGTGCAAGTAGCCATTGTAAATAGACATAACAATTGGCTATTGTATTGACACTATAACGCCAGTTAGGAATCCAAACATGCTTCCTTATCCAGTCTGTAAATGTATTTGTGTATTTAAGGATTACAAGAAAAGGAAGATAATGGCTGAGTTTGCACATTGGGCAAAGACAAAATCAAACAAACCGTAATCAAGTATAGGTTGATTATAAACCAGGCAAACGTGTGACTAAGAGCATTCAAACGGGTCAGTCCTTTATTGTCACTTGTTATTAGTTGCGAAGTCCTGTCTGACCCCATGGACAATGTTCCTCCATTGTCACTTACCAGGGAGTAGATATACATGCAAGGGTTTTTGCTGGGAGTTATTGGAAGGCCCTTCTTGTCAGTTCTCCTTCTACAGAGACATACGCATTGCACTTTGTTGTCTTACACCTTTGTTGTCTTACACACCCCAACACTTTCAGGGAGAAAGGTTGCGTGGGGATTAATGTGAACTTTGCCCTAGAACTTGTATACAGTTCAGTTTGCCTGTGTGCATATTTATTTAAGTCATTATTCAATTCGTGTGGATTTCCATCTCAACAAATAACTCTGGATGGCAAAGTCAAAAATGTTTGCTGCCGTATCATAAATAATAAGCTTAAAACACACGGCAACCAAGGAAGATAACACAACTGACAGATTGAAACACACAGCAACCCAGAAAGGCAACACAGTTTAGAAATTTGAATTGAGGCCCAACGTGGCCTCAAGATCAGGTGTTGAGATTCAGGCCTCTCTACTACACACTCTTATTAAATTATAGTTTTTAAATCTTTTGGTTTTTTTTCTAGGAAGTTCAGTGGGATTTTTTTTTTTATGTGTGTGTACTGTATGTGCGTTTGAGTCAGTTTTTCATTTCTGGTGGCTGCCTGGGTAAATATTTGTGGTTTACTTGTCAAGATTTCAGAAGCAGTTTGCCCTTGCCGCCTTCTTTCTAAGGCTGAGAGAGAGGGATGGGCCCAAGTCACTCAGCTGGCTTTGGGTCTAGTGCAGGGCTAGAACTCATTGTCTGCCACTTACTAGCTTTAATTCATTATTTATCAACATTCTGACAGAGGAATTCTGGGTGTCGAAGTCCCCACATCTTAATGTGGCCAAGGTTAATACTGCTCTACAAATTTGGCATCCTTCTTCTATAATTTATTATGGGCCTGATTTGCTGCTCTTTCCTCTATATTAGAAGGTACTGACTTAAGCTGTATGTGACACCCCAAGCCTCTGAGTTTGTCTCTAGAGCTTTTCTAAAACTGCTGTTGCTGAACCGCAGTACTTAAGTCAGACATGTCAAACACAAGGCCCGGGGGCCAGATGCGGTCCGCGAAGTGGTTTCGTGTGGCTTGCGAAACCATCCTGGAAACAGTGAGGGAACGGCCCCCGCTGCCTTGGCCCTGGCTCAGGCTGGCTGGGAGCCGATGTACAATTTTGTGGTGGCCATCTTGGCACTTGCCCCAGTGGACCATGCCTTGGCACTTGCCCCGGTCCCACCCCCTTCTGCCAGAGACCCTCAGATCTGCCCCACTCCTGCCCAGGCCCCCCATAGGCACCCTTGACGCGAATGATGTAGAACTGGCCACATCCACCCAGTAGGCCACACCCACTCCATCCACGCCCACCCAGTAGGCTGCACCCACTCTGGCCATGCCCCGCCGGCCCCCCCAGGGCAACCGCAATGCTGATGCGGCCCTCAGTGAAATTGAGTTTGACACCCCTGACTTAAGTGATACGAAAGAGAGGAGTGATGCTATATGCTATAATAGCACTATACCTGCTGGAATTGATCTGGAGCTAAGCAAGACTAGATCTGGTTAGAACCTGGATAGGAGGCCACCAAGCAACATTTCGTTTGTAGGTTAGACTGAGAAGAAACCAACCAACAACAACAACAACAAAAATCTGCCTGTAAGTTAGCAATGGCCAACCGCTTCCATACTCCTGCTAAGAAAATACAATAGAGTCACTAAGATTTAAGTTTGATTTGAAGGAGTTGTCTTTTTAATTTGATTTGGAGTTTCATTTTTATGGTGGATCATGGATGTCTACAAAGAAGAAGGCTGAAAAAGTCCACATGAGGACTGTAACCATATGATCAAAGCTCCAGCTTTTTTTACATGGGTCATTTGAATTTTTGGATCCCTGTGGGCAACCATCTGCCTCTTTCCTGTGACTCCACTGATTTCCTCTCTCCCTATTTATCTCTCTACCCTTGGCATTAGAAAAATTGTCTCTGCCTTTCGTTCAGTTTTCACTCTCTTCAACAGGAGAAGGAGATCTACCCAGCCTCTGCTCCCAATGCCAGCACAAGCTGCAGGAAAGCCCATCTCAGCTGTTGCCGGCCCTTCTCCTAAGCACAGTTCCATGTTGCAAGGATGAAGAGCAGACCTGTCTGCAGGTCTATGTGGCCCTGAACTCTACAGGTATGATGGGGCCCAGATTGAAGGTGTTGAAGAGGGGGACTAGATTGCTGAAGAACGACCTGGCTTGTTGAGGCTGCAATATTTGCAAGAATCTTGACAGAATATTTGGCGTGTTATAGGTCAGGTTGGAACGGGAACGCCTTTCTCAGGAAAAGGCTCTAATACATTATTTTATTCATTTAATTTAATGTTATAGTATTTGCTTAAAACATCTGTGTAGCTGCCCATCTTAAAACCAATCCTGGGCAGCTTACAACTGACAAAACAATATAAAACAAGCAATGATTAAACCACCCCACAACTATACTTCCCTGATGCAGCTCACATTTTGAGCTTGCCCTATCCCAGCAGTCATCCTGAGACTTGAGAGCTGTCTGGAAGGATAGAAAAGAACTCTCCTCATCCTAAGCATCATGTAGGGCAGCGGTTCTCAACCTTTTTCAGGCCGATACCCCGACCTGCACTGCCCAATGCTGGCTGTGGAATTCTGGGAGTTGAAGTCCACATGCCTTAAAATTGTCAAGGTTGAGAAACACTGCTCTAGCTGATCATGGCTTCCAGGAGCCTTGGGGATGGCCGGCAGCCGCACGCAGTCTTCAGGGGAAGAGTCAGATGGAGCTATGGGGCTGCCAGGGCTTGACGGGGACCCCAGAATCAGCTCACACAGCTCCAAATGATGAGCGCTGCGTGAAAAGGCCAGCCGGGCAGTGAGTGAACCCATGGGGGAGGAGAGGAGAGGATATAAAAGGAGGGGTTTTGGCGGGAAGGAGGAGGAGTGAGGGGGGAGAGAAGGCGATAAGGAGGAGAGGAGAGATGTCGAAGGGGCAAGCCTGAGGGAGAGAAGGGGACAGCCGCTGGCCCTTTGAGAGCAACCATATGGCTGACGTGGCACTCAATAAAATTGAGTTTGACATCCCTGACATAAATAATGCAAAGTAAATTATAAAATACGTGGAGGTCACCATATTTGGGAAAATTGGGAGATAAGATCTTCCCTTCTTGTTTGTTTTAACTTTAGGTATTGGAGGCTTAGAATTGGATTTTCTCGTGGCAAGTTCTAACCGTTACAGCAGGCTTCAGGTCTTGAAAAGGCGGGAGCATCAGAACTCTACAGGGCCTGAGGTAACCTAACAGCACAAAAACATAAGTACGGTTCTTCTAGATTGACCCATCTAAGTCCAGCAGTTTTTTTTTCTCACAGTGGCCAACCGCAGCACAAGGAAGACCCCGACAGGTAGTTCTCAGCTTACAACCATTTGCTTAGTGACTGTTCAAAATTTCTATGGCACTGGCTTATGACTGTTTTTCACACTTACGGCCACTGCAGCATCCCCATGGTCACGTGATCAAAATTTGGATGCTTGGCAACGGGCATGTATTTATGACGGCTACAGAGTCCTGGCTTCACGCGATCCTCTTTTGCGACCTTCTGGCAAGCAAAGTATCAATAGGATTCATAGCCTGACATAAAGTCAGTGAGGAAGGCAGACTCGTTTAACAACTGTGTTACTAACTTCACAACTGCAGCGATTCACTTAACAATCGTGGCTTGAAAGGTTGGTGAAATGGGGCAAAGCTCACTTAACAACTGGCTTGCTTAGCCACAGAAATTTTGCGCTCAGTTGTGGTTATAGCTGAGGATTATCTGTAAACTTCCAGCCGATGGCCTTCAACCACATTGCCATCAAGGCTAATAGCCATTGATTCCCCTTGAATTCATGAACTGGTTCAACCCATTTTTGAAACTGCTGGTTAGTACCACATCTCAAGGTTGCTCCCCTAAGCCCTTTCATATCTGAGGACCTTGCACTGGCAGCTGTTTTCCCCAAGGATGGCACATGTACAAGTAGTTCTCGACTTACAACTGTTTGTTCAGTGACCATTCAAAGCTACAGTGACTGAAATAAGTGACTTAGGATCATTTTTCACATTATGACTGTTGCAGCATCCCCATGGTCACGTGATTAAAATTTGGATGCTATGGCAACTGACTCGCATTTATGACGGTTGCAGGGCCTCGGGGTCATGTGACCACCTTTTGTGAGCTTCTGGCAAGCGAGGTCCACGAGGAAGCCAGATTCACTTAACAACCAGGTTACTAATGTAACAACTGCAGCGATTCGCTTAACAACCGTGGCAAAAGAAGGTCGTAAAATGGGGCAAAACTCACTTAACAACTGTCTTAATAATAGAATAACAGAGTTGGAAGGAACCTTGGCGGTCTTCTGGTACAAGCAGGAGACCTTATATCATTTTGGACAACAGAAAAGTTGGGCTCAGTTGTGGTAATAAGTCGAGGACTATCTGTACCAATATAAGTTATATAACAGGCAGAAATTCAGTGAGTTAAGTACTCTGCTTGTTCCCTCCAGGGAAACCTGTAGGTGTAGAATTTCTGCCTCTTGTAACCTCTTCTAGACTTGATCTTTATAAACCTATAGATACAGGGATGAAGTGCAGTCCTATTATCACAGGAGATGTTGTCTTTTTCTATTTAACTGAGAAGCCCCTTCCCATCAAATGGATCAGCTGCATGCCCAGTATAGCAAGAGAGCTCTCCTCTTTTGGTTTAGGGGTAGTCAACCTTGGCTCTTTTATGACTCGTGGACTTCAACTCCCAGAAATCCTGAGCAGCTGTGCTGGCTCAGGAATTCTGGGAGTTGAAGTCCATGAGTCATAAAAGAACCAAGGTTGACTACCCCTGGTTTCGACTCTGTTCAGTGGTGCCTGATTCACAAGGATGAGGTGACAGACAGTTATCCTGACCCTGGAAGTAGATGCTGAGGATGATTCACAAGGCTGGTGAGGAGAAGGCTGCATCGTCAGTACATTACCTTGAAAAGCAATTCATGAGTCATCCTTGAGCATGAAGTTAGGCAATTGTGTGGCTGCACTGTAGGCTGTAGGAGAATCTTTAAGCTTACTCGATGGCTTTGGGTCTGTCATCTCTCTCAACCCAACTCGAAAGAGCATGTGCCTTCTTCAGTTCCAGGAGAAGAGGGGGAAATATTAATCTAATCAGTGAATCAATGAATAGGTAGACAGTTCAAATGGTGGTAGTTTTTAGTGTATCTTGAATTAGGCCAAAGATCTGTAATGGGTAGAAGGAATAATTTTGAGAAACTGGAGAAAGAGCCTTAACCAAGACAATGAACAGGTTAAAAGAAACCTGAGCCTGGCCAAGCCCTGTAACTCGAGTAAGCATTTTAGACAAAACCATCCCTAGTTCTCAGGAAGATAAACGGAGGAAGTCGGAAACCTTCATAGAATTATAGAATCATAGAATCATAGAATCGTAGAGTTGGAGGGGACCTTCTGGGTCATCGAGTCCAACCCCCTGCTCGAGGCAGGATTCCCTAAACCATCCCAGATAGATGGCCGTCCAGTCTCTGCTTGAAGACCTCCATCGAAGGCAACTTCCCGTGGCAACCTGTTCCACTGGTTGATCACCCTTACTGTTAGAAATTTTTTTCTAACCTCCAATCTGACTCTTTTCCCCTGCAGTTTCATCCCATTGTTTCTAGTCCTTCAGACTTGGACAATTATGTAACTATATGCTTATAATTGTGCATGACTTTAATAATAATAATGTTGAAAGGGACCTTGGAGGACATCGAGTCCAACCCCTTGCTCAGGCAGGCAGGAAACCCTACACCATTTCAGACAGATGGCTGTCCAGTCTCTTCTTAAAAACTTCCAGTGTTGGAGCATTCACCGCTTCTGGAGGCAGGTTGTTCCACTGGTTAATTGTTCTAACTGTCAGGAAGTTTCTCCTTAGTTCTAGGTTGCTTCTCTCCTTGGTTAGTTTCCTCCTCGTCGGAAGTCGCACCCTCCAGGGTGACTTTGGACCCGTATAAGGGTCCACCGACGGAGGGAAATCTAGTCGGTGAGGAGAGAAGTCTCCCCGCCCGACTAGCAATGCCACGAACCGGAACCGGAAGTCTCCTTGGTTAGTTTCCACCCATTGCTTCTTGTTCTGCCTTCAGGCGCTTTGGAGAATAGCTTGACTCCCACTTCTTTGTGGCAGCCCCTGAGATACTGGAACACTGCTATCATGTCCCCCCTCGTCCTTCTCTTCATTAAACTAGACATACCCAGTTCCAGCAACCATTCCTTGTATGTTTTAGCCTCCAGCTCCCTAATCATCTTTGTTGCTCTTCTCTGTACTCTTTCTAGAGTCTCAACATCTTTTTTACATTGTGGTGACCAAAACTTTGGCTTTCTAGTCTGGTCTACCTTGGAGGCTTGGCGAAATCCATCCTGGTTCACATGCTAGGAATAATAAGAGGAAGGGCTCTGACTCCAGCATTGTTTTTCCAGTGGCAGATGCAGTTTGACAGTTTCCAGGTGGCCAGTGGTGAAGAGGTACATGTCTCAGTGAAGACCATTCCTCCTGGGATGCTCAAACTCAACCAAAGCTATGTAGTCACTGACAACCAACCAGGTAAGACAACTTTACAGGGCACATAAACCATGTTTGCATCACCTCATAACAAAGAATCTTCAAATGTATATTTAGAAAACCTGAAACGACTTTTTCTGGACTTCAAAAACCTTAGCAATAGTAGTTAGGCTTATATGCTGCTTCATAGTGCTTTGCAGCCCTCTCTAAGTGGTTTACAGAGTCAGCATATTGCCCCCAATAAATCTGCATCCTCATTTTACCAACCTCGGCAGGATGGAAGGCTGAGTCAACCTTGAGCCAGTCAGGATCAAACTCCTGGCAGTGGGCAGCCTGCAATACTGCATTCTAACCACAGCGCTCACCACGGCTCTCAGCATAGGAAGTTGCAAAGTATTTAGTAAGTAAAGAAGAGAAATGGTCAGGAGATCATTGGAAGGTTTTAAACTGGGATAAGAGGGAAAACACCACTTCCAGAACAGAGTACCTGCAGCCAACTTTGAGCTCCCTCTGGTGTGAGCTGATAACAAGATACAGATAGTCCTCCACTTACAACCATTTGTTTAGTGACTGTTCGAAGTTACAAGGGCATTGAAAAAAGTGACTTAGGACCGTTTTTCACACTTAGGACTGTTGCAGCATCCCCTGTGGTCACATGGTCAAAATGTAGGCACTTGGCAACTGGCATGTATTTGTGACAGGTCCATTGTCCTGGGGGGGTCATGTGAGCAAAAGGTCACACCATTTATAACCTTCCCAGCTGGCTTCTGAAGAGCAAAGTAAGGGGGAGAAGCCAGATTTGCTTTAATGACCACATGATTCCCTTAACAACTGCACTGATTTATTAAACAACTGTGCCAAAAAGATTGTAAAACGAGGCAAAACTCTTAACTAAACAACCGCCTTGCTAATATGTTGGAAATTTGGGGCTCAGTTGTAGACTGCCTGTACAGTCACTGCCATGAAGTCACGTCCTGGGTGGAAAAAAAACTAGTGGGGCATCTTTGTGCCATGGCAAGGAGACTGTGTGGTTGTAGCCTCTTGACAATAAGAGACTATTTTGCACAGGAAATCAGAAAAATAAATGAAGCGATATAATTACAGGGGAGACAATTGCTACAAAGCATGCATGTCAAACTCTTGGCCCGTGGGCCGGATGCGTCATGCCGAAACCACACCCACCCCATTGCCGGCAATGGGGGAAAAGTCGCAATACGTCGTGCGATGTCATGTGACATCGCGAGTTTGACGTGCCTGCTATAAAGGAACTTGTCGTGTGACGAGGCTTAAGTTTCTACCCATGTCCCCCTCCTTCAGGACCTGAGTTCCACTACAGATGGGTACCAGCTGCCCGGGCTATTGAGGTGTCTGCTTCCAAGGCCGTCACTGTGCGCCTCTGCCATCAGCTGATGCTGGAATGCACAGAACTGCACCAATCTTTCCATCAGCAGGTGGGATCATAATGGGAGAAAAGTCAAATGCGGGGAACACCCGTGGCACGGGGGATGGTGGTTAAAAGAAAGGGAAACTGAGGCCAGGTGCGTTTCAGGAAGCAAACAGTGTTAGTAGAAGTAAATGTTGGAAGCAAACCTTTCTGGCTTGGCATCAGGAACGCCGAAGGGCGGCTTAGGATGATGTCTGTTGTGACTCACAGTGTTCCTTTCATCCTTGCTCTCCAAGCTTTTTCCCATTGCGCCATCTAGGGATGGCCAATCGATGGCTCGTTTCCCCCCTGTTATTGTTTTTTTTCCCCAAAAAATACATAGAAAAAAATCACTTGAACTATTAAACCATAAAACTGCATCACAGGTAGTCTTCGACTTGCAACAGTTCATTCGGTGACCATTCAAAAGTTACAACGTCATTAGAAAAAAAAAGTGACGACCATTTTTCACACATACAATCATTGCAGCATCTCCAGGGTTACAGGATCAAAATTCAGATGCTTGGCAACTCACTCTTATTTTGCAGTGTCCTGGGGTCGTGTGATTCCCTTTTGGTACCTTCTCACAAACAAGGCCAATGGGAAAGCCAGATTCACTTAACAAACATGCTACTAACTGTCAAGTTTCGAAGCACAGATTTGCTGGTGCGACAAATATTGCTTCTCAGCTTGCCAACGAACTTGGGGGGAGGGAAGAGAGGTTTGGAATACTGACTTCAAAGTTTAAGAAGCCAGACTGTGAGACTCAAGGATGTTATGTCAGGTGTCTGGCCAGACCTAGAGATGCTTTCTCATAACAATATTTTTCTACTTGATTGGGCAATGTGACCTGATCCAGAGAGAGGAGGGAGAATTCAATGTTTTTACTATGTGGGCTTGGGAGGGGCCTTGCCAGAGCTGGTTTTGCTTTCACTAGTGCCGAAGTCATGTGCTCAATAAAGTTTTACATTAAGAGATCGGAATGCCTCGAAGGTGTTTGTTTGGTTGGGTCTGTCAGTTGGAACTTTGACACTAACTTAACAACTGCAGTGATTCACTGATCAGCTGTGGCAAGAAAGGTCATAAAATGAGGCAAAACTCACTTAGCAACAGAAATTTTGGGTTCAGTTAGGGTTGTAAGTCAAGGACCATCTGTAATAGTCCAAATACGGTGGTGTAAATGAATTCTGGAACTCTGAATTTGTTTGGAGGGACTTTTTTAATGCTCAATTTATTTTGCTCTATTTTGTCATCATTGGTGACTCTTGTAAAACTCGAAGTAGAATTTTGCTTATTTGTTTTTTTTTATGGCTTGTTTTCTGCCAGGTATTGGTTTCCAAACATCGCCCTGCAGTGCTGCAGTATGAGTTCCTTCTTCCTTGTCTGTGCATAGAGGTGTGTGCATCGTCTCAAGAAGCTCTGAGTGAGATTCTTTGAAGTGGGACAATATGTAAAATTTGGGAAGAGGGCTTAAAGAACTCTGCAAAAATTCAGTCTCCTGACAGATTTCACTAGACTCCTTTGCATATTTTATTAATTTATTTATTCATCAACATTATATGGCCGCTTATCTCACAAAAAAAGTGACTGTGGGTGCAGTTAAACAAAAATATAGAATGCCTAAACATTACTCGAAGTGGACGCTTCTTGCATTGTGAGACTCCCCCCTCTCGCAATTATGGCCTTCTGTTCTATCAAGGGCCCATCTCGAGGATGGACTTTGGAGTCCTGAGAGATGGCATGCATCAAAAAAGGGGCTTTGGGGTTTTTTAAATAGGTATTTAGTCAAAGTTTTAAGGGTGGGGAGGGGTGGGAAGGGGTGTTTAGGGTAGGGGAAGAAATTGTCAGAAGGGAACAAGAAGACAGGCCAGGCGACGGAAGGGGACGGAGTCCTGAGGGTGCGGACGGGGGGTTGATTAAGACTAACTCAGTTCCAATAAGTACCGTTAGCGGGAGGGGCAGGTATGGTGGGAGCAGGGGGCCATATCATAATAAGGGAGCGCGCACCCGCTGCTCACGAGCGGTCGTGCGCTCCGACCCCCAAGGCTCAACCTGTTCTCGGGGTTGTTCAGAACCACAGGGCCCTGGCTGTAGGCTGATGCTGTGCAATGCCAGGTCTGTGGTAAATAAGGCCCCCCCTCATTCAAGATTTAATCTCAGAGGGGGGAGCAGACCTGGCGGGTATAACGGAGACCTGGTTGGGACCAGAGGGCGGTGTCCCTCTGGTGGAAATGTGCCCACCGGGTTTCCTTGCATTCCACCAGCCGAGAGCTCAAGGCAGGGGTGGGGGAGTGGCGGTCGTGATCAGGGAAGGTTTCAGGCCGAGGGAGGTCACTGTTCCTCAGACGGCAGGCTGTGAATCCCTTCTGGTGAAGTGGGACCTAGGGGGTCCGAGGGTTGTGTTGATTACGTACCTGGCGCCCTGCCACGTATCAACCTCCCTGCCCGAGCTCCTGAGCGTTGTCGCCGCGGTGGTGGTTGAGGTCCCCAGGCTAATAGTCATGGGTGACTTCAACCTGCCGTCCGGGGGCGGGGCGTCCGGGGAGGCTCGGGAGTTCATGGCTTCCATGACAGCCATGGACCTGACCCAGGTAATTCAAGGCCCCACACACACAGGGGGAAACACGCTTGACCTGGTTTTTGTCTCTGGACAGTGGCTGAGTGGTCAGAGTGTAGGGGATATAGTCATTGAACCCCTGTCATGGTCTGATCACTCTCTCCTATGCTTGGACTTTCGGACCGTTGCACCCCACCGCAGGGTGGCGGAACCGGTGAGATGGTACCGCCCCAGGCGGCTGATGGAACCCGAGCGGTTCCAGGCAGAGCTTGGGCCAATTCCTGAGGTTCTGACACACGACTCGGTTGGAGAGCTGGTGGCGGCCTGGGACAGGGCGGCTGCCGGTGCCCTGGATCGAGTTGTGCCTTTGCGGCCTCTGATTCGGCGTGGGTCTCGACCGGCCCCGTGGTATAACGAGGGGTTGAGAGAGATGAAACGCCGGAAAAGACGCCTAGAGAGCAGTTGGAGATCGAGCCGTGCCGAATCTGACCGAACATTGGTAAGAGACCATATTAGGTCCTACCTAATGGCGATAAGAGCAGAGAAGTGTTCCTACCTCACTGCTCTTATTGCGTCATCAGATAACCGCCCAGCCTCCCTGTTTAGGGTGACCCGCTCCCTCCTTCATCAGGAGGTGAGGGGAGACCCCTTAGAGGGTAGAGCTGAGGATTTCGGAAAATATCTGTATGATAAAATCGCTCAGATACGGGAAGGCTTCGACTTCAACTGGGTATGTCCAATGGGAGAGGCGGAGGCTGGTCTTGAGACCGTTACCTGGGTTGAGTTTGACCCCGTGACCCCCAAGGACGTGGACAGGTTGCTGGGGGGACTTAGGGCGACCACATGTTTACTGGACCCGTGCCCCTCCTGGTTGGCGCTGGCCTCCCGGGAGGTGGTACGAGGCTGGTTCCGAGCAATTATCAACGCTTCCTTGAGTGAGGGTGTCTTTCCCGCTGCCTTGAAAGAGGCAGTGGTGAGACCCCTCCTCAAGAAGCCTGCCCTGGATCCAGCTGTTTTATCAAACTACCGTCCCGTCTCCAACCTTCGCTTTCTTGCGAAGGTTGTTGAGAGTGTGGTTGCCCGACAGTTCCCGCAGCACCTGGAGGAATCATCATATCTTGATCCGTTCCAGTCGGGCTTCAGGCCTGGCTACAGCACGGAAACAGCATTGGTCGCGTTGGTGGATGATCTCTGGCGGGCCCAAGACAGGAGTTGCTCCTCTGTTCTGGTGCTATTGGACCTCTCGGCGGCTTTTGATACCATCGATCATGGTATCATGCTCAACGGTTGGAGGGGCTGGGCATAGGAGGCACTGTCTTGCAGTGGTTCTCCTCCTTCCTCTCTGGCCGGATGCAGTCTGTGTTGACAGGGGGCCAGAGGTCGACCCCGAGACCCCTCGTATGTGGGGTACCTCAGGGGTCGGTCCTCTCGCCTCTACTGTTCAACATTTATGTAAAGCCGCTGGGTGAGATCATCCGTGGTTTTGGCGTGGAGTACCACCAGTACGCTGATGATACCCAGCTGTACATTTCCACGCCGAACCACCCCAATGATGCCCTTGCTGTGCTGACCCAGTGCCTGGAGGCCGTGCGGGTATGGATGGGGAGAAACGGACTCAAGCTCAACCCCTCCAAGACCGAGTGGCTGTGGTTACCGTCGTCCCGGTACAGCCAGCTGATTCCATTGCTGTGTATTGGGGGCGAAACAGTGGCTCCCACAGGAAGGGTTCGCAATTTGGGAATCCTCCTGGACTCACGGCTGTCCTTAGAGGACCATCTGACGGCCGTGGCCGGGAGGATGTTCTACCAGGTTCGCCTGGTGCGCCAGTTGCGTCCCTTCCTAGACCGGGACTCGCTACGCATAGTCACTCATGCCCTCGTGACCTCCAGGCTGGACTACTGTAATGCTCTCTACATGGGGCTTCCCTTGAGGTGCATCCGGAAGCTCCAACTTGCCCAGAATGCGGCCGCGCAGGTAGTGATGGGAGCGTCGTGGCGCTCCCACATAACACCGCTCCTGCGTGAGTTGCACTGGTTGCCGGTGGTCTTTCGGGTGCGGTTCAAGGTGTTAGTGACCACTTTTAAAGCGCTCCATGGCATCGGACCCGGACACTTACAGGACCGTCTACTGCCAGCAAATACCTCCCGCCGTCCGGTACGCTCCCACAGAGAGGGCCTCCTCAGGGAGCCGTCGGCCAGACAGTGCCGGCTGGCGACCCCCAGGGGGAGAGCCTTCTCTGTGGGAGCTCCCACGTTATGGAACGAGCTCCCCCTCGAACTCCGTATAATAACAGATTTACGCACCTTCCGTCGGGAACTAAAAACATTCCTTTTTCGACAGGCCGGCCTGGCATAGAAGCTTCGGTTCCAATAGGGTCAAAATGTTTTAGGGGGACTGAGTATTTTTTAAGATTTTAAGCTTTGTATGTTTTGGGTTTTAAATGGGGATTTCGGCCAAATTATTTAATTCATTTTTAATTATTTTAAATTTTGTATATTTATATGTTTTTTAAATTTTAGGCTGTACACCACCCCGAGTCCTTCGGGAGAGGGGCGGTATAGAAATTTGATTAATAAATAAATAAATAAAATAAATAAATGCCTGTGTTGGTCTCTGCAGAAGGTGGGCAGATATTATTTGAGGGGCTCTGGACAATTCCCATCCTTGGCCCCACCTGAGGTCAACCACTTGGCCAAAAAATGGGAAGCAGTCAACTTGGATCTTTCTAACTTAGCTTTCTTTTCTGCAGGCATCGCATAACGACAGAGACAGCTTACGCAAGATTGTGTGTCCATTCCAGTATCAGCCAGAAGCCTGTGAGTTCTGCTTTAGACAAGATTGATGACAGTGGTTTTTTTTTAATTAATTGGTTAATCGGGAGCTGGGATGTCATAGGTCAGTGATGGCCAACCTTTTAGAGAGCGAGTGCCCAAACTGCAGCCCAACAGTCACTTATTTATCGGCGGGTGCCAGGTGGGCGTGGCCACTGGATAGGCGTGGCTATGGTGGTCATGGGGAAGGACGTCTGTGGGGGCCGGGCAGGGTTGGAGGAGATCCAGGGGGTCTCTGGCAGGTGGGGTGGTGGGCAGGAGGCTCGTCCTGTGGAGTGAGGCAAGGCAAGGCAGGGCGGGGGTGGCATTGTCACAGTGAAAGGTGAGGCAGGGGCCGGGGTGGCTGCTGCCTGACGCCATCGGTCCCTGCACACAGAGGCCAGCGAGCGCATGGGTGCTGGGATGCATCTGGCCATGTGGGACCTTGGCCAGTTAGCAGGTGGCTGGTTGAAGAGGGACGGTTGCCATCTCTGGGGCATGGCGTGCGGGCCCACAGAGAGGGCTCTGAGTGCTGCCTCTGGCACGCATGCCATAGGTTCGCCACCAGTGTCATAGGTTATGGGAAGAGTTGTTGGCTCACAAATGGCAAATACAGTGGTAGCTTGGGACTCCTCGTTAACTGATTCCCAGAGACACGATGAGTACCAACCATGATGAGTACCAAACTCATTTTTCTTTTAAGGAATAATGTAGTGAGTCACAAAGTAGCCAACCCTGGCAAATTCTAACTTGTGTGTGACTACTGAACAAACAATGAATACCAGGACAAAAGGTTTACATCAAAATGTGTTGATTACCAAATTTGATGAGTTTCAAAGCAGTTGAGTACTAAGGTATCTTATGCCCATACTGTGGAATCCTTGGTGCTCTGAGCTTGGTTGTATGCTTGCAGGCATTTCATTACCCAACTAGGTAATATCTCCAGTGCTAGGGACTGTGAGGTTTGTTCCCTGCTTATATATAATAGTTTGCCCTGCCAGTGTTGATGGGGGTGTGATCCTGTCTTTGACAGTTCCTTGATAAGGGTATTGTTTGCTTGATTTTTGTCTGGTGTTAATCCCCGCTTATATGCATGTTGGTTATGAAAGTGTTTTTGGTTCCTTCTTAGCTTTTTTATTGTCACTTTTCAATAGTGGGTAAGTGTGGATTATCTCTATATGTTCATACTTCATGCCCATATCTTAGTGGCCTTTAGAGCCTTGCCGGTTTTTCCTCTCTACTCAGGAAGTCTATTATTTAGCTTGGAGGCAAGAAACAGACTGATGTGATAGCAGGAAACTAGTAATCTGGAATGTAACCGGGAAGACAATAGATCAATATGGAGAACAGATTTTGTTCTTGTGTTTTTATTAACCTCACCTTTTAACCAGTACTTTGTTGTTGAGACATCGTTTATCTTGTTGCAATGAAATATTCATTGGCTAATTTCTACATAAAAAAATAGTTTAGAATAATAGTTTAAGGCAGACATGTCAAACACAAGGCCCAGGGGCCGGATGCGGCCCGTGAAGTGGTTTCATGTGGCCCGCGAAGCCATCCTGGAAACAGTGAGGGAACGGCCCCCGCTGCCTTGGCCCTGACCCAGGATGTCCAGGAGCCAATGTACAATTTTGTGGTGGCCATCTATGCTGAAATGCATTCAGTCTTAGCTCCACAAGGCCGTCTAGAAACAATGAGGAAACAGCTCCTGCCACGTCGGCCCCGCCCCCGGGTGCATGCTGGGGAGGTGTCACCCTTTGTGAGGAATGAAGAAATGGACCATGCCTTGACGCTTGCCCCGGTCCCACCCCCTTCTGCCAGAGACCCTGAGCTCTGTCCCACTCCTGCCTAGGCCCCCACAGGCACCCTTGACGCGAACGATGTAGAGCTGGTCATGCCCACCCAGTAGGCCACACCCACTCCATTCATGCCCACCCAGTAGGCTGCACCCACCCTGGCCACACACACCTGGCCCCTCCGAGGGCAACCGCAATGCTGATGCGGCCCTCAATGAAATTGAGTTTGACACCCCTGGTTTAAGGCACTAGCCTAGGAACCAGGAGACCGTAAGTTCTAGTCTTACCTAATGAAAACTTAATGAGGTCAGCCGGGTGACCTTGGGTCAGCCGCCTTCTCTCAATCCTAAGAAGAAGAAAAAATGAAGTTCTGAAATTGTTGCCAAGAAAACATCACAGACTTGTCCAGGGACTTGCCTGGAGTCAAGAATGATGTAAAGGCAGACACACTGACAAACACACACAGAGAAACAGAAACCTAAAACACATAAATAAAAATTTACTATACATAACGGATAAAACTAAATTCTGCCAGATCATTGGCAAACTGAATCAATCAATACTTCACTTCTGTTACAGTTATGCTGAATCTCTGCCTTGCTTAATGAATACATATGTTGTCTGCACTGTAAATGGTCTTTGTCAAGGTCTGAAAATGTTCCTTTTCATTCTGCTATAGGGGCACCGCGCTTGCTTGGTTCACCAATCAAAAGACAGAGAGCTGTGGTGTTCGAAACAGTTATTTTCAAGTTGTGCTTAGCAAATGTTTGCAGAATCAGTTAGCTAATAAATGATTAGTTGGCTGTCATTGGCCAGGTTCAAACATCAGCCTTAACCTGCTTTATTTGCTTTAGTCTTTCTGAGATTTGTGAACCCAGCCAGTTTATATTTAACAAAATTGTGGCTATTATAAATGTGGAAGCTTAGCTGTTTTCTTTAAATCCAACAGAATTCATGGGACTTTTATGAAGATAAAACAGGATAACTTTACATAATTTCAATCTGTGTTTCTTGGATGAATTACATTCTCTGTGCCAACTCACTGCTGTATAGTTAATAATTAGAACTATTTCAAACATGTTGTAATATTTTAATTTTTCTGGGAATTTATGTAGTATCTTATTTTGTAACCTACCTTATGTATAACACGTCAAAAGGGGAAGGAAGGAAGGAAAGGAAGGAAGGAAGGAAGGAAGGAAGGAAGGAAGGAAGGAAGGAAGGAAAGAAAGAAAGAAAGAAAGAAAGAAAGAAAGAAAGAAAGATCATTTTCTCATATTTATTTCTACCCGAGAAAACAGAGTAGTTACTCAGCTGGGGTAGCTGTAGGTAGGAAATGAAATGGTAGAAACCAACATGTGTTTTTAACAGGTGTTTGTAGGCTTGTTTGTAACTAATCCAAAATCCATTTCCCAAACTCATACTCACCTTTGCAATTTAGATTATTCTTTGTGACAGATCAAATGGATTACTACATGCAGGCAGGAGGGAGAAAAGAGTATTTCTAAACAAAACAGAGCTGTTGTCTGAGGTTTCTGGAAAAAGATTGTTTCTCTTGACAAAATAAACACTAGAGACATACCTTACAATATAATACAATATTAATGTCATAGTATCAGAACACAGAGGAGGAACTGAAAAACTGTCAGAAATTAGTATATATTTAGAAATGTTTAATTTATTCATTCTTTAATCTATCATATTTATCTATCATATCATATTTATCAGGTTTAGAGACCATCCATTTCCCTCAAAGAGTAATGCTGGGCAGTATAGAAATAACATAAAAACATAGAAATTGGTTCATTCATTCATTCATTCAGATATATTCCCTGCTTATTTTGCTAGATGCTGCAGATCTCTGGTCCTCAGCGTGCTTCCATGACTTCAGTTCCAGTGACAGGACCGAAATGGCCGTGTCTTTGAGTGGCCGCTGCTTCTTTCAGCCCACTGTCTCACTTTGCTGGAAGGAAAACTCTGCTCCAGAGGCAACCTGCCAAGATATCCCCAATTCCATCATCCCTGAAGCCAGCAAGGTGAAGGGACATAGAGAACACACTGAACAGGATGAGAATAACAAGGTTTTGTGACTTGATGAAGGGCAGCCAAGTAGCAAAATGAAGGCCAAGTGATTCTGGGAACTTACTTCCTTAGTGGAGGCCTTACACTGACCCATTCCGTCTCCTGAACAGATGGAAGAAAAAGGTGGAAGGCAGAATGGGAATATCCTTATCAGGCAGATTCCAAGAGAGCCTCTTTCACCCTGCCATGCTGGCTGAGGAAATGAGAGAGAAGCAGATGCGGGAAGATCATTCTGAGAGGTTTGGACATTGTACCTCCGGAATTCATTTGACTTATTTTCTTTATTTATTCAGGCTTCTATGCCGTTCCAGGGTGAAGACACCGAGAGTCTTACATTTCCTATTGCAGTAAGTAAGACTAAAAATCCCACAGCTAATCACAATCACATTCCCACCTAACCAATTCGTCGTGTCTGGAAACCTTGGGGCAAAATTATCCTTTTGGCCAATCTCCAATAGATGGGTCAATAAACCCCTGGTCCATGGAAGCAGGAGGGAAGAGGATGACCTTATATGTGGGGGAAGCCTGCTCCACAAGAGGGGCCCTTAGTCTTGTGCTCCAGGTCCTTGATGATCACATCCCTTCAAAAGCGGGACTCTTAATCTGGCTTTTCTTCCCAATCTCACTGGATAGGTAGATTGGCTCAGAGCAAGCAGTTTTGGAGATACCAGGCCTGCGCATATAGGGCTTCCGAAGTAACAATCAGCATTTTAAATTGTACCCGAGAATTAGCCAGTACCAAATGCAGCTCTTGTGTTAGAGATGCTATGTAGATCAGGGGTCCCCAATCCCCCCAAGGGCCGCAGCCTGTTCAAAACTGATGGGCAAGCATGTGAGTGGCGGATAAGCGCATGCGTGAAGCCCCATTCGCATGGGTGGTAGGCCCTTGTGCTCGCGCATGAAGTTCCACTTGCACACGCAGAGGGCCCTTGAGCGGAGGGTGCTTGTGCTTGCGTTGGAAAGGTTGGGGGCCGCTGATGTGGATGAACTCCAGCACACCTATAATTACTAGAACTGCTACATTTTGAACAAGTTGGGAAAAATGCAACCAGACGCTCCTGATTTTTAATAACATCTGGAGGCAGCATAGTCCCCATTTTTAGTCCTTGTAAATATAGTAATAGAAAGATTTGCTGATTGAGTTTGCTTTACCAGCGTTATTAAGAGGCAAGAAGGACTTAATTTCACAAAGGAATTATGGGTTCTGAGAGAGAGGGAGAGACAGAAACAGAGACAAAAACAGAAAGAAAGAGATGATCCCTTCCATTGTCCTAATATGTAGTTCTTACTCTAGGCGTACATCATTAAAAGCGTAGATGTGAATCCACAGCTCTGCTTCAAGGTAAGAGATCCATCTACACACAGACACCCATCACATCCTTACAAGATAGTTGCCGCTTAAGAACTGAGTTACTATGATGTATTATAAATCTAATGAAAGCTCTTGAATTTTGAAGGTACAAGCGTACAGTGAAAGCAATGAACTTTATCTAGTTTAGACGCTGTTGAAGAAGATTGTATCTGTGCTGTTATGAAAGTACACAGCCATG
This sequence comes from Bothrops alternatus, assembly GCA_034064705.1. Taxonomy (NCBI): domain Eukaryota; kingdom Metazoa; phylum Chordata; class Lepidosauria; order Squamata; family Viperidae; genus Bothrops; species Bothrops alternatus. The sequence goes on along the minus strand of JARGCV010000174.1, from coordinate 4,234,898 downwards.
ATGCATGTATATAGGGAGTCCTCGACTTACGACTTGTTGCTTAGCAACTGTTGGAAGTTATGGTGAACCTCCTTGTGTGGGGACTTACAACCCAGTTCCAAAGTTCCAAGGTGACCCTTCCCACCGCGATCATGTGACCCTATGTTGGGTCTTTGGCAACTGGCCCGGATTTACAGCTGTTTGCAATGTCCCACTGTCACATGACCCGCATTTTATGAGAGTTTTGTCAAAAAATGACACTTACTTCCATTTTTCAGCAAAAACAGCCCATAGTGAACTATTGGTTTATTTAATGATCGCTGCAAAAAGGTCATAAAATCAGGTCAGTCATATCTTATGATTGTGAGGGGCAGACTCCACTAAGGCAGGGGTGTCAAACTGCTGGGCCATGGGCCAGATGCGTCATGGCAAAACCACGCCCACCCCATTGCCAGCAATGGAAAAAAAAGTCATGTGACGTTACAAGTTTGACACCCCTGCATTAAGGCTATAAATTGAGGACCACCTCTAAAGCAAAATGCACCATTCCAAAGGAAAATTATTCAGCCCAAACTATGTCTTTGTAAATCTTTGAAACTTGGTAAACAGTCATCAAAAAGTCTTTTAAAATGTATCTGTCATACATTTACAGTATAGAAATCTGATTGTTGTAGTTATCCAGAGTTATATTGTATAAGAAGGTGGCCATGTAAATAAATAAATAAACATTTAAATAAATGTTTATAAATTTATAAATAAATAAATAAATAAACATTAAATAAACAAGCAAAATAAATAAAAAGCATAGAAAGTTTCTCCAAGGACAATAGACAATAGTAGCATATAATATGCATATTTACTTAACATTCTGTGGATTATCTCAAGTAGTGTTAGAAGATGATGATGTGATACCTATAGAAAGGTTGCTGTGGGCTACGTCTGCATGACTACAAATGACTCAGTTCTTAGAAAAAAAATATCTAATGTAGGGATTGCTAATATGGTATCTGCAAGGTACCTCTGCTTTGCCTACATCCCTGTGACTTCCCAAATTGAATTAAAATAGAAATGATGGCAAATCATATTAGATCTTTTTGACCTTGTATGAGATGTCATGAGAGTTTAGGCTAAAGTACACGAGGTCCAGTGAGATTTTGGCAAAGTTTAATTTTTAAAACAATGTTATTATTACTGTTTGAATTACAGATTTTTCTCCCCCATAAATTGTAGTAAATCTTCATTTCTAGAAGTCTTTAAAATCAAGTTAAATAGTTAGGCTTCATCCTTGAGGCAATAATTAAAACATTTACTATAGCTCAGTCCTTTGATTTAGGGCAGTTCCTCATTCTAGTTTGTATGACAAATATTTAATGAAGAAAGGTATGAGGCTAACAGGAGTATTAAATCTGTGTAAATATTAACTGCAGGGTTTTATATGATGAGTCACAACTTCATGATTTATCTTTTTTTAGTTTTCTTACATGAACAGCAGCCACACTGAGTGCCCACGCCAGACAGGTGAGTCTACCTAAGTCACAATGCGAATCTCTATCTTTGTTTTCAGGGAGAGACCCTGGGATTAATGATTAATCTCTATCTGTTGAATTGAATGAGTTTATTAGGATACCAAGCCCCTCATTCAGGAATATCAATTTCTTTGTACTGTTCTTCTGAATAAACTCTTAATGAACATCATATCTTCACAATTGGTACTCATCAGCTAATGAACCTTTGTGATTACAAGCCATTGCTTTGTAACCTGCTACTGTCTGGATTCTCTTTGAGTATCTCTAGCCTGTGGTCTGCCCATTCAAGTTTCCTTTGCAAATGCCTAGTGCAGGGGTCTTCAAACTCGGCCCTTTTATGTCTTGTGGACTTCACCTCCCAGAATTCCTCATCCAGCTTGCCTGGCTGAGGAATTCTGGGAGTTGAAGTCTACAAGTCATAAAAGGGCCGAGTTTGAATCCCCCTGGCCTAGAGCAACTCTGAGAGTTTATTCCTAAGTAATGGTTTCCAATAATTAATAGAGGCAATTTTTATTTAACCGCTACCATAGCTTCCGAGGTGTAGCCTTAACATTAAGACTATGCTCTGGGATTTCTATCCAATCCTGGTTAACAGGAAAAACTAGAGTGCTTCATAAATGGGTCATGCTACAGGTCTGTCCATTTTGTACATATCACAACCAGATGTGGGCCGAATGGTTCTGTGTTGTATACTGCAAGTTGCAATCAATGAATGGAATTTTGTGATCTGAATCCAGTGGTAGGATGCTAAGCGGGGAGATTAACATTTTCACAATTTCCAGTTAGATGTGATAGTAGTTTTCGACATGAAACTTTAAAGCAGGGGTTCTCAACCTTGGTAACTTTAAGACTTGTGGACTTCAATTCCCAGAATTCCTCAGCCAGCATTGCTGGCTGTGGAATTCTGGGAGTTGAAGTCCACATGCTTTAAAATTGTCAAGGTTGAGAACCCCTGCTTTAAAGGATATAAAATGAAATGCTTATTTTGCTTTGAAAGACCTTTTGGTCTTCAAGATGCATAGTGTATGTACAGCTATAACTGAACAGGAGCAGAAGGTAATGTTATCAGAAAGACAGGTAGCACTAGCTCACTACCTCCAGGAAGACTGCTAATTGGAAAAAAATGTAGACGTAATCAAAAAAGGGCAGATTTCAAACTTATAAGATCTGATTTTTTTTGAAGAAAAAAAAAAGTCCAAGATTTAGGCATTAAGATGAGCTCAGCTATTTATTTTTAAAATCAGACCTGATTGCTCAAGTCTTTCACATAAAAAAAACTTGCCTCAGTCCTCTGTTGTGAAGTATTTCTTCATTTCAGCAATATAATCTGGGCCAGAACGGGTGAGAAACATTGACTTGTTAATATTCAAACCTTTGGGAAACATGATCTTCTAGAAATCAAAGCAAAAGATCAGATCTGTCCTATATCATTGGCTGTAACCATCACGCTTGCCTCATACGGAGCCTGCATCATTCTTTCAAGGTTCCCAACCTGTTATCTTCCAGATATGTTGACTGTCTGTTCTCTTAATTCCCAGTCAGCAGGGTCTAGCTAGCTAGAGATAAAAAAAGTTAAAGTTCATCATATCAGGTCTATATCCGGGGCTTGGAAAATTAGTCTACCCAAGTAGCAGCAGCTCTCTGAAAAAGTAAACTTAATTTATTTTCCCAGGAGATATTCAAACTAGCATTGGTGCTCCACAACTGGGATCATGACCTTTGTACATAACCCCAATGAATTTTAGAGAGTTCTTAAATATGAAATTTTTTTTACTGGGTAAGTGAGAAGTATAGGTAATCCTCAACTTATGACCACAGTTCAGCCCAAAATTTCTGTGGCTAAGCGAGACAGTTGTTAAATGAGTTTCATCTCATTTTACGACCTTTCTTGCCGCAGTTGTTAAGTGAAACACAGCACTTGTTAATAACACGGTTGTTAAATGAATCTGGCTTCCCCATTGACTTTGCTTGCCAAAAGGTTGGAAAAGGTGATCACGTGACTTTGGGACACTGCAACCGTCATAAATACGAACCACTTGACTGAATTTTGATCATGTGACCATGGGGATGCTGCAACTAAGTGTGAAAAACGGTCATAAGTCACCTTTTCCAGTGCTGTTGTAACTCTGAAAGGTCACTAAACGAATGGTTGTAAGACAAGGACTATCTGTATTTAATTCTACATGCGTACAAAGTCTTCAGTCACGGAATTCTGCAAAACAACAAAAGTTGAAAAGACTCAGAATCCTCAGTGTAGATCAGTGGTTCTCAACCTTTTTCAGGTTGAGACCCCACTTGCCCTGCCCATGCGTGGTGTGACCCCGGCGCGGCGCGCGCGCAACGAAAAAAACAAAAACAAAATGGCGGACCGCGACGGGCCGATCTGCACATGCGCGGCGCGCGCGCGACGAAACAAAACAAAACAAAAAAACAAAAAAAAACAAAATGGCAGACCGCGACAGGCCGATCCGCGCATGCGTGGCGCGCGCGCGACAGCCCGAACTGCGCATGCACGGCGCGTGCGCGACGAAAAAAAACAAAACAAAAAAACCAAAAAAAACAAAAAAAAACAAAATGGCGGACCGCGGTGTCCGGTGACCCCCGCGAAACGGTCGTTCGACCCCAAATGGGGTCGCGACCCATAGGTTGAGAACCGCTGGTGTAGATGAATTTGTTAATGACCTCAGTGTCAGTACATTTATCACTTACAAGTAGTCCTCGACTTACAACAATTCATTTAGTGACCGTTCAAAGTTACAATGGAACTGAAAAAAGTGACTTATGACCATTTTTCACACTTATGACCTTTGCAGCATCTCCATGATCAAGTGATCAAAGTTCAGATGCTCGGCAAATAATAGTAGTAGTAGTAGTAGCAGCAGCAGCAGCAACAACAACAACAACAACAATAATAATAGAATTGGAAGGGACCTTGGAGGTCATCTAGTCCAACCCCCTGCTCAGGCAGGAAACCCTATACCACTTCAGACAAATGGCTGTCCACTCTCTTCTTAAAAACTTCCAGTGTTGGAGCATTCACCGCTTCTGGAGGCAGGTTGTTCCACTGGTTAATTGTTCTAACTGTCAGGAAGTTTCTCCTTAGTTCTAGGTTGCTTCTCTCCTTGATTAGTTTCCATCCGTTGCTTCTTGTCCTGCCTTCAGGCGCTTTGGAGAATAGCTTGACTCCCTCCTCTTTGTGGCAGCCCCTGAGATATTGGAAGACTGCTATCATGTTCCCCCTCGTCCTTCTCTTCATTAAACTAGACATACCCAGTTCCAGCAGCCATTCCTTGTATGTTTTAGCCTCCAGTCCCCTAACTGGTTCAGTCCCTAAACTCCACTTCCCTAATGGGTTCATACTTATGACCGTTGCCGTGTCCCCAGGTCATGTGATCACATTTTACGAACCTCTGGCAAGCAAAATCAATGGGGAAGCCAGATTCACTCAACCACCGGGTTGCTCACTTCTCAGTTGCAAAGATTCACTTAACAACTGAGGCAAGAAAGGTTGTAAAACAGGGCAAAACTCACTTAACACATATCTCACTTCACAACAGAAATCTTGGGCTCAGTTGCGGTCGTAAGTCGAGGGCTTCCGTATAGCATACTTCTCCTCAAAAGATTGGAAATAATAGGGCATTGACTGAAGAAATGAACACAAGCGGCTTTGTTCTTTCTTTCTAGATACTACCTGGAATGTCTCTCTCAGTGAGAAATTCCTGCAACTTCACTTAAACTTCCGTTCTCGCACACCAGCTTCCTTTAGTTCAGCCTTATGCCAGCCGGTATCTTCAAGCCACTGCAGACCTGAATCATCTGTCTATACCATCTCCCATGTAAGTGACTCCCGGTCTCAAGAGGAGGAATTTGAGGTAGTTTCCAGAAATATCTGAGTCATGACTGTTGGGTGAGGAAAGCCTACAATACGATGTTCTACTTGACATGGATGCGGTAGCAGAGGAAGGATGTGGCCTGGATTTAATTCAAGGTTATGTTTTGCAGACGGGAGGATCTGCCTTGGGTGAACTGAACCTCATTCTTCCGTGGACAGCCCTGACAAGTTGTGTACTGGTAAGGACTAGCTTACCTTCTTCCATCACCTAGCAATTAATTAAGGAAGGAGTAATTCCTTAGTGAAATTTGTACGGTTTTACTACAGGGAGTCAATTAAAGGTAGTTTTAGGGAGGAATTGGGACTGGCAGCTGGGCTGTTAAGCAAAGCAGTCGCTAAGTGAAAATCACATCACCTGGATGTTATGGTTTTCGTTATGATTACAATTTTGTTTCGGTTTTCCTTTTGCTTCCGGCTATCTCCTTCAGGAGAACTGGGGGTTCTTTCTCTCTGAGGACATCTCGATACCGGGTGAATAAGCAAGTGAAAATAAAAGCAGAGAGAGAGAGAGAGAGAGAGAGAGAGACTGTGAAAGTCACAAATTATTATTATTATTATTATTATTTATTAAATTTCTATGCCGCCCTATTCTGGTTACTCAGGGCGGCTCACAGCATAAATAGAAATCTAATATTAAAAAACTACATAATACATATATAAAAAATACATATATAAAAAAGAGAACCCCTAAATTAAGAAACCATTCATACAACAAACGTACACACAAACATACACTGGCTAGGGGCAAGATGTCAACCGCCCCAGGCCTGTCGGCAAAGATGTGTCTTAAGGAGTTTACGAAAGGCGGAGAGGGTGGGGGCGATACGGATCTCTGGGGGGAGTTGATTCCAGAGGGCCGGGGCCGCAACAGAGAAGGCTCTTCCCCTAGGCCCCGCCAGGCGACACTGTCTGGCTGACGGGACCTGGAGAAGGCCGACTCTGTGGGCCCTAACCGGTCACTGGGTTTCGTGAGGCAGCAGACGGTCCCGTAAGTAACCTGGTCCGATGCCAGGGACTAATGGCTGGGTCATTTTTTTAGCACTGTTGTAATTTTGAATGGCTACTAAGCCCAGTTGCTAAGGTTACAGGTAGTCCTCAACTTACGACCACACTGGGGGACCAGAAATTCTGTTGCTCAGTAAGGAGGTTGTTAAGTGAGCTGTGCCCAATTTTACGACGTTTTTCCCACGGCTGTAAAGCGAATCACTGCAGTTGTTAAGTGAATTGTGCAGTCGTTAAGCGGATCTGGCTTCCCCCGTTGACTTTGCTTCTTGGAAGCCATCGGAGTATGGTTTGCAAATGGTGACCAGGATGCTGCAACCATCATAAATACCGGCTTGTTGCCAAGCCCCTGAATTTTGTTCTTATGACCTTGGGGATGCTGCAGTGGTTATAAATGCGAGAACCGTCGTAAGTCGCTTTTTTCAGTGCCCTAACTTTGAATAGTTACTGGACAAATGGTTCCAAGTGGAGGACTGCCTGCATCTGCAAATTAGCTAACAACTTGATAAGAATAAAATGCCAGATCAACGGAGCACCGAGGTACACATTAACACATTTCATCCCTATGCAGGTAGTTCTCAACTTACAAACGCAACCGAGTCTCAAATTTCCATTGTTAAGTGAGACATCTGTGAAGTGATTTTTGTCCCATTTTTAACAAACTTTCTTGCCTCAGTTGTTAAGTGAATCACTGCAGTAACCTGGTTGTTAAGTGAATCTGGCTTCCCCACTGACTTTGAGTATCGCAAAAAGGTGATCACGTGACCTTGGGACACAGCAACGGGTCAATAAATATGAACCAGTTGCCAAGAATCTGAATTGTGACTGCGTGATCATGGGGAGGCCGCAAAGGGCATAACCGTGAAAAACGGTCCGAAGTCACATTGTTCAGTGTCGTTGTAACTTTGAACGGTCACTAAATGAACTGTTGTAAGTCGAGGACTATCTGTGCTGAGTTCCACTATCCCATTCCATCTCTTTTTTTTTTTGTTTGTTTCACTTGTCAGGTGTGGCGTTCTGATGTACATTTTGCTGGCAAGCGACTCCTGTGTCCAGATGGTAAGTTACAAGACTGTCCCGTCAAGAATAGGCTAAATAAACAGGAGGCTGTTGTGATCCTGTTGTGAAACATGTCCATTATATTGTGTCTTCTGTGATGCTTCTTGGGAGGTAGAGAGAGCACTCCTGGGTCTTCTCACCGGAGTTATGTCTTGCTCAAATATTTTGAAGAAATTCCAGATCTTAAAGCAGGGGTGTCAAACTCAATTTCATTGAGGGCCACATCAGCATTGCGGTTGCCCTCAGGGGGCCGGGTGGGTGTGGCCAGGGTGGGTGCGGCCTACTGGGTGGGTGTGGATGGAGTGAGTGTGGCCTACTGGGTGGATGTGGCCAGCTCTACACCGTTCGCGTCAAGGGGGCCTGTGGGGGCCTGAGCAGGAGTGGGATAGATCTGAGGGTCTCTGGCAGAAGGGGGTGGGACCAGGGCAAGCGCTAAGGCATGGTCCACTGGAGAAGCCTCACTGGTCCTCTCAGGCCATGCGGGGGGCGGGGCTTATGGAGCTAAGACTGAATGCATTTCAGCATAGATGGCCACCACAAAATTGTACATTGGCTCCCGGCCGGCCTGGGCCAGGGCCAAGGCAGAAGGACACGTTCGCTCACTGTTTCGAGGATGGCTTCGCGGGCCACATGAAACCACTTTGTGGGCCGCATCCGGCCCCTGGGCGTGTTTGACATATCTGTGTTAAAGAAACAAGGTAGAGCAGTGGTGGCGAACCTATGGCACGCGTGCCAGAGGCGGCACTCGGAGCCCGCTCTGTGGGCACATGTGCCATTGCCCCAACCTTGCCTCCCCCCGCAACCCCCTCACCAGCAGCCCCCCTGGAGGAGAGTTGCCCCCGAGCGTGGCCCACGTGGAGCAGCACAGCCAAGGATATGGCAGCCAGGCAGCATAGACAAGACTCTGCCCTTACGCCCCATCGCGCACAGTTGATGTTGCGGGACGTGGGCAGAGGGTGCGGATGCCATGGCGTTGCTGGGCTGCCTGGGTGATCTGCAGTGGGCCCTCGAGGCAGTGAGTGGCCCTGCGGGCAGGCAGGTGGGGGCGTGGCAGGAGGTGCAGCGAGGGCAGGGCCAGTTTTTGGCCACTTGGTCTCTAAAAGGTTCGCCATCACTGAGCTAGAGGATTTATAGAAGGGTCGACAATGGTGGTTCCAACCAATGAATGAAAGCATTAGGACATTCCTGAGAAAGCAGAATGACGTGATTAATGACAGCAATCTGAGGAATTGCTAGCATTCCTTTCCCTCTCTGATGGCCACAAGAAGAAATGATATGACAATGTCAATTAAAGATTAACAGGGGAAAGCACAGATAAAAATGTTGCAATGAGGGCAGCAGATCCATTTTCTCAGTTTCTTGTTTTTCCAACCTTACATTCAGTCCACCTTGTTTCCTCACGAGTTTGTTACATTTTATTTAAAGTGGGTGCTATGATTCCAACCTTGTATCATATAAAATGGATGGTTGATTTAAAAAATTGCCTAGTATGAAAATAATGAATCAGATTTATTCCCCTAATGTATTACAGAAGAAAGAGAAATAATTATGCTGCAGAATTCAGAGGTGTGCTTTTCAAAACATACTCGAGTTCTGTATGTGTTCAGCCAATCAACCATTCTTTCTTTGGTTATCCCTGTGTTTTTTCAAACTTGGCAACTTTAAGATGTGTGGACTTCAACTGGTTGGGGAATTCTGGGAGTTGTAGTCAGTGGTGGGATTCAGATATGTGAACAACCAGTTTTCTGTGTGGATGCCGCTTCTGGAAGTCCATTCTGTACCTGGGCAACAAAAAATTAGCTACCGGTTCTGCCAAACTGGTGCGAACTGGTTGTAGTCCACACACCTTTAACTAGCCAGGTTTGAAAACCACCGGGTTATACTCAATTCCTTTTCTCATGCTTTTTATATTCTGATTTTTTTTCACTCTCCCAAAAAGAGTTTTAATGCAAATTGAACATGTTCAGTCACCAGCTGTAGGATTTTCTTTCCTGAGATGTTTGTTTCCCTTTGGGGTTCAATTTGGGACATGTTGTGATTTCCTTAAAGTTCCTTGTCCATGTGAACAATGCTGTCTTAGCCACATAAGGGTCAACTCTTAAAAAAAATATTCACTGTACTATTTAAACTTCCCTTGACTTGATGCCTTCCAGAAGTGTTTGGCCACACAGGACCAGCTAGATGGTCTGAGGAACTGTGGCACAAGTATTCCTTGACTTACGACCACAGTCGAGAACAGAATTTCCATAGTTAAGTAAAATGATTATTAGGTGAATCATGCCCAATTTTACAACCATTTTGCCAAGGTTGTTAAGTGGATCATTGCAATTGAAAAGTGAATCCGGCAGCCTTTGAGTAAATCTGGCGTTTCCCATTGACTTTGCATGCTAGAAGCTGGCTGGGATCAGGACACTGCAAACATTGTAAATACATGCTAGAGGCCAAGCAATTGTGACCACATGACCATGGCGATGCTATGTTGGTTGTGAGTGCGAGGGCTGGTTGCAAGAAACATTTTTCAGTGCCGTTGTAACTTTGAATGGTCAGTAAATGAATGGTTGTAAGTTGAGAACTACCTGTATATACATCCAGTGGTGGGATTCAGATATGTGAACAACCGGTTCTCTGTGTGGATGCTGCTTCCGGACGTCCATTCTGGGCCTGGGCAACAAAAAATTAGCTACCGATTCTGCCGAAGTGGTGCGAACTGGCTGAATCCCACCTGACGGGCCCAGATTGGGGAAAAGTGATAAGTAGGAGATAACACGTGAATACATTTCTGCAGAAATGCACAGGTGATCAAGAATTACTTCCTGTAGCGATTTTACATCGCTTTCCTTCAAATTTCTTTTTCTGCTAGTTTCTCAACGACGCTGGGGGTTGCTGGCCTTTGCTGTAGTTTTGGGCCTGGGATTGCTGGCTTTGGCGATTTTCCTGATTCACTGGAATATGCACAAACTCCGTAGAGGTAAAAAGCATCAGAAGAACTGGTTTTATAATGGATGTGGGTGGAGGAAAGGGGATTCTATACTTTTACCGATCTCAAGCAGCGAAAAAGAACATATTATTTTGCAGCAGAGCCCTCTCAATTTCATCACTGGAGGTCTCCAAGAAGAGACTGGACAGCCATTTGAGCAGGGAGTTGGACTAAAATACTTCCAAGGTCCCTTCCAACTCATCCTGACTCTTGAGAAATTCAGGCTCCTACGGTAGTCAGCCAGAAGGATAATACACTTTTTGCAACATGCATACACCTGATACACATTTAATGCTAAATGCGGCTGGTTTGTTGTATTTGGTCATAGCCCAATACAAGCAGCCCTTGGTTAGTCACTTAGTGATCGTTTGAAGCTACCACAGACTCTTTAAAAGAATACTTACAACCTGCATTCAAAGTTCCCATAGCAAACTATTAGGCCATTCCCGGGGAACAAGAGCTCGCTGTCTAAAAGCGATCCCTTGCTCCGACCCTGTGAGTTCAACCCGAAGTACTGGTGATGGGGGAAATCCGGACCCTGGGCTCAGGCTGCTGCTGCTCAATGCCAGGTCGGTTGTAAATAAAGCTCCCCTCATCTATGATCTTCTCCTGGATGAGGAGGCCGACCTCGCATGTGTGACCGAGACCTGGCTGGGCCCGGAGGGAGGAGTTCCTCTCTCTGAGATGTGTCCAGCCGGGTTTCAGGTATGGCACCAGCCACGACCCCAGGGAAGGGGGGGAGGAGTGGCTATTATAGCCAAGAAGACTTTTAGCCTACGCAGGCTCGCTGTTTCTGAGATTGCGGGTTGTGAGTTGCTCCTTGTGAAGTTGGACCTAGGGGTTCAGGTGGGCTTGTTGCTCGCGTACCTGCCTCCCAGCTGCGTGTCAACAGCCCTGCCTGCGCTACTTGAGGGGGTTGCTGGGCTGGCGGTTGAGTTCCCCAGGCTTATTGTCTTGGGGGACTTAAATCTTCCATCGCTCGGCGAATCCTCTGGGTTGGCGCAGGAGTTCATGGCCACCATGGCAACCATGAACCTGACTCAGGTAGTTCAGGGTCCGACTCACGAGAGGGGACACACTCCCGACATGGTATTCCTCTCAGAACAGTTGAGCAATGATCTGAATTTAAGGGGCTTAGATATTTTGCCTATGTCATGGTCAGACCATTTTCTGTTGCGGCTTGTTTTCAAGGCTCCAATCCTCCCCCGCAGGGAGGCGGAACCGATTAGGTGGTTCCGCCCCAGACGTCTGATGGACCCAGAGAGCTTTCAGAGGACGCTTGGGGAAATACCGGATTCTCTCATTCTCGGTTCGGCAGAGTCCCTGGTTACGGCCTGGAATATGGCTGCGAAGGGGGCTCTTGACCGGATCGCGCCGCTGCGACCTCTCTGTGGTAGCAGACCCAGGAGATCTCCTTGGTTCACTGAGGAACTCAGGGGGATGAAGCGCCAGAAGAGACGTCTAGAGAAGCAATGGAGGAAAAGTAAATCCATATCTGACCGAACACTTTTAAGATCTTATATCAAGACTTATCAGGTGGCGCTCAAGGCGGCAAGATGCACGTATCATTCCGCCTTGATTGCATCTGCGGAATCCCGCCCAGCCGCCCTGTTTAGGGTAACTCGCTCCCTCCTTAATCAGGGGGGGGGTTGATGCACCCTTGCAGGGTAGTGCTGAGGACTTTAATAAGTTTTTCGCGGATAAAATCGCCCAGATTCGGATGGACCTTGACTCCAATTGGAATGCAGTGTCGGCTGATAATGATTCAGTCGAGATGACAGGGACTCGTCTTGATCCTGTTGTGTGGGAGGACTTTGACCCTGTGGCACCCGATGAAGTGGACAAGGCCATTGGAGCTGTGAGTTCCGCCACCTGTTTATTGGACCCGTGCCCCTCCTGGCTGGTTTCAGCCAGCAGGGAGGTGACGCGGGGCTGGGTTCAGGAGATTGTCAACGCTTCTTTGAGGGAGGGGTCCTTTCCGGCTCCCTGCAAGGAGGCAATTGTGCGCCCCCTCCTCAAGAAGCCTTCCCTGGACCCAGCTGTATTAAACAACTACCGTCCTGTCTCCAATCTTCCCTTTATAGGGAAGGTTGTTGAGAAGGTGGTGTCACTCCAGCTCCAACGGTCCTTGGATGAGGCTGATTATCTGGGCCCTCAACAGTCAGGATTCAGGCTCGGCTACTCCACGGAAACTGCTTTGGTCGCGCTGACGGATGATCTCTGGCGGGCCCGGGATAAGGGATTTTCCACTATCCTGGTGCTACTTGACCTCTCAGCGGCTTTCGATACCATTGACCATGGTATCCTTCTGCATCGACTGGAGGGGTTGGGGGTTGGAGGCACTGTTTTGCAGTGGTTCAGCTCCTACCTCACTGGTCGGTCGCAGTCGGTGTTGGCGGGGGGTCAGAGGTCGACCCCTAGGTTCCTCCCTTGTGGGGTCCCTCAGGGATCGGTCCTCTCCCCTCTGCTGTTTAATATCTACATGAAACCGCTGGGTGAGATCATCCGACAACACGGGGTGAGATATCATCAGTATGCTGATGATACCCAGCTTTACATCTCCACCCCGTGTCATTTCAGTGAAGCAGCGGAAGTGATGTGCCGATGTCTGGAGGCTGTTAGGGTTTGGATGGGTGCCAACAGGCTCAAGCTCAACCCCGACAAGACGGAGTGGCTATGGGTTCTGCCTCCCAAGGATAATTCAATCTATCCATCCATCAGCCTGGGGGGGGAGCTTTTGACCCCCTCGGAGAAGGTCCACAACTTGGGCGTCCTCCTCGATCCACAGCTAAATTTGGAACATCATTTTTCGGCTGTGGCGAGGAGGACATTTGCCCAGGTTCGCCTGGTGCACCAGTTGCGGCCCTATTTGGACCGGGAGTCTCTTCTCACAGTCACTCATGCCCTTATCACCTCGAGGCTCGACTACTGCAATGCTCTCTACATGGGGCTACCTTTGAAAAATGTTCGGAGACTTCAGGTAATGCAGAATGCAGCCGCGCGAGCAGTGTTGGGCTTGCCCAGAAATGCCCACATTTCGGCATCACTCCGCGAGCTGCATTGGCTGCCAATTGGTCTCCGAACCCAATTCAAAGTGTTGGTTATCACCTATAAAGCCCTACATGGCATCGGACCAGGTTACTTACGGGACCGTCTGCTGCCCCATGAATCCCAGCGGCCAGTTAGAGCCCACAGAGTCGGCCTTCTCCAGGTCCCGTCAGCCAGACAGTGTCGCCTGGCAGGGCCTAGGGGAAGAGCCTTCTCTGTTGCGGCCCCAGCCCTCTGGAACCAACTTCCCACGGAGATCCGTGTCGCCCCCACCCTCTCCGCCTTTCGTAAATTACTCAAAACACACCTCTGCCGGCAGGCCTGGGGTAGTTAACATCTTGCCCCAAGCCAGTGTATGTCTGTGTGTATGCTGAATGATTGGGTTTTTTTTTTTTTTAAATTAAGAGGTTTTATATTTATATGTATTTTTATGTTGATTTCTACTGTGTTGTGAGCCGCCCTGAGTTCTCCGGAATAGGGCGGCATAGAAATCGAATAAATATTATTATTATTATTATTATTATTATTATTATTATTATTATTATTATTATTATTATTATTATTATTATTATTATTATTATTTGATTTCTATGCCGCCCTATTCCAAGAACTCAGGGCGGCTCACAACATGAATACTAACATAAAGAAATCTAATATTAAAATACATTATAAAACCTATTAATTAAAAACAACCAATCATCCAGAAACAGACATACAAACATACATACACTGGCTGGGGCAAGGTGTTAACTGCCCCAGGCCTGCCGGCAAAGATGAGTCTTAAGTAATTTGCGAAAGGCAGAAAGGGTGGGGGCAATATGGATCTCCGGGGGGAGTTGATTCCAGAGGGCCGGGGCCGCAACAGAGAAGGCTCTTCCCCTAGGCCCCGCCAGGCGACACTATCTGGCTGACGGGACCTGGAGAAGGCCGACTCTGTGCTTAATGACCCTGGCGCTTCTTAATGATTGTGGCAAAAGAGAGTGTAACATTGGTTGTGGTCATATGAGCCACTTAATCACAGTCATGACTTAACAACCAAAATTGCACACTTGTAATTACACTTGTAAGTCGAGGATTACCAGTATGTAGATCTGCTGATCAGGGCTTATTATTATTATTATTACAGGATCTTGAGACATGTATATTCGCTTAGTATTACATGTAGAACAGTCCACACTAACTTGTTCAGTAATCTGTATTTTGAACACTGTCACAGTGCTGGTTTAATGTTGTATCTACATGGATCTACAGTGTTAATAAAAAAAAACGCAAGCAAACTGAAATGGAACATGTACTGGGGACGATGGCATAGAGAGAAAGGCTAAAAAGAAATGAATTTGAGTTGATTCAGGGGCTTGTACATACTTTAAGGAATTATTTCTGAGGCTTCCAAATGTGGATTATTAAAAAAAAAGAAACTACCGTGTGTCTTGTCTTTGAGATAAATATGTGAAATGCAAGGTCAAATCAAATATCTCATTACAGTCTTTGACTAGCCTTTACAATAAAAGAGTATAGTATAAAAGAGAAATAGTTTAGCACAACAATTTGTTGTTGGGGAAGTGAAACAATATAATAGGACAATAAAACAACCTCGCTAATTAAAAGTTTTGGAAGATCAGTTGTTCCTTGGCAGGTTATTAGATTCCAATAAAAAAAAGGACCCAGGTTCCTGTAAGAAGCATCCCTCATCCTTTTCATTTCTGTTCTCTTCCAGATGCGGCCGGCCGGCACCATTCTTGTCCCATCCTGCTGATCTATTCTCCTGATTCAGAGGAACACAAACAGTTGGTGTGCTCCTTTGCTGCATTGTTGAGGTCGGCGCTGGGCTGTCCTGTGCTATTGGACCTCTGGGAGTTGGGCCATGTGGGACGACTTGGCATTTTGCCCTGGGTGTATGCCCAACGGGAACTCGTGGGTCGCAAGCAGGGCCAGGTGCTACTGCTGTGGAGTGCGGGCAGCGCCCGCGCTTATGGACTCTGGCAAGGAGAGGCAAGTAGCCATGGTATGAAAGCTCCAGAGCCCTATGACCTCTTTGGGGCAGCCATGGCCTGTCTACAAAGTGAACTTCAGGGTGTGTCTGGAACAGTCCAGCGATGTGACTGGGTCATTGCCTATTTCAATAAACTCTGTGACCGGCGGGATATTCCCCGTGCTCTGCGCCTTCTTCCCCGTTACTGCCTGCCTCAGGACCTGCCAGACCTGGTTGGGGTCCTGCAGGGCAACTCCAGCTCGGGACCCAGCTGGCTCCATGCTAGCGCCAAGGCCCTTGTTTGCCACCTGCTCAAAGCCGAGAAAAAGAGGAGCTCACGGAAGCAGCGGAATCAACCATGGAGCAAGAACCTCAAGAGACTGGAGGAATCCCTGTTCCCCCTCGCTCAACTCAAGGTGCACAGGCCAAGCTGCACTTGAGGGCTGTGGGCTGAGAATGTATTGCAAAATGGGATCGATCCCACTGGTTATCCGTAGGCAGAAGGTATTCCTTGGGCCTCAGAAGGATTGGCTTCCTTACGGTGCCTGTGAAATGGCATCTGTAATGGCATCTCGGCTGGTAACGCCACTGCCAAAAATACAAAGGAAGGGGTCCAAGCTCAGCTAAAGGTGTAAAGCAGAGAGATTACTCTGGTGGCCAGAGAGCCCCCACCATCACCTGATGGTCATGGCATTTGTTGCCATAGAGATGATAGGGTACTGCAAAGAGGCAGTCATGTTGCCTTGCTGTTGAAAGCAGGGTGGTGCAATATGAGTGTTGTGGGCAGGTGTGTGTGTGATTCGCAGGTGCTGCTTCCTAGCCAGTTCCTCCTGGAGGATGGTAAGCTTGTCAAAAAGCAGCCAGGTTAGGCCCAGATGGACTAAATGGAGAGACTGAATTCTTGCTTTGTTCACCATCCATCACTTCAGGACTCTAACCCACAGAAGGTGGAGAACATCTCTGACACCTTTCAGAATGTTCTTTCCCCCCCCAAAAAAACCATGGGTCCTTAACATTTCTACTAGTGGAGACACAAAGACCAGCACGAAGTCCGAAGATAGTGATGTCCTAGATAGTACACTAAGGGTCATTCCCCACTGTTGAGTGGAGATTCTCTCCATCTACCTATGTGCTAGCAAAAAGCTATGCCAGCAGGGAATTAGCTGTTCCCGTTACCAATCCCTATATCCCAATTCTGTCCCCCATCAGTGCAGTCTCCCTTCAAGGAAATGGGGTAACAAAGCCCAACAGATGTTATGCAGCTTAGAACTGCTCTGGAGGGGGTCAGAATCGGTGGGTAAACACTATCTGAACATCAGAAAAAGCTGAAGAAGAGATAAATCTTCTAGCTCAGTGTTTCTCAACCTTGACAATTTTAAGGCATGTGGACTTCAACTCCCAGAATTCCACAGCCAGCAATGCTGGCTGTGGAATTCTGGGAGTTGAAGTCCACATGCCTTAAAATTGTCAAGGTTGAGAAACACTGTTCTAGCTAGAGAAGTTAAGCCTTTTTTACTCATAAGCTAGGGACAAGATGACAGCAGCGGGAAAGGGATATCCCAGAACAAAGGTATTGTCAGAGTGTGTTTTTGCTGTATGCAAGTGGGAAAAAGACTTACAAAGTCATACAATTAGGTGAATGTAAATGTAATCAGCCACTGGCTTGCATCACTTTGACCACTCCGTTTCCAAACCAGCAAAACAGGCACGTTGCTAAGAGAGTTGTAAGAGATCTTCATTTTGTTTTGTGTGTTTAATCGGCTGAGGTTCTTTGTTGCTCAGGTCCTACATCATCTTCTTGGTGCTGCTATCTTGGAATACAATAATAAAGATTATTTTTAAAGGAAATTCAGAAAGGCAAAGGGCACTTTTCTGCTTTAGTTATCTACAGCACTGCACTGACAGTCTCTTAGAAAGTAGAAACCTTGATAAACTAAAGTCACCGTGCTTTATTGAAAAGGATTTCTGTGCCTCATGACTTTAAAAGTAAGCTTGCAGGTTTTTTTTTTTTTTTTGAAGAATAACCCCTGGTGGAAGGGCTGTCTCTGTCATTCCATAATGCAACTTTAGCCAACTTGTGGCCTTTCAGATATGTCGTGTTTACAGCTTCCAGACCGGACCATGTTGGTTCAGAATTCTGATTAGATCCAACATATCTGGAAGACAGCAGATTGGAGAAAACTGTCCTAATGACTTCAGACTAAAATAGCCTTGTACCTCAGGATCTATTACTGCTTTTTTCTACCTAGATCTAATTCTAGATGCACACAAACATGTATACCATGCACATATACATTACTTTGCAAAATAGGAAAGATTCATTGGTACAAATAGTCCTTAACTTATAATCGCAATTGAGCCTAAAATTTCTATTGCCAAGCAACAAAGTGGTTAGGTGTGTTTTGCCCCATTCTATGACCTTTCTTGCCACAGTTGTGGCAAGTGAACCACTGCAGTTGTTAAGTTTGTAACATGGTTGATAAAATGAATCTGGCTTCTCCATTGACTTTGTTTGTCTAAAGGTCGCAAAAGGTTATCGCTTGTTCCTGGGACATCGCAACTGTCATAAATACATGCCTGCTACCAAGCATCCGAATTTTGATCACATGACCACAGGGAATGCCGCAAAGGTTGTAAGCATGAAAAATGGTCATAAATTGCTTTTTTTTTCAGTGCTATTGTAACTTCAAATGGTCACAAATGGTTGTAAGTCAAGGATTACCACAGTACCATACAGGGCGTGTGGTATTTTTACTTTCTTATATGCCTTTCCATTTCATCGTTCAAATGACCCAGGACAATAAATGTGGAATTTATTTATTGAAGCACATTTCTATTTCAAGATAAAACATAGGTGGATCAGTTGGAAACTGATCAAAGAGAGAAGCAACCTGGAATTAAGGAGAAACTTCCTGACAGTGAGGATAATTAACCAGTGAGATTTTAAATAAGAGACTAGACCAGGGGTAGGCAACCATGCTGGCTCATGAATTCTGGGAGTTGAAGTCCACGAGTCATAAAAGAGTCAAGGTTGCCTACCCCTGGACTAGACAGTCACTTGTCTGAGATGGTATAGGTTCTCCTACTTGAGCAAGGGTTTGGACTAGAAGACCTCCAAGGTGCCTTCCAGCTCCTATTCTATTCTGTTCTGTTCTGTTCTATTCTATTCTATTCTATTCTATTCTATTCTATTCTATTCTATTCTATTCTATTCTATTCTATTCTATTCTATTCTATTCCTGATCAATAGCTCTTCTCTGAGGTAAGTAAGATCTTCATTGAGTAATTGTTCTCTTATTCAAATAATGTTGTAGGAGTTCCAGATTTTACAATCAAATATTTTCCATCTTCTCTTTTCTTAAAGAAACAAAAAACAGCTAACTTTGGAATGGGTCTATGGAAAAATGGAGCAACACTTTCCTTTTCTCTTGATTGATTCACTGCCTCATTGGCAGAGAGAGGAAGCATGATAGTGTAATAGGAATTCCCCAAAGGAGTGAAGTAATCAAGTAAGCCATAGTGATTTAAATTTAGTTTGAGATAATCCCCTGTCATGCATATAGTGGAAATACATTTTCCATCAGATCTACTGGGGGATTTTTTAAATAATCTTTTTATTTTATATTAATCTAATACATAAAACAGTGCACTGTGAGTAGTGCCCTCCACCAAACAAATTACAAAAATACAAACATTAATCCCACCACCAATAGGGAAGATTCAATTTCTATTACATATATACTTCTCAACTCTGGATTACATTATTCATACTTTATAGAGTGACTGAATTTTATTCTTTATTTTAACATCGCCTATTAAGTTTAACATATAATTTTAACCTTTTCCCACTGCTTCATCGTTGCTACCAATTTACCTTCATTATAATTATGTAACCTAATTTCCATTATTTGATAGTGAATGTGGTCTACCATGTACTTACACCAATTTTGTATGTTCCATTTCTTCGCATCTTTCCACCCAAGCACTATAGTTGCTTGGGCGCTTTCTATTGCTGCAGTTTTAATTTCTTCATATTCCTTTACCTCACTATTTTGTATTAATAGCGCCCCCTCCTTAGTTATTCTCCAATTAATATTTAGCATCTTATTTACCTCAATTTGTATTGGAAGAAGAATTTATGAACCAATTAGAAACATAGTGAATGTGCTACACCATGCTACAAGAACTAAACGGAAATTAGGATTGTTGAAGTTAGACGTTTATAAAGCTTTTGACAAAATAAATCATGATTATTTATTCCGACTATGTAAAACTTTAGATATGGGAAATAGGTTTAGTCATATAATAAAAGAAATATATAAAAAAATACAGCTTATATTAGAGTAAATGGGAATAGAACGGATGAGATAGAAATAAATAATGGAACTAAACAGGGGTGCCCCCTATCTCTGATGCTCTTCATAATGGCAATTGAAACATTAGCTAATAAAATTAGAAAAGATAAACAGTGGAAGGGATACCGAATTGGAAATTTAGAATTAAAATTAAATCTCTTTGCCGACGGTGCTATAATAGTTACAGAAACACCAATAGATATGATGAAAAGAATGACTATTTTACTTCAAGAATTTAAAGAGCAATCAGGATTAAGAGTAAATATGGAAAAATCAGAAATTATTTGTTTAAATACTGGACCCAGAGAACAGATTGAAATACGTAAAGTATCGGGTCTAAAATTGGGAAGTAAAAAGATGAAATACTTAGGAATATGGTTATTAAAAAATCCAGAAAGAATGGCTGAGTTTAATTATAATTTAGTATGGAAAAAGATTCAGAAGCAGATTAAAAACTGGAAAAATAAAAATTTGAGAAGAATGGCAAAGATTAGGGCATTAAAAATGATGATAATTCCAAAAATGTTATATATATTACAAGTAATGCCGGGGACCTTCCCTAAAGCAAAATTAAAAGAGTGGGATAATAAATTGAATTTTTGGATTGAAGGTAATAAGAGACCATGAATTAAAAAAAGGTGGTTAGTAGCCACGGAGAACGAAGGGGGGTGGGGAAACCCATGTTTGGAATATTTTAGGGATGCTTATCAAATAGACAGACTAATGGATTTACAATTATTTGAAGAGAAATTCTGGGTAAGATTAGAAAAAGAAATTAATGATATAAAGGATGAAGAATTATTATTTAGGAAATGGAATAGGATAGATAAAAACAGTTTAATAGATCCTGCTAAGGCAGTTATAGAGAGTTGGACGAAATGGCAAAGTAAATTGAAAATGACGAATTCTAAACTAGCGACGCTGCAGGTAATAAACATAAATAAGGAAGATAATCTCACAAAGATAATAAGGGAATTAAGGAGTAAAGGAATAATGAGAATTGAGCAATTATATGAAAAAGATGGAAAGATTATTAGAAGTAAACTAGAGCAATGTCTGGACCAAGAAAGATGGTTACAAGTTAACGCAATATGTACATATTTAAGTAGAAGTGAGAATAAAGAAATATTCCTCAGACATGAAACAATTTTAGAAAAGATATTAAAAGAAAAGAATAAGAGCACAAAAGCGCAAGTAGGTAATATATATATAGGGTTTTATTGCAAGTGGAGGAGGAAGTTGTAAAAGGATTGACAAGGCATTGGCAGGATGAATTAGAAATTAATGAATGGGAAATGGAAAGCATAGTAGAAGACATCAGGAAGATTAAAAATACAAGGATAAGAGAGATGAGAAGAAAAATTTTACATAAATGGTATTACACACCATTACAATTAGCGCACTTCCAAAAGGAGAAAAAAGGGAATTGTTGGCATGGATGTAAAGAAAAGGGAGTATTTATGCATATGTTTTGGGAATGTGCTGAAGTTCAAAAATTTTGGAAGCAAATACAAATACTGGGGGATTAATAAAGATTTTTTTAAATTCTGAAATCACACTAATTTCTAAAGAGGAAAGCTGAGTCAACCTTGAGGATCGAACTCCAGGCAGTGGGCAGAATCAGCCTGCAATACTGCATTCTAACCACTATGCCACCAGGACTCATTTATCATAGCTAAATGTGAAACTATATGGGGTACCTGTTCTAGTTTCCAAAAATGCCACACTTATTCTTTAATAATCATGATATACTTTTGACTTTTCTTTTTGTCTATACATGAAGACTGGAAAATTATCTTCACTCTAAAAAGAAACTTAGGGAACTAACAATAGGCTAAATTTGCCACAATTTAAAACATACTTACAATATATATCTTTTCAAAAATAGTAGCATATCATACTAGCACCCACCTATACTGTAAATCAGGGGTCCCCAACCCCTGGTCTGTGGCATGCCAGCAACCAGTCCGCACAAACAAGCAATGCCCCATCCGCGGGATGCAGGCAGCACACAAAACCACACCCCCTCCAGTCTGTGGAAAAATTCCTTTCCACAGAACCAGTCCCTGATGCCCAAAAGGTTGGGGACCTCTGCTGTAAATACGCCTTTATAATTATTGTCAGGTTTTATGGTTACTATTCTGAAATGCAGCCATTTCAGACTTCACTCTTTAAAAAAAAATAAAGGTCTATGTGAGCAGAAATTGTACAATGTTGTATTATTTTTAATTTTAAAATTTAATATAAAATGAAATGCTGCATGTCACTACAGGTAGTCCTTGAGTTATAATCACAATCGAACATAGAATTTCAGTCATATGTTTTTGCGATCGTAAGTCGAGGCTGAATTCGATTTTGACTGTTTTTACAAAGGTCATAAAGAAAATCAGAGCAGTCATAAAGTGAATCATGTTGTCGATGAGAGAATTAAAAAGGCCAGAAACTGGCAAAAAGCATTGCAAATTGTAATCACATGACCGTGGGATGCTGCAATCAGTCATAAATGTTAACCAGTCACCAAGCATTTGAAATGTGGTCACATGACTGGGGGGAGGGACATAGATGTAAATTTTGAGGACGGGTTGTAAGGAGTTTTTTAACAGTCTGTCATAACTTCAAGCAGTCATTAAATGACCAGTTATAAGTCAAGGACAACCTGTGATGTCATGTTCTAGGTCAGCGGTCTCCAACCTTTGCGGCTTGGCAGCCTGGCTGGGGAGGGGGAGAGGAGAACTGGTCAGTGCAAGTGGCAGGCTGGCACACATGCACATGTGCAAGTGGCAGGCCAGTGCCACGCATGCAGTTCACTTGTGTGAGCAGCGGGCCAGCATGCATGACTTCCCATCAGCTCACGCACGTTGAGCTACATGCATGTGCGCACTCTGGCCAGCCAGTTACAAGGCCCAATTCCAAATAGGCCACGGCCCCAGGGGTTAGGGACTCCTGTTCTAGGTAATTCTAGTTCATGCCCAAGGATCTTTTTTCACTTGGACCCACATTCAAATCAATATAACCCCCTTGATAAGTGGGCTATACACCCTATAAAATAGCGTTCTTTAAAAAAACAAAATGTGATAATCCCATGGTTCTGCCATCAAGAGCAGACATGCAATTACACGTGAGGTAAAAGTGCTACAACTGCATTTTTGGCAGTTCTGTGCTGAATCACTCTTCCAACACTGAATAAATGAAGCTACATCTTCCAAAGCCACCAAGTTCATTCCACAACTATCAACTATATAGGTGTTGTCCCAAGAAATACTGGGTTTCATTTACGCCTGCCATGCAAATCCAATCATGCACACAAGACAGGAAATTGCTTTACTCTATTATAGAACAAAGGGAAATTGGCATGAAAGTTTCCAAAGCAAAGCACTGTTGGTACAAGGAAAGTATCATCTGTTGGGAGTTACTTATCTATCAGTGCTAGCTGGCTCCTGGCTCCTTTTGTGCTTTGTGTTGTTCCATTTCAAGGCTTACCTTTGACTGGTTTTCAAAGTGAAAGGAATTTCTGCTTTTTTAGCTAACAATTAATGAAGGTCAGTTTGATATCATAAGTTTATACCCCCTGCATTCTATCACAAGGACCAGAACTACAAGTCTAATCCAGGCCCTATCGCAGTGTCTCAACCATGTCAACTTTAACATGTATGAACTTCAATGCTGGCTGAGAAATTTTGGGAGTTGAAATCCAGACATCTTCAAGTCACCAAGGTTGCGAATCACTGTCCTAAGGGATCACGGGGTAGGCCTTTCTACTAAATTTAAGCCAGGAATCGGCAGCTTCTGATTCTAAAGGACCCATTTTGACTTCAGGTCATGCCACTCACACAAAATGGCTGCTCTGGAATTTTTTTTTTAATATAATTTTTATTAAGAAATTTTTACATAGGTAAAAGACAGAAATGAAGGAAAACTGCATTATGAAAAGAAGAAAAAATAAAAAGAGTGAAAAAAGGGAAAAGTGCAGAAAACAAAACAGTAGAAAATAGAAAGAAAAAGAAAGAAAAAGAAATTGGCAACTTCTGAATCCATTTTAACAATTATGAACAAACTTTTTGTCCCTCCTCCCTCACTAATGTAAAAAATTCTTTCAGCACCTTGTTCAGACTTTTTCAATCATTAAATCCATAAGTCATCATTTCACTTGTTTTTTATTTTCAACAAAAAGCCCACAGAAGCTTTCCAGTCTTGTACAAGAATTTACTATTTTCCACAAAACTGCTTTGGATTACAATATAGCTACCCGGCTACTTACCAAATTTGAGAACACAATTTTCTTTCTTCTATTTTGCCTAAAACCACATAGTGGCAACAATGAATTGCACAAAATGGCATGTTATCATTCTTTTTATGTCTTGAAAATTGGGTCCTATCCTAAGTTAAGGTAGGCCTCAATTTGAAGGTTTCAAATCACAATGTGTGATTCCTTTTGTTTGTGGGCTTAGTGTGTGGTGTGACCTCCACCATTACAAGCTGTTCAATAAACCAGGACTAGAACAACATCCCAACATATAAATGTTATCAGTTTTTGTCCATACCTGAAAGCTTCATTTTTTGCCAGCTCAAATGCTTTAATATTGAAAAAGCGGATTGAATTTCCACCTCAGGTTATTGAATTTCTACCTCAGGATTTTTTGTTAGGGATCATAACAGATAAAATGTAACAAGCATATAGTTGAGGCTTGATGTGAGGTGTGAAGAATGTTTACCAAACCAGACGTTTACAAAGACTAATACCTAATGTTGTATGTTGTGTTCTATGATGATTGCCTCTTAATATGATCTTATGTTTAATGATGATTGCCTTAATATTGAAAAAGCGGATTGAATTTCCACCTCAGGTTACCGAACCTCTACCTCAGGATTTTTTTGTTAGGGATCATAAAAGATAAACTGTAACAGGTTGAGGCTTGAAGTGAGGAGTGAAGAATGTTTACCGGGTCAGACGCTTACAGAGACTAATATTTAGAGTTGTATTACAGGTTTTATAATGATTGCTTCTTAATATGATCCTATGTTTAATGTCGATTGTTTTAATAATAAAAAAAAATCTGAAATTTTCCAAAGAGATAATTTTATGTCCTTCGAGGAATGAGGAGTGACGAGGGTCATTCTTCAACAACAGGCTTTATTGAGCTTACGGGATCGAATCAGCCTCAGTGAGGCACGCAGGCCTCTCTTAACAAGAGACCTGGGCAGAAAAGCTACATTTTCGGAGCGCTTTCGCGCCCTGCGCATGTGTGCAGGGCCGGCACCACTCCGTCTGGTCCCGGGCAGCTTTTGCAACTGCCCGGGACCATTGCAGCATCCCGAGCCTGCTTGCGCAGGCTCAAGACACAACAGATAACATCTGGATTTTGTCTGAGATGAACTCCAAGGTCCCTTCCATTATTATTATTATTATTGTTGTTGTTGTTGTTGTTTTGTTTTGTTTTGCTTTGTTTTGTTGTTTTATTATTTGCTCTCATGGCATTTGGGAAAATGCTGAATTTAGCTTGACTGTGATTTAGGTTCCCATTACTGGCAACCTGGCATTCAGCCTAGGTTCTTTGGCACATCCCCTGGATTTCAAGGGAAGTTCTTGCTCCGCCTCTTGGATTTATTCTACTTTGACGTAACCTTGGTAGTAATTGCAAATAGGGAGGATATTTATTTTACGAAGTCAGATCTGGCAAACCAAGCCAGGAAGTATCGTCCCGAATTGGGCAGCTCTTTGAATCTTCTTGCTCCTGCTGATTGTGAAGAGATTAACGACTAACTTAGCCAACTGGATCCTTAACCTGCTTGTCGGCCTAACTTTAAAGGTTGGAAATGCTGTGTGAAGACGCCAATTCCTTGGAAGAAGAAACAGAGAAATAGTGTACCAAGGCAGGATTTAAAACTTATTCTGTAGAAAGGCAGATTGTGCCATGGGAGGCACAAAGTCTGTATCATGCTGGTAATGAGTTACAAGAAGAGTGATTGTTTAGCTACCTGAGATGCAGTTACTTGCCTTGGTGCTGTTCCTAACTCACCTGCTTTCTGCCTGCTTCCTCCTTGCGAATTCGCTGAACTCTGTCAGTTGCTCGCCGGTAAGTAAAAGTCTTGTCATACTGGTGGGAGGAGGCAGCAAAGTTTAGAATCAAACAAAATAATTTCTAAGATCTGTTCCCTTCCTTTTCAGTGCGATTGTATTTTGCATTATTGCTGTGTTGCTAACCGGCATTGGCATTTTGGCATCTGCGGCTGATCAGGTCTCTGACAGCTTGATTCTCTGTGGAGAAGCATGTTTATACTGCATTAGCATAGCGTACCTGTCTCGGGTGTCACTACAGCCAATGGAAGAGGGATTGTTGACAAGAAGGGTTATAGTAGTATCAGCTCGGCCAGCGAATTCTTGTATCATGATATAAAGGTTTTGGAGTCTTTCCTTAACATTCCTCAGCAGAATCAACAGTTGCTGTGATATAGAGTCCTTGATTTTCCCAGTTGCAATGTATGGCTGTGAAAGTTGGACCATAAGAAAGGCTGAGCGGCAAAGAATTGAGGCCTTTGAACTATGGCGCTGGAGAAGACTCCTGCAAGTCCCCTGGACTGCAAGGCGATCAAACCGATCAACCCTGACTGCTCTTTAGAAGGCCAGATCCTGAAGTTGAAACTCAAATACTTTGGCCACCTAATGAGAAGGAAGGACTCGCTAGAGAAGAGCCTAATGCTGGGAAAGATTGAGGTCAATAGAAGAAGGGGACGACAGAGAATGAGGTGGCTGGATGGAGTCACTGAAGCAGTAGGCATGAGCTTAAATGGACTCCAGAAGATGGTAGAGGACAGGAAGGCCTGGAGGAACGTTGTCCATGGGGTCGCGATGGGTCGGACACAACTTCGCAACTAACAACAATAACAAGAGTCCTTGGTGCTCTCTGAGCTTGATGTTTCATTACCCAACTAGGTAACATCATCAGTGCTAGCTAACCAGGTGTTACCTAACTGGGTAATGAAATATCTACAAGCAAACAACCAAACTCGGAGAGCAGCAAGAACCCCACAGCAACTCCTTAAAACAGTAGTATCATTTCTAGAGCTTAAGTAGCAGCCATATGATGCTAAGAAATGACACAGTTATTTTAAAGAGTTGTAGGTACATGCTATGTTTGTACTCCCTTGTGGACTAAAGGAACTGTTCTAAATAATTTCTGAAATGCTGCAAGGTAGCTGCATCACTGGAGGCTTTCAAAAACAGACTGGACAACCATTTGTCTGAAATAGTATGGGGTCTCCTGCTTAAGCAGGGGGTTGGACTAAAAGACCTCTAAGGTCCCTTCCATCTCTATTATTCCATGTTCTATGTTCAACCCCGAGTTACAAATATTCTATTCTCTTGTTCTTGCTAGAACGGGTTGTTGGCTAGCAGTGCCTTATCCTGACTGTTTTTGATACCTTGAGTTTGTGTGTCGTCAGAGGTGTAGTGATACAGCAAACAGCAGGATAAAGCTGGACAAGTTATTTCCTGGGAACAAGATAAGGCATATCAAGGAAGAATGAGCAAAACTGAAGCTGTACTCCAGTGATGTTGCAATACTTAATCAAGACAAAATCTGCATTTGAAGGACTACAAATAAGCTATCATCATAAGTGTGAAGGTGCTTCAAGAGTGAAGCCACTTGACTAGACACACAGATCTTTTGCTTCAATAGGATTAGTAGAAAGTAGCTGAGTAGCCTTCAAAGTCTGAATCTTCCCCATGAGATAGGTCTTTCCTGCTTTTATTATTATTTATTATTATTTATTTAATTTCTATGCCGCCCTATTCCGGAGAACTCAGGGCAGCTCACAACATGATAGAAATTACAATAAAATACATAAATATAAAAACCCTTAAGTTAAAAAAGAAACCAATCATTCCACAAACATACACACAAACATACACTGGCTAGGGGCAAGGTGTTAGCTGCCCCAGGCCTGCCGGCAAAAGTATGTTTTAAGCAATTTACGAAAGGCGGAGAGGGTGGGGGCGACACGGATCTCCGGGGGAAGTTGGTTCCAGAGGGCCGGGGCCGCAACAGAGAAGGCTCTTCCCCTAGGCCCCGCCAGGCGACACTGTCTGGCTGACGGGACCTGGAGAAGGCCCACTCTGTGGGCCCTAACCGGCCGCTGGGATTCATGAGGCAGCAGACGGTCCCGTAAATAACCTGGTCCGATGCCATGTAGGGCTTTATAGGTCATAACCAACACTTTGAATTGGGTTCGGAGACCAATTGGCAGCTAATGCAGCTCGCGGAGTGATGCCGAAATGTGGGCATTTCTAGGCAAGCCCAACACTGCTCGCGCGGCTGCATTCTGCATTACCTGAAGTCTCCGAACATTTTTCAAAGGTAGCCCCATGTAGAGAGCATTGCAGTAGTCGAACCTCGAGGTGATAAGGGCTTTGTAATGAGAGGCAGAATAGGAGTATTCCCCAATTCCATTCCTTCAGAGGCAGAAAGATGAAAGAAAATTCTAATGAATAATAATTACTGGATATGAAAAAGTGGAAGAGTTTTTAACTTCATTACAAGATATAATAATAATAATAATAATAATAATGATGATGATGATGATGATGATGATGATGATGATGACGACTTCAGAATTCAAACAGACAAGCACCTGCAACATAACACCCCGGACTTAACAATTGTCAATAAGAAAGACAAAAATGTCTGGATAGTGGACGTGGCAGTGCCTGGAGACAGCAGAATAGACGAGAAAGAACTGGAGAAGATAACAAAATACAAAGACCTACAAATAGAAATAGAAAGACTGTGGCAAAAGCAAGCAAGGGTAGTACCAATAGTAATAGGTGCCTTGGGTGCAATCCCAAAACAACTTGAGCACCACTTGAACACCATTGGCATTGACAATTCGCCATTAGTCAATTGCAAAAGACGGCCTTACTAGGAACAGCTTCCATCCTGCGACAATATCTGTAATTTATTTATTTATTTATTTATTTATTTATTTATTTATTTATTTATTTATTTATTTATTTATTTATTTATTTATTTATTTATTTATTTATTTGACTTCTATGCCGCCCTATTCCGGAGAACTCAGGGCGGCTCACAACATAATAGAAATCAACAATTAAAAATACATATATATAAAACCCCTAATTTAAAAGAAAAAACCAATCATTCAACATACACACAGACATACACTGGCTAGGGGCAAGATGTTAACTACCCCAGGCCTGCCGGCAGAGGTGTGTTTTAAGTAATTTACGAAAAGCGGAGAGGGTGGGGGCGACATGGATCTCCGGTGGAAGTTGGTTCCAGAGGCTATCAAACATCCACATCTGCCTATCCCAGGTCCTGGGTAAGGACTGGATAAGTAGACAAAATGCCAAATCCAGTCTGAACATCTGGCTGACTGTGTGATAATCCATAATAATAATAATAATAATAATAATAATAATAATAATAATAATAAAGTTGGAAGGGACCTTGGAGGTCATTGAGTCCAACCCCCTGCTCAGGCAGGAAACCCTATACCATTTCGGACAAATGGCTGTCCAGTCTCTTCTTAAAAACTTCCAGTGTTGGAGCATTCACTGCTTCTGGAGGCAGGTTGTTCCATTGGTTAATCGTTCTAACTTTCAGGAAGTTTCTCCTTAGTTCTAGGTTGCTTCTCTCCTTGATTAGTTTCCATCCATTGCTTCTTGTCCTGCTTTTAGGCACTTTGGAGAATAGCTTGACTCCCTCTTCTTTATGGCAGCCCCTGAGATATTGGAACACTGCTATAATGTCCCCGCCTCGTCCTTCTCTTCGTTAAACTAGACATACCCAATTCCAGCAACCGTTCCTTATATGTTTTAGCCTCCAGTCCCCTAATCATCTCTGTTGCTCTTCTCTGTACTCTTTCTAAAGTCTCAGCATCTTTTTTACATCATGGTGACCAAAACTGGAGTCAGTATTCCAAGTGTGGCCTTATCAAGGCATTGTAAAGTGGTATTAATACTTCACGTGATCTTGATTCTATCCCTCTGTTAATGCAGCCCAGCACTGCGTTGGCTTTTTTGGTAGCTGCAGCACACTGCTGGCTCATATTTAAGTGATTGTCCACTAGGACTCTGAGATCCCTCTCACAGTTACTACTATTGAGCAAGGTACCCCCTATACTATACCTGTATATTTGGTTTTTCTTGCCTAAATGTAGAACCTTACTTTTTTCACCATTGAATTTCATTTTGTTAGATAGCGCCCAGTGTTCAAGTCTGTCCAAATCCTTCTGTATCTTAAGCCTGTCTTCTGGAGTGTTGGCTATTCCTGCCAGCTTGGTGTCATCTGCAAATTTGATGAGTTCCCCATCTATCCCCTCATCCAAATCATTGATGAAGATGTTGAAGAGCACTGGGCCTAGAACAGAGCCCTGGGGCACCCCACTACACACTTCCCTCCATGTAGATGTGGTTCCATTGAGGATCGGTCAGTTAGCTACGAATCCATATGGTGGTGATGTTGTCTAACCCACATTTTTCTATCTTATCGAGTAGTAGGTTGTGATCTACTTTATGAAATGCCTTATTGAAGTCCAAGTAAATTATATCCACAGCATTCCTCTGATCCACTAATTTTGTCACTTGGTCAAAGAATGTAATAAGGTTTGTCTGGCATGATCTGTTTTTGACAAACCCATGTTGGCTTTTAGTAGTGATTTTGTTTGCCTCTAGGTGTTTGCTGATTCGTTGTTTGATTATTTTTTCCAGAATCTTCCCAGGTATTGAGGTCAGGCTGATAGATTTGTAATTTCCTGGATCCATTTTTTCCCCTTTTTTGAAGATGGGTACTACATCAGCTCTTTTCCAGTCCTCTGGTAGTTCCACAGTGCCCCAAGATCTTTGAAAAATATAGTTCAGTGGTTCTGAGATCACATCTGCCAGTTCCTTGAGAACCTTGGGGTGTAATCCATCTGGTCCTGGTGATTTGAACTCGTCTAGGCTGGACAGGTGCTCACTTATCATTTTCTTGCCGATCTTAACTTATGTTTCTATACTGTTTTTTTATGGCACTATTTTTGATAGGTTGGTCTGTTTTTTCCCTTTGTGTAAAGACAGATGCAAAAAATGAGTTAAATAGTTCTGCTTTCTCCCTATTGCTTGTCACCTTCTTGCCACTTTCACCCACTAATGGATCAATCATTTCCTTCACTTTTTTCTTGGTTTTTTACATGTTGGAAGAAGCTTTTTTTGTTATTTTTGACTTTGGTCGCAAGACTTTGTTCAGTATGAGTCTTAGCTTTCCTCACTTCATCTTTGCAGGCACGGGCTATTTGTTGATATTCTGATTTAGTTATGTGCCCTTCTTTCCACTTTCTATACTTGTCCTTTTTATCTTTCAATTTATCAGAGAGTTCTTTATGCAGCCATGCTGGTTTCTTTTGAGAGATGTTATTTTTCCTCTTTGTTGGTATTGAGCTATTCAAAATAACTTCTCCAACTTCCTCAAAGTGACATCAACCTTTTAGGAAAATCCCAAGGTTTGTAAAAGTTAAGGCGAAACACTTTTTTGTTGACTAGGGGGAAAGATTTCCATAAACAACACTTTCTGGAAATACAAATTAATTGCTACGCCAAGATGAAAGACAAAATTGAGAGGGAACTGGAACAGAATCAGCTGGAAAATGGCATTTCTGAATTGCTGGTTGGGTCACATCCTGCATATTACATCACTGTGTGTTATTAGAGATTTCACTGCAGTGTGTGTTATTGCAGATCTCACTTATCCTAAGTTAATTATGTGTGTGTAGTTTTGCTGAAACACGTTGCACAGATAATTGGTTCAGAGGTCTGTCCAGGATGCCAAGATCAGAGAGATGCAAGAGATTCCAAGAAAAGATACGATAAACATCCATTTGTTGTTTCGTATATCAGGAGAGAACCTCTAAACTCTGCCAGTTTAGGCAAGTGTCTATTTGGCCTGAGCCAAAAGCCACCTCGGGGTGATAGTAAAGAGCTAGCAGGCAGTTTACAAGTACCCACAAATAGAGGAACAAACTACAGTTCTGCAGGTAATCCTCAATTTACAACCACAACTGAGTCCAGGATTTCCATTGTTAAGTAGAATAGGATAGGATAGGATAGGATAGGATAGGATAGGATAGGACAGGACAGGGCAGGGCAGGGCAGGGCAGGGCAGGGCAGGGCAGGGCAGAGCAGAGCAGAGCAGAGCAGAGCAGAGCAGAATAGAATAGAATAGAATAGAATAGAATAGAATAGAATAGAATAGAATAGAATAGAATAGAATAGAATAGAATAGAATAGAATAGAAACCAGTAAAGTAAATCTGTTGTTTTAGTCTTAGCCTGGCTGGCTATATTGTGTAATGGGAGCTGGGAAAATGGGTTTATTTTGAAAATATATATCCCGGTCATTGAACCTGCTCTTTCCTCTCTGTCCTTCTGCAGGGCCTGGGCTGTCAGCTAAGTAAGTATATGTTCTGGGTTTTGTGTGTGTGTTAAGCAGAAAGTTCATTTTCTCTCAAATTAGTTCATTATAGTTGCGGTGGGTAACAATCCTCATCTCAGTCGTGCTCGTTAAGAATTAAAAGAGTTGTGGTCCATGACACCTGCATGGTGCCAAGGAAAAGAACAACTGATTTCTCAGTCATATGTGTGGTTCAACAGGGTTCATGATAGCAACCAATGTGGCTTGTCTGGAAACTAGTCAGACAGGATTATTTAGCTCTTAAGAATCGTTTGGTTGCGTTTTATGATGATGATCCTGCAATATCCCTTTCTCTCGTGGACACTCACATACCAAAGGGGAGTCACTAATTATACCTTGTGATTTCATGCCAATAATAGGCAGTACCCCCTCACGCCAATAAAACATGTTGGAGAAAGAAGGGGGAAAATGGTGGGGGGAGATGGGCATAACAGAGAAAAGCCATTTGGAGGCCCCTCTTAAATTCTTGGGTTCCACCCCTATCTGCAGCTGCAAAGTTAGCAGATATTCCTTCTCTTCTGCAGAACATGAACTTGCAACCACTGAAGACCCCCACCCCTCGGTCTGCAAAGCACAGTAGGTTGGGCAAGGGAACTTCCTCTACTGCCCCCATTCACTTTCTCTCCCCATCCCCACCTTGCTTTCAGAAAAGAAGGATGTTCTATGTATACTTGGTGAAGCCAGATCAGATCCAGAACTAGATCCAATCCTAGATCTGGTTCAGATGAACCCAAGGAACACTCTTTGGTGCCTGGAGGAGGGAGACTGCATTCCTTGCGTGCAAGTGACACTAACTCTTGGATTACTGGGTAAGGGAGGTGACTCAACCATCTGTTCTTAGAAGTGTATTTATGTCACCTGCTAGCCTTGGGTCCTGGAGGTGGAGGGGGGGACAGGAACTTGTTTTTTTGGTGTTGTTATTGCATTGGTCGGCCAGATCCTGAAGTTGAAACTCAAATACTTTGGCCACCTAATGAGAAGGAAGGACTCACTGAAGAAGAGTCTGATGCTGGGAAAGATTGAGGGCAATAGAAGAAGGGGACGACAGAGAATGAGATGGCTGGATGGAGTCACTGAAGCAGTAGGTGTGAGCTTAAATGGACTCCAGAAGATGGTAGAGGACAGGAAGGCCTGGAGGAACATTGTCCATGGGGTCGCGATGGGTCGGACACAACTTCGCAACTAACAATAACAAGGGCAGGGCAGGGTTGAAGAATCTGCTATGAAAAGCAACTGAGTAGCAGAATGATTTAGGGCTGTCTTCATGTTTGACAAACTGCCCAACCTCCAATCAATCTCATTGTTACAATGCAGATGCTTCATAGATTTTCTCTAGAAGTTAGATGGCAGATCCCAACAGGAAAAAAAAAGCTCTCTCCCTGTCATGGTATAATGATTTCGACAGAGGAGAATATTTGTAGCTCAGGGTTGAAATGAGGGGTCCTTGATGCTCTCTGAGCTTGGTGGTTTTCTTGCAGGCATGTCATTACCCAAACTAGGTGACAGCACAAGGATCATTAGTTGTGGGACTAGGGCAGGGGTGGGGAACCTGGGCTCTTTTATGACTTGTGGACTTCAACTCCCAGAATTCCTGAGCCACAAATATACATTGAATTTGAAAGATTGTCTTTGCAGTGATTGGCAACAACAGTATGATGACTCATTACACAAATAGCATAAACTGCTCTAAAAGGACGGTTGAGTCAGTGGTTTCACCGTGTTGCTTCACCTGTTATTTTTGGCAAAAAAGATGCATTGCAATAACCAATGCCTCATTCCTTTTGTTTCCTTCTAGAGCCAGCTGCATTGGGTGCAAAACAAGATGGAGGAGCCAGCAAGATCAGCAAGCAGCCCAAGGGACACCCTAAGAGTGAGTAGGGTCTTCTTGACAGCAGCTCCTTGTTACCAGATGGAAACGGTCCTTACTTTGCTTTTGATCCTGCTCTCTTTCTGTCTCCAGAAATCCTGCGAACACACGTTTTTCTCATGGCCCAGACCTATTCTTCTTCTCGTTGTGTTGAAGTGGAGGTTTGGCTTCCCGACAATTGGGAAAATCAAAATAATTCCCTGGTAAGGCACACAGATTCCTAGAGGCATCCTCCTTGCTAGAGGTAGGAAGATCTAGTTCAGTGATGGTGAGCCTTTGGGGCTAGATGTGTCAAAAATTCACAAAGTCCTAACTCTGTTGCTGTGTTATTCCCACTTCTGCCACAAAAGACAAACAATTCTTTACATATTTATTTATTCTTGAAAAAAAATGCAGTCCAGTCATG
Source organism: Bothrops alternatus (assembly GCA_034064705.1). Classification (NCBI taxonomy): domain Eukaryota; kingdom Metazoa; phylum Chordata; class Lepidosauria; order Squamata; family Viperidae; genus Bothrops; species Bothrops alternatus. Next base: position 4,200,352 of record JARGCV010000174.1, on the reverse strand, counting down.
GATGGTGCTAAATTTTGTATAAAGGAATGTCAAATAGTTAAAAAAAAAAAAAAGAAATATCAGTGATAATGAATGTATGGCATGTCTGTCAAAAGAGACACACCATGATGTTTTGGGTGACATGTCATACATTCATTATCACTGTTTTAGTTATATATTATTATATGGATTCCCAGACCTTCTCTGGAAGGATTGCCCTAGGCCAAACATACAGAAACATAATAGACAGGTGGTTGCAAACTCTACTGTTGGTTATTTACTACAACTGTCCAAATGACAGGGATGCTGTTAGCACCATACACATACACTGGAAAGAATTTTCCAAAGTCAGGGAAGCTCTTCTTAATAGAATCCCAAAGTTTCCAAGTCTGAAGTAGAAAGCAAAAGAGTAGTCAGGGGGAGGTCCAAGGGTCAAAGCAGCACAGAAAGTTTGTCAGAACCAAAGAAAGTTGTGGGAATTCAAGACAACATTCAAGACACACAGAATCTCACAGCCATAGTGATGCAGTGGTTAGAATGCAGTATTGCAGACTAATTCTGCCCACTGCCAGAGTTCGATTCTCACTGGCTCAAGGTTGACTCAGCCCTCCATCTTTCTGAGGTCGCTAAAATGAGGATCCAGATTGTTGGGGGCAAAATGCTGTCTCTGTAAACCTCTTAGAGAGGGATGTAAAGCACTGTGAAGTGGTATATAAGTCTAAGAGCTATTGCTATTGCTGCCTGGGTTCCCAGAGGGTTGCTGCCAACCGAAAGGCTTGGGTTTTGCTATTCTGCAAAGTAGAGCCACTGACAGGTGAAAGCAACCAGAACCACTTGTGAAGAGTCTCAACGCTAGTTTGTTGCTAGTTAACTATGTTTACAAGACTCTCACCGGACTGACCTCATTGCCCTGGGAACAGCAAGATAAGGCTTCAGAGATTCTGGGGGAGATCAGGTAGGTGCTGCTTCCTACAGTGCAGTGACTCCAAACTTCAGCCCCTCTTAACTCCTCCGTCCAGTCTAACTGGAGATTCCACCACATCCTGGTGTCATTCATGCATACAATTCCTTTCTCTCAAGAAGACTTGTAGAGCACCTTTGCTTTGATTTCTTCTCCCCATGACAAGTCCTTGTGCAGGTTGAAGGTGGCAGATCAGGCTTCTCAACTTCAAATGCAATGGCTGCTTCGGTTGATCACCTGATGACTCCACCTCAGGTGCCTGCAGTTCCTGAGGCAATGGTTCATCTGGTAATTCTGGAGCAGGTTGCATATTGTCAGTCATTTCATCTGAGCTCACCAAAACAAAGGATAATGGTGCACATGGGGCCTCCCCTCATTTTATCCTGTAAAGTAGGTGAGGTGAAGAGAAAGAAGCAGTCTATAGTCACCCAGTGAATTCCAAGGTTGAGAAGGCTCTTAACCTGAGGCTCCAGGATCATGTTTCTCAGTCTTGGCAACTGAAGATGTGCTGACTTCAACTCCCAGAATTCTGCAGTCAGCATGCTGGCTGGGGAATTCTGGGAGCTGAGGTCCAAACATCTTCAAATTGCTAAGATTGAGAAACTCTGCTCCAGATAACAGTATCTAATATTCAGCTCTCATGTAAAGTGAGGCGATGCAGTCTTCTAATACTAGTGGATGTATCAAACATATCCATCTGCAATTTGACCTCAGTTCCCACCATCCACAAACAGTGCAATGAAGTGCCATGCTAGGTCACACTGACAGAAGTTGTAGATCAAGATATTCAGAGACTGCTAGTGTAAGGAAGCCTGTTCTAGCCTTTAGAGCAGGATTGTGAGAAGAATTTGAGGATTATAAACTTCTCCTTGCTTCTCACAGACAAGATTTTTGACTCCAGGCATAGCCCACAACCAATAATAATATAGCAATGTTGCTAAGGAGTCCTTTGTCCCTTATGAAAGGGATTCCATGAGTATACAAATATACGTATGAGCTTATTCTGTGCAATTTGTTTTGTGCTCTATTTGTTTATTGTAATATACACAAACTGTATTGGGTAAAAAGGCTGACCTTATTCAGACTGACAGGCTATCTGATCTATTTGGAACACTGACAAGCAGGCATGCTGGTAATCACAACCCTTGTTTGCATTTCTCTCAGCATTTATTAACTCATGATTGATTGATTTACACAGAAATCTTACCTTTCTTCCAAAGAATGCAGGCTAGCATTCTTACAATACATTAGGCTGAGATTTACTGAATAAACCGCAATCAGCTGAGTTCATCCAATGGTCAAGTGGTTAAGGTGCCGGCCTAGATACCAGGAAACTCTGAGTTCTAGTCCCGCCTTATTCATGAAAGATAGCTGGTGACTTTGGGCCAGTCCCTCTCTCTCATCCCAATCCACCTCATACAAACAATTATCTTACATGCTCATGTTTCAATAGAAGAGAATATCTGTAGCTCAGGGTCGAAATATAGAGTCCTTGGTGCTCTCTAAGTATGATTGTTTTCTTGTCGGCGTCTCATTACCTGATTAGGTAACATTATCAGTGCTATGGGGTATGGGGTATAGGATTTGCTCCTTGTTTATATACAGTCGTTTGCCCTTCTGATATGCCCAGCTGATTTGGCTGATTTTCTGTTTGGTAGGTCCTTCGTTGTGGTATTGTTTTCTGCTTGACTTTTGTCTGGTGCTAATCCCTACTTATCTAGGTGTTGGTTGCCTGAAGAAGATGTGTTCTGGTTATTGTGTTGTGTTCTGTGTAGTATTTTCCCAATTATGCTGGCTCTAGACATTGGGAACCATAGTCCTACCATATCGCAGTATGATATCTGAAGCATAACAACTAGATTAGGTAATAGCTTTGTACCATATAGTATCAACCTTATAAATTCTCAAGACTCCTTTTTCCGCTATGTATTCAAGGATTATGATTAATATACAGTATATATCAGTGATGGAGAACCTTTTAGAGATTGAGTGCCCAAAAACTGGCCCCACCCCTGCTCCACCCCTACCCCACCCCGCTCCACCCCCCATCCCCCACCCTGCCTGCCCGGAGGGCCACTCACTGCCTCCAGGGTCTGCGGCAGATTGCCCAGGCAGTCCAGTAGCACTATGGCGGTCATGCCCCTGCCCGCACCCTGTAGCATCAACTGTGCACGATGGGATGTGAGGGCAGAATCTTGTCTATGCTGCTTGGCTGCCATGTCCTTGGCTGCGCTGCTCTGTGTGGGCCACGCTCGGGATGACTCTCCTTCAGGAGGGCTGCTGGAGAGGAGGGGGGTCATGGCGGGAGGCAAGGCTGGGCAACAGCATGTGTGCCCACAGAGAGGGCTCCGAGTGCCGCCTCTGGCACCCGTGCCATAGATTCACCACCACTGGTATACATACATACATACATACATACATACATACATACATACATACATACATATATATGTGTATGTTTTCATAGATTTTCACAGGTACAGGTATGCAGGTCTTGTTCGGGTCTTTTCCCCTGTAAGATTGAGAGTATCTTGGCAATATTTCGACGAGGTCCCACTCGTCATCTTCAGGCTGGGGTCTTTGGCTTTGTGCTTGTGCGAGCAAAGTGTGATCGGAGCTGCCATCTCTCTGTAAATATTGGTGTGTGCGTGTGGAGTGCTGGCTTAGTTGCTGTAGGTGGGTTGGTTGGCTGTGTTGGAATTATTGTTTGCGGATTGTTCGGCTGTTTCGTATCATCCTGAGTACTTGAGATGCTGGCTGTGTGCCCATTAGTCTTTTGTATTGTAACGACCTGGGTAATGGGCTGTGTGCTGCATATGTGTGTGTGTGTGTGTGTGTGTGTGTGTGTGTGTGTGTGTGTATGCATACATGTATATCTTGATGTTATTTTGTCATTTTGTATAATTTGGCATTTCTTGGATGCTGCGGTTAATATATTGTTGTTGTTGTTGTTGTTGTCATTGTTGTCCTTGGGATGGTGACATTGTTTGGTGGGTGTTTATCTTATTTTTGAGAGTGGTGCATCAGAATTTCTGTATGCTGTTTGCCATTGAAAATGACAATAAAGGTTATTCAATTCAATCCAATTCAGTCTGGCAGGCCTCGGATGGGAAAAGCTCTTTGATTTTTTTTCTCTCTCTTCCTTTCTAGGGATCTTTGCAGTACAACTGCTTCCCAGTAGCTCTCAGCGGGGAGCTGAATCTTACAGTTTTCATGCAGCCTCGCTATAATTCTGCAGGTGTGTTGCAAGCAACGCAACATGGACCAGGTGAGTTCTCCAGAAATCAGTAACCTTTGATAAGATCAGCCTGAAACTCTTCACCCATCAGATATCTCTGCTGTGTTCTTTTCACAGACTGTACCTGGCCCAACGCCACAGAGGCCATTCGCCTGTGTCAAGGTATGTTGCAATGCACCGACTTCCTCATCAATACTTTTCCCTCAGTGTAGGCATCAGCAGGGATCCAAGCAAAGCCTGGAATTCCTTTTTGTAGCATAAAAGAACCGTAATTCTTGGGTCTAACCCAATAGCCTGAACATCCAGTTGCAAACAATGATTGGAAACTGATCAAAGAGAGAAGCAACTTGGTATTAAGGAGAAACAGTGAGGACAATTAACCAGTGGAACAGCTTGCCTCCAGAAATCGTGGGCGCTCCATCACTGGAGGTTTTTAAGAAGAGGCTAGATCACAGGTCGGCAACCTGCAGCTCCGGAGCCACATGCAGCTCTTTGAGCCTTCCCCTGTGGCCTCCTGTGCCATTTGCAGAGAGAGATAGAGACAGAGAGAGGCAATTGCGCTTCCCTGCTTCTCTCTCTGTCTCTTTCTCTCTCTGTGTTTGTGTGTGTGTATGTGTGTGTGTGTAAAAGAGAGTGCACTCACAGTGTTCTCCGAGGAGCTGAAAAGCTTATTGGGCAGAGCTCCTCCCTTTGCTGCGTCTCTGCAGGAAGCAGGAAGGGCAGGAGAGAGCTAGCTAGCCCAGCTATGCTGACTCAGGAATTCTGGGAGTTGAAGTCCATGAGTCATAAAAGAGCTGAGGTTGCCTACCCCTGAGCTTGTTGGAGAACAGCTTGAAGCCAGCTTGCCAGGTGAGCAGCAGATAGGAGAGAGGGAGAGAGGTGGGAAGAGAAAGAGAGAGAGAGAAAGAGAGAGGGAGAGAGAGAGAGAGAGGAAAGAGAGAGAGAGAGAAAGAAAGAGAGTGGGGGAAGAGGACTGGCAGACCAAGGGCAGATAGAGAGAGAGGGAGGGAGAGAGAGAGACAGAGAGAGAGAGACCCTTTTGACATCTAAAATGAAGATAACACTGCATATATCCTTTTTTACCTGTGTGTGTATGTGTGTATATACACACACACACACACACAAATACACACACACACACACACCTATAATAAAGGTAAAAAAAGGATATATGCAGTGTTATCTTCATTTTAGATATCAAAAGGGTTTTACGGCTCCCGGTGTTTTGTTTTCGGTGGGAAATGGGTCCAAGTGGCTCTTTGAGTGTTTTGGGTTGCCTACCCCTGGGCTAGACAGTCACTTATCTGAGATGGTATAGGTTCTCCTGCTCGAGCAGGGGGCTGGATTAGAAGACCTCCAGGGTCCCTTCCAATTCTATTCTATTCTATTCTATTCTATTCTATTCTATTCTATTCTATTCTATTCTATTCTATTCTATTCTATTCTATTCTATTCTATTCTATTCTATTCACTATTTAAACCATAAGCCATAACTTACAAGCTAGAATGGCTGCATCGATACAGCACATTCAGATGTGACCGTTCGAACTTACAACGGCACTGGAAAAAGTGATTTACGATAATTTTTCACACTTCTGACCATTTCAGTATCCCCACAGTCACGTGATCAAAATTTGGATGCTTAGCAATGGAGTCATTTTTATGACGGGTGCAGTATCCCGGGATTATGTGATCACATTTTGTGACCTTCTGACAAGCAAAGTCAGCAGGGAAGCCAAGATTCGCTTAACAACCATGTTACTAACTAAACAACTGAAGCGATTCACTTAACGAGTGCGGCAGGAAAAGTTGTAAAATGGGGCAAAATTCACTTAACAAATGTCTTGCTTAGCAACAGAAAATTTGGGGTCAATTGAGACTGTAAATTGAGGACTACCTGTATTTTGATAAATAACTCAAGGCAGCTAATTGTCTTCCCTCCTCCTATTTTCCACACAACTACAGCCTTGTGAGGTGAATTGGGCTGAGAGAATGAATGACTAGCTCAAGGTTACCCAGCTAGCTAGGTATTTTATATATATATATAATTTTGCCTTTCTTGATTCAAACCTAATGAGATTAGTCAATCTTATCATATTGGGCCATTTAATTTTTTAAAACAACAACAACAACATATTCTTATTTCGTTTGTGGGTCCTGTCTTGAAGACAGTTCATACTGCTGGCTCTTACCTCATACTCAAAAAGCTTTAGACAGTGCCGGAACTCACACACGTCATACAACCCGCCTTGCCTACCCTACAAGGTTCCATCCAAAAAAGGTGCCGGAACTCCGTTCTGGGCGTTCTATGAGAAAAAAAGCCCTGGCTTTAGAGATGATATAGTTGACTGCATAAAAGAAAAAGGAATGATTGAAGTGGAAAAAAAGATAAGAGGGGAACAGACAGCCATCTTGGAAGAGTAGGTGCTTTTTGAGCTCCCAGGAAACAGAAGTCCGCACTTAGATCAAACAGCTCTGGACGTCTGATTGAGCGCTCAATGCTAATGACAAATTTTGTCTCACAGTGCCACGTTTAGACATTTCTGTGGGACTACGGTCGGCAATTCTACATGTGCAAAACATCCCTAAAGGACAGCACTTCAAACTGTGGCCGTATCTGAATCGGACAGACGGATTTAAAGGTCTTGATCAGGAGACTCCCAAGTTGCTAGTAAGTGAAAGTTTTCCCCAATATTGGTCAAGCCTCGTAGGACCTCAGGGTAGTCCTTGCTTAGCAACTGAAACCAGAATATCTGTCGCTAAGTGATGCGGTCATAATGTGATGTCCCATGACCTCATCGCTTAGCAACAGCAATCCTGGCACTCCCATTGCCACTGTTAAGTAAGGATCACAGGCCTTTAAGAGAGTACCAGGAGAGTCGCAAACAGACTGGCAGGCAGGTAAGGCAGGCTGCTTCTGGTGGGAGAAGGTGCACAACTGGTTGATGAGACACTGTGCAAATGCAATAGGATCGGGAGTGATTGGTGCTGGGTAGGGGAGAGTGTCAGACCTGCCCTAACTTAGACATTTATGAAAGAAAGATGCTCGACTCCATTTGGTTGAAGTGATAGGTTCTTTTACTAAAGTTAAGTGGTTGCAGCAAAAGTAAAGCTAGATCTGAGTATTCCAGTGCAAAGGTTACCCATTTCCCCTTCCCTTGGCCCTCCCCCCTTGACCGGTCCATGACTGCCCAATAGTATGGCGGGTTGAAGTTTTGGGAACTGCTTTGATGTTAGGTGCCTCTCAATGTAGTTTCGCCTTCTGTTCTCAGGCTGTGTATCTTCTGTTCCCAGGCTGGCGTATTCCAGTTTGGCACCTCTAGTTCTTGTCAACTTGTCTCCCCTCCCCCGATTTATCTTCCCATTCCCATGCCTGAACTTTACTTCCCCAAATTCCTTCTTCTCTCTCCCGCGTTTTATGGCAGGATGCCAGCAAAGTGAAGAAGCTGAAGATGACCGACCTGACTATTGGAGCAACTTGCAACCTTCTCTGCTGGCTTCCCCATTGACTTGGCTTGCAGGAAGCTGGCAGGGAAGGTCGCAAATGCTGATCATGAAGCATTGCCAACTGTCATAGGTGTGAACTGGTTGTCAAGCACCCAGACTGCGATCACGTGGGTGTGATCGCTGGAAGTCAAAAGTACCCCTTGTTCAGTGCCCAGAATTATGGGATGTAGGATGGGTGGCCATATACGGCTTTGAAATAAATAAAATATAATTTTGGTCAAAATGGATGGCATATCAAGTTAATAAATCAATAAAATGAAAACAAACAAATTAGGCATCCTACTATCCTGAAAACATCTGTGTAGTAGTGGATTCTGATTTCTTCACATTTTTCTCCCCCTAACCTAGGGGTCTTCAAACTTGGCAACTTTAAGACTTGTGGACTTCAACTCCCAGAATTCCTCAGCCTGGCTGGCTGAGGAATTCTGGGAATTGAAGTCCACAAGTCTTAAAGTTGCCAAGTTTGAAGACTCCTGCCCTAACCTATTGTTCTATTTTAGACTGGATCGGAGAATGTGAGCTTTCCAATCTCGCAGGTGATCCCTTGTCTCTGCTTTCAGGTAAGAACAATCCTTCACAAGACCTTTTCTCTCCCATGCTTCTTTAGGCTCCCTACAACTATAGAGCAGGTAACAGAGTACAAGATTAAGGCAGAGCTACAGTTAGAATATTTTAGCTCATTTTCTCAGCTGCAACATTTCTGGGAATTGCTTCTAGAGATGGAAAGATTAAGTTCCTGTAGAGGGTTGGTCTCTTAGGCAGAAATGCAGGGCCTTGGAGAGGTGCCAAAGGACTCACCAAGGAGGGGCAGGAAATCCTCAGAATTTCTGAAGAATGCTTCCAAGATGGGAATTGTACAGTATTTTTTTTTACCTCTAACCAGCAGCTAAAATGGAAACCAGAAGCTCCTGGATTATTTTAAATTAGGGAGAGAGAAGCTGCAGTCTCCAGATGGAATCAGGCCTGGAAGGACACCATTTGTGGCTCTTCCTGACCACTCCAGGATTCACTGTAGCGTAAATCCTCCAATGAAATTGTAAACCTGCCACAGATATAGTTTTTAAAAAACCAAGCCTATCTTTACCCAAAATAGTCCCATCATTATCTTAGCACCATTGTCTCACCCATTCCAGCCCCAGGCTGTTAAAAATTTAGTGCAAACCCTCATCATCAAAAAAACATTGTCTATCCCTATTCTAATAGTGCCTGATTGACACCTGATTTTCTCAAAGAGCAAGGACTGATTTCTTAGTTATTTATAACAAATGAGATTTGGCAGATGGCAACACCTGGTCAACCTGATCTGGAGATCAGAAACAAAGCCACATCAAGTCTAGTTAGTATTCAGATGGGAAGTTAGGAAGTCTTTCCACGGTGGTAGACTTGTCTGGGGCATTAAAGAAGCATCCCAGAACAAGACCATGACATTCATGCTGTGGCCAAAAAGCACTGTACGGTTATGCCAGTGAGAACACCAAGAGCTGAGCTTGACCGGAATATTTTATCTGAACCAAATAGGAGGGTAGGTTCAGATGGCCCCTATACTGTGCCTGACACCATCTGCTGAGCCATTTCATCTATGCAGCAATTCTCAGGTTAATAACAACAACAACAATAATAATAAAGTTGGAAGGGACCTTGGAGGTCATCTAGTCCAAACCCCTGCTCCTTTCTATGTCAGACTTTGTCTTTTGGGCTTAGTATGCAATTGAAATGGCAGTTATAGCAATTAACAATATGCACTGATTATGCACAGGGTTGTACAGCATCGTTCATTGCCAGATAGGTCCTTTGAGAAAAGTGACATCAAATGCCCTGTGTGATGACAGAACATTGCAATCCTTAACCAGCTGTTAATGCATGGAGGATGGGAGGGCAGGGAGGGCAGGGTAGGCCCCTCCCTCCCAGAAGCATCCACAGAGGGGTTCAATGAAGTCAAGATGGCGGCTGTAACTATGCCACTGAGATCCTGGGCATACCTATACAGTCTTGTGAAAGTCAGATGTATGAATAAACCAAATCAAATAGGTTCATAGATTCACACGAGAGTCGCTACACTGGATTTGGTCATGCTGGCTTAAAAATGAAACCACAAGCTAGAATTGATTCTGAACAACTGCTACAGCTGTGGATCCAAGGGGCTTTGCTTCTCTTGAGAAGGGGACATCCAATATCAGTATTCTTCCCAGAAATTGATATTGTAGCAGTTTAAAAATCGGATGGATGGATGGATGGATGGGGAAGGCTCTTGGGGGCCATCTCTCTATCCCCTTATTCTCTCAAATATTGTGTTTATAGGTCTGGCCCAAGATTGAAGACCAAGCTGACACATCTCGAACTCATTTCTGTCCCTTTGCAAATGGTATGAAAATGGCATTCATTCAGTTTTTGAGTTTTTAAGGCAGATAACTATTGGCTAAAAGAAATGTAAATATATCCATATTTGGGGTGGGTGGGGTGGGCTTGCCAGGAAGATGGCATTGCTTTGATAGACGTGCAACCTCTCATTTCAGACCCAGCTGCTTTGGCCAGGGTCTGGGCCCAGAGCCGCTTGGAAGTCCACACTTCTGGTGGAAGTTTGAGCTGCTTGGTTTCTGCTCCGTGTGACCTTCAAGGAGAGCTGGTTCCTTGCTGGCAGATGGAAGAGCTCGCCTGCCACCCTTTGCATCCCCATTTGCATCTGGCCCTCCTTCCACATGTGAGTAGAGAAAGCAAAAAGAGGGAGGAGGAAGAGAAATGTCAATCGTAAGATGAAGAAGCAGCAGCTGAGCATTAGAAAAATGATAATGGTCTCATGTCAGTGTGCGGACACTGCCAGGTTGAAGGGATTCTGCTAAAAATTCCCACTAGGAATTACATAATATAAACCTGGTTGCTGCAACCTTTTCTCTCTTCCCTCCCCAATTCCTCTCTTCTTTTTTCTTTTGGCTCTTTCATTCTTCCTCCCACTTTTACTTTTTACTACTCTGTTTTCTCGGGTAGAAATAAATATGGAAGAGAAAATGATCTTTCTTTCTTTCTTTCTTTCTTTCTTTCTTTCTTTCTTTCTTTCTTTCCTTCCTTCCTTCCTTCCTTCCTCCCTCCCTCCCTCCCTCCCTCTTTTAGGAGTCTGAGGGCTGAGAAATGATGCATCTGACATCTTCATTTCTCCAGAAGAACTCTAAGAGATGGAAGAGGTGGTCAAAAAGCCCATAGGTGTAAAAAGGTGTCATTTCTAAGAGTTTGTGCCCTTAAAAATTTTTGGTGCACACATATACACCCCCTCTAAAATACGCAACTATGTTTTTGTGATGAAAATAATGAGAATATCGGTAGTTGTGTTTAAATGGTTAAATATATGGGAGTGTTGTTGTAATTATTATGATTAGATTTTTATTCCACTTTTTAAGATACATTTTTGTCAGTCAATCCAGTGAACTTACTTAATACTTCTGCCTCCTATTTTTCCCCACATCAACAATCATGTGGGGTAGGTTGAACCTAGAGAGAATCCAAAGTCTTCCAGTTGGCTTTCTGTCCAAGTCAGGACTAAAATTCAGTTTCCTGGTTTCTAGGCCTCGCCTGAATCACTACACCATACTGGCTCTATTCCAAATATATTTCATCAATTCAAGTTCATTAATGAGATTTAATTTCAGTATTCCAACTGTATTTCATTAATTCAATATAGACCAGGGGTCTTCAGACTTGGCCCTTTTATGACTTGTGGTCTTCAATTCCCAGAATTCCTCAGCCAGGCATACTGGCTGAGGAATTCTGAGAGTTGAAGTCCACAAGTCATAAAAGGGCCAAGTTTGAAGACCCCTGATGTAGACTTTTTATTGCTGTTGCTGTTCTTGTCCTATACACTTCTTTGTCCTAGCCTTGCCTCCTTTTGAAATTCACCTCTCTGTTGCTCGGCCTCCTCACACATTCATTCATTCATTCATTCATTCATTCATTCATTCATTCATTCATTCATTCATTCATTCATTCATCAAATTGGGCTGAGGGACATACTTATCCTTTGACCCTGTGCACTCCTGTCTTAGGATAAGCAACGTTTGGGATTGGAAGCTTGGTATGCCTGAAGGATTTGCTAAAGGGCTGGAGGATTGTAAGCATTTCATTGGAGACTTTTAGGTGTAGCCCCTTTCAGTCAGGGGAGGGTTGTGTTTTGCACATGAGCAGAGGGGGCAGCCATACAGGATGCACACATGACTTAGGCTTCCAGGCCTTTCTGCAATGGGTTGCTTGTAACCGAACTGGTTTTCCCAATGTTCACAGGAACCACAGGAATTCCTAAGACTGCGATCTCATCCCAACCTCTGTGTGCAGGTAGGAACAGAAAAATGGAGAAAAAAAATGGGCAGCCTTACTTTCAGTTTCCAAGGATTCTCCATGGGGTGGATTATTTTAGCAGACATCAAAAGTCAAAAAGAGGTCCTCTCATTGCTCTGAAGTGGAGCTTGGGCTGATCTGAAGGAGGAAAAAAAGGCTGGACATCTTCAGTGACTTTTTGCTTCTTGGAGCTACTAGAGCGTGTGGCTGGATCTATCTCTTAATCTAGACCACAGTTTTCAACTTTGGCAATTGAGAGATGCCAGGAGGACTGGGGAATTCTGGGAGTTGAAGTGCACATATTTTAAAGTTGCCAAGGATGAAAAACCCTGGTCTAGATGTATAAGGTGTGTAAGGTGCTACATTGACTACATTTCCCAGAACTGAAGACTGCTCTATGTAGCACATAGACACTGAGCATTTTAGTTGGCACCATTAGTCATTATTAAATGAAAAAGCTTCCTATGTAACAGAATAACAGAGTTGGAAGGACCTTAAAGTTCTTCTATCCCAGGGGTAGGCAACCTTGGCTCTTTTATGACTCGTGGACTTCAACTCCCAGAATTCCTGAGCCAGCATGGCTCAGCTTGGAAACCTCTCCCTTTCCCCTCAGCATGGCTGGCTCAGGAATTCTGGGAGTTGAAGTCCACGCATCATAAAAGAGCCAAGGTTGCCTACCCCTGCCCTATACCATTCTGGACAAATGGCTGTCCAATTTCTTCTTAAAAACCTTCAGTGTTAGAGCACCCACAACTTCTGGAGGCAAGTTGCTCCACTCATTGTTCTAAAAGTCTGGACATTCCTCCTTAGTTCTAGGTTGCTTCTCTCTTTGATTAGTTTCCATCCATTGCTTCTTGTCCTGCCTTCAGATGCTTTGGAGAATAGCTTGACTCCCTCTTCTTTGGGGCAGCCCCTGAGATATTGGAAGACTGCTATCATGCCCCCCCTTCGTCCTTCTCTTCATTAAATGAATAATCATGATTAGATAGTTGGGTACCGCTTTGGTGGGCACATTAATGGGGATATGAAAGGAGCCCCCTGTGCATCAGTGATGTCACTGGTTAATCCTTTTAACATGGAAGCACTTCAATACTTCCAACAAAAACTTGAATGTTATCATGATAATCTCCCCATATTCCAGCAATCCAAGTTTTCCCTCTTTGTACAGGTAAGAAGGAATGGAAGTACCTACCTCCAAACCTGCCTGCAGGATGGTAAGTGCTGATGCAGATGCATGCCTAACTGTTCCCACAATTAGCAGTTCTGTTTATTCTGCAACATTTATTTCAGCTCCAAAAACGGTTCCAGAAAGCTGTCTTTAGGTGGAGAATGGCCAAAAGCCCACAATGCAACTGTGGTGCACCAGAACAAGCGATAACACATTTAGTTCAAAAATGTCCCCTCAGGAAATTTCAAGGCACCTGAGGTGATCTCATCTCAGCCATGCCAGAAGCAGTTAGAGTAGGGGCCTTCAAACTCGGCCCTTTTATGACTCATGGACTTCAACTCCCAGAATTCCTCAACCAGTGTGCCTGGCTGAGGAATTCTGGGAGTTGAAGTCCACAAATCATAAAAGGGCCAAGATTTGAAGACCCCTTAGAGGGTTAGCTTCCTTAGATATCAAATTATTACATCTATCCCATTGCAACTCTATGGCATCATGTTATGGTGATTGTATTATGGTTTTATCTTAATTTAATATTTTATCTCATATATTGTATTGTCCACTTACAGTTTATTTTATATATATATATATATATATATATATATATATATATATATATATATATATATATATATATATATATATATATATATATATATATATATATATATATATATATATATATATATATATATATATATATATATATATATATATATATATATATATATATATATATATATATATATATATATATATATATGTAGCGAAGCTGTCTGAGAGTGCTTGCAGGAGCTTGGTTGGGAAGGGAGAGATTGGGACAGCTGCTGCTGGCTTTGGGTGTGGCCCTGTGGGTGGAGGAGAAGATAGAAAAGACAAAGAGAGGAGAGACTGGGTGTGGCTCTTGCAGTTCATCAGGTGAAGGTAAAGGGACTGGAAGTTTTATTTGTTTCCTTCATAAGGAGGATATTTTAAACAGAGGCTAGAGTGAGAGAGAGGGAGTGTTGTTTTATTGCTTCCTTCCTAAGGAGGATATCTCAAACGGAGGCAAGAGAGAGATTGTGTGGAGAGGAGTTGGCAGAGGCTCTTAGCCTCAGATTTTAATAATAAAGATAAAGGGGAGGGGAGGGTTTGACGCTGAAACCTGACTGAAGGAGAAGCAACAGAAGAGAGAGGAGAGACTGGTGCTGCGAAGCCTGGAAACTATTTGGACTGTGACTATCGCTGCTGGTACAGGTTTTAAGACATTGTGGGGGAGTTGCCCTGGGGGACGAGCTATTGCTACAGCACACTGACTGTTGTTGTTTCTACTACTGTCTGGATCCGGGGGTTTTCCTTCCTCCCACTTGATTCTGAATGACCGCTGAGAAATCTCTTATTTCTGCTGCTTTATCAGCCTTGGGCTGTTGGATATCATCATAGCATTGACTATTGTGACTGGTTACTTTCGTTCCTGGAAGCCCCCCCCCTCTTTTTGACAACAAGAGCCTGCTATCTACTAATTCTACATGGGGCTACCCTTGAAGAGTGTTCGGAGACTACAATTAGTGCAAAATGCAGCTGCGCGAGCAATTGTGGACCTTCCACGTCGTGCCCACATTTCGCCAACTCTCCGCATGCTGCATTGGTTGCCTATTGGTCTCTGAGTGCAATTCAAAGTGTTGGTTATTACCTATAAAGCCCTTCATGGCATGGGACCAGGATACTTACGGGACCGCCTTCTGCCACATACTTCCCTACAACCGGTGAGAGCGCACAGGATTGGCCTCCTCCGGGTCCCGTCAGCGAAACAATGTCGTCTGGCGGATCCTAGGGGGAGGGCCTTCTCTGTTGTGGCGCCCGCCCTCTGGAACCAACTGCCTCCTGAAGTCCGCGTTTCTCCCACTCTCCCGGCCTTCCCAAAGAATCTTAAAACTTATCTTTGCCGGCAGGCCTGGGGATGATTGTGGATTGTGGTGTGATTGATGAATATGTGTGGGGTTTTATTTTTAAATATTTTTCGCTTGGACTTAGATTGTAATTGTTGTTTTATGTATATGTTGTAAGCCGCTCTGAGTCCTCGGAGAGGAGCGGCATATAAGTCCAAACAAAATAAAATAAAAAATAAAATAATTCTGCATGGACTCCACCTGGAAGAGAACACTACTACAGGGCTTGACCCTTCTGAGATTCAAACCTGGGCTGTGTGCATGTTAGGCAGCTGTATTAACCTCTAGGCCATAGGCTCTTTCTCACTTTGTCAGCTGTATCAGGGAGGGAAGAGACGGGGAGGAGATTTACCTTGAGTGTTTTTTGATGCACCCTGTCGGCCCAAATATGGGAGAAAGAAATCTTCTTCAGGCAAAAGAAAAAGAAAGAATATTTCTTTCTCCCATATTTGGGCCGACAGGGTGCATCAGAAAACACTCAAGGTAAATATATATAAAATGAAATGGATGGGGGGGAGGAGAGAGACAGAGAAAGCAGACTCAAATACTGGCTTTGGGGTCCTGGCTGTAGTCAGGATGGGTCTTTACCCTTGGCCAAGATCCTGATTTGGACATCACTCTTTGCCCATCTCTGCTCTTCCTTTCTCTTCGGCAGTCGATTTGCCCCATGCAAAGAGCCCAATGGAGATCGAGAAGAATAGGAAGCAAGTCTCCCACAGCCATTTGAAGGGGCCTCTGCCTACTGTCTGCTCTTCGAAGGGCATTGACGCCATAGCTCCCTCCCCTCATTTTATGCACAAAGGCAGCATTTTCCTGGCATGATGGAAAGGGTGAAGGGCTTGCAACAAATGGCAACGATTCGCAGGCCATTTTTGTATAACGCATGAGCTCATCGCATGAGACACCCCCCCAATCAAGCCGTGTTTTGGTTTCAAAAAGGAGAGGGGGCTGCAATGCAAAGCTTTCTCAGAATCTAGCTTTCCTGCTTCTTGGTTACAAAGATGCTTAAAAAATAAAGTAGACCCTCAACAATACTGTCTGCTTTAAAATACTCTCTGGATGCAAGAACCGAATGTTAAATTCATGAGATCTCTGGCTGAGATTAATCTTTTTGTTGTTGTTGTTGCTTTGCTTTTCTCCTAGATGTCACAGGAGGTCAGCGATACTTACTGTTTCGGGAGACTCAGGATTCTCAGGGGAATTCCGTAGTGCAAATTATGGAGCAAGGCACCTGGGTGTCCACTGCTCAGGTCTCCAACCCAGTAAGGCCTTTCTCCAGCCTTTATCCTCCTCCTTCTGTGAGTCTGACCCTTATTGCAGTGGGCAATCCGGCACTCCTTTCATTCCCCCCCCTTTCCTTCTTAACAGAGAAGCAGAAGGTTGGAGGAAGACCTGAAGAACAGTATGGAGTTAGGAAAGTGCATGCAGGTGAGTACCAAAACAAGAGCTGGAAGCCAAGGGAATGGAATGCTAGGACCCAGAAAGAGGAAATGAACAGGAAAAGGGACCCCTGATATAATGCATTCCAATAAAATCCTTGGTGGATGAATAGAGCTCTCCAGATGGACTCTCCATCAAAACAAAAGGCATAGAACACATTGGCACTCATGTTCAGCCGTTTGGTGAAGTGGCAGCTCTAGTGATGTGCCTGACCACTGAAAAGGACGTTAGGAAGAATATCTCAAGGAACAGCAGCTGAGATATTTCACCTGCCTATTTTTTTTATACTGGTGGACACTATGAGGTGCAAATCAGCTCAAACATCTCTGTCTGGACATCCATGATTAAACCAAGACTTTTATAAGAGAAGCTGAGCCTGCTGCCAAATATTGCTGCTCTAATCTGTCCATGTTGACTTGTGATGGTGGTCCTCCTACTAGAGAAGTCTCTTTAAACCAAGAGTAGGGACTCTTTTGCTGGGCTGACTAGGACTTCCTTCATAGTGGAGTCCACTCTTCACCATTCCCTCATTCTTTTTCTGTCCATCCTCCTGCCATCTTTACATATTGCATGCATTAAACTAAGGGAAGTGTAAGAGGTTTAAAATAACTATGTTGATTGTCCTAAGAACACCACAGCCAATGTGAAGAAAAGCTGTATCAGGTATGCCTACAAAGTCTCCTGTTTTCCTGTCTTGTTTTGCGAGTGCTTGAAGATTTATTTCAAATATCTCTTGTCCATGTTTTTGAGATGTTATTATTATACTGGAAGGAGCAGAACAGGCTAGTGCTGGTATTGTCTTCTGGATCACATCCTTTGTGGCAGTCCCCACTTCCAATTCTGAAAAAAGCCAATGGAAAAGAGTTTTCTTAGGGTTTGAATGGAAGCTTGTGAAATCATAGAAGCTCATACAATCAAAGACAGGACCTTCAGATATACTTTAGCCATTTCCTAATGAAATGAAAGCAAAATCCAATCCCTAAAATTCAACCAATTTCCTTAAAATTTACAAATATAATATATCCCTTTTTCGAAGTTATCAGTCTGTTCTACACCACATCCAAGATCTCATATTGTAATTGTGGAGAAGCTGGGAAAGGAACGGGAGAATTAGGAATGAATGAATGAGCTGATGGGTTATGTAAGGGATTCCAAAACTTGGCAACTTTAAGACGTGTGGACTTTAACTCCCAGAATTCCTCAGCCAGCCATGCCAGCTAGGGGAGTCTGGGAGTTGAAGTCCACATGTCTTAAAGTTACCAAATTTAGAGACCTCTGGCTTATGTTGTAAATAGCCACTCAGCCCAGCCAGGGAGATATTTGGAAATATCTTGAAGTATTCCAGGAGCCGCACTATAAATGAAGATTCTTTTGGTAACTTGAACAGTGTTCTTGTATCTTCCAAGATTCTGTATTTAGTCCCAATAAATGTTAAAGGGACTTCACCTAAATCTAGGTAATTCTTGCTTTTTTGGTCATGTCTTTGTCTTATGTGGTACCTGACAGGTGAATATTATTGCTAGACAGTTCTTTATTGCTTTCAACAGGTGTGGCAAGAAGAAGGGACCAATGCTACTATACTCTGGGCATGTTCAGTGGAGCACTGTGAGTGTCTTGTGTTTGAAGACTAGGAGTACTACTTAGAAACCCACCACATCAAAAAGCTAGGGTAGCAGTTACATAGAAAATGATTGGACTGCTTGTGTGGAACAGCCCAGGGAAGGGAAACAATGTGTGAAAACCACTCAACTTATATAGACTCTACTAGGGGTGCAATTTAATTCATAAGCATGCTATAAAAATGATTTTTTTCTCTAGTCATGCTTTCAAGCAATCTTTTCCAATCTGGTTTCATTGAGATTGAGTGGGACTATAGCTGTCTACATCTCTGGCCAACATATCCAGATCTGAAATTCATCAGGTTAACGAAATCTGCCCTTTATTTATTTCAAAGATTTATATGACTGCTCATCTTATACAGTATAGCTCAGGGTGACTAACAACAGCAGCATAGAAGACTAAAATACAAAAGCCATTGCATATAACTAAGGTATATATATTCCTGACCATTGCCTGGGGAAAGAGATCAATCTCCACCGCTTTCCATAAAGCTAGGAGGGTAGAGGTCCTCTGGATCTTGTGGGGAAGCTGTTCCCTAAAGCAGATCTGCTATGGAGAAGGCCAATATCCTAGGTCCTGTCAAATAACATTGTTTAATGGAGAAGACCTGGAATTCAATCACCCTATCTGATTTGGTGGGACAATCAAATACCTTTGGAGAGAGGTGGTATCTCAAATAACCTAGCCCCATGCCATGCAGGGCTTTAAAAGTGAAAACCAGCACCTTGAATTGCATCTAGAAGGAAACAAGGAGCCAACAGTGGTGTAACATGGGCATCTAAAATTGCATGTACAAAGTATTCAAAACTGCATTGTGGGCCAGTTGAAACTTCTGGGTGATCTTTAAGAACAGCCCCTCGTAGAGTACATTGCAGTAGTCCAGTCAGGAAGTGACTAAGACATCAGTGACTGTGAGCTGGGCTTCCTGATCCAGGAATGGGCCCATATGACACACAAAATAAATTTATGCAAACGCCACAGCTGCCCCCTTCTCCTCCAACAGGAGCTGCAAATCTAGGAAGACTCCCAAAATTGTGTATTAACTGTGTTTGGGAAACGAGACCCTGTCAAGAGTTAAATATGGCAACTCTCCAGGTCCAGGGACCCAAAGAAGTCTACCTTAAAGTGAAGCCAGGGCTATCTACCCAAGACTTGGCCTTCAGCCTTAGCCAATGGCAGGGTCTGTGGCCGGTTAGGAACTAGGCTGCACAGCTGGGGATGAGCAGTGGGCGAGTGAGCAAAATGGAAACCATCACCTCCACCCCTGGTCTGTGGAAAAATTGTCTTCTATGAAACCAGTCCCTGGTGCCAAAAAGCTTGGGGATTGCTGGCCAATGGGAAAATGACAAGAAGGAAGGGGATGGGCCATGCAAATTGGTCTAGGACCAATTTCGTCTATAGTACTGAATTTCTTCCCTCTGTACTTTGATGCAGATCGCCGGACCTACTGGGTGCTGATCTGGTTGGTTACTCTCCTAGGTAGCTGCTCTGTTCTGCTCATTGTCCTGTTCAAGAAAGAATTGGTAAAAGGTATCCTTGTTTTTCAAACAACAAATCTAGTCCAATGCTGTCATACTCAATACGTATTGCCTCGGCTGCTTATTCCCTTGCTCTTTTCTTGACTCCCTTCATCCTAACCTTGGCCTCCTGTCCGCTAACAATCCTGCCACATCTCTAACTCATTTGCCTTCCTTACCTTAGGGCTTTTCATTGTACTATATTTCTGCAAATGTTTTTCTACTGTTTTGCACTGCTCAAGCAATTGCAATCAAGCCAAGTTCAAAGATTTGCTTTGGTTCAAAGATCATGAAAAACTGGCAATATGGCAGTCTTGCCATTAATATCAAGCTCAGTGTGACTTTCTCAGGGGTCTGTGAAACTAAAATTATTTGCCAGCCTATCTTGAAAAATAACACAATTCTGAGAGAGAGAGAGAGAGAGAGAGAGAGAGAGAGAGAGAGAGAGAGAGAGAGAGAGAGAGAGAGAGAGAGAGAGAGAGAGAGAGAGAGAGAGAGAGAGAGAGATTGGTATAGCAGTTAAGGCATCATGCTAGAAACCAGGAGATGGTGAGTTCTAGTCTCACCTTAGCCACAAAGCCAGCTGGGTGATCTTGGGCCAGTCCCTCTCTCTCAACCCTAGGAAGAAGGCCACAAGGACAAACCATTTCTGAAATCTTGCTGAGAAAACTACAGAGACTTGTCCAGGCATCTGCCAGGAGTCAGCAATGACTTGAAGGAATCAAAAATGTGCTTTATGGATTCTGATATTTTGATTAGATATGCTAATAGTCTCCATCTCACTCGTTTATTCCAGCAACATCTCTTTCTTCCACAAGTTCTTTCTCCTTGGTTTTCCCCCAGGTGATCTGCTTCCTTTCATATCACCCATCTACCTTTCCCCCGAAAGAATCTTAAGGCAGAAGAGGAAGAACAAGAGAATCATCTTTGTTCTGGTGGACCTTTTCGTTCTTCCAGAGGCCAGATTCCCACAAGACCTAATCTCACCAGACCAAAGCCTTTGTTCTCTTTAGTCTTTAATTTCTGCTCTGAATGGAGTTCACAGACTCCATTGCTATTTAATTATTCTTTCATCCTCACTCAGCACATTCAAATTTAAGTTTAAGTTCAATACGATGGAGGAGCTGCAGATCGTCTCCCATCTGTGTATTTGCATTTGAAGTCACGATGGCTTTGCCTAGCTGTTTAACTCAGACACTTGGGATATGAATATTTGTTGTCTGATTGAATCAGAAGAAGGAAAGGATCTGCCTTGCCAAGCCTCGCTGTGTGGGGGTTTGTCCATTTGCTACAGAAATTGTACTTCATTCTTCCAACTTAGAATTCACCCACAGCACATCCCAGATCTGTCAATGAGTAGGCTTCCAGCACCCCATTAATGTTTTTCTTTATTTACAGGCTGGTTCAAAATCCTGAAAGAAGATTACAGTTCCAGAGGTAAAGGCAACAGAGTCTCTTATAGCATTTAGAATATAAACCAGGCAATAGAAATCTCCTATCATCACTCCCTTGAACCTCCAGATTATTCTGTATCTTTTCTGATCCTTGGCCTTTTGTTTCTGTCCTGAATGGGGTTTACTGTGATGGGCTGCAGTCTGGACTCCCAGCAAGGAGGGGCTGCATTTCAGAGGAGCAAGAGACAGTGAAGTTTAGATAGTTTGTTTGAGAGGAAGAAGGTCAAGACAGCTCCTTCACAGGAGTTGTTGGAGTGTATCTTTAGTGATGCAAGCAGTTTGCTGTAGTTTGGCAAGATTGATGTTGGGATCCAAAACCCAACATTACTTCAGAAACGTTTCCCTTATTGTTCCTTACCTATGGATAGAAGTCTTTCCAAACTAAAGTTCCAGGAGATCAGAATAGCAATAGCAATAATGCTTAAGACTTATATACTGCTCCATAGTGCACTACAGCATTCTGAGTGGTTTATTAAAGTCGGCATATTGCCCCCAACAAACTGGGTCCCCATTTTACCAACCTTGGAAGGATGGAAAGCTGAATCAACCTTGAACGGGTCAGAATTGAACTCCAGGCTGTGGGCAGAGTTTACCTGCAATACTGTCACTGCGCCACCATGGCTTCTCCCAGAAATAGGGTGAGAGGAATCCCAGAAATGGGTGAGGGGCAGTGGTGGGATTCAGCTGGTTCGCACCACTTCGGCAGAACAGGTAGCTAAATTTTTGTTGCCCAGGCCCAGAATGGACTTCCAGAAGTGGCATCCACACAGAGAACTGGTTGTTCACATATTTGAATCCCACCACTGGTGAGGGGCAATCTCTGCTGAATACACATTGTTACCAGCAATTCTCTAGGCCAGTACCTTCATATCTGTGAATGGGAAAATGCCACTTCCAAAGAGTAAATGCCTCTTTGGGATCAGTGCTGTGTGCTTGAAAGAGAGTCTGTGTCCTCAATGGGTATCATTCTGGTCTCACTTCACCTTTTGCTTCTTCTTGTAGCAGTTTGCAGGCAGGGTTAGGAAAAAAAAACAACCCCATCCACATGCATTCCTCCAGTAACTAGCATTGGAATTTGGTTGTCAATGGATGTTTGCTAATATGCTGAGCACAGTAAAAGTGGGTCCTTAGTGCTTTCTGAGCTGGGTTGTTTTCCTGCATACGTTTCATTCAGTGTACTGATGATGTTACCTAATTTGTAATGAAACGTCTACAAGAAAACAATCAAGGTCAGACAGCACCAAGGACCCTGCAATTCAACCCTGAGCTACAAATATTCTCTTCTGTTGATATGGTAACAAAGAGAATCCTATCAAATGCCGAGACAATCTTTGTTCTACAACCATTCATCCAGTGACTACTTGAAATTACGACAGCACTGGACTTATGACTGGTCCCCAAAGATGTGGCTCTTATAGCATCAATTGATTGCAATTTCTGATGCTCCCTGCTGGCTTCCAACAAGCAAGGTCAGCGGCGAAGCTGGCAGGAAGCTGGAAATCATGGTCATGTGAGGTCCTTGCTTAATGATTTTTCTATGTACAATTGTTT
The DNA here is from genome assembly GCA_034064705.1 of Bothrops alternatus. Classification (NCBI taxonomy): domain Eukaryota; kingdom Metazoa; phylum Chordata; class Lepidosauria; order Squamata; family Viperidae; genus Bothrops; species Bothrops alternatus. The sequence continues at coordinate 4,177,672 of JARGCV010000174.1, read as the reverse complement.
GGCTTAGCAGTGGGATTTCTGGTCCTATATATTACTGGTAAGCGAGGACTAGCTGTACTCTCTTTTATTGTATTTTATTTTTTTTGAGAGGAGGCAGAAGGCATAGGTCAGTGATGGTGAACCTTTTAGAGACCAAGTGCCCAAAAACCGCCTCCACCCCATCCCGCCCCTGCTCTGCCCCATCCCGCCTGCTCTGCCCCGCTCCCATCCCGCCCCCGCTCCACCCCATCCCACCCACCCAGAGGGCCACTCACTGCCTCCACAGCCCGCCGCAGATCACCATGGCAGCCCAGCAGCGCCATGGCGGCCACGCCCTCCACCCGCATCACGGAGCATCAACTGCATGCGGTGGGGCGTGAGGGCGGAGTCTTGTCCCCGCTGCCCGTCTGCCATGTCCTTGGCTGTGCTGCTTTGCGCAGACCGCACTCGGGGGTGACTCTCCTCCAAGGGGGCTACTGGTGAGGAGGGGCCGCTGGGGGAAGTGGGGCTGGGGCAATGGCGTGTGTGTGTGCCCACAGAGAGGGCTCTGAGTGCCACTTCTGGCACGCGTGCCATAGGTTCGCTACCACTGGTATAGGTGTTTAGCACAGCTGTGAGCGAGATGGATACAGCTTTCAGTCATCACCCATCAAAAGCAAGCACTAATTGGCGAGACGAAAGAGTCTTTTGTGCTCAGCTTGTGGGTAGAAACAGCAAGTATAGACTAATTGGTTCTTCTCAAATGGGCAGGACTCTCAAGCATATAGATCTCAAAATACACAAAACAGGCCAGTCATTTTCTCTGGGTTGTAGATTCAGAAGGTTTGAGAGGTGAATTGTCTGAAAGACCCCTAACAATTGAATCAATCACAAGTTTTTACAAATGAATATATTATCGGTCATTAAGATCCACTCCAAAGTCTTGATGGTTTTGAATGCGAATTTCATGGTTGCCCTTTGGGAAATCAGCAGTAGATTAAGAGAAAGTGCAAAGAGAAAAAGGAGAGTTTGGAAAGTGAGGGTGGGGGAATTGATCTTCAACATGCAGAATTTGCAGTGATGACAAAGCATCCAGATATGAGGGAGCCGCTTGAAGGAGCTGGATTAGAAGGAAATAAGAGAGATCTAGAATAGGAAGATTTATCTTTGTTCATGGAACATCTCGGATCCCTCTCTTTCTCACTGCAGGAACGCTTCAGGGGCGACGTATCCTCCTTCTCTACTCTCCAGATCATGAAGGCTATGAGCGTGTGGTGGGCACCCTGGCAGATGCACTGACTCAGCTGCAACTATCTGTATCTCTAGAGTTGTGGAGCCGTGGGGAGTTGGGGTCCCTGGGACCCATGCAGTGGTTCCATGCACAGCGACACTTGGTGCTTCAAGAAGGTGGCGTTATTGTGCTGCTCTTTTCCCATGGTGCTGTGGCCAGTTGTGCAGAATGGCTGGGCTGTGTACAGAAAGACCCTTGGCTCACCTTCAAAGCAAACGGTGCATTCTCGGCTTCCCTCAACTGTGTCCTGCCTGATTTCCTGGCTGGTGAGGCCAGGGCCACATATCTTGTTGGCTGCTTCGAGAAGCTCCTTCCAATCGACGAGATCCCCGACCTCTTCCATTCAGTGCCTGCCTATCCTCTGCCCTCTCAGCTCTTTAGCTTCCTGCTGGCCCTGGCTGGCCCCAAGGTAGGACACAAACAGAAGAACAGCCTCAGGAAATATGCAGAGTGCATCCGCAAGAGCCTGGAACAGGCAGTGCATGAATGCCAGCAAAAGTACCCCAGCTAGTAGAGCCTGTAATTGCTGCCTCCCCAGGTGGAGAGAAAATGTATTCTGTCACCATTCTTGAGGAATAAGGAATAAGGCTTTCAGAAGTAAGTGCACTGACATAAAATACCTGTATTAGTTTTTCCAACAAGTCTGAGTGGCTAGTTTGTTCCTGTAATTTGGTAAGGTATAATGAGGCTGAACCATGGATGGGAACTTGTTTTGCAAAGCGCTTCAAGTGATAGGTACCTATTTAAGTGGCTGGTGACGGTAAGGAGGCTGTCATCGTATTACTGAATGGTAACCAGCCAATAATATGAAGGGACACCATCAGTAGATCCAGAACAGAGGATCTCCAAAGGTGTGGACCTCTCACCTTCATATCTTGCTTTGGAGCTGCCTTGAGGCAACTGCTTGGCCAGCAAAACGATGCAATAACGATAAAGAGATGCAGAGCACTTCATGAAATGGATATCGTGCCCTCTGAATTAGCTGCTCAGAGCATCAAGGGAGCCATAGCGAAGTCTGGGCATGGCTTGGTTTTGAGGGAAGTGTCTTCAGGCTATGCACTTGTATCTCAGAAGGTTAGGAAAACATCTGAGAATGGTGACACTGAACTTTGGGCAGACCCGGCTACCTCAGCAAGTTTGGAAGGATGTTTTTGTTGGTTTCCAGAAGGTTCCATCATATGCTTCGCACAGCCTTTATTTAGAAATGAAAAGGACTTTTGACAGGTGCCAAGAGGAACTTTTATCAGGGTATCACCCTCACATCCTGCTTGCCATGCTGTCATAGGCCACTGCTGAGGTGGGCTAGAATAATCTTTAGTCATTCCAGTTTAGAAATAATGCTTTCCTCCTTCTCCTGACACAAAACTTTCCATGAGGAGAATTTAGGATGTATTGAGAAAAGAGTTTAGAGACGATTAGTCAATGAGAGTGATTTGCTCAGCTCCTGGAAAATCTGCTCCTTCCCTGCCCAGAAACTGAGCCCCTGTACTGATTGTTTTGCCTTTGATTGGAGGACAGACTGGAGACTTGGTCTGTGTCAGGGAAATTCTTTTTATTTATTTATTCTGTGGATTTTATTATTATTTTAATGTCTTTTCATTTGTTTTAATCGTTTTAGAATTTTAGAATTGTAAGCTGCCCAGAGTCATTTCGTTGAGTTGGGTGGCTATAGAAATTGAATAAAACAAACAAAAGTTTCCTTCAAGAAGGAGAAAGGAAAGCAAGTACCATTCCCTGGTGTCTGGCTTCATATTTCAAATTAACCTTTTTTGCTCATTTAAGCAGACTTTTGGGCGAAGGGGGAGAATTGACACAGGTATATTGATTCTCTGTTTCTTTGACAGAAGATGTTCTATAGGTAGCCCTTGACTTACCAACATTCATTTAGTGACTGTTTGAAGTTATAACGACACTGAAAAAAGTGACTTTTGACTGTTTTTCACACTTACAACCATTGCAGCAGCTCCATGCCACATACTTCTCTACGACGGGTGAGAGCACACAGGGTCGGCCTCCTCTGGGTCCCGTCAGCGAAACAATGTCATCTGGCGGGCCCTAGGGGGAGGGCTTTCTCTGTTGTGGCGCCTGCCCTCTGGAACCAACTGCCTCCTGAAGTCCGCGTTTCTCCAACTCTCCCGGCCTTCCGGAAAAACCTAAAAACTCATCTTTGCCAGCAAGCCTGGGGATGATTGTAGTTGATTGTTGCATTGAATGTGTGTTTTTTTAATTGGTTTTTAGATATCTTGTTTGGGTTTTTTATATTGTAATTCTTTGTTATATATATGTTGTTAGCCGCTCCGAGTCCCCGGAGAGTAGCGGCATACAAACCCAAATAAATATAATATAAATATATAATAAATATTTTTTCAGATGCTTCGCAACTGGCTCATATTAATGACAATTGCAGTGTGTCCTGGGGTCATGTGATCCCCTTTTGTGATGTTCTCACAAGCAAAGTCAATGGGGAAGCCAGATTCACCTAACACCCATGTTACTAACGTAACAATGCAGTGATTCACTTAACAACTGTGGCAAGAAAAGTCGTAAAATTGGGCAGAACTCACTTAACAACTGTCTCACTTAGCAACAGAAATTTTGTCCTCAATTGTGATTGTACATTGAGACTACCTATTCTGACCCTGAGTTAAAAACGCCTTCTTTTAAATCAAGTCAGATAGATAACTCGATAGAAATGATTTCATAACAAAAAACATATTTTAATCAGAAAGATTACTTGCATTCATGCTGTGGTTGTTACTTCTGGAAAATACATCTTTTGTCCATTCCTATAGGTAAAAGAATGATGCTCTCTTCCATACCATCTTTATAACGGTGCAGGCTCATCGGGTGACATCTGATGGCCCATGCTTCTTTCAGACAAAGACATTCCAATCTGGCTTGTGTCCAGGAAATTTCCCAATGCCCTTTAGAGACTCCTCCCACTGACCCATTAACAGATCAGCATTTAACCCAATAACTGCCAGATATTCTAACATACTGATATGGGTTACATAGAGCTATAGGAGGTTACATAGAGCTATACGGTCCAGAACACTCCTTGCTTGGAAATTTATATTTCCACTACTAACTAACTGAAAGAGCAAAAAACATAGCATTAAGGCATACAGTACTCAATGTTAACTAACTTGTAACTAAATAGGTAAAAACTTGGTATGAAACATGCATAACTGTAAAGTAAATATAAAACATGCACAATTATGCAAAAAAACAAGCAAGTGTTACATCAAGCAATGCATAAAGACAATACATAATTTGAGGTTTGATCTTCTGGTTCAGTCTTCATCAGCAATAGGACCAAATCAGTGATCGGCCTGGTACAAGTGGCTTCACGATTTGGACCTCAGCTTGGCATAGTGGTTCATCAACTGGGTGGGCCCAGTGTGCAAGTCCCATGGGCCAATAGTTCTGGTATGCGTTCTTGTCTCTCAGCGAGACAAGGTCTTCTTCCTTCTTCTTCCAGATCTGGAACACAAAAACTGGAACCCAAAATTTTTCAGGAACAATGGGAACTGGATTCACAGGTTACTCAGGAACTGAAGAACCTGGAAAAACAGGAACAGCTGGGGCTAAAGAGTCAGGATCAGGAACATATGGAAACTCAGGAACAGCTGGAACTGAAGAATCAGGAACAACAGCAGGAACTGAAGAATCAGGAACAATAGCTGGAACTGAAGAATCAGGATACTCAGGAACCCAAGGGTCTGGAACCACCGATGGAGTATTGAAGAGGGCTGCTACTGTTGTCATCAGGGTAGTGAGGACTTCATGTGTGGGTGTGGGTGTCTTTAATGACATAGAGTCCATGATTTTGTGGGTTGCACCAATCATGTGCTCCCATGCTTCGCCTATACGCGCTTCACCCATGTGAGATGCATGGGGAAGGCAATTTTTGGCCTTCAGACATTTGTCAATCGTTGGATCATGGCAAATGTCTCCAATAGTCTGTAGGTCTTTGCAGGCTTCTTCAAGGTAAATTCTTGGGATACTAAGACAAGTGATCAAGATGATCAAAACTATGCCTAATCTCAGGTGCTTCCGCTTAGATAGGGGTTTGAAGCGGATTGGTTGACGTTTACTGGGTGTCTGAGGTTGAAGGTTGGCATGTTGATTTGAAGCTGGAAGTGCATAGCGTTTTGGTCTCTGTGGCATCTGTCTGTTTGGACAGGTCAAGAACTCAAGACTTTCTAGCCAGATCAATTCTGTTAACTGTGTGGCAAGGTTGGGCCACTTCACTTGGTTAACAAAGTTGTTATTTGTTGGCACATGTTGCTATTGTTCAGGGTTTAAAGAGGTTTCAATCCTTTTCACTCTGTTGCCTACATAGACGTAGAAATGTCTGCTTTGCTTGCAGATATAGCTTGACATCATCTTGCTGTCTGCGTAGAACAAAGGCCAGCCAAATTCTTCCTGTTACCACGTTACTGCTAGTGGCCACTGAGAGAATGTAGAGCTACAAAACTCCCACCTGGCAGTTAAGTAGCAGGCTGCAACCCCTTGGTCATCAGCTGGGATAATAGGCAAGGACAATTGGCTCTGCTTGTTCGTCTCCTTAATTTCCCTCAAACTGGAACAACTTGGTCGTCAGCTTGAGTGAGTAAATACTTTGGCAAAGTTCACTTTGTGCCCTCTAGGGGGTGTTGGTAGCTTGGGATAAATTTAAGTAACTTGCTCTTTAGAACACTAACTGTACAGTACTTTCTTCTATTGCCCTTTGCAGATGAATGACCCTATGAAACACATTAATAACACTGCCATCTAGAGCTGAATTACTGTAGATGCAGACGATTGATTCAATACTCTAGTGAGAAGAAACATGCTGCAAATAAGAACAATTAATATTAAATACATAAGTTGTCAAACTTATCCATATCATAGATACTCTCATAAAATGACAAGAGAGATGGGTATGGATAGTCATAAAGCACTCATGTATGAGAAAATAAATGGGTAAGCCTGCTGTTGTCTTTGCAGTTTTCCAGGGTGTTCTACAGCCTTCTCCTCTTAATCCTGAACTTTTTCTTCTGGGAACTCTTTTCAAACAAAATTCCTTCTTATTTTCCAAGGATGCCTCTGGAGTATTTCTGGGGCCCAAAAGCGTAATTGGAAAGAAGTTCTATTTGCTAGAGTTTGTTTTTAGGACATGCCAGCTGCTCTTTCATTTAATATTTTTTAAATAAAATCATATTAAAACTCAGGTGGAGATGACTTATTTCATAGTTTCCTCATTCCATAGAAACACGAACAAGAAACTGTAGGACTGGTGGTCTTTTCCAGAGTGAAGTGTGGGCGAACTGTTTCACTAACACAGGGGTAGGCAACCGTGGCTCTTTTATGACTCATGGACTTCAACTCCCAGAATTCCTGAGCTGGCTCAGGAATTCTGGGAGTTGAAGTCCACGAGTCATAAAAGAGCCACGGTTGCCTACCCCTGCACTAAGAGATTGAACCAACAGAGCATTTAGTTATTTCTTTTACATAGATTGAAAGAATATCTTATTCCCAAAGATGCCGTATACTTTATGTTCGATAAAAACAGGAACAAGAAAAAGAAAAACCATAAAACTGAACAAAATGTTACAGGGTTCACTATGTGCCCTGTCCCAAAGCCTGGAAAAATGGCCAGATTTTTTATACTTTTCAGAACGTTACCAGGATTGGAGACATATGGCTCTCTGGAGGATACCTCTACTTTTTTTGAAATGATTGCAGCCTGTTTTCAGGGACATCTGGGGGGGGGGGAAGGCGTAAATGCCAGTTTCTGTCAAAAATGTCATCAATTGTGATCACATGACTGCAGGACCCTGCAAAAGGCCTTAAATGCAAGCTGGATGCCAAGTGTCCAAAATGCAGTCACATGACTGGGAGGGGGCAGCCATCAGAACTTCGAATCTGGATCTTAAGTATCGTTTTTCAGGGTCCTTTGTTACTGTCTTCTGAACAGTCAGTAAGCAACCAGTCATAACTTGAGTCCTTTCAAACTGGCTTGAGTCAGCTCTGTAGCTGCCATCTTGTCTACCATCTCTGTTATTACAGGATGGACAAGAGGAACCGGATTGGAAGAGATTTGAAAGACTTAAATCCTCCCCAAAAATCCAGTCAAAAGGCCCAGCTGCTCTGCATGCAGAGACTAGTACCACTGGAAAATGTGTGGACTTCAACTCCCAGAATTTTCCATCCAGTTGTGGCTAGGGAATTCTGGGAATTGAAGTCCACACATCTTCAAATAGCTAAAGATGAAGAACACTGGGCTAAGGAAAATACACTCCCACTGAATCTTATTGGCCACTGCCACCTCTGTTATAATAAGGCATATTCCATTGCCCTGCCTGCCATCTGTATTTTCCCAGTGAGTCTCCACTGGTCTTCCCATTATTTTACTGAATTGGCTTTTAATCCCTATAATGAAAAGACAGAGCAATATTATTCTATATTATTTAAAACCTGAGTGGTTGCTGAATATCTACTTTAAAATGTTTCTCTTTTCATTGTCTTTTTCTTCAATTGTTTACTATATATTTTAAATATTCACAAATTGTTTTCATCCTGTGATCTTTTTGTACACCACTCCTACAACCATCACAATGAATTAAAAAGAAATGTAAGCTTTCATTAATAATTAGAAATTCCCTTTGATAAACAAAATGGTACCACACCAACAGTTTGCATGAAGGAAACACTAGTCTAAAGAAAAAGAGGCCTGTCCACTCTCTATCTGATGTTCCTCTTTCGTATGTTTTCTTTTAATTAATTTGAAACGCTTGTTATTACCACATTCAAATACCAGAGCAAGGAAGGGCATCTCTTCAGTCTACTTTCCAGAACAATTGTTCTGTTCATGTTGTAATAGGCTTGGATGGCACAAAAGCTGAGCAAATATTGTATTTTTTGTTTTGTTATATAACTGATAGAATCTTCTGCTCCACTTTTGACACAATAAGTATGAGTCTTTAAAATACCACAAGCCTCAGTTGTCCCCTCCCACACTTCATTTTTCAATCTGGATGCCTTTAGTACTTTCTCTCTGATGCTTATAAATGTAATACTATCTGTACTACTACCAAAAGTACAGTACTTCATGCTGGAGCTCTTCAAACACACTGGTGTATACAGACTCACTGAATATGTAGATATGAACTGGAGACAAATTGTATCCCAGTTTAATGATAGACATCTTTTTCTGATTGCTTTGTATACTTTTTTCTTTCAGAACTCTAGCTTCTCTCCTTTTCATAATGTGCTTATTCATGATTCAGTTGAATATTCTGGCTTTGTACAGTATGTTATGCAGAACCAAAAATTAACTGCACAGGCTGAGTTTAAACACTAGTCTAGGCTAAATGTGATTTGCTGGTTTATGATTCAGTGCATTTATTTATTATTTTTTTAATTCCACCTTTATTATTTTATAAATAACTCAAGGTTATTATTTTATAAATAACTCAAGGTGGCGAGCATACCTATTCCTTCATACCTATTCCTTCCTTCTCCTATTTTCCCACAACAACCCTGTGAGGAAGGTTGGGCTAGGAGAGAATGACTAAAGCAGAACTACAACTTACAGTGTTCTGGTTTCTAGGCCAGCATCTCAACCACTACTGTATATCACATTCTCTCAGTGTACCCCAGGAACACAGTTACAGTTTAGTAGCCATTACAGGAAGAGAGATGTCTTTCTCTATGGTAACCTAAGATAAACTTTGATTTGATAATTTCACAAATCTGAGGAACGCATAAAGTTCTCACTTTGTACTTGCATTGTCAAATGAAAAGTAGAAGGAATGGTATATCTGTGTTGGAGAGCTATTGGGTAAAGCAGTGTTTTGCCAGCTCAGCAATTTTCAAATATATGGAGCCAACCTGGGAATCCTGTGAAATTAAAATCCACACATCTCAAAGTTGCTGACCTGACTGAGGCAAGTCAAAGGGAGGTACACAATTTGATGATTTGCACTTGATTTGGAGTATATTGTCACTTCTAGCCAGTATGGCCTGGGAATATGAGGATTATATGCTAAAATGTTTGGAGAATACCAGATGTCTTATCTCCTTTTGTAGAAGGAGGAGGGGGTAGAAGAAGGCAATGTATCGCCTTTTTTCAAATGGCAGTTTTTCATCAAAGTGGACTTTAAGTGTTTCAAGTCCCTCTCAATCTGGGGAGGCTGATTCATTCCGTTGGGAAACTGACCTGAATTTGAAGTTTTTCAAAGCCTCCCAATGCAGCCTCCTCCATGTACAGGTTTCTACCTGTACCCCTAGGAGTGATGCAATTTCTGATCTTCCTTCATTTTTTGTTAAAGTTTTTTTTTGCCCAGAGGTTTCTCCAGTAACTGCTGTAAATGGCATTCCCCCGTCCATTTTACAATGAGGAAGATATTTCTACTATTGAAATTGAGGCACAAATTCGCCCAAATTCATATTTACATACCCAAACTTGATGTTTGCACAGCTGCTTCGTGTTAAGCAAAAGTTTACTTGGCAGTAACCGCAAAATGCAGATTCTACTTTTAAATGCACGAGATGTTAAGTCAAGCAAAGGCTACTGGCGACAGTGTTTATGCACCCCCGCCTAAATCTTATGTCTTCTACATCTTCCCAAAAAGGCAGAGAATTAAAAAATAATGATAATAAATTCAACGAATCTGTAGGGCCACATAGTGGAAAAGACAGGGTTATGAGCTCCCCGAGGCGTTTTGGGCTCAGAACCAGAAGACTGTGTTCAAGAGCCACAGGATTGTTTCGTCCAGATTGTTTTTTAAATGGAGGATGAAATATAATCCCGGTTCCGGCAGCACCTCCTGCCCTGGCGACTGCAGAGGAGCACACCCGATCGCCTCCGCTGCCTCTTTAAGCGCCTTGACAGGTGCTGCTCCGAGGGGAGCTGGACGGAGGCCGCCTATTGGTCGCTGGAAGGCGAAGTGAATAATGTCATCGGCACAGCGCCCGATATCATTGGCGGAGAGAGGAAGGGTCGGCCCCCTGATGGCGATCTTGCGGTCGCCAAGGAGGGAGGGAGGGGAGGGGAGGAGCGCTGAACTGCGGCGGACCCGGGAGTCGCCTGGTGTGCGAAGGTGGGCGCTGCACTTCCTGGCCTCCCCCGTTGGCTCGCGCTGCTCTCCCGAGGGGCGAGCGGGGGAGAGGCAAGGTAGGTTTGGAGCCCCCGAGCGAGGCGTGGGGCGGTGGGTCAGGAAAAAAAAACAAACACGTTTTTCTCGGGATTGTCTTCGGAGCTGGGTTGGCCATTCGGTGGCACCGCGGTGTGTGTGTGGGGGGGGGCTTCAGCTTTTCCTGCCTGCAGAAATAGGGAGGGCGGCCTCGGGGCGTCCCGGAGGGAAAACCTTCGCTGCATCCCTCCTTTGGAGGTGGAGCCGCTATGCAGAGAGGTCGGAGCAGGTGGAATCCCCGTGTCATCCCGTTTACGGGTCCCCTGGTGCTCTGTATCGATTACTGCCATCAAGGCGTTTTCCGACTCCAGCGACCACACTGATAAGTCTTCCAACATTGCACCCATGGCCGCAGTAGCTTGGTCCATCCACTTAGCTGTTGGTCATCCTCCTCTTCTCTTTCCTTCCACCTCCTCCCAATATGACAGACTTTCTCCAGGGATCCAGGTCCTCACATAATGTGCCCGACTGTAGGATCATTTGAGCCTGGTCATTTGTGCCTCACGTGAGAACTCTGGATTGATTTGTTCAACGATCCATTAATCAGGGGTTCTCAACCTTGGCAACTTTAAGACTTGTGGACTTCAATTCCCAGAATTCCTCAGCCAGCAAAGCTGGCTGAGGAATTCTGGGAGTTGAAGTCCACAAGTCTTAAAGTTGCCAAGGTTGAGAACCCCTGCATTAGATCCTGAAGTAAGTCCTGCTAAAGTCATAATTGCCTTTCTAAGGAAGTGGGCATCAGCTGACATCCGTATTGTGCTGTGGTGGCTGGCTTGCGGCTATAATCTGAGCAATACGGAACCAGCTTGTAACATATTTTCCAGGTGTGCTTGCTTATAACCTCCATCGGTAGGGCCGGCGGACAGAGTGAATATTGGTTATGTAGGCTGAGGAATGATGGGAGTTGTAGTCCAATGCTTTTGGAGGGTGTCTGGCTAGGAAGATAGATTTGATGCCATCAGGATTCTCCATACCTACAGCATCTTTAATGTTTTGGGTATCTCTTGGTCATTCGGATTTTTGCCTTTTACTTTAAATTGTTAGAAGTTTAGTAAGGTGCCATCAATTTGTTAAAGAATGCGATGCATCTTCTTAATGTCAGTTTGCAAGTCAGGGGTTTTAGATCAAGTAGCTTGATCTGGCTGTTACTGCTGTATCTGTGACTTTTATATTTGTGATTAATGCCTGCCTAAAATGTGTTTTGGGCTGTTGAATTAGGTTTCTATATACTGCTGATGCTATATGGGGAAATGGCAGAAGCCCAAGGCCAAACCTCATTCAAAAGTGTAATGCATGTTTGTTGGATTTTGGTACTATCAGATTGTGACAGTTTTTACTTCCTGATGTGGTTGTGACTTGTTAATTTTAAAAAATATAAATTGGACCTGTTATTTTCAGTTTATATGACTTGAAAGTAGTTTATATTAGTGAGCATGCTTAAGTGGGCATTATATCCTGGATAATTGGGATTAACACAGCTCCCGTTTTCCAGATTATTTTGCCTCACAAAGCTTAAGTTTCTCCACTCCCAACAATGGGAATATAGAGAAAACAATGTTGGAGGTGCACAGAAACCATAGAGCAGCTGCCTGACAGCTAAATGACTCTTGGGAAAGAGATTACAGTTATCCACTTACTTTCCAAAAATGTCTTAAATGTTCCAGTATCTCAGGGGCTGCCACAAAGAAGAGGGAGTCAAGTTATTCTCCAAAGCACCTGAAGACAGGACAAGAAGCAACCGATGGAAACTAATCAAGGAGAGAAGCAGCCTAGAACTAAGGAGTAATGTTCAGACTTTTATTACAATCAGTGGAGCAACTTCCCTCTAGAAGTTGTGGGTGCTCCAACACTGAAGGTTTTTAAGAAGAAATTGGACAGCCATTTGTCCAGAATGGTATAGGGTCTCCTGCTTGAGTAGGGGGTTGGATTAGAAGAACTTTAAGGTCCCTTCCAACTCTGCTATTCTGTTACATAGGAAGGTTTTTCATTTAATAATGACTAATAGTGCCAATTAAAAAGCTCAGCGTCTATTTGCTACATAGAGCAGTCTTCAGTTCTGGGAAATGTAGCTCACACATCTCAAAATCATACAGAATCCCTCTGGATATAAATCAATAACAGGGGAGAAGATGGTTGTCCTCCAATCCTGTCTGCGGACTTCCTAAAGACATTTAGTTCCCTAGGAGTGCTTGACTGGATAGGTTTGGGACTTATGTAAATCTTTCCCTGATTTTCCTTCCTCTGGTTTCCTCTGTTTAGTGGACCTAAACCGGCGTTTCTCAGCCCCAGCAATTTGAAGACATGTGGACTTCACTTCCCAGAATTCCCCAGCCGGCATATGCCTTAGAAAAAAGCTGGCTCATTTCAAAATCTTCCTTTACATTAGGGGTCTTCAAACTTGGCCCTTTTATGACTTGTGGATTTCAACTCCCAGAATTCCTCAGCCAGGCACGGCCTGGCTGAGGAATTCTGGGAGTTGAAATCCACAAGTCATAAAAGGGCCAAGTTTGAAGACCCTTGCTTTACATCCTCTGGGTTTTTCCTCACTTGCCCAGGGCAGAAGTATGTCTTAGCAATTTTTTTTTACTATGTTCCCAAGCAAGATTTTTTTTTCCTTGTGATTTCCAGAGAGCCTTGAAAATCTCATTCTGTTTTCTGTTTTTTCTATCTTTCTCCTTTCTTACTTAATATTGTGAAGTAAGGTAGAGGAGCAGTTGAGATATTGGACTAAGACTAGAGAAACTGAGGGTGAAAGATACCTTCAGGCATGGAGATTGAGTGGTTGACTTTGGCCCAACCTTGGTCTCTCGACCTAAGCTTCCTTGTAGAGCAGTGGTTCTCAACCTTTCTGAGGTTGAGACCCCACTTGCCCCGCCCATGCGCGCCGCGACCCCGACCCAGGAGCGTGCGCGTGTGCGCGCGCGCGCCAAAAATTTTTTTTTAAAATTTAAAAAAAAACAAAACAAAAAAACAAAATGGCGGCCGCGACGGGTGGATCTGCGCATGCGCGGATCGGCCCGTCGCATGCGCCACACATGCGCGCATCCGCCCGTCGCAGGCCGCCATTTTGTTTTTTTTAATTTTTTTTAAAAAAAAATTTAAAAAAATAAAAAAAACAAAATGGCGGCCGTGACGGGCGGATCTGTGCCTGCACAGATCGGCCCATCGCACACGCCACGCATGCGCAGATCTGCCCGTTGCGGTCCGCCATTTTGTTTTTATTTTATTTTATTTTTTTTAATTTTTTTTTATTTTTTTAAATTTTTTTTTAATTTTTTTTTCCGGCGTGACGGGCGGATCTGAGTGTGTGCGGCGCGCGCGCGCCAAAAAAAATAAAAAAAATTTAAAAAATTAAAAATTTTTTTAAAAAAATTTAAAAAAAATAAAAACAAAAAACAAAATGGTGGCCGGCGGTGCCCGGCGACCCCCGCGAAATGGTGTCGCGACCCCAAATGGAGAACCACTGTTGTAGAGTCATTTTTGGGGAAACTGAATATATGGCTAGATATGTGATCTTGAGTTTCTGGGGCGAAGGGGGGGGATATAAGTGTAACAAATAAATGAAGATCGTTTGACCTTGTCCAGTTGCTTCCAACACATCTTACAACATGAAATTTTCAGACCCCAACTTCTTGCGGTTAAGATTTGAGTTGTCGCCCTGCAAATCAAGAATACAGATGTGGGGGTTATGCAGAATAATCTTTAACCCAAGTTGCCACGTGTCTACCGCCTAGGGCAGGGGTTCTCAACCTTGGCAACTTTAAGACTTGTGGACTTCAACTCCCAGAATTCCTCAGCCAGCAAAGCTGGCTGAGGAATTCTGGGAGTTAAAGTCCACAAGTCTTAAAGTTGCCAAGGTTGAGAACCCCTGCCCTAGGGAGTCTCTTGCTCCATCAGCTTCTCAAATACTCTTGTTCATCTCGTAAACATTCCTCTTTCTTCCAGTCTTGTTCCTGGACTGAAAATGGCTTTTTCCAGGATGAAGGTCCCACCTGCTCTGTTCTCCTTCCTCTTGCTATTCCAATGGATGCCAAACTCTGGTAGTTCCCAGCAAGATACCTGCCAGACCTGTCGGGGTCTTGTCGACAATTTCAATAAGGTGGGAGCCTAGAAAGGATCTCCAAAATGGCCTTGGGTGTATGTAATCATGATTAATGCAAAGCGGACATCCCATTTAGCTGGGGTTGCTAGGCATTCATCTGCCCTTCCTCCCCCCCACACCCCTTCAGTCTCAGAATAGGATTTGGGGAGGAGGGAGCAAATGCTGCTGAGAGAGGTCTGGAGATGTATAGAGGACGAGGGGCAGAAAGCAGCAATGGAGGTGGTCGGTTTGCATGGCATGGGGTTGAGGGCTGCTGTGCTGGGATGGGGTGAGAAGACCAGCTCTGGCTTTGCTGTGAGGCTTGTCCTGCCTTCTCAGGGTCTGGAGCGGACACAGCGAGAGAACTTCGGGGGCGGGAACACAGCCTGGGAAGAAGAGAAGCTTGCCAAATACGCCAACAGGTGATTTGAAGGCTGGGCTGCAACAGGCCATTGGTGAGATGCTGATACTGCAGACCCCGGGCCAAACCAGTATCTTCGTTGGGAAGTAGCAACCTCTTACTACCGTAGCATCCTGATTGCATGAAGTCCAACAAGATGGGCCTTGACACCTAAGATGAAGTCTCTTTAAAAAAACAACAACCAAGGCTATGATAACTCATATAGTTGCTTCATTTTAAACATTATTGTGGAAATTCTGACAATACCCCAGTTGCCAGAATCTTTATTGCAGCTGGAGGCCAAACGATAGTGTTAACCTGTCTTAAAGCCCCAGTTTATTTTCTTAGGACGGAGCTTCCCAGCCTTGGCAATTTTAAGAAACATATGCATTTGTTTTGTTTGTTTGTTTATTATTATTATTAGGGGTTTTTGTTTTGTTTTTTTAAAAAAAACTTCATAGGACCTTTTTTTACTCTTCATAACAATAACAAACAAAAAAACCCTAAATGAATGCATATCCATGTTGTCCTTAAGCATGGATGGTGAGATGTGTGGCATATACATGTAATAAACTAATAAATATTATTGAATAACAGTTCCCAGCATTCCACGTGATTTTGAATTCTGGCAGTGATTGTCACCTCAATGAGGCATTAAAGATTTCCATTAGCTGATCATGATATGTATGGCTGGAATAAAAAATTACTTTTTCTCCCTTAAGAGGTAGCTAAGCCTGCTATTTCATTAAGAATATCAGAACATTTGGGAATAGTTCAAAGAGTTATAAAGAACGAGCAAGTTTTAAAATCAGCACATTTACAGGGTATTGTCCTCACTTGCCTTCGGATTTTCTCCCACGTAGAATTTGAAGTGTCTTGGCGACGTTTCGACGAAGTCCCATTCGTCATCTTCAGGCTGGTGCTTTCGGCTTCGTGCTTGTAGGAGCAATGTATTGTAGGAGCATTGCTCCTACAAGCACGAAGCCGAAAGCACCAGCCTGAAGATGACGAATGGGACTTCGTTGAAACGTCGCCAAGACACTTCAAATTCTACGTGGGAGAAAACCCGAAGAACCAAATCTTCGGGTTTTCTCCCACGTAGAATTTGAAGTGTTTTGACGACGTTTCGACAAAGTCCCATTCGTCATCTTCAGGCTGGTGCTTTCGGCTTCGTGCTTCTAGGAGCAATGTGAGATTGTAGCTGTTTCTTCCTTTTAACTGCCAGTGGGGGCTTCTCTGAGATAGAAAAACGCCCTCACAGCATGAACAAACGAGATGATACCTCCCGCCTACCAGCCATTTGGAAACCCGCCCTTATTGACAAACGAGTCCATAACACAAAGAATGACACCAGACCTACACTCACAAAAACCACACAGGATGTCACCACCACACCTCCAGGCAAAAAGCAAACCCAAACCCACACCGATGATGAGGCACGACCACAAACCAGAAGCCAGACCACAGCTGCATCATTAGCCACCTTAAACCCCTCTAATCCATACATGAAGCAAACTGACACCCACTATGAAGATGAGGCACGACCACAAACGCGAAGCCAAACACCTATGCAGTTCACCATCTCTAATCCCCCTGTAACTCAGACTAACCTGAGCACAACAAAGCCCCCACCCAAACAGAACACTCCCCCATCCAATCAGAGCACAGCCAACCCCCCATCCAATCAGAGCACAGCCAAGCCCCTAACCAATCAGAACACACCTCCACCCAATCAGAACACAGCCGAGCTCCCAGCCAATCAGTTCAAACCCCACTGGCAGTTAAAAGGAAGAAACAGCTACGATCACACATTGCTCCTAGAAGCACGAAGCCGAAAGCACCAGCCTGAAGATGACGAATGAGACTATATATATATGACATAAATGGAGCTCAATCATCTCTAAAGTTATACTCTTCACTATTTACTAGAGCTCCCAGATAGGAAATGCACATGGACTCAGATAGCTGGCTGGAAATTATGCCATTCTAATACTTTTGGGGGAAAAAACTAACAGAAAAATAGTACTTGAGCTGGTTAATAGATTGAATTGCACCAACGCAGATAGATTTTATTTCTGCCAGTTTTAAACTGAAAAATGAGCACACAGCCAGAATGCACTTTTTTTTTCCTTTGTGGATGTCATCATTAATTAGCTGGGATGTTTTCTATATAGATACCCAATCAAATCTGGGATTCTTCAGGTGCCCTCCTTTCTACTGTGACCTTCCCCGTGCATCCTCTATGAATAGACCAAGCTTGTTACCCTTTTCTCCATTTTAATTATCCATTGTGCGACTTTTGGTTTTAGTGAACTTGAAAGCTTACCTTTAAAAAAAAAAAACTAACAAAGATACATTACAACTTTTTATCCTTTGTTTTTCTCCGTACAGTATATCTGCAGCGAGAGGCTGATTGCTGTAACGTTAATTAGTTAAGGAAATGTTCCCTTGCTTGACAAACACCTTCCATGTTTGTTCCATGCTTCCACAGCTGTTGCTCACAGCGTCCCCCGAGTCACTTGCCTGTCATTTGGCCAGCTCCTGACTTGACTCTGGGGAGGAAGGAAAGCATTAGACTCGCAGTGTTTCTCAACCTTGACAATTTTAAGGCATGTGGACTTCAACTCCCAGAATTCCACAGCCAGCAATGCTGGCTGTGGAATTCTGGGAGTTGAAGTCCACATGCCTTAAAATTGTCAAGGTTGAGAAACACTGCATTAGAGACTGGCTGCTGGCCCAAAGAATATCTGGATGAAATTTTGAGAAAGAATATGAAGTGCATTTAAGTTTCCTGTATGAAAGGCCAATACAAGTAGTCCTTGACAATTTGTTTAGTGACCGTTCAAAGTTACAACGGCACTGAAAAGCGACTTATCATCATTTTTCACACTTATGACCGTTAACAGCATCCCCACAGTCATGTGATCAAAATTCAGAAACTTGGCAACTAACTCATATTTATGACGGTTGCAGTGTCCCAGGGTCATCAGACCACCTTTTGCAACCTTCTGATAGGCATAGTCAATGGGGAAGCCCACCCATCTTCAGTCTGCCAGAGTTGAATAACCCTGGCTTAGAGGGATGACAGAGGGCTGTTTTGATCAAGCAGGCAGGGTAGACTTTCTAGGGCAGAACCCTGCCTTGCCTTGTCCAACTCCCTCAATTCTCATGCGGTCTCTTTCTCCCCTCCCAGTGAGACACGTCTGTTGGAAGTATTGGAAAGTGTGTGTTCTACATCAGATTTTGCCTGCCACCAGCTGCTGGAGCGAAGTGAAGACCACGTAGAACATTGGTGGTTTCATGAGTGAGTTAAAAAGAGGAGGATGCGTTAACTTAATGTGGAAGAAGCTCAGTCTGGAGGCTTATTTACTACAGATCATACCGGTATTTCCCCACGTTAGCAGGAGGAAAATTCAAGCCATGGGGTGGAAAGGAGGCACTTCAATGATCCACATAATTCAGTAGGCAAATAAACAAATTGAGAGACAGAATATCTGCTTTGTCTGCAGAAAGCATCTCCGGGTAGACCTTGGAAACCCCAGGCACCACCACTAGTCAGTGTAGACCAATGGCCCATAACCTTTCTGGCATCAGGGACTGGTTTTGTAGAAAACAATTTTTTATGGACTAGGCCAGGGGTAGGCAACCTTGGCTCTTTTATGACTCGTGGACTTCAACTCCCAGAATTCCTGAGCCAGCCATGCTGAGGGGAAAGGGAGAGGTTTCCAAGCTGAGCCATGCTGGCTGAGGAATTCTGGGAGTTGAAGTCCACGAGTCATAAAAGAGCCAAGGTTGCCTACCTCTGGACTAGGGGGTGGAAAGGAGGAGGTTGCAACCTAGAACGGCCACGGGACTTGGGTTTGGCTAGTCTAAAGAAAAGAAGAAATAGGGGAGACATGGTAGCAGTGTTCCAGTATTTGAGGGGCTGTCACAAGGCAGAGGGGGCCAGGTTGTTCACCAAAGCACCAGAGGGAAGGATGAGAAACAATGGTTGGGAACTGATCAAGGAGAGAAGCAACCTGGAATTAAGGAGAAACTTCCTGACAGTGAGGACAATCAACCAATGGAACAGCTTACCCCCCAAAATTGTGGGCACTCCATCACTGGAGATTTTTAAGAAGAGACCAGACATTCACCAGTCTGAGATGGTATAGGGTCTCCTGCCTGAGCAGGGGGCTGGACTAGAAGATCTCCAAGGTCCCTTCCAGATTCTATTCTATTCTATTCTATTCTATTCTATTCTATTCTATTCTATTCTATTCTATTCTATTCTATTCTATTCTACTCTACTCTACCCTCCCCTCCCCTCCCCTACCCTCCCCTACCCTACCCTACCCTACTCTACTCTACTCTATTCTATTCTATTCTATTCTATTCTATTCTATTCTATTCTATTCTATTCTATTCTATTCTATTCTATTCTATTCTATTCTATTCTATTCTATTCTATTCTATTCTATTCTATTCTATTCTATTCATTCCTGATCTGAGGTGGAGCTGAGTCAGTGATACAAATGTTGGAAAGTGGCTGCAAATACAGCTGGAACTTTGCTCGCCTGTCATTCACATCCAGCTGTGCTGCTCAGTTCTTAACAGGCCATGGACCGGTACTGGCGTGTGGCCCAGGAGTTAAGGATCCCTGGTGTAGACAATCCTGTGTTGTATGGACCCATGATCTGACTTTGTATCTGTTTCCCTCTCCTGCCCAAATACTATATGGCTGTTTCATTATTGGGAGTTGTACAGAGCTTGTATAATTGATAAATTGCAGCGTGGTGGAATGAGGAGCGCCAATAACCAGAAGATTTTTTTTCCTTAGGCAGCAGCAGCATCCAGACTTTTTCCAATGGCTGTGCATGGATACCCTGAAATTATGCTGCCCATCTGGCACCTATGGCCGTGATTGCCAGAGTGAGTTTTTCAAAGGCCCCTGGGGTTTATTGGAGGGGATGCTCCAACAGCCTTTGTGCATCTCAGATCCTTAGCTCATCTGTGGATCCTCCAGAATCTGGCTGGAGCAAAGACCCCAGTTATTCTCCCTGATTTAATTTCTTAATCCACATATGAGCTAAGGGTCTGAGGTATACTCCTGAGATTCTTAGGAGAATATATTTTCAAAGGCCTTCCGCTGATTCTGTAACCTGGCGGCATTTCTGCTGGCTACTTGGCTGGAGATGAGGAGAGTTCCAATATTTCTAGAAGGCACCAGATGGGGGAAAGGATCATGAAAGTGAAATAAACAGATCTGAGATGGCTTGTTTTAATACAGATAGTCCTCATTTAGCAACCACAACTGACCAGCACGTCTGACATTAAGTGAAGCGGTTGCTAAAGTGGAAAATCACATGACTGTAACTGCTTTCCTTTTCCCCATTCCTCCACTGTTTGGCTTTGTTATCCTATACTTGGGTAATTAACAAGAAGGGAATTAATATTTGCATTTCCATTAATTGGGTAGGAAGGGATTACAAGAGAATAAGCAGCCACACAAGGAGGAATACACATTGAAAGCGATGCAGATGGCAGTCGTGAATGTGCTACACAGACAGCCTGGGTATTCTTCACTGTGTGCCTGGTTACTCTCTTGCAATCCCTTCCTTTCCAATATCTCCACTTTGCAAGAGGAGGATGGGAGAGATGGAAAAAAATCAATTTCTGCAGGCAGTCTCTCTGCCTGACCCATTCCTCCTCCACTCACTGAGTGGAGAATTGGACAGTAAGCAGGCACACAATGGGGAATACACTAGGCTATTTGTGTAGCACACTTCTGGTTGCTGATGCCAGTGCCTTGCTCTCGATGTGTATTCCGTATTGCGTTCTTGTTTCGTCTCTTGTAATTCCTTTCTCTCCAATCCTCCACTCTGCAAGAGTAGGGGAAGAAAAACAAGAGGTCAGGCACAGGACTACACATACTGACTGTAATGGTGATTACATAACTGAATGGTAAATGCTGGCATTGGTTGTAAAGTTATTTTTTCAGCGCCAGTGTAACTTTGAACAATTGCTAAACAAGGCAGTTGGTAAGCGAAGATTACCTAGGATTTCCAATCATTTGAAAAAGAGTAATATTCAGTCACCAATTCAGTTGGAAGGGATCACTCAGGCCATTCAGTATGGGAGTCCAGAATAAAATATCTCTGACAGAGTCTATTTAAGTGCATCTAATGGAGAGAAACCCACTGCCTTCCAAGGCAATTGGGGTCCAGAGTCCAACTGCTTTTCCTGTTAAGAAATGTTTCCAGTAGCCAATCAGAATCTACCTTCCTATAAATTGAGACCAGTAATCCACATCCTGCCTTCTGGGGAGACAGAAAATCAGCCACAGATGTGCTCTTTGTGACAGCTTTCAGATGCCAGAAGAGTGTTAATAATCCCCTTTCCAACTTTTCCTCTCAGAGTTAAACATTTCACAATCTCTCCACATACAAATTAGCTTCCAGTCCCCTGATCATCTCTATTGTCTTTCTTTGAGCTCTTCCAGTTTTCTGAATCCTCTGTAAATTGTGACGCCCAAAATTAATCACACTAGTTAAGCACTCAGTTTCCTTCCCCATACATGAGTGGCTGGCCATATAGGATGGATGGACGGACGGACGGACGGATAAATGCAGGGCTTTTTTTCCTCATAGAATGCCCAGAACGGCGTTCCGGTACCTTTTTGGGATGGAACCTTGTAGGGTAGGCAAGGCGGGTTGTGTGACGTGTGTGAGTTCCAGCACCTGGAATAAATGGGTCACCTGATGGGATAAGGAGAGCCGGTCTGCTTGAAGTGGTGAGGGTGAGACTTGAATCTTTAAATACTGAAGTCTTTAATGAAAATTCTTAACATTGCAAAATGTAGGTATCTGGAATGGGGAGAAAAGGTGAAGTAAGAAATCTGAGAACTGCAGAGTTAGAGCCACGCTACATGTTGGTTTCCGCTTCTGGTTTCCATCTCTCCGCAGCCTGCCCTGGGGGTGCCGAGAAGCCTTGCAGTGGATATGGGCAGTGTGATGGTGAAGGCACACGTGCGGGCACTGGCCTCTGCATGTGTCAGACTGGCTACGGTGGTCCCTTTTGTTCTGAGTGTGGAGATGGCTACTATGAAGCTGCTCGCAATGACAGCCACCTGGTATGTGCGGGTATGTAGAGTGTTTGTGCTGGGCTGGGGAAGGTCGTGGAATTGTCATTTTGTAATCTCTTGGGTGTGGTGGAGAAGGCATTGGGCCAGAAATCAGGAGATGGTGAGCTCTAGTCCTGCCTTAGGCACAAAGCCAGCTGGGTGACCCTGGGCCAGTCACTTCTCTGAGCCCTAGGAAGGAAGCAACGGCAAATCACTTCTGAAATCTGGCCAAGAAAACTTCAGGGTGTAATCCTGGCAGTTGCCAGGAATCAATAAAGCCCCTTGCATAGATGGTGGCTTTCTGTAAACAATGTCCTTCTTCCCTTTATATCCTAAATCAGGGGTCTTCAAACTTGGCCCTTTTATGACTTGTGGACTTCAACTCCCAGAATTCCTCAGCCAGGCACATGTGCCTGGCTGAGGAATTCTGGGAGTTGAAGTCCACAAGTCATAAAAGGGCCAAGTTTGAAGACCCCTGTCCTAAATGGTAGCTTTTGTTCCAAGCTTTGGCCCTTTGATAGGGAGAGAAGAGGAGGGTCTGAAAATATCTCTTATCTTCCTTCTAAATTGAATATAATAACCATTATTTTTTAGGAAAGATAAATGTTTTGAATTTAAAAGCTACCCATCTTACACTTACATTCTCTGAACATGGGTAATTAATTTGTTCATTGTTTATATTTGCTGGACAACCCTATCCATGTCTACTTTATACTTTCCAGTCTTCTCCTATAAGTATGACAGATATGAAGCATGACTTTGTTGTAGTATAACATACATTATCTAGAAAGTACTAAATTAGGAAGAGAGCCAGCCTGGTGTAATGGTTAAAGCACCAGGCTAGCACTCAGGACACGGTGAGTTCTAATCCCACGTTAGGCACAAAACTGGGTGACCTTTGACCAGTCCTTCTCTCAAAAGAAGGAACATTTATAATGCATTGATTATAATCATTGCTGATCTATATTAGCCAGGCGCATAAAATGAAAAACTGAGGTTTCTCCGAATGTTTCAAGTTTTCTGGCCCTAGAACAGTGGTTCTCAACCTTTTTAATGCTGCGACCCCCAACTGGTCGTAAGTTGAGGACTACCCAACCGGTCGTAAGTCGAGGACTATTTCCCTGCCCGGGAGCGCCGTACATGCATGGTGCCACCCCCTCCGCCGGCCGAGGCGTAGCTGGCAAGGGGCAGCGACGGCGCAGGGCGACTACCGGCTGGGCCACCAGCTGGCCCAGCCCAAGGGAGGTAAGGCACCCGCCGGGCCCCACGCGCGCCTCCCTGCGCCCACCGGCCTCCCACCTCCCACCCCTGGCCCTCTTTTATTTACATTTTTAGTAGTTGCTCAGCAGGGAGGGGTGGAAACTTCCAGACTGCTTGCCTTCGCTGCAGACAACTTGCAGCACCGTTTGCAGACTGGGACTTTTGGCGGGCTCAGCAGGGCAGAGACAGCCTGGACAATTCCTATTGGCTTTTGAAAGCCAATAGAATTAGACTCTATTCAAGAGAGTCTATTCTATTGGCTTTCAAAAGCCAATAGAATAAGAGGGAGTAGCACAGCTAAGGAAAAGGGGGGGGGGAAATGGCGGACTGCGTTGTTTGGCGACCCCCGTGAAATGGTCGTTCGACCCCAAATGGGGTCACGACCCACAGGTTGAGAACCGCTGCCCTAGAAAGTGCTCCCTCATTTTTCACCCTCAAGCCACATCGTAGAACCACACTGGGTATGAATTACCACTCAATTGCGGAAAATTCAGTTAAGAGGATGATTTTGAAAACACGATCAATTCCTATAGAAAATAACGGGAACACATCTTTGCTTTTGCTGACTCAAAAATCGCTTTACATTATAATCTGTTATCAGCCAGAATGATAGATTAAAGTTTTTTTTAAAAAAATTTAAATAAACCATTTGGTCACCCGGTCAGCCGCTTATAGGACAAAGACGGGAGTTGATCTCCTTAATTTCTTTTTCATTAGCACAATTCCATTTTTATTTTTTAAAAAAACTCTGTCCTTGATTAATTTTACTGGCACCCATGTCTTTAGCAAGCAGAACATGTAATTTAAAAAAAAAAAAAAAAAAAAACCCAGGCCCAGTGAAGGAACTATATTTTTTAATGATGTTTTTCTTATACATAAGAAGAGATGCCTTCTGCAGGAAATAAAGAAAAGGCAGACGAATTTCTGGTATTTCTCTTAGTGTTGTAAGGTAATGATTAACATTACCCTTATAACAACAAACAAGAACATGCAGCGTTTCTTTCTCTCTCTCTCTCTCTCTCTCTCTCTCTCTCTCTCTCTCTCTCTCTCTCTCTCTCTCTCTCTCTCTTCTCTCTCTCTCTCTCTCTCTCTCTCTCTCTCTCTCTCTCTCTCTCTCTCTCTCTCTCACATACACACACACACACACCCCAAACGCAACAAATTAGCTTATGCCAACCCTAGAAATGATTTATTTTAAATACAGTCTACTTTAAAGCTTGCAAGAGCAAGCAAATCAAAGTTTCATAATCAACCAAGTCAATACTATATTTACAGTTACATTTATAGTACCTTAGCAGCATTTAGCAATAGCAACAGCACTTAGACTTATATACTGTTTCATGGTGCTTTACAGCCCTCATTAAGCAGTTTACAGAGTCAGCATATTCCCCCCCCCCAAACAATCTGGGTCCATCTTACCGACCTCGGAAGGATGAAAGGCTGAGTCAACCTGGAGCCGGTGAGAATCGAACTGCCAAACTGCAGGCAGCCAGCAGTCAGCATAAGTAGCCTGCAATGCTGCCTGCTAACCACCATGGGTCGTGTGTTGCTTTATGTGTGAAAAGAGTTATACCACACACATACTATAAAATAAAGCTCAATGCAAGAAATAGGCAATCTCCCCATCCCATCTACCCATCTCAAAGCATCCCAAAGCCAAGTTAAAAATAACTGTAGTTTACGTGGCAGGTTGGCCACGTAAACTACAGTTGTTTTTAACTTGGCTTTTTGCATACAACTTTGCTTTGCATACAACTTTGCTTTGCACACCACTGGGAGCAGCATTTTCTTCAGCCCTGTACTGCTTTTGCTTCTCAAGTTTCCACCTCACATCAGTCGTAGACTGTGTTCCTTTTCACACAATTCTGTCTCCCACCCAGAGTGCTACCGGGCCTGTGGGCGCTGTTCAGGCCCTGAGGATACCAGCTGTCTACGCTGCAAGAGAGGCTGGATGCTGCACAACCAACGATGCATCGGTGAGTCTGTGGCCCTGGAAAGGTCTGGAGTTGTTGGGTGATGTTGGAAAAGGCAGACTTCCTTCAAAGGCCTGCTTCTACTGGATGTGGTGCAGGTAGTCCTCAATTTATGACCGATCACTTAGCGACCGTTCAAAATTACAACAGGCTCCTTAAAAGGTATTTACAAGCCAATTCCTCCTCCCCCCCTGCAGTCACATGACTGAATTTTGGGCACTTGGCACCTGGTCGGCTCTTTGCAGTGTTCCGCAGTCATGTGACCACGATTTAATGACATTTTTGCTGAAAACACTCCATAGTGAACAAAGGGTTCACTTAGCAACCAGCCCACTTGCTTAATGACTGCTGGAAAAAAATGGTCACAAAATTGAGTCGGTCGCTTTATGATCGACGTGACTTATGAGAATAATTCGGCAGGCCCCATTGAGATGATAAGTCAGAGACGACCTATACTAAATTCAGTAAATAATCGTGAAGATAGATAGTCCTCGACTTAGGACCACAATGGAGCCCAACGTTTGTTGTTAAGCGAGACGGTTGTTAAATACGCTTTGTCCCATTTTATGACCTTTCTTGCCACAGTTGCTAAGCGAATGGCTGCAGTTATTAAGTTAGTAATACGGTTGTTAAGAGAATCTGCCTTTCCCATTGACTTTGCTTGTCAGAAGGTCGCAAAAGGTGATCCCGGGACACTGCGACCGTCATAAATATGAGCCAAGCATCTGGATTTTGATAACCTGACCATGGGGATGCAGCTGCCGTGGTTATAAGTGTGAAGTATGGTCATAACTCACTTCTTTCAGTGCTGTTGTAACTCCGAACATTCGCTAAATGAATAGGTCTAAGTTGAAGTGTACCTATATCGTGTTTTTAACTGTTACTGTATATATGTATATTTGGATGTTATCAGCCAGGGGCCCTCCATCTTGGCAACTTTAAGACTTGGGGACTTCAACTCTCAGAATTTGGGAGTTGAAGTCTCCAAGTCTTAAAGTTGCCAAGGTTGAGGACCCCTTTTATAAGCTACCTAGGTCAGGGGTTCTCAACCTTGGCAACTTTAAGACTTGTGGACTTCAACTCCCAGAATTCCTCAGCCAGCAAAGCTGGCTGAGGAATTCTGGGAGTTGAAGTCCACAATCTTAAAGTTGCCAAGGTTGAGAACCCCTGACCTAGAGTCTTCTACAGCAGGTAGCCACAATAAATTTAGTAAATATTAATAAGAGAAACAGCAACGTAGAAGCTCAAGGGAGAATCTAAGATTCCTTCATGGGAACTGAGAGAGAGGGAGGGAGGGAGAGAAGGTCTTCTGCCTCCCCTATCTTGATCTCTCCATCTTTCTTTTTTTTAAAAAAAAAATTCCTTTATTAAAACATTCAGCATTGTACATAAAATCTTTGTATGTATCAAACATCATAGCATCTGGTATACAACACTACGTATTATTCTTTGGAAACGTCTGGTTTGGTAAACATTTTTCACTCCTCACTTCAATCCTCTATTATACACCCGTTACATTTTTTATTCTCTATGATCCCTGATAATAGGTCTTGAGGTAGTAGTTAAACATTAAATATAAGATCATATTAATAATCAATCCTCAGAGAACACAGCATATAACACTAGGTATTAATCTTTGTAAACGCTTGGTTTGGTACATATTCTTTACTCCTCACTTCCAGTCTCAACTATATGTCTGTTGTATTTTATCTTTTATGATCCCTAGCAAAAGATCCTGAGCTAGAGATTCAATAACCTGGGGTAAAGATTCAGTCTGCTTTTTCATTATTAAAGTAATCAACATTAAGCATAGGATATCTCTCCATCTTTCTTACAGACATAGATGAATGTGACACCGATATGGCACACTGTCGCAGCAACCAGTTTTGTGTCAATACAGAAGGCTCCTATGAGTGCCGAGGTAAGAGATTAAAGCTTCCAAAATGAACCGTCTGTTGCTGTAGGCAGCCCTCAGACCCATTCAAGAAGGAGACCTGCTTCTGGCGGAGAAATGGGTCTTCGGCAGATGATCTGATGTTTCCGTTCCTCTGGGTAATGTGGGAAGCCATGCCATGAGCACATCAACCCTCGTTTGTCTTGCTTTGGTGCATGAATCCTGGTAGGCATCAAACTCTTCACGGGAGCAAAGCATATGCAAAAATGACATGATCTCCCAACTGAGGACACTGTTTTTCCCATCTCCCATAGGCAGACATTCTTAGCCAGGTGGGCAGATTTACATCTATAAGAGCAGCCTATGTTTCAGTCGTAAGCAGGAAGTAGTAGACGGACTGAAGCTTCATGTTAGGCTTACTACATTTATTTGTGCATGTGTGCCTTTGAGTCAGTTTCTTACTCTTAGCAGTTGCCTGGACCAGGGGTAGGCAACCTTGGCTCTTTTATGACTCGTGGACTTCAATTCCCAGAATTCCTGAGCCAGCCATTCTATCTGCTTCTACACCCCTTTTACTGGTTCAGTTGCTATGAAAGAGATTTATTTTGGATTATAAGAAAACCGTGGAATCTATCACACAGGAATGGTATACGCCAGGGGTAGGCAACCTTGGCTCTTTTATGACTGGTGGACTTCAACTCCCAGAATTCCTGAGCCAGCCATGCTGAGGGGAAAGGGAGAGGTTTCCAAGCTGAGCCATACTGGCTCAGGAATTCTGGGAGTTGAAGTCCACGAGTCAAAAAAGAGCCAAGGTGGCCTACCCCTGGCCTGGACCAATCCCTGCAATTTTCTTTGCAAGGTTTTTGGGAAACAATTTGCCTTTGCCTCTTCCTTCTTCCTAGGGCTGGGAGAGAAGGATTGGCCCAAGACCACCCAGATGGCTTTGTACCCAAGGAGGGGCTAGAACTCACAGTCTCCTGGTTTCTAGCCTGATACCTTTAACTGCTATGGTTCATACAAAAATAATGTTCTGATATTTCTCCCTTACCTTTTCATTCAGCCAGCTAGCCATCCAGCCTTACTTACCCCTAGGGGGTCAATGCCTAGGCCCAGCTCTTCATTTTGCCCTCTACTTTCTCTTTAGACTGTGCCAAGCCTTGTATTGGCTGCATGGGTGCTGGGCCTTCTCGCTGCAAGAAATGCAACAAGGGCTACCAGCGAGATGGTGTCAAATGCCTTGGTAAGTTCAAGTATCACCCCTTTCTATGCAAGTGTTCCTATCAGGAGTCCTTGGCGCTCTCTGAATGTGGTTGTTTTCATGCAGATGTTTCATGAGCAATAGCACTTATGCTGCTTCATAGTGCTTTACAGCAGAATTCTCCAACGTTTCCAGCTCTGGGGGGGGGGAGAGGGGATGGTTCTGCATGAGCGGTGGGCAAGGGCGCAGGCGCGGGCAGCTCTGTTTGTGCAAGTGGCAGGCACACAAGCCTGCCACTCCCGCAAGTGGAGCATGCACACGTGCTTGCCTGCTGCTCGTGCAAGTTGGGATGCGCACGCACGTGCATGCTCACCTGCCACTTCCGCGGCCTGGCTCTGAACGGCTCAAGGCCGAGTAGTGGGCCACAGTCCGGGGGTTAGGGACCCCTGCTTTGCAGCACTAGGCGGTTAACCCAGTCAGCATATTGCATATTGCCCCCAACAATCTTGAGTCCTCATTTTACTGACCTCGGAAGGATGGAAGGCTGAGACAACCTTGAGCTGGTCAGGATCGAACTCCTGGCAGTGGGCAGAGTCATTGCAACACTGCATTCTAACCATTGTTCCCCCATGGCTCCTACCCAGTTTCATTACCCAAACTAAGTCACATCATCAGTGCTACGGTAGTAAGGAGTGGGGTTTACTCTCAGTTTATGTTCCGGTGGCTTGCCCTGTCAGTGTTGGTGGGGGCGGTCTGATAGAGATTCTTTGGCTGGGCTGTTTGCCATTGGCTTTTTTGGCAGTTCCTTGACTGGGTATTCCTATTCCTGCATAACTGGGAGGCAGCCAATCTTCTGGGCAGCCTGGAGGACTTGGCCTGTTAAAGTAGCAAGGACTCCTTTAATTTTAACTTTGGGAGTTGCTGAGTTGTTGCAATCTGTTTTCCTTGGACTCCAGATGGGGCTGTGGTGGCTGGCTCTATCCCGGAAAATACTCTAAATTGGCCCCAACCCTGTTAGCCTTTTGTAAGGTCCTAAAATCATATCTGTGTTTCGGTGCCTGAGAGGCTGAATGTGTTCAGGGCCCCGTTGCCTGGTTGTATTGCCAACTGGCCAAGTATCTTGCACCTGTGTATATATAATCTGGATGTTTTTAGTGTTTCTATTGGTTTAAAATGTTTTTAGCATTTTTTTATTATAAATATTTTATTGGGTTTACAATTATGAACGGAAAAAAAATCAAATTAAATACAACTCAACTTAATACAGTCTTTAACAACTTTCTCCCCCCAGAAAACAAAACATACATTCTTTTAAAAACTTAGATAGAATAACTATAGGCGTTGCTCGGCCGCACCCCCTCCACCACATCCCCCTCTTCCTTCCTCCCTATCTCTTACTTCCCTCCCCCTCCCCTCTCTCCCTCCCTCACTCTCCACCCTCCTCTCCTACAACCTCCCTACTTCCCTCCACTCCCTCACTCCTCACTCTCCACCCCCTCCAGATGTGGTCCAGAGGTACTGCCCGAGCAACTCCTCTTATATCAATAAATATATCATTCTTATATATTGCAAGTATTGCAGTTGAGTGTATTATAATACATTATTACGCCCCCCCCCCATCCCACCCACCCCCCAACTTCCCAAAGTGAATACAGGGTAAAACAAAAGAAAACCCACTAAATTAAACTAAATTATTATATAAATCCTACTAAAAATTTAACTATATGATAAATACAATTTCTTAGATTGATATTTCCCTTGAATATAGTCTGTCCATTTTTTCCAGTCCAACATATATTTTTCATTTGAAAATGTTTTTAGCATTTTTGATGGTAGGGTAATTTTTTTCTGAACTGTATGCCGCCGAAAGTCATTGACTGAAACGGGCAGCTGTAGAAATGGGGTGAAGGAGTGCTGTGGCAGCTGTAGTTCTTGCCAGCCAATACCTGCAAATTCCTCCCCCATGATTGCATCCAAGTTAATATAGTTAATCAAATGGCTGAAGTCACAAAAATCCACGTGGGAGTGCCAAAAATCTGGTGTAAAATGCCAGAAGGTTTCTGTCTTTTTCCACAAGAGTTCTGACGGGTGGGATTTTGCAGGATCGGGTTGCTTTCATTGCGTAGTTCCCAGTTCATTCGCTGTGAAAGGGTTACTGATCCCTGAACTGGGGTCTAAAGAGTCACCTAAGGTTTTGTCCTTTGGCAGGTATGCAGCCCAGCCAAAGAAGGAATAGAGGAGTTCCAGAAAAAGTTGTAGGAAGGCTGTGGAGTTAGGGATAGAAAGTTTCAAGGAATGAACCAAAACACATAGAGTTAAATAAAGAGGTGGATCATAGTTGGCCTACCAGTAAGGGTAGTCCCTGACTTACGACAGTTCGTTGAGAGACCGTTCAAAGTTACAACAGCATTGAAAAAAGTGACCTAGGACCATTTTTCACACACTTAACAAGCATTGGAACATTCTCATGGTCACATGATCAAAATTTGGCCTCTGGGCAACTGACTCATACTTATGACGCTCCTGGGTCATGTGATCACCTTTTCTGACATTCTGACAAGCCTAGTCAATGGGGAAGCCAGGTTCCCTTAACCACATTGTTGCTAACTTAACAACTAGAACAGGGGTTCTCAACCTTGGCAACTTTAAGACTTGTGGACTTCAACTCCCAGAATTCCTCAGCCAGCTTTGCTGGCTGAGGAATTCTGGGAATTGAAGTCCACAAGTCTTAAAGTTGCCAAGGTTGAGAACCCCTGAACTAGAATAATTCACTTAACAGCTGTGTCAAGAAAGGTCGTAAAATGGGGCCAAGTTCACTTAGCAACTGTCTCGCTTTGCAACAGAAATTTTGGGCTCAATAAATCCAGGACTATCTGTATTTTGTCGTGGCTTTTGAGCACTCAACTCCCTTGTCTTCAATAGTTAATCCCAAATGTAACAAGCTAATGGAAGAAGAGGCCTGAGAGCCCACGGCGGGTAAGGATGTAGCATATAACATATGCAAACCTTATCTGGATTGATTTGCTAGGCAACAGATTCCCCCCCCCCTTGTTTGGAGCAAAGCCCGAATTTAGATTTGTCCTTCGAGACTTGAAATCTGCTGAATCAAGGTTAGGGAAAGCAAGGATTTACTGGGTTAGAAATGGTGAGTGAGGAGCAGCAGTTGAGCAGGGATGATGACCCCGCAGAGCTCAGAAAACGTGGCTGCTGCGTTGGTGGATGAAAATGGGAAATACAAAATGGAGGAGTTTTAGCCAATATATGTTTTTGATTCTGTGACCTTATTGGCTCCCAGATGTGAATGAATGTGCTGGTGAAGTGGAGGAACCTGTGTGTACGGGTGCTAACGAGGTTTGTGAGAACACAGATGGCAGCTATCGCTGTGTTTGCGCTGAGGGACATCTACGCAAAGAGGGGATCTGTGTGGAAGACAAACCCCCAGGTAAAAGTTAGCAGGTGCATTTTATTTTTATTTATTTATATCTCGCCTTTGTTGCTTTTGCAAATAAGGTGACCTAATACTCATTCCTCCTCCTGTTTTCCCCATAACAAGAACCTTGTGATATAATATGATGTGGGTTGGGCTGAGAGAGAATGACGGGCCCAAATCCAGCCTTCTTTCATGCCTAAGGTGGGACTAGAAGTCACAGTCTCCTGGTTTCTAGCCAGGTGCCTTAACCACTAGACCAGTCTGGCATCCTTGACAGCTCAAAGCTTCTTGCTATGCGGTAGCCATAATTCTGTCTAGGACCAGCTTTGGGATCCATCTTCTTTGTCGTTCTCTGCTCCCTGTATTCTGCAGACATTTCCTCACCAACCCACCCTTTCAGGAATAGTTGGGGTCTACAATTGAGTTAAACACAATCATCCCAATCAGAGTAATATTCCAAATCAGTCACAAATTTGGATTTATTTTGGAGTAAATGAATTGTGGAATTGAGCGGCACGGTGGCCTAGAGGTGGAGCTCTCGCCTCACTATCAGGAGACTGTGAGTTTGATCCTGGGTAGCAACAGATATTTCTCTCTCTGGGAACAAAGAAAAAACATCTGCTGCGAACTCCATGTAGGCGTCAGGAAGAGCATCCAGCCAGTAAATGCTCAGCTCCATTCAGTTGCCCCAACTCCACCCTGAGGCAAGGGATTACAGCAGGGGTAGGCAACCTTGGCTCTTTTATGACTTGTTGACTTCAACTCCCAGAATTCCTGGGCCAGCATGGCTCAGCTTGGAAACCTCTCCCTTTCCCCTCAGCATGGCTGGCTCAGGAATTCTGGGAGTTGAAGTCCATGAGTCATAAAAGAGCCAAGGTTGCCTACCCCTGGATTACAGGGTTGTTAAAAGATAAAAAAAATGAATTGTGGAATTACTACTTAAATATATTTCTGAATCAAATTGAGGCTCAGTTTTTACATAGTGGGTAGGGGAAGGGCGAATCTAGACGAGTGTTTCTGAACCTTGGCAGGTTTCAGATGTGTGGACCTCAACTCCCAGAATTCCCTTTGATGGCTGGGAAATTCTGGGAGTTGAAGTCCACACATCTGAAACTTGCCAGGGTTCAGAAACACTGACCTAGAGAGCCAAACTGCTCCAGAGGTCAAAACCTGACTGACCTTGCCACTGCTGATCACCTCTTTGTTGCCCCGCAGATGCTCCCGAAAAAGGATTCTTTGACGACATTACAGATGACGAAGTGGTTGTGCTGCAGCAGATGTTCTTCGGGGCCATCATCTGCGCGCTGGCCACCTTGGCCGCCAAAGGAGACATGGTCTTCACTGCCATTTTCATAGGTGCCGTGGCTGCGATGGCCGGCTATTGGATGTCGGAGCGCAGCGACCGCGTTCTCGATGGCTTCATGAAAGGGAGATAGGGCTTAGGCAAGGTTCACTCCCTTAACTGCTTCCTGCCTCGGAGAGCCAGCTGGGGGGCAGGAATACCTTGACCCCCTACCCTTTCCCCCTTATCTTAGCAGGTGTGAAACCAGGAGATGGGAAACACAACCTGCATCCCCATCTGGCC
The DNA here is from genome assembly GCA_034064705.1 of Bothrops alternatus. Classification (NCBI taxonomy): domain Eukaryota; kingdom Metazoa; phylum Chordata; class Lepidosauria; order Squamata; family Viperidae; genus Bothrops; species Bothrops alternatus. The sequence goes on along the minus strand of JARGCV010000174.1, from coordinate 4,144,318 downwards.
TAAAACAAGCCTTGACTTTCTGAAGATACACTGGAGGGACAAATAGGAGCTGGGAAATCATGCAGGCCTATCAAGGAGAGGTCCTGACAGGTATTAGAAGGGACTGGATACCCCTTAGGACGTTTGCGGTTCAGAAGAAACCGCCCCTATTATTGTCCAACTGACCCACTCTCCATGCATGTTGGATGATCCTGGAAGAGTTCATCCCAATAAGCTATGATCTCTCCCACTTGGGGCTGCCAAGGGTAACTGGAGAAAGCTCAGCTCTTTGGGTCTGTGCTGGCATGGGGTGGTTCCCGGCTGGCTTTTGGGGAAATCTGTCCTTTGGCCAAGAGTTGACCTACACATTGCATTGAAGGAAGAGAGAAATGGCAGCAATACATTGTTAGAGTGTTCCGCTTCAGGTAGGATCCAGTGTTTGGGCTGACCTCAGAATCACCCTGTATTGAATCAACCAGTATCACAAGAGATAGCATAATATAAATTTAATAAATGATAATATATAGACACTTATTTGTGTGGTCGGAAGTGGTACAGATGAGAAAATTTTGAAGTGTTGGGGGCAGCTTGGAAGGCGAAGGAAATTGAACGAGGCCTGCATGTCCACGTTTTCGCTTTGCAATTCTGTATCTCAGGAAAAATAAATGTGTCTAAATCCACGCGGCTCCTACCATTGCACCCTCTCTGTCTCACCTGCCAGTGGTTTTTGTTCTGCCAAACTCGTACGCACAAGGTTCGAAACTTGCAATTTCGCTTCAGCCTTCACGTTAAAAGAGCTTTTGGAGAAGACTTGAAGAAATGTCTTCTCCAAAATGTTCCTCTGTCTCTGTTTTCCACAACCGCATGAGCCTTCTCCAATTTTTTGTCGGTCTTTTCTCATGCATGAAACTTTGATCCTTGGACTATCGGACAGGAATGAGTGGAATTTCAATTCAGACAGCTTCAATCCTCTCCTAAGCTTCACTTGTTTGCTTGCTTGAGCTTGTAGGCCACTCACTTCCTTATTAACTCTAGATGGCTTATCGAATTAAAAGGAAAACGGCTAAACAACAGCTAAAGCAAACCATAGAATGTTATTTTAGAACAAATGTTTAAACCGTTGTTAAGAATCAGAACAATTAAAGGCCCTGAATAAACAGGTATTTTGCCGATGGTTAAAAAAAAAAAGTCTCCTAAACTGTAATGAAAGAAGACTTGTTTCAATTGAAAATACAGTTTGTTCCACAATGTGGCCCTTTTCACAGAGAATTAATCAGCTGGAAAGGAGGCCTAATTCAACTGCTGCTCAAGCAGGAGACCCTACCATTTCAGATGAGCAGCTGTCTGGTCTCTTCTTAAAAACCTTCAGCAGTGAAGCACCCCCAATTCCTGAAGGCAAGCCGTCCCACTGGTTAATTGTCCTCACTGTTAGGAAGTTTCTTCTTAATTCCAGGTTGCTTCTCTGGAAAGGAAAGGAAAGGAAAGGAAAGGAAAGGAAAGGAAAGGAAAGGAAAGGAAAGGAAAGGAAAGGAAAGGAAAGGATAGGATAGGATAGGATAGGATAGGATATAGAATAGAATATAGGATAGAATATAGAATAGAATATAGGATAGAATATAGGATAGAATAGAATATAGAATAGAATATAGAATAGAATAAGGAATAGAATAGAATATAGATTAGAGTAGAATAGAAAACAGAATAGAATATAGAATAGAATATAGATTAGAATATAGAATAAAACAGAATAGAATAGAATATAAAATAGAACAGAATGGAATGGAATAGAATAAGGAATAGAATAGAATATTAGAATAGAATAGAAAACAATAGAATAGAATAGAATACAGACTTTGGAGGTCTTCTAGTCCAACCCCCTACTCAGGCAGGAAATCCTATAACTATTTCAGAGAAATGGTTGTCCAATTTCTTCTTATCAACCTCCAGTGATGAAACAGCCACAACTCCTGAAGTCAAGCCGTATCACTGGTTAATTGTTCTCACTATTAAGTTTCTCCTTAATTCCAGATTGCTTCTCTCTTTGATTACTTTCCATCGTTTCTTTTCTTGCCTTCTGGTGCTTTGGAAAATAAGTTGGTCCCCTCCTTCTTTGTGGCAGCGCCTCAAATACTGGAATACTGCTATCATGTCCCGCCTAGTCCTCCTTTTCTCTAGACTGGCCATATCCAAATTCTGCAAATGTTCTTCGTGTGTTTGTCTCCAGGCCTTTAACCATCTGACTTGCTCTTCTTTGCACTTTTTCCAAAGTCTCAACATCTTTTTTTGTAACGTGATCAGAACCGGATGCAGTATTCCAGGCGTGGCCTTACTAAGGCTTTATAAAGTGGTACTAATAGAAAGATATTAAATATTTTAAATATGTAAATCTAAAATATAAAATGATAAAGCATTGAAGTTGCTCCATTGTTGATCTAAGTGGGGGCAGGGGGTGGACTATTTAAGAAAGCAACAAATGGCATTTCAACATGAGATTAAGGTGAGGTCTGTTAAAATTTCTGAACTATTTTCAAGAGTCACCATACTAAAAAAACATAAAATAATTTAACCTTGAGGTTACCAGAATTTACAGTTATGTGAAAAAGAAAGAACTCTTTGAATTCTATGGTTTTACACAGTGCTTTTTTTGTAATAATAATTAAAAAAAAGGTGCCGAAACTCACACACGTCATACAACCCGCCTTGCCTACTCTACAAGGTTCCATCCAAAAAAGATGCCGGAACTCCATTCTGGGCGTGATGTGACAAAAAAAAGCCCTGGTTTTACATATCAGGACATAGTCATGGAACAGGACGGTGATCTCAAGCACACCAGCAAATCTACAACAGAATGGCTGAAAAAGAAAGCAATGGCCCAGGCAATTGAAATGCTGTGTATAAACAAATGGCCATAAACCTCAATGAACTGAAGCAATATTTTAAAGAAGAATGGGCCAAAATTCCTTCACAATAATGTGAGAGGCTGATAAAGTCATACAGAAAATGATTACTTCAAGTCATTGCTGCCAAAGGTGATTCTACAAACTATGGAATCATCAGATGTACTTGGTGTTTCACATATGGCCTCTCCATTTTGGCTTCCTTTTGTAAAATAAAAGAGGACATGGTGTTATATGTCATGTATTTTGTTCATGTGAGGATTTATTTACCTACTTTTAAAAACTGCTAAGGACCAGATGATTTTTACTGTGTCCCGATTACGTAAAACCATTGAACTCAAACAGGATGTACTTTCTTTTTCACATGACTGTAGGTGACCCAAAATGCAAACCTTAAGAAGTGTGCAATACTCTCCAGAGGTCTAGCCTCTGAAATCAGTAACAACTCCATCATGTTCATGCTAAGTTTCAAGTTTAGTTTGCAGCAGAGATCATAGAAGTGATAGATGATAGATAAATATACAGTAGATCTCGCATGTCAAACTTCTGGCCCATGGGCCGGATGCATCATGCCAAAACCACGCCCACCCCATTGCTGGCAATGGGGAAAAAGTCAACGATACGCGATACAAGTTTGACATGCCTGAGATAGATGATAGATAGATAGATAGATAGATAGATAGATAGATAGATAGATAGATAGATAGATAGATAGATAGATAGATAGATAGATAGACAGACAGACAGACAGACAGACATGATGACATGACTTGAACATAGATAAAGGTGTCAAACTCACTATGTCACATGACGTGTCATGACTTACTGCGACTTTGTCCCCCTTGCCAGAGCAGGGGTGGGTACGGTTTCCGCATGAGGCAGTCGGCCCATAGGCCGGCAGTTTGACATCCCTGACATACATGATAGAAGGGTGGATGGATAGATGATGTGATAGTTGAATTTTCCCATGTATTTTACCAGGAAACATACATAGCGCAGCCGGGTTCATGGTGACCTAACCCTAACCCTAAGTGGAATTTCCCTCCAATGGGATTTTCCCATGTATTTTACCAGGAAACATAGATAGGGCAGGCTAGAATAGTAAATGACCTCCTAACTATACCCAAGTATCACGAGTTTGTTGGCGATATCCATTTTGCTCTCTGAGTTCACGACCTAACCCTAACCCTAAGTGGAATTTTCCTCTAATGGAATTTTGCCATGTATTTTCCCATGAAAGATAGATAGGGCAGGCTAGAAAGATCAGTGCCCTCCTAAGCATACCCAAGCACTCCGGGTTTGTTGGCGATGTCCATTTTGCTTTATGAGTTCATGGTGACCTAACCCTAAGTGGAATTTCCCTCCAATGGGATTTTCCCATGTATTTTACCAGGAAACATAGATAGGGCAGGCTAGAATAGTAAATGACCTCCTAACTATACCCAAGTATCACGAGTTTGTTGGCGATATCCATTTTGCTCTCTGAGTTCATGGTGACCTAACCCTAACCCTAAGTGGAATTTTCCTCTAATGGGATTTTGCCATGTATTTTCCCATGAAAGATAGATAGGGCAGGCTAGAAAGATCAGTGCCCTCCTAAGCATACCCAAGCACTCCGGGTTTGTTGGCGATGTCCATTTTGCTTTACGAGTTCATGGTGACCTAACCCTAACCCTAAATGGAATTTTCCTCCAATGGGATTTTCCCATGTATTTTACAAGGAAACATACATAGTGCAGCTTAGAAAAGTAAATGCCCTCCTAACCATACCCAAGTATCCTGAGTTTTTTTGCGATGTTCATTTTGCTGTACGTGTTCATGGTGACCTAACCCTTGCCCTAGATGATAGATAATAGCTGGAGAGATTGTAAGAGAGGATAATAAATACAGATGACTGATAGATGATTGACAGATATGAGAGAGAGAGAGAGAACTGCAATCAAAGGCTCATCTGTCAGATAATACTGGACTAGAGCCATTAATAAGAAATAACTATTTTACTTTGATTCTATCTATATAATCTCCTGGGAAGATATATAAATGTTTACATGGTAGAAAATTCATGTTTATTTATAAATTCAATGCCACTGTTCATCTCTTAAGGTCGTTAGGAGAATGATTAAAAATCCTAATCAAATTGTTTCATTGAAAGTCTTTTATATGTAAATGGGTGCATAATCACTTGAGAATCTTATAGGATGTTTTGTTCTTTTTTAAAACTATGATCCAATTGCACAGTTTTGTTTCTAGCAGTTTTCCTCCCTCCCCAATCCACTTCATAAGAACTCCAGAGACTTGATGCTCCTGATATTTTTGCTCATGATAATTATCTTTGAATTGCAAATCAACCCTTTTACGAAGAAAACGAAATTGTACAAAGCTTCTCTTAAAATGCAGCAGTGCAAACATTGAATGTGCCACTTCAGAATAACAGAGTTGGAAGAGCTGTAGAGGTCTTCTACCCCAATCCCCTGCTCAGGCAGGAAACCCTATACCATTTTAGGGAAATGGTTGTCCAGTCTCTTCTTAACAACCTCCAGTGTTGGAGTACCCTAAACTTCAGGAAGCAACTCGTTCCACTGATTAATTGTTCTGTCAAGAAATTTCTCCTTAGTTCTAGGTTGGTTCTCTCTTTGGTTAGTTTCCATCCATTGCTTCTTGTCCTGCCTTCAGGCGCTTTGGAGAATAAGTTGACCCCCTCTTCTTTGTGGCAGCCCCTCAAATATTGAAAGATTGCTATCATGTCACCCCTAGTCCTTCTCTTCATTAAACCAGACATACCTAATTCCTGCAACTGTTCTTCATTTAACCTCCACTCCCTTAATATACCGTAGTTCAGGGCTTTTCAACCTTTTCACTGATTGTACCACTTTTAGAATATGGCAACATTCGAGTACCACCAGTCACCCAGCAAGGTGTCAAAAGCTTGATGACAAAAAAAAAATGGAAAAAACTGATAAAGTACAGGTAGTCCTCAACTTACAACAGTTTGCTTGGTGACTGTTCAAAGTTACAACGGCACTGGAAAAAGTGACGTATGACCATTTTTCACACTTATGACCATTGCAGCATCCCCAGGGTCATGTGATTTACATTTGGATGCTTGGCAACCGATTCTTATTTATGATGGTCACATTGTTCCAGGGTCATGTGATCACCTTTTGTAACCTTGTGACAAGCAAAGTTAGTGGGGAAACCTGATTCACTGAACAACCATGTTACTAATTTAATCTCTCTCCTTCTTTCTCTCTCTCTCCTCTTTCTTTCTCTCTTTCTCTTTCCCTCTCTCCCTTTCTTTCTCCCTCCCTGTCTCTTTCTCTCTCCCTTTCTTTCCCTTTCTTTTTCTCTCTCCGTCTCCCTCTCCCTCCTTCTTTCTCTCTCTCTCTCCCTGTCACCCTCTCTCTCCCTCTTTCTCCCTCTCCTCTTTCTCTCTCTCCCTCTCTTTCTCTCCCTCTCTCTATTTCTCTCTCCCTCTCAAAGATCCTTAAAATCCTTAAAAGTTATGCTTGGGCGGAAGACTTTTTCTTTTACAGATGGGGTGGGTGGGCCCGACATTCGTGGGCAGGCAAGCCCTGGCAACAGCTCCAGCCGAAAAAGCAAGCGGCTGGGAGGCCGCCGTGGCGCCTACCTCCTGCACCCATCAGCTGGCGACCACCAGACCTGAGCCCGTCAGCTGGAATGTCAGCCAACGCTTTGGCCAGTGCGGAGGGCGAAGGGGAGGCCGCCACAGTGCCGAACTCCTACGCCCGTCAGCTGGTGACTCTCGGACCTGCGCCAGAGCCGGCTGGCATGGAGGGCGATAGGGAGGTGGTGGCTCCTGAGAATGTTGGGCCCACTTGCCCCATCTGTAAAAGAAAAAATCTTCCGCCTAAGCATAACACCAGCAGTTCTGTGCCACGGAGGCTTGAGACACAGAGGCGCGGGATGCGGAGCGGCACAGTGCTGTGGGAGGCGGCAGGACAGGGGGGAGGGGTTACCTGCATCCTGCCAGCTGAATTCTGGAAGCCTGCCTGAATGAAGAATTTTAGGGGGTGTTGAAAGCGAGACAGACTTAGGGCTGTATTAAGACCATAGATGGCTGTGTAAGGAGAGTGGAAGGGAGGCGAATTCGGGGTGGAGCAGAAAACACAGGGGGGGGGAAGGCATTAGGAAATAAGCACCAAGGTAGATGGTGCCTTGCAAGGGATTCCCAAGTGTTCCGCAATTGTTTTTCCTCTCTCCTCTGCGCGAGAAAAACTTTTGCGGCATAAATCTGAAACCAGGTGTTCCTGTGAGGTGGCGCAGGAAGTTCTTGGGAGAGGTGAGGACAACCTTGGCTGAGGATGTACGGCAGAAACACATGAATTGGGATTGTGGCGCCCTTGGGAAGCTGATCATGCTTTGAGCCTTAGGAGAGGAGCAGGAGTCCCTTCCTCCTTCCCTCCCTCTCTCCCTGTCAAGCCCCTGTGGGCTCGACATGAACGGGCTGGGGGAGAGGTTGAGGACGACATGCGGGGTGGCAAAGGAGACCGGCGGCTGGTGCCGGCCCCAGACGGTCCCAGCTGACAGGCGCAAGTTCGGGTGGTTGCCAGCTGACGGGCGCAGGAGTTTGGCGCTGCAGCGGCCTCCCCTTCGCTGATCTGAGTGCACGAGAAGTCAAACCAGTTGCTGCACAATGAGTCCCTGGGGAGGGCGGGGCCTTGCTCTGCGCCTGCGCTCTTCACGCGCCTCCTGCAGGACACATTTGGTAAAGTTTGTGCAGGCTGCCACCAAGCAGAATATTTTCCACAAACAAGTGAGGTGGGAAGGAGTGGAGCGGGGGGATAGGCGACGCCACGGGGGGAGGAAGGCGACGCTGCGTACCACAAGCCAGGTGGTCACGTACCACAAGTGGTACGTGTACCACCGGTTGACAAGCCCTGCCGTAGTTGATTCGCTGCCCACCCTCATTTTTGTCATTATAATTATTATTAGTAGCAAATTAAACTACTGGCATTCATTACTGTCTTTCACATAGGACAGAGTACAGTGCACTTTAAAATAAAGAAATAAAAAAATCCATCCTGACACACTACCTTGGTATTTAATGTTACAGATTTGTAATTTCTTTTATCTGCACATTTTATTACACTGAGTAAGGCTGCAAGAAAGAACCAATCTGGGCATAGAAGTTCTACGGTCATCTTGACTTTTTAGCAAACACTTTTATGTCAAGTTTGTATGCAAGGTCATTCCGCCACAAACAAATGTGCAGCTGAAACGGCTTCCATGCCAGAAAATTTGTAGGAAGCATTTGAAAAGGTTCTGGTAATCAGTATTTGAAACGTGCAGCTAAAATGTCTCTTACAGCAAGATAATAGATATCCAGCATCCATCAATACTGAAATAATGCTGCACTTGATAGATGCATTGACTGACTTAGCCTAAGATAAGATAAGATAAGATAAGATAAGATAAGATAAGATAAGATAAGATAAGATAAGATAAGATAAGATAAGATAAGATAAGATAAGATAAGATAAGATAACCTTTATTGTCATTTTTATACTGTGGGCATAATAGCACATATCAAAAATGAAATTTAGTTGCCTGCTCTCAAAGTGAAACACATACATGACACACACCTAAACATACTATGAACAACATATGTATAGACCCACATCCCTACATATACGTAGCAAATAAATATTAAATATTGTCCATGTTGAATATATAACGGAAGGAGAAAGCTTGAGAGTTCGCAAGGTTAATGCTGTATGGAATGAAACTGTGGCTGAATTTGGATGTTCTGCTTCGGATACCATGAAGCCTCCGCCCAGAAGGTAACAAGGAAAACAAGTCGTGAAGGGGATGTGTAGTGTCCCAGATAATCTTAAGGACCCTGCTCAAGCAGCGCTTCTGTGCTATGTCCTGGATGGGAGAGAGGGAACTGCCCATGATCTTTTCGGCCATTCTCACCACTCTGCACTGCATCTATGGTGTCATAGATATTCACTGCTGTTATTTTATGTAGAGCTAGGCAAGCACTTTAGCAATTTTCACTAAAATATGAATCTGTTGTTTGGCTGACGAAAGAGCTCTCCCTAATGTCAACATTAGATGTGTTGATGAAGACTCTTAGTCATCGGGCAAAGGTGCCAGAAGCTTGAATCTTAGCGGCTGGACTAATTTTCGTTAGCTTGAGATACCGTATTTAGCTGTTCATCCAAGCAGCTTCATCAGTCAGAGCAAGTCAGGCAGAGAGGTTGTTGGAATGCACCAAGTCTTGCCACGCCATCCACAGGGGTTCTCTCCCCAAAATGCTAATGAAGCTGCTTGGATGAGCAGCAAAACGTCTCAAGCTAACAAAAATCAATCCAGTTGTTATGATTCAACTTCTGACATCCTAGAGAAGGTGCTGCTGCTGGTTGGGGTGTCTTTCTAAAAGGAAGGAAAGAACAAATCGACTTTTCATAGAAACAACTTAATGGCGCAATATTGGCAGCGTTCAATGGAGAAGAACACACATCCTGAACAGTGGTGGGATTCAGCTGGTTTGCACCACTTCGGCAGAATCGGTAGCTAATTTTTTGTTGCCCAGGCCCAGAATGGACTTCCAGAAGCAGCCTCCACACAGAGAACCGGTTGCTCCCATATTTGAATTCCACCACTGATCCTGAACTATCCCCTCCTTTGTTGTCCTTGGATGCTTAGGAGGGTGGAGGAACTCCTGGAGAAGATTGGGAAAAGATGAACTGGCAAATATCTTCTGTCCTTCCTTCCCAGGAGTGCTGAGTAGATTATTCCCACTGAGGGATTCTTCCTGCTGAAAAGATAAAACAATCCTTTGTTCTAGATAACAAGGAAGAAGTAAAGCTGCAGTTCAAGCTCATTTTCTAGGTATTGTCAAATAATAAAGTCCTGCCAAGTCATTGTGGTGGTGGTGGTGGTGTATTCCTGGGAAGGACGAGCAAAGACTCTTAGAGGCATATGCTCAGATGCTATACAGGTAGTCCTCAACATACAACTACAACTGAGTCCCGCACTTCTCATGCTAAGTGAGAATCTGTTAAGTGAATTTTGCCCTGTTTTGCCTTTCTTGCCACAATTAAATGAATCTGGCTTCCCCATTGACATAGCTTGTCAGAAGACTGAAAAGGGGATCACATGACCCCGGGACACTGCAATTGTCATCAATGTGAATAATTCCCCAGCATCTGGATTTTGATCATGTGACCATGCGGATACTTTTATAAGTGAGAAAAACGGTCCCTTTTTGCAGTGCCTTTGTAACTTGGAACGGTCACTAAATGAACTGTGTAAGATGAGGACTGCCTGTATTCCTAGCAAGATCATTGAAGATCATCCCAACTGCCCAGCTAAAGCAAGCAGACACCTACATTGGGTACCAGTGAAATAGGAAGAGGCCAATGATATATTTGTTTTCTGAGGTTTGCGCGGGTGTTTGTATGTAGGTCTTTGGTTATTCGGGTTTTCTCCCGCGTAGAATTTGAAGTGTCTTGGCGACGTTTCGACGAAGTCCCATTCGTCATCTTTTATACACACACACACACACACACACACACACACACACAGAGCCCTGGGCTGAAAATAAAATAGAAACTGCATTGGACCAGGTGACTCAACCCAACTTTCAATTACTACAATTTAACTGCATTAATTTTTCAGCCATTTATCTTCACTCTGCACTACCATTAAAGAGATGACGTAAGCCTTCCCTATTTAAAATGGGAATAAAAAGCAGACTTTAAGACCTATGATCCTCCAGCAGAAGTTTTTATTTTATTTTATTTTGGCACAAATAGACCACATATAACATTAAGCATCTCCGTTCACCATCAGAACTGGACAGCTTGAACCATCTTCTCTTCTGTCACTGCAGCCACTGATAAGATAATACCGGGCAAGTACAAGTTGTGCTATTAGAAGAAACATTATCTCTACAGCAGGGGTTCTCAACCTTGGTAACTTTAAGACTTGTGGACTTCAATTCCCAGAATTCCTCAGCCAGCAAAGCTGGCTGAGGAATTCTGGGAGTTGAAGTCCACAAGTCTTAAAGTTGCCAAGGTTGAGAACCCCTGCTCTACAGCTTCAACTCCAGCGTACAACTCTTGTTCTCCACCACCCATCACTACCCAGAATCCAGATAAAGGTTTGAATTTCAGGCAAGCTCTGGATTTGGATTCAAAAAATAAATAGTGGAATACAAGTAGTCCTTGAAATTACAACCATAACTGAGCCCAACATTTCCATTGCTAAGCAAAATAGTTGTTAACTGAGTTTTGCCCCATTTTAAGACCTTTCTTGTTACAGTTAAGTGTTAAGTGAATTACTGCAGTTGTCAGTCACATGGATATTAAGTAAATCTGGTTTCCCCGTTGACAGAAGTTCACAAAACAGGATCCCATGATCCCGGGACACTGAAACCGTCATGAACACATCCCAGTTGTCAAGCATCTGAATTTTGATCATGTGACCATGGGGATGCAGCAACGGTTAAGTGTGGGAAATAATGGTCCTAAGTTATTTTTTTCAGTTATTTTTTTAACTTTGAACATAAGTTGAGGACTATCTGTTAGAATGTGGATTAAAAGGTGCACAGACACTGGTCTGCCAAAAGAGGCTCTGAAAACTTCTTTTTTAAGAAAAAGATCAACCCTGTAGCATCTGAAATACGTATCTAGACATTCAATAGCTGCATCTGTGCAACAGGATGGGGAAAGGTCACACTTATTTTGGTAGCCAAGGAAAAATTATCTACAGTTCACATTTTCTGCCCCAATCATGAGACTTACAGAGGGAGCTTTCCAAACAAAAAGGTGAAGCAGCAGAATTAATCCCCGCCCTTTGAACTACAGATGCTCAACTACAGGGGTCTTCAAACTTGGCCCTTTTATGACTTGTGGACTTCAACTCCTAGAATTCTGGGAATTGAAGACCACAAGTCATAAAAGGGCCAAGTCTGAAAACCCCTGGTGTAAAGGAAGATTTTGAAACGAGCCAGCATTTTTCTAAGGCATGCCAGCTGGGGAATTCTGGGAGTTGAAGTCCACAAATCATAAAAGGGCCAAGTCTGAAGACCCGCTGCTCAACCAGTTTGATGATTCATAAGACAAATTGCATGTTATAGAGCTCCACCTGATTACCTCTTTGATCACTGTCAAATAAGCTCAAGGTTGTTATCACCCCTTCATTGGCACCACAGGACTTGGGTCAAATTCCCTCCCAGCCTTGCTACTGTATTACCATCATCTTCTATGCAAGGACTTCAACTCCCAGAATTCTCCAGCTAACATGCCAATGCAGGTTAGTAGTCCTCAATTTATGATTGCGAGGCCAAAATTTCTATTAAGCAAGAAATTTTGTTACGTGAGTTTTGCCCCATTTTACAACCTTTCTTGCCACAGGTGTTAAGTGAATCACTGCGGTTGTTAAGATAGTAACATGGTTAAGTGAATCCGGCTTCCCCATGGACTTTGCTTGTCAGACGGTTGCAAAACGGGATCACGCGGCCCCAGATACTGCAACCGTCATAAATATGAACCAGTTGCAAAGCAACTGAGATTTTGTCACGAGTGTGGGGATGCAGCAACGGTGGTGTGAAAAATGGTCATAATCGTCACTTTTTTCAGTGCCACTGTTAACTTTGGTCACTAAATGAACTGTTGTTAAGGACTGTACCTGTATCTTAAAAGCTGATGAGGCTGAGAATCGTTGGTTTATGCCATAGTGTCTTAAGGGGGAGGGGTGTTCAGCATGCAAAGCTCCCCTAGACCCACACCCATCCCCTGGTTGAATGCTTCCTTGCCCCACCCTGTGTCTTGGGCCACAACGCCAGAAACAAACTATGTCTTTCTTCCTTCACCATTCACGCTGCAGTGTTTCCAGGAATCTGACTGTTGCTACAATACAGTTCTTAAAACTGGGAAGGTAGCAAGCGTAAGGTGTGCTTTTACTCATTATTACATGGTGGGCGCTACAAGGGAGGCCAGCCTGGCACCCACTCTGGGTCCATTTCACAAACGGTTGGGGCTGCAAAAGCCCCACAGCTTTTAAAAAGGAAGTGGAATTGCTCTGAGCCCCACTCCCCAGCCTACCAGCAGACTTCTCATTCCCCATGGCGGGCAGGCTTTTAGCCCCACGTCCCAGCTCACAATTCAATGGTATCACTTGAGAGGCTGCGGGAATCTACTTGTTTGCTGAGCGCCAAAAAGCTTTTCCGGGCCTCACGTTCGGAGTTTGGCGCACTGCCGGACAGCGCCGGAGGGAGATCCTCTGCCTGCTCTTGGAGCGGTTGGCTGGGCAGCTCCTCCGAGGGCAGGCTTTCGGGAGAGGACACCCCATGGCGCCAGGGGTTCCAGCTGATTTTCAGGGATGCCCGGGAGAAGGAGGTGCGCGAGAAGCTGCCCAGGGATGTGTCTGTGACTGGCTCGCTGGCCAGGCCTTGGCTGACAAGATGTCCCACTGAACTGGTCCGCGCTAAGCTGTACAGGCAATCGGGGTCGCTGCTCCGACGGGGCTGGGCCAGCAGTGGCTGGGCTGCGTGGGACAGTGTGGAGCAGTCGCCACGCAGCGAGGCACAGGAGTCCTGGCGCTCCGGGAAGCGCAGGCTGGAGCGTTGGAAGATGGAATCACGCACCAAATGCTCGCGGAAGAGCGCTTCGTCAATGCTGCGGCTCAGGTTAATGGGCGAGGGAGGGCGGAACTCCAGATCAGCCAGTGAGAGGATTGATTCCCGCTCGAAACATATGCTGGTGTAAGAGCGGCCCATCACTGCTGCCGCAGCCACATTAGGGCACTTGGGACTGTAGCCCGCATGCCTCGGAGAGGGGCTAGCACCTTGGCCAGCTCCCACTCGTAGATCGTTGCTGTCCTTGAGAGCCCAGAGTAGCCCACTGGCGCGGGAGTTCAGGATCAAGTTATTGTTGAGGTTGTGACTGGGTATCTTCTCCAAGACCCCGCCAGGCCAGTTGTAGCAATTGTTGGGGTACTCTGACACCTCAGCCTTGCGGTAGGCACAGAAGTAGCTCAGGAGTTTGGCCCAGCAAGAATGCTCGGTGGTGTCGTGGTGCTGGCATAGTGCCTGCCAAGCCAGCGAGACCAGGATAAAGGAGAGTGCCAGTTCGCCAATCCGGAACCAGAATTGCACAAACCACCAGCCCCAAGTGAAAATGTCCGGCTGCCCCAATGCCCCTGAGAGCCACAGTACCCCACAAAACTGCAGGACGCAGCATGGCGGTATCAACCCACTGCTTGCCAAAAACACCCAGGCTTCCCGCCATATGCCTGGCTCCAGGGTGCCCTCCATCCCCCGGCTGTGCCGCAGCAGCCAGTACACAAACACAGTGGCTGGCAGGAGGCAGAGACCGGCAGTGCAGGAAAGAGTGTGGAGTCCCACAGAAACGGCTGAGTGCATTGGAGGGGACAACAAGTCAGCCCCCAAGAGCACGATGCTCTGTAGAGAGGTCATCGCAGCCCAAAAGGATAAGCTCTGCCACCTGGGGGGCAAAACCTGCAGCCGGGCCTGATGAACCAGGCGGAGCAGAAGCACCGTGAAGGTGCTCAGCAGCAGAGGGAAGGGTGCAGTGTACAACAGTCGCATAGCACGGGCAGGCAGCCGACCCAGGGAGCCATAGGGGTCAGCCAGGAAGAACGTGGCCCGCAGTACCCCAAACATCAGGAGCAGGGCACTGGCAGCCAGGACATAGGGGAGCTGCGACCCGTGCAAAGAAAGGGATACCCCCAGGCATGCCAAGCTCAACAGGCTTAGCAGCAGAAAGAGCACCCCAGTGCCATAGACATGCAGCGCCCAGGCAAAACTCAGCGTCTGCTCAAGTTCCCCCCAGCGCAGCAGAGTCTTGTTGGGCAGGAGCTGGTGGCAGGTGCTTCCAAGACGGGGGCAAGGTGGACTGGAAGCAAGGGGCATGGCAGGCAGGCTTGGATCCGGCTTAGGCAACTGAGGAAACTGCACAACTCTTTGCGTGGTGACTTGGATTAATCCACGGCGAGGGGTAGCTGGAACACGAGCAGATGTAGTGGAGACCAGGGTGCTGCTTTGCCCAGAAGGGTGCTTCCAAGCTGCATCTGAAAATAAGAAAGAGGCACATGCATGATCAAGACTTAGGAAGTACCAGGCTTGCAGTACCGCACAATTTTCTGATTCCTTGTCATTCTGGCCTCCGCCCACAATAACAAAACAGACAGTAGCATGCGTGGCTGTCATGCCTCCGTCGGAGCCTGCGGAGGAAAATGAACTGGAACAGGACCCTGTGGAGATTGAGAGAGAGGTGTCTGTGGTTTCAGAGGAATGTGGGGAAGAGCAGGCCAAGGCACACCAGGGCCGTTCAGGATTGAGACAGGATGAACAGGAGAGACAGAGTTCAGGCAATGAGCAAGGGCCACCCCTACCTGATCCTAGAGCACGGAGAGTGGAAAGAAGGAGGGAACAACGCAGGCAGGCTCAACTACTCAGGAGGAGAGCGTCCCGCCCCTCTCCACAAGGCACACCTGGAGACTGAGATTTAAGGAGACGCTGTGGGGAGAGGCATTTGTCAGGAACAAATGCTGTTTCCTTGGAGTTTTGTGTGTGTTGTTGCTGACATCTTGTTCTGTAACTTTTGCTTGGAAACCCAGAAACTCTGACCTTTGGACTGGCTGACAACATTGCTTAGATCAGGGCTTTTCAACCAGTGGTACAGGTATAATCTGTGGTACATTGGCACCTGGCAGGTGGTATGCGAGCATCCTAGAAAAGTGGTAGTGGGGGAGGGGAATGAGCTGAACCGGTGGCAGCACCCACAAGCGTGAGCAACAGATGGCTGGAGCTGCAGGACTGTCAGGGCTCAGTGGAAGCGCCAAGATCGGCGCTGATCCTGGTGCTTCTGCTAAGCCCAGAAGAAGCGCTGATCAGCTGGAATGTTGCAGCATCTCCAGGGTCTTGTGATTCAGATGCTTGGCAACTGATTCATATTTATGACGGTCACAGTGTCCCAGGGTCAAGTGAAGTGATCAAAACCTGCTGCAACCACCCATGAGACGGGGGGGGAATAAAAACCAAACACCCCCCACACCACTCCCGCTGCCAATCCTCAACAGAAATGCTTACAACAATGAAAACCTTGGACAGGAGGAAGAGTGCCGCTGGGCGGGCAGGCAGGTATCTTGCTCGGCTGTGGCTTGGGGGGCACTTTTTTCAGTGCTATTGTAACTTTGAATAGTCACTAAGCAAACTGTTGTAAGTTGAGGACTACCTGTACTTTATCACTTTTTTCATTTTTTTTTTGGTCAAGTTTTTGACACCTTGCTAGGCGACTGATGGTACTTGGATATTGCCGTATCCTAAAAGTGATACAATGGGTGAAAAGGTTGAAAAGCCCTGGCTTAGATGTTCAAAGATCTTGGACTGTATTTTGGCTTCCCTTTTGAAACTACTCAGGCAAGCGTGTATTCACACAGACTCATTAGGTTTATGATGTATGTATCATTCCTTGTTATCTCCGTGGTCTTGAGTAAATTCCTCTCCTAATCAGACTGTATGTGAAACTACTTGCAGCCTGAGGCGGCTGAAGGTGTATGTGTCTTCCTTTGCTTGGAGACTTACCAGAAACGTGGGAGCATTTGGGGGAAATTTGGAGCAATTAAAGGGCGGTTTGAATTGCCAGCTGACTGCATTGCCTCTTTGTTGTGCCCTGGATCATCACAGTGGCATTTGTTTGCTAAGGTGCAGTACAAGTCCAGAATACAGTACTAAAATCTACATATTTCTTGTGATGATAATCATGAAATAAATTTAACCTTTATTTTATCCAAAAGTTTAATCTTCTTCTTTAAATAGGAAGCAACAAATGAGTGTTGCCAGACCTCTCCATGCCAGAAGGGCAATGCAAGCTGGGAAGTTGAATATATTTCCCACATACTGGAGCGGTTTCATAGGTCTGTATTTTTCTTGCTCCTCCCTTATTTTTTCTTTAAAAAAAATACATAAAAAATACATGGTTGAAGAATTTGACGTGATGTAGAATTTAGTAAACTTCGTAAGATTTTTTTTTTAAAGCATAGATTTGGAGCTAAATTGAAAATGTCCCTGTTCTGCTCATTGATCTGCCTTCAAGGACTAGCAGAATTATTTACAAATATTAAAAACAGGGCCTTGCAGGAGTGACCTCTCTAAAGATATGTGGGAAGGACTTGAGGAGACAGGCGGAAGAATCACAGCCTAGATCAGGGGTCTCCAAACTTGCTGGCTGGGGAATTCTGGGAGTTGAAGTCCCCAAATCTTAAAGTTGTCAAGTTTGGAAACCTCTGGCCTAGATCAGGAGTAAGCAACCTTGGCTCTTTTACGACTCGAGGACTTCAATCCCCAGAATGGAATTGAAGTCTACGAGTCATAAAAGAGCGAAGGTTGCCTACTCCTGGCCGAGATAATGGTCAGATAAACTAAACCTGAGTCTGAAGGAGGCATGGGATGGAGAAACTGCCTCACAAGGCTTCCTCCCTAGTTTTCGGGAGACTATAAAAATAAGGGAGTGGAAAGGTAATTTCAGATTGCAGATGATTCTGTTACAGATAATCCTTGGTTAATACCATTTGTTCAGTGATCATTAAAAAACTGCAATGGTGCTGAACAAGATTTATAACTGGTCCTTGTATTTGCAGCCGTTGCAGTGTTCCCATGGTCACGTGATTGGGATTGAGGCACCTGGCTGACAATTACATCACAGGTCATGAGATTATAATAATAAAGTTGGAAGGGAGGTCATCTAGTCCAACCCCGTGCTCAGGCAGGAAACCCTATACCATTTCAGACAAATGGCTGTCCAATCTCTTCTTAAAAACTTCCAGTGTTGAAGCCTTCACGGCTTCTGGAGGCAGGCTGTTCCACTGATTAATTGTTCTAACTGTCAGGAAATTCCTCCTTAGTTCTAGGTTGCTTCTCTCTTTGGTTAGTTTCCATCCGTTGCTTCTTGTCCTGCCTTCAGGTGTTTTGGAGAATAGCTTGACTCCCTCTTCTTTGTGGCAGCCTCTGAGATATTGGAACGATGCTATCGTGTCCCCCCTCGTCCTTCTCTTCATTAAACTAGACATACCCAATTCCAGCAACTCTTCCTTATATGTTTTAACCTCCAGTCCCCTAATCATCTTTGTTGCTCTTCTCTGTACTCTTTCTAGAGTCTCAACATCTTTTTTATATCGTGGTGACCAAAACTGGATGCAGTATTCCAAGTGTGGCCTTACCAAGGCATGTAAAGTGGTATTAAGACTTCACATGATCTTGATTCTATCCCTCTGTTAATGTAGCCTAGCAGTGTGTTGGCTTTTTTGGCAGCTGTAGCACATTGCTGGCTCAGATTGCCCTTTGCAACTTTCATGTACAGCTTTTGACAAGCACAACCAATGGGGAAACTGGTAGGAAGTCACATATGGTGACTGTGGAACATCATGCTTAATGACCATCCGAGATCTATTTAATAACCTCGACTGGAACTGCCAAGTTGGTGTGGTCATGTGACACCTTGCTTTATAACTGTGTCACTTGGTGACAGAATTGCTAGTACCAATTGCCATCATTAACTAAAGAGCTGTAGTGTAACTTAACAATAAAGGTAATGTTACTATTCATGGCTGATGCTTCTTGAATAGACTTCCTCAAAGAGCTGACATCCCCTTGAACATATCCTCTCAGAATTTTCTTTGGATTGGCTAGGTTCATATGAGTATCTACTGCAAAGTAAGTCTCTGTTTAGAATTCCTGGACAATAAATATTTGTTTAAAACCATTTTCGTGGAGTTTATGCTATCTGGATCAGAACTATAATGCATCTCAGTTCACGGTGCCAGAATATGGTTTTAAACAAATATTTATTCTGGCAGAGACTTACTTTGCAGTACATGCATCTGGTAATATTCATATCTGTCCATTCTCGTAGGTAAAAAGGAATAATTCCCCATCTCAGCTAGGCATAGTTACAGATACCAATCGATCCGTGCATGATGCTTGATTACACAAAGGCTTTTACAACCCTGGCACATAGCCCGGACATCCTATAATTAACTTTGACTAGATAAGATATAGGACTGACTAACAACTAAACTACATTTCCTAGAGGCCATCTCTTAAGGAGACAGCGTGGCGCCCAACGTGGGGCATGAACCCACATTAAGTTGCTCAAAGCTTTTGATATGTCGAGCAACACAGAAGCAATACTGAATAAATGAATGAACACTTTTGAATTTCATGGCGTAATATACATACATTAATATGACCAGACTTGCAAGCTTGTGTCTACCAGGCATATCTGACTTCAGTTCTCAGGCTGGCTAGCAACTGAAACCAAAGCACATTTGGAAGGCACTAAGAAGTTTAAGACTGTTCTAGATTTTGCTGGTGGTGTACAAATGGGAAGGTTCAAATGACACATACGATATGGTTGGTTCATCAAGGGGTAACTTTTTGGAACAGTAGTTCCAAATAGTTTTAATGCATATAAGTAGATTTGTGAGGAAATCTTTAAATGTTAAAGATGTTAATGTGTTATTGAATAATATACTAAGCCTTTGGGATCTGTTTATCAGAAATTATGGCTGTATCAAGCATGGGTAAAAGAGGTAAAAGAATTATATTGAGAAACTGGAAAAGTCATATTATTCCAGATGTTAAGGAAATGTGTGACTTATCTGTTATGGAAAAAAACAGTATTTTCTACTAATAAAAAATGGAATGTATACTATTATAGCAGAGATTTTTGAAATGTTTTATAATCATATTTTTATTGTTTGTTTTATAGCATTGTACGGTATTGATAGTAAACCAGTGACTACTGATATGTTGAATATATAAAGTCATTTTTTTCTTTTCTTTAGCCAGTTTGGATTTTTAAAAAAATCTTTTCTTTCTTGTGGGCTTTCCCCCCATTTTCACACAGTTTCATTGTTGTTAGTTGTTTTTAGTGCTTTTAGGTGTTTTCTCAATTTTCTTGTGATTTCTATTTTGAAACCTAAATACATATTTAAAAAGCTTGTTCTAAACTTACCTTGCCCCCTTTCATTATTAATTCTGCTCTATAGTTACTGCCCTCTTTTGAAATATGGTTGTTCTATCTCAGTGTTTCTCAACCTTGACAATTTTAAGGCATGTGGACTTCAACTCTTAGAATTCCACAGCCAGCATTGCTGGCTGTGGAATTCTGGGAGTTGAAGTCCACATGCCTTAAAATTGTCAAGGTTGAGAAACACTGTATCTATCTCATCTGTTCTGTACTGAGGTTTTCTCAGCTCAAACCACGAGAAAAGGTATCCCCCAACCCTTTATTATTGTTCAGAGAGAAAAATAATAATAATAATAAAAGCTGTCTAAGAAAATAAGATGGTAATCATACTCCCAGTTGTATAATAACTTGGTTTGAATAATCGGATTCACAACTTAGTTGTGAATAATTGGACCTGAATCAGCAATAGAGAAATTGGTCCATTGCAAGGATCCTCCCATTCAAGGCACAAAAACAGTGTCTCATCAGATGCCAGAGGAGCTGCTGAATCAGCTTTGTAGTGTCTACGAGGCAGAGTTTGAATACATAATGGATTACAGAGAGGAGCTGTAGCTGTGGATGCAAGCATAGTATTTTCTAACTCTCCTAGCTCTTTATAGTAAAAGTATTTATTTATTTACATTATTTATTAAATGAATTTATAAAAACCACCTAGGGGACTCTAGGCAGCTTACAACATTAAAATCCACAACATAAAAAACCCTATGCCTCTACCCCACCCCACCCCCGCAGCATGGCAGCAGCGACACATTTATTTATTAAACAATAAGTGATCTCCTATCGGATACCCTTTCAAACAGAGATATCAGGGATCAACACTGATTTCATATACCACCCAAATCATATGAATTTGATTTATCGCAGAATCAGTGTGGTACTTAAGGCAAATTCTAAACTCCACTCTGATTCTTCCCCAGTTTTAGCTTCATGAGGTGACCAGAAACAGCCCAGAAGCGAGGGTTGCTTTGGGGGCCCTGTCTGGAACCGAGCCCCGCCAAGAACAATGTACCAGATGCTCTGCATGCAAAGTCATTACAAATCAAATGCTAGATTACTGAATTCCATCAGCAGTGGGGGGTATGAACTCAACCATCCACTTAGAAATCAGAGCATCTCTGAGGGGAAATGGAAGCGTTCATCTGAGGCCTAAAGCCATGCTGATGCACAGCGCAGTATCTCCCCAACTCAAAACCTCTCCTCCTGTTTTGCAGAGGCAGAATAACTCATGCAGCATTCATCAGCATCAACATCAAAATATCAGCCAATTCAGCTTTTCCCCACCACAGCAAGCTTAACCATTGCTTTGGAACTCTGCTCCAGCAATAATGGGATTCAGCTCCTTCAATAGCATTCCCACTCTATTATTAAAATAGATTATTTATAGGCCATTGACAGGGTAAATGGCACCTTTCAGCATACTGAAAGCCACGAACTTGCTCTTAGTTTCTAATCCAAAATTTAAGAGTGGCAGAAGACCGTGGGTGCAATGTCTCAAGAGCAAGAAGAAAAAGGAAGAAATAATTCAGAGTAAATCTAGAGTTTGGTACGGTTTTTGTCTCTTATACTTCTGAGAAAAAATAGACTCGGTTTCCTAATCTGGAATTTGTACTTAATGTTGATTAAGTAAGACCAGTTCTTACTATCTTCGCCTCTTCCAGATATTTTCAAATCAGCTGATATAACCAAAATGCCTTTCTTCCTCTCATCCAGCAGGCTTCTTAAGTATATTAGGTTAAGAAATAGTGACTGACTCCAGAGAGAGTTACAACTGACTGCAGAATTCTCAAGTCCTACTCTGGTATTCAAGCATGGCACTCCCGCATCTTAAAATAAACTATACTTGTCAACAGAGGTTCCATCTGTGTGTTCAGCTGGTTTCTAATTCCATGGAATTGAGTGTGAACAAGAGGAGCCTTCACACACACACGTGCACACATACTCTTACACACACTGTGTATGCACTTGGCCATTGTGGGGAACAAGATGCTGACCTAGACAATTTTGGTCTGATCTGCCCAGGTTCTCTCCATGTTAAAAAAAAAAATCTCACTTACCTGAATGCTTGGTTCCAGCATTATCCTGAAATTTTGAGGGGCTCTGTCCTGGAGTAGAGGAGCCAAAATATGTGAGAGAGACTTTGGGGTTCACGGCTCCCCTGACTCGCTGGGGCTCTGCAATATCTCGCATTTCTCCAGTTCCTGAAAAGAAAGGAAAAGGCCTGAGTGAAACCAAACATTTGATGGTCTCTAAGGTTGGCCTACAACAGGGGTAGTCAACCTTGGCTCTTTTATGACTCGTGGACTTCAACTCCCAGAATTCCTGAGCCAGCACAGCTGGCTCAGGAATTCTGGGAGTTGAAGTCCATGAGTCATAAAAGAGCCAAGGTTGACTACCTCTGGCCTACAATGTTGTCCTGGTTGGGGTAGTACAGCAAAAGTTGCCAAGGGGAAAAAAATTCCTCCAAGTTAGCCTGACATTCATGATAGACAGCTTGCTGGTATCTTTCCCATCATTCCTGGTTTTAAATAATTAAATAGTTGGATGCCTTGTCCTTACACCTCAAATCTGAGACTTGGGGCCACCCAACGATAAGGCTGGTCCTTTGGCCTCTCCATCTGCTTCTGCCCCTAGGGAGACCTCTCCACTTTGACCTCCTTCTTCTGCCCTAGTTCCTCTCAGAAGTTCTGTTCTCAAGGAAGGTTATTCCGAACAGAGGAAGGGGACAAAGGAGATTCTTCTAGCAGCTCTTTGATATATCACATCAAAGGCAGGAGTTGTGGTTTTTTTTTAAACTTCCCAGCCTAATGCAAACCATCTTTATCCTACTTGGGTTTTTCAAGATCAACTAGCTGCTTTGTAATAATAAATACAACGCATGATCAGCTTAATGATCACAATTAAACTATCTTATGCAGGTTTAGAGATCGCCTCCCCTTCCTGCAAATCCATCATCAGCTCCAAAAGAACCCCAACCTGAAATATTCCTACCAGCTCTTCCTATTATTCCCAACTGCCCGCCCATCCCATGTTTCTTTCATCGCAGTCAAATATGTTGGCATTCTAATGAAAGGAGTCACTTACTCATATGCCAACCTGCCAGCTGAATACATATTGTATCCAGGGTCAAGTTGAATGCAGCTTCATTGTACACCCTCCTCCCTTCCAGGCACATTCAATATTCACAACCACACCAGCTGCTCTTCTTCTTCTCATACTAAACCAAGTAACAAAGAATGACACTTGAAATTGATGGGATCTTCAACAACAAAAAGGGGTCTATGACAATTCGCCGCGGCCAACTCACTACGGGACAAGGGTTACACTAATATCAAAGAAATGGTGAAACAGAATCCTTAAAGAAAGGATGCCGAAGAAGGGACAGAATGAAACGTGAATAGCAAAAATTAAAATATTTTTATGTATTTTAAATAAGTAAATAGAATTGTCCCTCAGCGAATTGTCCTGTGGTGAGTTGGTTGTGGCAAGTTGTCCCATTCTGGAAAAAAAAGCGGGTCTTGTTTGGATGGTAACCAACCAGCTGAGCCTTCCTCACTTCTCTGAGCTCCATTTTCTTTTCCAAATTTCATCTCTGGCTGCTGCTGAACATATTCAGCCTTTCTTCTGGCCTACCGGAAGGGTTCCTTGGTTAACCGTCCTTCTTATGAAAAACTGGTGGGTGAGTGTGGAAATCTAGCTGGCATTTCCCTCTTGCTTTCAGGCTCTCCATTTGGCTGTGTTGTTATTGGAGGTTGTTGCTTATTTATTTATTTATTTATTTATTTATTTATTTATTTATTTATTTATTTACTTACTTACTTACTTACTTACTTACTTACTTACTTACTTACTTACTTACTTATTTATTTATTTATTTATTTATTTATTTATTTATTTATTTATTTATTTATTTATTTGGGCTTATATGCCGCTCCTCTCCGAAGACTCGGAGCGGCTTACAACATATATAAAACAATATTCACTATCTAAGTCCAAATCAAAAAGCATTAAAAATAGAAACCCGACACACATTCATCATTCTCACAACAATCCACAATCATCCCCAGGCCTGCCGGCAAAGATAGGTTTTAAGATTCTTTCGGAAGGCCGGGAGGGTGGGAGAAACGCGGACTTCAGGGGGCAGTTGGTTCCAGAGGGTGGGCGCCACAACAGAGAAGGCCCTCCCCCTAGGACCCGCCAGACGGCATTGTTTCGCTGACGGGACCCAGAGGAGGCCGACCCTGTGTGCTCTCACCGGTCGAAGGGAAGTATGTGGCAGAAGACGATCCCGTTGCTTATGATCATAAGAAGGATGATCATCTTTTAGGAAGTAGCCAAACACAACCAAGGAGGAGGAGGAGGAGGAGGAGGAGGAGGAGGAGGAGGATTCAAACAAATAGTGAAGTGGATGATATTCAGTACTCTGGACTAACAAGGTCCAGAATGTTTATTTTATAAAAATAACAGATCCTTCATAACTCTAGCTTTCTGCAACCAACAAAGAAGCTTATAGATTAAATATTGTTGGAATATGGCCAAAAGAATAGATAAAGCTTGTAAAAGGGCCCTATACTAAGAGGAATAAGATATGTAAGTATTATAATAATTTTAGACTATATGAAATGTTAAAACATTGAGAGGGTCTATTTAAATAAAAACTTTGGATATTTAAAGGTAATAAAATTTTTAGAAAATTATGACTGATAAGAGTGGTTTGAATACTGAGGAGAAATTAAGCTTCAATAAGACTCTTGAAAATAGGACATATAATGATTTATCAAGATGACTTTTATAAATACAATGGAAATAAGCTGATGAAAAAAAATGTTATGTGTTGATATTATTACATGCATAAGTACTAAAAAATGTTTATATTCAACTTGGTTTGTACTGAAAATATTAAGAATTATATTTGTTTAATGTAGACAAAAGGAGAATATTACAGGAAGAAGAGAGGATCAAGAAATATATTACTAACATATTGACTGAAGACATTATCATTGTTTTAAATATATGAACTCAGTCAACACACTGTTCACAAAGCACTAAAGATTGTTATTGTAAAAAATTAATAAAATATATT
Organism: Bothrops alternatus; assembly: GCA_034064705.1. Taxonomy (NCBI): domain Eukaryota; kingdom Metazoa; phylum Chordata; class Lepidosauria; order Squamata; family Viperidae; genus Bothrops; species Bothrops alternatus. The sequence continues at coordinate 4,119,338 of JARGCV010000174.1, read as the reverse complement.
TCTTTTAAAAAAGAAGCTTAATAGAGAGGCATTTACCTTGTAGGTTAGGATGACTCTGGTAGCATCTTTTCTGACAGAAACAAATTTAATTAAAAATGCATAAGCTTTGGTGAGCTCAGCTCAGCTCAGCTTCTGCTTTTTAATACAATTTGTTAGTCAGAACAGGTGCATCCAGGCTCCTGACAGCGTCTTCTAAGTTAGTTAATCCCTTCCCTGTCAGTTTTGATTGCTATAATCTGGTTGCTGGAATGCTACTCTTGGAAGGGAAAGATGCATTTATATTACAGATAGTCCTGGATTTACAAACCACAATTGGGACCAGAATTTCCATTGCTAAGCAAGGCAGTTGTTAAGTGAATTGTGCCCAATGTTATGATCTCCCCCCCCCGGGGGGGTTGTTAAGCAAACCACTGCAGTTGTTACATGAATCACAGAGCGGTTAAGCCAAGGGTCTTCACACTTGGCCCTTTTATGACTTGTGGACTTCAACTCCCAGAATTCCTCAGCCAGCGTGCCTGGCAGAGGAATTCTGGGAGTTGAAGTCCACAAGTCATAAAAGGGCCAAGTCTGAAGACCCCTGAGTTAAGCGAATCCAGTTTCCTCCATGGACTTTACTTGTCAGAGGTTAGTTGGGGGTTAGTTGCAAATGGCAATCACATGACACCCCCCCCCAGGATGCTGCAATCATGGTAACTTACATGCCTGCTGCAAAGCGCCTGAATTCTGGTCATGCAACCGTGAGGATGCTATGATACTTATGTGAGGATCGGCCATAAGTCTCTTTTTTTCATTGCCATTGTAACTTTGAAGAGTTGCCAAAAGAATGGTTGTAAGCTGGGGACTATCTGTGTCATGATTCTCCCCTTTCATTTAATATGTGCCCTCCAAGAGCCCGGTCCTTGATCCTTAACCAGGTTTTCTCCTGAACTCCCAACCTTTTCTTGCTTCCCTGTCATTGGGCCAGATCCCGGCTCCCCAGAGCACTTGGTGTCCCCTCTTCTCCTAGCATTCTTGCCACCTCTTGCCCTCACCTGCCCCAGTTCTCCTCCTATTCCCAGGACAGGAGACAGGTGTGAGAGTCTGGGTGAGAACGTTCAGCAGCAGAAGATCCCTTTAAGTACGGAAACCAGTGGCAAATCTAAACCTACCTGGGGTAGCAGAGCTGCCGTGGAAGGTGGTGGTTTCCATTCCAGCTGTGTCCCAAAGTCCTGGCTGCCGGGTGGTATCGATGATCAGATTCCAATGGGTGCTCCTTTGATGAAGGTTGGGTTCTTGGGGTGTCACCACTGACCATGAAGGGGTGAAAGGGACAGGGAAGTGGTCATCCGAAACAGGTGAATGGAAGTCTGCTGGGCTTTGCCTTTGCTCCTTCCCAATCAGTGGGGTGACTATTCCTTCCTGAGAGGTGGAAGTCACTGGTGGTCTATCCCTGTCTTGCCCAGGGAGATTCTGAGTATCTCCAACTGCCTGAACCACAGGCCTAAGGGGAGACGTAGAACGTTCCTCCTGGCCAAGGAGGCCACTATGCACCTGTCTACTCTTGTACGAAGCCAAATATTTTACCGTGGTTAGATTCCGGCCCAGCAGTTCCTGCTCTGGCACTCTGTTTTCCAGCCATCCTCTTGAAGCGTCAGCCTTAGGATCAGCATCTTCAACCACCTCCCATTTGACATGAGATCTGCTAACGGGGAAGGTTGCCAAGGGAATGGTGGACACAGTGGGCCTGGAGCTTAAGGTTGTGGCTGGGAGGCCTTGTTTGAACCCTGTTTGGTGGAGGCTGGGCAAGGATCCCTCCTGGGAGACAAGTAATTCTGAGGCTTGTGGCCTGGGCGAAGTGGAAAGAGGGGGCACCACAGAGGTGGACATGTTTCTCTTTGACATGCCAGAAGAAGGAAGAGGGCGCTTTTTCTTCCTCTGCTTTGGACTTGGTTCCCAAATTATACCACCAGTATCCTCAACCTCTCCCTGAACCCCCCAAAAGCCTTCGGTTGGCAGAACAAGACTCTCCTCAGTCAAGTGGGGAGCTAAACTTCCACCAGAAGAACCAGCTGGTGTCCCCTTTGCAAGGAGTTTGAACCTCCTCTTGGGTTTTGCAGCTCTAGGGGGGCCCACTGGCCTGGCACTTTGCCTGTTCTCCTTCCTCAGTTCCCCGTCTCCACTAGAGAACTCGCGGGCAGAGGAATCTGAGCGGGGAATGACTGGCAGTGCCCTTTGAGGGGGCCCTTTGGAGGAGACCTCCAACAGAGGTGACTCTGGGACAGAATTCAGAGACAAGTGCTGGGTAGAGTTCTCTGTACTTGGGAGGTACAAAGCCAGGAGTAAAGCAGGTAAGAGCAGGCTCCAGACCAGGAACAACCTCAGGGCAGCCATCCTTGGTGAGAGACAGCAGGTCACTCAATATCCAGCCTGGTCACGGCTGCTCATGCTTCATCCTGTGGATAGGAACATTTGTGATTGTGGGAATGAAGGAGTAAGAAGACGATCTGAAGCCAAGAAATGGAGCAACACGAGGCAAGGGAAACAGTTCAGTGACAAAAATTACAACAGCCAGTTTGCGGAGAAGGGTAGAGAAAAGGGGGAAGCCGAATGCAATGGGAGGGAGGGAGGAAAGAAGGAAGGAAGGAAGGAAGGAAGGAAGGAAGGAAGGAAGGAAGGAAGGAAGGAAGGAAGGAAGGAAGGAAGGAAAGAAGAAAGGAAGGCAGGCAGGCAGGCAGGAAAGAAGGAAGGAAGGAAGGCAGGAAGGCAGAAAAGAAGAAAGGAAGGAACGAAGGAAGGAAGGAAGGAAGGGAAGGAAGGAAGGAAGGAAGGCAGGAAAGAAGGAAGGAAGGAAGGAAGGAAGGAAGGAAGGAAGGAAGGAAGGCAGGCAGGAAAGAAGGAAGGAAGGAAGGAAGGCAGGCAGGCAGGAAAGAAGGAAGGAAGGAAGGAAGGAAGGAAGGAAGGAAGGAAGGAAGGAAGGAAGGAAGGAAGGCAGGCAGGCAGTAAAGAAGGAAGGAAGGAAGGAAGGAAGGAAGGAAGGAAGGAAGGAAGGAAGGAAGGAAGGAAGGAAGGAAGGAAGGCAGGCAGGCAGGCAGGAAGGAAGGAAGCTGCAAGGAAGGATGATGTATGATAGTCCATGGCTGCACTCATACTGAGCACATGGATGTAAATATGAATAGCAGTCATGTGCATATTCCATTCCTCCTCACATACATGGCTGAGAATGTTTCACTTGATCCCCTTCTTAGTGTCAAGCACTGGTGGGGGCTCATGCACGGAAGTGGCCAATCTCAACAACGCCTAACCTGAGGCTTTTGACAGAGCAACTGCAGCAAGACCTTGATCCCCTAGGAAACCATGTGAAAATTCTTGGTGGCATCTTCCTGAGCAGGAAGAAAAATCAAGGTTCACAGTCTTCAGAGTCTCTCTTTGCTCTGTCCTGGCCTCAATAAATGCCTGCTTTTCACTGCCCTTTGCCTGCAGCAGTGAAACCACAGTTACATAAGGAACTGCCTCATCCATGTTAGCCAGTAACTTTTCACTCCAGCTGATGAGAGCTCACAGAGGCCTCGGAGGTCTTTTCCTTCCCTGCTATTGTATTTAACTTTAACTGCTAAAGAACTGAATCTGCAAGGAAGACTGCAAACCTTAAGATGTATTCCGGAGAAATCAGACTATTCTACAGAGCAACCAAACATCTCATTTCCCAACAATCTCCCGCTGCATATCTGGCCCGTAAGCCTTGTGGGGCCTCAACTCTCCATCACACTCACAAGTTCACCTTGAATGTCAGTATCCCATCCCAATCCAGCTTGAGGATGGGGATGCTCAGACCAAGCTAGCCGAGCCCTGCAGCCCTGATTGGTGCCTGAAATCCTGCAAGGCTTAACCCCTTGCAACTAAGAGCTGCATGATTTGGGATTCTTGCCTGCCCAGCTTGGGAAAAGTTATTTTTCTTTCTCAGAGGCAATCACTGTTTCTGAATGGATTTAAATTAGCACAACCCCATCCTTTCATAAGGAGGTCAGCAGGATAACCAAATCAGGATTAAAATCTCACTTTTAACTTGAGCCCAACTTCCCATCCACGGAATCAAGAACCTGCATAAGGGGCTGTTTCTTAACCTGCATTCCACAAATGTATACTTAATATAATTTGTAAGCAGTCTGACTTCCATGGATTCCAGCTGGTTTCCAATTGAAATCTGTAAAATGGGCATAATAAAGGCTAATCTCGCAACAACGATGTTGTTTTTGTTTATGTTGTTAGCCGCTCCGAGTCCTTGGAGAGGAGCAGCATAAAAATCTAATTAAAATAAATAAATAAATAAATAAATAAATAAATAAATAAATAAATAAATAAATAAATAAATACACAAACAAACAAACTTGTTGAGAATGTTGCCCTGATAAAAATAAGATTCGTCATAATTTTTGGGGGGGGGTCAATTCACCCTCCTCCTAGTCATACCTTGTCCTCACCGAGTTACGTTGGCAAAGGGCAAACCAGCCAGTCTGTTTTTGTTTTTGTTTTTTTTGCAAAACAGCCCTTTCACCCTCCCCAAGCTTCACACAACCGAATCCTGCAAGGGACAAGCTTGGGTAGCCGATTCAAGGGGTAACCTCTTTCCTCCCTGCCCCGAAGGCATCTTCCCGTGCTTGAACCCACCTGCGATCTTCTCGCAGACCTCGGCCTCCTCTCTGGGCCAGCCCGAGGCTGATCTTCCCGGGGAGGAAACGAAAAACGCAGCCGGCTAAGTGTCGCAGGAGTCAAAGCCGCTGCTTAAGCTTCTGCCCGGCTTCAGTGGCGGCGGCGGCGGCGGCGGGCGACGATGAGCGATCAGTGGCTCAGGTACCGCCGGGGGGTGCGAAGGCGCGCCCAAACTTAGCCAGAGCTTCTCCGCCTCCGAGGCGGGCAACGGGCAGGGCGGGCCAGGCGTCCTAGCCGGGGACCAGCCTCATTCATTAAGCAGGGCACGTCGCGTCTGTCAAGAGCCCGGGGCCCGCGGGGGAGTTGCCGCCCTCGCCCGGGGAGGCTTCCAGGCGGTGTAGAACCGCTGCGGCCGCCTCGGCCGGGGCTCCTCCTGGCGCTGCGCTTGCCCCGCCACAGGCCTCGGTCACCCTGCGCAACGGCGCGTCTTGGAGCGCCAGTCCTTCCGCGGCGGGGCCTCCTGCCCGAGAAGCTGCGTGGAGGCGATCGCCAAGCCCAGAGACAGCTGAGAGGTGCGGGGCGGGGGGGGGAAAGGCGGCAGCCGGTCCAGGCCCGGCACCGTCCGGTCCCACTGCCGGCACCGGCACCTCTCCGTCCACCGACGCCCCGTTGGGATCAGGCCAACGCGCGGTGGGACGGGGCAAGGAGAAGAGCACCTTTCCGTGCCGGATTCGCACCCGTGACCCCCCCCCCCAAAAAGGCGCCAAGGAGGGCCCGCTCCGCCGGCGCTTCAGAAGGCCCGAGTGGGCTCTGCCGCTTCGTCTCCGCGATCGCGTGCGAAGCCAAGCTGGGGATGGAGGCAGCTGGCAGGGCTCGGCTTACGGGGCTCGCGGAGGATCAGCCACCCACTCGCGGGAGGGGCGGAGCGGGACACCGCAGTGTCCACGTGGCTCCGTGCTGTGGCTAATCCCCGCTGCACCTGCAGCTGCGGTCGCGGGAAAGGAACGGCGGGCTAAGTTTTCCAGGGAGAGTTAACTTGCCTTTTTTTCTTTTCCCCCCAGGAAATCTGAAGCTACTTGGCTCACATCAAAAGCCTTGAGTTTTTGAAAATCGCTGACCCGAAGGAAACCGGCTGAAAGCACCAAGCAAATGGGAGCGGGGAGGGCAGAGATTCATTCACCCCCACCCACCCACCTTTATTCAGGGATGCGTGCATCACACGCTAATTATTTATTTAGCTTATGATGAACACAGGGCAGGGGAGCAATAGTCGTCCGGGGCATTCTTTAAAGCTGCTCCCAGGGCGATGCTAAATGGGCGACAGCGATCAGATGCAGTCTCGCCGTGACAAACAAAAATGCATAAGATGAACAGGGATTCCTATAAAGGTGCTTAACCCACCACCCCATGCCTTCTGGATGTGCTACTCCATCTGACAAGAACTATACTAGTACTCAGTGCTTTTTTTGTAAAAAAAACAAAAGGAACTCACACACATCATACAACCCGCCTTGCCTACCCTACAAGGTTCCATCCAAAAAAGGTGCCGGAACTTCTGGGCGTTCTATGACAAAAAAAAGCCCTGCTAGTACTATACTACAAGTACGATGATACTAGGGAAGGATTAAATGGAGGAGGAGGAGGAGTGACAATGTAGTTCATCTCCCAATAGAATCAATGCAAAGTGATTCTGTGCAGTCAGGTTATCTGAGGGACTGCTTCTTCCCTCTTACATCTACCTGTCCCATCAGGGTGGCAGGATAGGCAGGCATGCTAAGGGTTGCATCTGCCAGGCTTCCATCTGAGAGGACCTAGGAAGCCAGACTTTTCTGCCTTGGCACCCACTTCTGCCACATCATCCCTCCCCAGGTGATGTTAGCCCCAACCATTATGGCCTTCCATAAAGCTATCAAAATGTTTTTAGGGTTATTTTTTCCCCCAGCAAGCCTGGGGATCCCCTGGTAATAAGGAGACTTCACACTGGTTATATTGTATGTAATGACTTCCCTCTCATGTTTTATCTGTGATTATTTTTTAAGGGGTTCGTAAAATGTTTTCATTCCTAGTTTTATTTTAAGCCATCTAGAGGAACTTCTGGTGAGATGGAAGGCCATATAAAGTTGTCAACTAAATACACAAATAAAGCAGATGTAAGGAAGGGGATTGTAGAAGGTGCTTGCTAAATGAAAAGAATTATATTACAGGGGTTGGTGTAGAGTTGCACTAATAGAAAGTACAAAAAAGATGCTTGATGGGATGATGAAGTAAGCTGTGGAGGGGGAAAATGCAAGTAAGAAAATTATTACTGGAAAGATGAAGAGGATAGAATGATAATGTGCATACTGATGCTTACATGCATAAAAATGTAGTTGTTGGGAATATATTCCAAAACAGCAAGGACCCATTAAAAGAGTTAGGGAAAATGCCCAACAATTTTGATGAATATATTGAAGATTGGAACTGAAGCAATGTTACAAAAGTTAGTGTAAAAGAGGGGAAAAACAATGACAAGGAAACAAATGGTCTGGCAATGTTGAAAAATGGTACAGATGCAGATAGTTTAACTGGAAAAATGTTAAAATATGGATATCATTTGCTTGTAGAGGACTGGGTGAATTGTTTAATAGGTATGAAGATTGAATTAGTGCCTGAGGTTTGGAAGGTGTTCTGTTTCATTATGCAAAGAAGGAAGGAAGAAGGCTGATGGTGAGAAGATGGTGAGACTGGAGGTTAAAACATATATACTGGGTTTAATGAAAAGGACGAGGGGTGACATGACAGCATGTTCCAATAACTGAAGTACTGCCACAAATAAGATGGGGGGGGTCAACCTATTCTCCAAAACACCTGAAGGCAGGACAAGAAACAGTGGATGGAAACTAATCAAGGAGAAAACTAAGGAGAAATTTCCTGACAGAACAATTAATCAGTGGAACCATTTGCCTTCAGAAGTTGAGGGCGTGCCATCATTGGAGATTTTAAAAGAAGAGATTGGACAGCCATTTGTCTGAAATGGTATACAATTTCCTGCTTGAATAGGGGGCTTGACTAGAAGACCTCCAAAGTCCCTTCCAACTCTTTTATTCTGATATTCTGTTACAGAGTGTAAAATACATAGCTTGTAAAATATGTCTGAGAGGGTGTTTGCCAGATATTCTACTACTGCTGTGCCTTAACATAAATGTGCATGTCACACCAGCCCTTTTGATCTTTCCATGCTTGCCATAAATTGCTCTGTTCGTTTAATGGCTGTTACTTTGCACTTTCTAAAATCCCTGTGTTGTTTGGCCAAGATGATGCAAAGAGATGCTGGTGGTCACTGCAGAGACTAGATGCCTGGGGAAATCCTCCATTAGAAAATGGGACTGCCAGGCAATGGTGGTTTGTCAGAGCAACTAACAATCATCTCTCTTTTTAACCTACTAGAACTTGATCACTCCTTATTGTTTTCAGCAGCTGCCATCTTGTTTTGCGTTTCTATTCTATCTGTTTTACACCTCTTTTACTGGTTCGGTTGCTATGAAAGAGATTTATTTTGGATTATAAGAAAACCCTGGAATCTATCACACAGGAATGGTATAAGCCAGGGGTGGGCAACCTTGGCTCTGTTAGGACTTGTGAACTTCAACTCCCAGAATTCCTGAGCCAGTTATGCTGGCTCAGGAATTCTGGGAGTTGAAGTTCACAAGTCATAAAAGAGCCAAGGTTGCCTACCCCTGGTGTAAGCTGAACTGCCTATTAAATGAGATGGAAATAATGCATATTTCTGAGGAGAAAAGTGGATAGAATGACATGCAATTTAAGCTTCACATTAAAATTGTCTAGGCTGCTTCATAAAAATATGGTAATGACAGCTATAAAGAATCATCCAGTTGCCCCACTTATTACCTTGGGATGTATTTGCAAAGGGAGGGGAAAAGAAAGTAGAACGGTGTCTTGATGGCTCATATTCCTCAAAACTCAAAGTTTGAGCCTTTGGCCCTAAGAACGCTAGTTTGAATCACTCGCACCTACGATTGAAATCCCAAAGCTTTTCTTAAAAAAGGGAAGAAAGGCAACTAGATTGAATAAGAACCCCAGAGGCCCTCTGGTGGTCAGTTTGAAGAGCAACCTAGACCCCCCCCCTCTGTGTTTCTGCATGTCGGCAGTTTTGAGATGTGTGGACTTCAACTCCCAGAATTCCTTTTTTTTCTCACGCATTCACAACTATTAGTTTTTTGTTTCTGTTGCAATAGTTGTATTTGCTAAAATCAATCTTCAATAAAATTATATTTATTATGTCTTTTGTATACATATATGCAAGGAATCGGTATGTTGCGAAATACCAACTTGATTTCAACTGCAAGAATGGCTGATTGGAAATTCTGGGAATTGAAGCCTATACATCTTAAAAGTGGCTAAGGCTGAAAAACACTGGTTTTCTATCTTCCTCCAACAGCTAGCTATGTAGGGCACGGATCTCCAAACTTGGCAGCTTTAAGACTTGTGGACTTCAACTTTCAAAATTCCTCAGCCAGCATGGGAAATTCTGGGAGTTGAAGTCCACAAGTCCCTGGTCTAGGACTAGAAGAAGATGAGGTGGGTGGGATATAAGCTTCTTATCATTTATTCATTCTAGACTCTAGAGACCCTAGAAAGAGTTCAGAGAAGAGCAACAGAGATGATTAGGGGACTGGAGGCTAAAACATATAAGGAACGGTTGCTGGAATTGGGTATGTCTAGTTTAACGAAGAGAAGGACGAGGCGGGGACATTATAGCAGTGTTCCAATATCTCAGGGGCTGCCATAAAGAAGAGGGAGTCAAGCTATTCTCCAAAGCACCTGAAGGCAGGAAAAAGAAGCAACAGATGGAAACTAATCAAAGAGAGAAGCAACCTAAAACTAAGGAGAAATTTCCTGACAGCTAGAACAATTAATCAGTGGAACAATCTGCCTCCAGAAGCTGTGAATGCCCCAACACTGGAGGTTTTTAAGAAGAGACTGGACAGCCATTTGTCTGAAATGGTATAGGGTTTCCTGCCTGAGCAGGGAGTTGGACTAGATCAGGGGTCTTCAAACTTGGCCCTTTTATGACTTGTGGACTTCAACTCCCAGAATTCCTCAGCCAGGCATGCTGGCTGAGGAATTCTGGGAGTTGAAGTCCACAAGTCATAAAAGGGCCAAGTTTGAAGACCCCTGGACTAGATGACCTCCAAGGTCCCTTCCAACATCATCGTCATCATCGTCGTCGTCATTATTATTATTATTATTATTATTATTATTATTATTATTATTATTATTATTATTATTATTATTATTATTATTATTATTATTATATTCATTCTATTTGTATAGCTATCCATCTCAGCCAAGTGACTCTGGGTGGCTTATGATTCTTAAGCATCACAAACTTAGATCTGTTTTCTCACATTCTGGCAGGAAGATTTGCCCTCTTAATCCTTGGACCAAACTTTGTTGTGGTCCAAACTTTATTTTCCAAATTATCAAGCTTTCAAAATTAAGCCCTTAAATCTTTTTAAGTGCCATTTCTAAGTGGGTGGGTGGCCATGTCTCCATTCTTCAGCTAGAGGTTGCACGCCAAAGTGTCGATCTGTTTGGAATCTCAGAATTTGGAGAGGAAGATGGATAGTTGATCCCCTACAGACCCAGAGAATTTCAGAGCTCATTTGCCAAAAAAATCCCTCCATTTGTTTGCTTATGCATGTGTTTGTTCCAAGTATATTCATTTCCCCTCTTTCCTGCAGGCTGCCTCTCCCATCCCACCTTTTATTCCTGTGTCACTGATTAAAACAGCAGCCGCTAAATATAGCTCATTTGAAGCCACCGAATACTTGATCTGCAGAGACTGGAGGGGGGAAGGGAAGCCACTGCCGACAGAAATCCTGGTCTGGCGTCGCAGTGAATGGGTCAAATAGAATCAACATACCGTCATGGCAATAGCTTGATTGCAAGGTGTGATCAGAAAATGAATATGGTACCAAAAAAAATCCACCTGGTTTTTTTCATGTGCAACACTTTTTTTTTTTTAGCACATGCTGCAGACCCCTCCATGTGGTTGCCAAGAGATTGCTAGATCCTGTTTTTGATCCAGCAAGGGCTAAGCTTGTGTTGGGGTGATCTTACCTAAGATGAAGAGGTCATCTCTATGGACAAGAAAGAGGAAAAGAATAAGGTGGCAAGGTTTATTCAAGGGAGAGCATGAAAAAATAGAAGCTGCTGGTCTAGTTCACTCTTATTTCACTGCTGTTACGCGTGGCCATGGGGGTGTTGGAATTCAGTACCCACCCACCCTCCTAGAGAAGGAAATATTTGGGGGGATATTAAAAAAGGCAGAATATTATATTTCCCCAAAAGAATAATAGAAAACTCTTAGGGAGAAACCAGCCCCCAGTCTCCTTCCCCAGGCAGAGGCCAGCTTTTAGAAATGCAGATTTGGGGTCACCTATTCATAAGCAAAATGCCGTTGGCCCCAGCCCCAGAGAAGGTTTGAGCTGATGGGATTAGAAAAACAAAGACTCCCAAGGACAGGAACATGACTTTTAGGACATAATAGGCTTAACCCATCACCTTTAGAATACCAAAAAGGCACACTCAAGCTCAGGTCAAAGTACATTGCACAGGAAGAGGAAGAACCTTAAATACAAAGCCACAGAAACAGGAAGAACCTCAAATACAAAGCCACAGGAACAGAAGAACCTCAAATACAAAGCCCAAAGAAGGTATAAAAGCCCACCTATCCCAACTCCATTTTGTCAGCCACCCCAGAAACATGCTGTGTCACTGAAGTTTCTGTCAACTAAATAAACAACAACCTTTTTTCCAAACAGCCTCTATTTTATTTACTCCCGGCTTGGACTGAACCCCTTGATTTTTCTTTCAATAGGGATGTTCTCCCTAGATCAGAATCTCCACCTTTCAGTCTGAAGATCACATTTGGAATTTAGGAACTTGTTGAGGAATTCCTAAATTGGATTTTGAGGGACACAAAATGACTACCTCGTGGGTTGCAGCATTTGTAAAAAATACATTTACCCAACAGGATCCTTTGTCCTTCCAGACAAAGTACTAAACCACCGTCAGTTCTTATATGTATTAAGTTTTAATCACATTCACTGAAGGTGTCTCTTTCTCCTCGGCAAAAGAAGTTATAAGTACAAGTTTAAGAACTTAGAAAAAATATTTTGAGGAGTAAACAGCAAAAGGAGTATTGATTTTGGAAAATTAAAATGGACTAAGGCTCCACGTGGATTTGAAATAAAACTTTGAAATTAATTAAAATAATCTTTCTCATGGGAAATTGCTGTTGTTGGGTTCCTTGGGGGGGGAAATATGATACGATGGGACCCCGAAGTTTGGATACTAGAGGGAACTAGGAGAAATTAAAGATTACAATTAAAGGAGGAGAACATGTAAAGTTGACTCATTAACATAGAATGGAGTGAATTACTTTAGCACTGGACATTTTGAAGAATTTTTGTGAACAATGGACTCAGAAGATAATTTTAAGCATGTCTGTTGTCATAGATGATCTGCAAATGATGTTACAAAAAAGGAACAAGGTCTAATGGTTAAGACTGAAATTGATTTGAATGCAGATTTAAAAATAACAAGCTGCAAGAATAATACAGAAAAAGATAATATACTGGATATTCAAATTAAACCGGCTGACATTTTAATAGTTAAAAAGGACATAAAAAAGACATAAACCAGAAGTGTAATTTGGATAATTTTTATACTGGATATACAAAATAGATTTGTTAAAGGTTTTGAATGATTTTCTGAGAAGGGAGAAGGAAAACATGAGAAGAAACCAAGTTTTAGGACATTATTCGAAGGGGTTAAAAATTAAGATGGTTAAAAGTACAAACAAGGAATATAAGCTTGATTTATTTGATCAAGGTTAAAATAAACATGTAGTTAATTCTTCTAGCCTTTAATTGACTTTTGCTGACCAGGGATGAATGATAAGATTTTAAGATTTTATTTATAATTAAAAGATGAGAAAGGGGGAAGAAGAGATTATTTGTTATATTCTAAGATATGATACTAAACTTGTTTGCATTTTTGATGTAGGGAGAAGCCATTTCTTTATATCTTTCTTTCTTTTCATTTTCTTTTCTGTGCTTTTAATTGTTCTTTCGATTAGTCCTGTTGAAGTTCCACTCTCATAACCTCCAAGCCCACATAACCAACATGAACATCCAGGTCATGTGGAGGACACCAAGTTCAAATTAATGTCGAAAAGTGTTTTTCAACCTCAGCAACTTTAAGATGTGTGGTCTTCAATTCCCAGAACTTTCCCAGGCAAGAATGCTGGGAGTTGAAGTCCACACATCTTAAAGTTGCTGAGATTAAGAAGCCCTGCTTTAGATAGAAGACTTGGAAGAAAAAACAAGCTGGATGAAAGAGATGTTAAAAATGCTTGTGGAATACTGCAGCCAGTTTTAGTCACCATATTATAAAAAGATGTTGAGACTCTGGAAAAAGTACAGAGAAGAGTAACAAAGGTCATTAGGGAACTGGAGGCTAAAACATACAAAGAACAATTGCTGGAACTGGGTATGTCTAGTTTAATGAAGAGAAGGATGAGGGGGGACATGATAGCAGTGTTCCAGTATCTCAGGGACTTACACAAAGAAGAGGGAGTCAAGCTATTCTCCAAAGCGCCTGAAGGCAGGACAAGAAGCAATGGATGGAAACTAATCAAGGAGAGAAGCAGCCTAGAACTAAGGAGAAACTTCCTGACAGTCGGAACAATTAACCAGTGGAACAACCCGCCTCCAGAAGCGGTGAATGCTCCAACACTGGAAGTTTTTAAGGAGAGACTGGACAGCCATTTGTCTGAAATGGTCTAGGGTTTCCTGCCTGAGCAGGGGGTTGGACTAGATGACCTCCAAGGTCCCTCTGTTGTTCTGTACTCTTATCTGTGATAATGTATCAGCTAACAGCCTTTGGCAGCTAAGAATCTGTAGGATTCCAGGTAAGAAGATTACTTTACAAACAACATTTGAACATCGTTGGGATGATGAACTATTGGATATGATGCTGAAATTAATTACCAATTTCCAATGCACAAGAAATTGAAGCAGAATTCAGTCAACATTAGGTTTATCTTTAGCCTGGATATATTATACTTGATTGGATCCTGGGGTCTAACAGTGCATTTTAATGGACATGTTTGAACTGCCATTGTGCAGAGGAATTCTTGTGGGAAAGTGGTTGCATCTTTTGAGTGGCTTAAAGTGTATAATGGGTGCATTCAACCAGTTCATTTTTAAGCCATCATTTGGCATCATTACACATTTATGAGTGTTGTGGAAAAAAATCTTTTATAGGGGATTATAGAAATAATGTAGACAAATGTTAAGCTTAGAGAAGGAGTTTGGCAATTTTTTAAATTCATATCTGTACTAAAGAAAGTCAAAAATCGTTCTTTTTCTATCATTCTTACTTTTCCTTTTGCCCCCTTTTCTTTCTTTCTTTCAAAATCTTTTTTTTTCTTGTCTATTTTTTAAACTTGTGTTTTTGAAACTCAATAAAGTTATATCAAAAAACCTCCCTGTTATGACAGTTTTGTTAAGGAAAAAAAAATCAGATATGGAAATATTTTTCTCTAATCTTTTATTGCTTTTAAAACAATAATGGAAAAAAGGAACAAAAGACAAGATAACGTACGTTATAAAATTACATAAAAGTGCTTTAAAAAGTGGAAAAAAAACCAACAGGAAAAAATGAAGTATGTTGTTACAACAATAAAGTTGCAATCATTTATAATTATCCAATACAAACATTGTTTAAGTATGTGTGGGTATACTTGAATAATGTATATACCGCAGTAGGTAATTATATATAGAATTTCTAATATAGGACTTTTAGGATTTTAACCTAGTATACTTTGCTGGGAGAAATATCAACAACCTAAGATATGCAGATGATACCACTCTAATGGCAGAAAGTGAAGAGGAACTAAAGAGCCTCTTGATGCGGGTGAAAAAGGAGAGTGCAAAAGTTGGCTTGAAACTGAACATTAAGAAAACCAAGATCATGGCATCCGGCCCTCTCAGTTCCTGGCAAATAGATGGGGAAGAAATGGAGGTAGTGACAGATTTTATCTTCCTGGGCTCCAAGATCACCGCAGATGGGGACTGCAGCCAAGAAATTAAAAGACGCTTGCTCCTGGGGAGGAAAGCTATGGCAAATCTAGACAGCATACTAAAAAGCAGAGATATCACCCTGCCAACAAAAGTGCGTATAGTCAAGGCCATGGTAATAATGATGATGATGATGATGATGATGATGATGATGATAAAGTTGAAGGGATCTTGGAGGTCATCTAGTCCAACCCCCTGCTCAGGCAGGAAACCCTATACCATTTTGGACAAATGGCTGTCCAGTTTCTTCTTAAAAACTTCCAGTGTTGGAGCATTCACTGCTTCTGGAGGCAGGTTGTTCCACTGGTTAATTGTTCTAACTGTCAGGAAGTTTCTCCTCAGTTCTAGGTTGCTTCTCTCTTTGGTTAGTTTCCACCCGTTGCTTCTTGTCCTGCCTTTAGGCACTTTGGAAAATAGCTTGACTCCCTCTTCTTTGTGGCAGCCCCTGAGATATTGGAACACTGCTGTCATGTCTCCCCTCGTCCTTCTCTTCGTTAAACTAGACATACCCAATTCCAGCAAGCGTTCCTTATATGTTTTAGCCTCCAGTCCCCTAATCATCGTTGTTGCCCTTCTCTGTACTCTTTCTAAAGTCTCAGCATCTTTTTTACATCATGGTGACCAAAACTGGATGCAGTATTCCAAGTGTGGCCTTACCAAGGCCTTGTAAAGTGGTATTAATATTTCACGTGATCTTGATTCTATCCCTCTGTTAATGCAGCCTAGCACTATGTTGGCTTTTATGGCAGCTGCAGCACACTGCTGGCTCATATATAAATGATTGTCCACTAGGACACCAAGATCCCTCTCACAGTTACTACTATTGAGCAAGGTACCCCCTATACTATACCTGTGCATTTGGTTTTTCTTGCCTAAATGTAGAACCTTACTTTTTTCACCATTGAATTTCATTTTGTTAGATAGCACCCAGTGTTCAAGTCTGTCCAGATCCTCCTGTATCCTAAGCCTGTCTTCTGGAGTGTTGGCTATTCCTGCCAGCTTGGTGTCGTCTGCAAATTTGATGAGTTCCCCATCTATCCCCTCGTCCAGATCGTTGATGAAGATGTTGAAAAGCACTGGGCCCAGAACAGAGCCCTAGGGCACCCCACTACACACTTCCCTCCATGTAGATGCGGTTCCATTGAGTACTACACGCTGAGTACGGCCAGTCAGCCAACTACGGATCCATCTGGTGGTGATGCTGTCTAAACCGCATTTTTCTCTCTTATCAAGTAGTAGGTTGTGGTCTACTTTGTCAAATGCCTTACTGAAGTCTAAGTAAATTATATCCACAGCATTCCTCTGGTCCACTAATTTTGTCACTTGGTCAAATAATGCAATAAGATTTGTCTGGCATGATCTGTTTTTGACAAACCCGATTGCAAATCCCAGTTGCAATTTATGGCTGTGAAAGTTGGACCATAAGAAAGGCTGAGCGCAAAAGAATTGAGGCCTTTGAACTATGGTGCTGGAGAAGACTCCTACGAGTCCCCTGGACTGCAAGGCGATCAAACCGGTCAGTCCTAGAGGAGATCAACCCTGATTGTTCTTTAGAAAGCCAGATCCTGAAGTTGAAACTCAAGTACTTTGGCCACCTAATGAGAAGGAAGGATTCACTGGAGAAGAGCTTAATGCTGGGAAAGATTGAGGGCAATAGAAAAGGGGACGACAGAGAATGAGGTGGCTGGATGGAGTCACTGAAGCAGTAGGCGTGAGCTTCAGTGGACTCCAGAAGGTGGTAGAGGTCTGGAGGAACATTGTCCATGGGGTCGCGATGGGTCAGACATGACTTTGCAACTAACAACAACAACTTTGTATAAAGGAGTTCCATATTTCCTTACATTTATTCATATATAGACTGTATCTACAGGTAGTCCTCAACTTACAACCATTCATTTCGTGACCGCTCAAAAGTACAAGAACACCGAAAAAAGTGTGTTATGACCATTTTTCATACAATCCATCCCCCATGGTCACATGATCAAAATTCAGACGCTTGCCGGCTGACCCACATTTATGATGGTTAGTGCGTTCCCGGGGTTATGTGATCACCTCTTGGGACCTTCTGGCAAGCAAAGCCAATAGGGAAGCCAGGTTCCCTTGACAACCGTGTTACTAACTGAACAACTGCAGTGATTCATTTAACAACCGCGGCAAGAAGCTGTCTTGCTTAGCAACAGAAATCTTGAGCTCAGTTGTGGCTATAAATTGAGGACCACCCACATAGGCAATCTGCTCATAGGTAGCAAATGGTAAGCAGGTCTTCAATCCATTCAGTAATGGACAGCCGTGCATTTAATTTTCAAATGCTGCAGTATGAAGTCAGAGATGAAAGTATAACTGAGGTTATATACGATAAAAAAAGGCAACAAACAATCCATTTGTGCAGAAATGTGTATATGTATATATACCTGATGGAATAGAGAGCTCTGTTACTCTGTGCACATGCAGAAGTGGAAATTATTATTATTATTATTATTATTATTATTATTATTATTATTATTATTATTATTTATTAAATTTCTATGCCGCCCTATTCTGGGAACTCAGGGCGGCTCACAGCATAAATAGAAATCCAATATAAAAAAACTACATAATACACATATAAAAAATACATATATAAAAAAGAGAACCCCTAAATTAAGAAACCATTCATTCAGCAAACGTACACACAAACATACACTGGCTAGGGGCAAGATGTCAACCGCCCCAGGCCTGTCGGCAGAGATGGGTCTTTAGTAGTTTACGACAGGCAGAGAGGGTGGGGGCGATACGGATCTCCGGGGGGGAGTTGATTCCAGAGGGCCGGGGCCGCAACAGAGAAGGCCCTTCCCCTAGGCCCCGCCAGGCGACACTGTCTGGCTGACGGGACCTGGAGAAGGCCGACTCTGTGGGCCCTAACCGGTCGCTGGGTTTTGTGAGGCAGCAGGCGGTCCCGTAAGTAATAAATAAGAAATAAGCAACTAAACCTAACATAGTCAAATGGATGGAGTAGATTTAGCAGATTGTAAAGTATTTAGGCAACTTGCAGTTCTAGGTCAGAGTAAGAAAAATACCCAGGCTGTTGGTTCATTTATCCTTCAAAAGCCATCGCAGTTAGAACAAATCCTCTTCACTGGCAAAGTTGGCAATACGGACAAAACAACCATCATTCGCAATGTTCACTTGCTAATCGTAGAGTGTCATCTGTTGGAGTCAGCATCCCTCTCTACCGAATTGTTTTCTTCATGATGCAGAATAAAGGCAGGATCTCCTAGTGTCCTTCTTTCCATCTCTACTAATGTACCAGTAGTCCTCACTTAACAACACCAATTGGGACCTGAATTTCTACCACTAAGTGAATGGTTGTCAAAGGCCTGTGAATGCACCATTGTGTGGCAGAAATTCCGGCATTTTTGGTTGCCATTAAGTGAATCCCACATCCTGGTTAAGAGAGGTCGTTCAGTGGTGAAATTCAGCCAGTTCGCACCACTTCGGCAGAACCGGTAGCTAATTTTTTGTTGCCCAGGCCCAGAATGGACTTCCGGAAGTGGCATCCACACACAGAGAACCGGTTGTTCACATATTTGAATCCCACCACTGAGGATGCCCCATGGTCAACCATTGGGAACCACCTGCCAGCTTCCCCCTTGCTTGTAGGAAGCCGGCAAAGGAGGTCACAAATGGCGATCACAATGCCATAATGGTGAGCCATGTGCCAAGTGTCCAGAGAATAATCACGGGACCATGGGGGAATACTGCAACGGGCAACGAGGACCAGCCGCAAGTACCATCTGTCAGTTTGAACAGGGCTGAAAAAGTGGTTGTTAAACCAAGGACCAGCTGCGCATTAAAAAGAGTGAAAACTAAAATAACCTCCCTCAGGCACTGTCCATGCTAATTAACCAGAATATTGAATAACAGGGGATATCTGGCTTCTGCAAAGCCTCTCGGCATCGTCTCCCTCGCAGCCCAGGGATCGGCTGCCAATGCTGGGAAACCTGGCAGGAGAAAGCACAGCAAAAGCTCCTTATTTGGCAGAACTGAGACATGGAGGATCCACAGGAACCAGCTGAATCCCCTTCCCTGCCTCTCCGTAGGCCGGCTGTGGCAGGAGGGAGGCGGGATGAGCTGACTCACAGGGAATGGGAGCAGAGGAGGAAGGCTCCCGCTGCAGTCACCAGCCTCTCAGCCTGCCTGTCAGCTGTTCAGTCAGGCTATTTTATTTCAGGAGATTACAAAGCCTGTGATTTAGCCTAATTATCAGGAGACTGGTGGGAGGGGGTGTTGTGATGATGCAGTGGGAGACTCTCCCTCCCCTCTTGTCATCTGTCAGGCTGATCTCTCTGTTGAAGGGAGGGATTGGATCAGAGGCCTGCTGGGTAAGGCGGTAGAGGCTGGCTGGAAGGATGGTTGGAAGTACAAATTAGGCAGAACCTGGCTCAAAAACAGTAACTGTGAGAGGGACCTTGGAGTCCTTAGTGGAGTACAGCGGCAGTAGCCAAAAAAGCTAATACAATCCTGGGTTGTATAAACAGAGGCACGGAATCAAAAATCACGTGAGGTATTAGGAGCGCTTTACAAAACCCTTCCGCTTTGGAAGACTTGAAAACCAGGCACTCGGAGACATAGGAATTCCTCCACATGTAAATGGATCGTCCACAACAACTGGAACATTAAAAAGATTTTAAAAATCCAAATTTCAAGCATACAATCACTGAACTAGAGATAAATGGGCTCTAGCCAACAGGAAGGGATTAAGAGGTCCAGAGGGTTCATATGGATTGGCATCAAAATCCAGAATTGGTTGATGTATTTTTCCCATTGCTTTTGCCAGTTTTATTTGTTTTTCTTGTCGATTCTCACCCCTCCAGATGGATGGCGAATCTTGGTTTTAAAGTGGATTATATTTTAATCCTGATTTGATTTGTTTTTCTTCAGTGCTCTGAATGCTTTTTACTTGGATAGTGGGCTAAAAATATTTTTAATTACTGCATGCAAATAAGATGAAGCAGCTAGTCAAAGCTGTAGGAACAGAACAAGGAGTTCTTTGCCTGGAGTTTAGGACCAGTAACAAACTGCTGAGGATAACAACAAGGGTGGTCCCTTGAATCAACTGAAGCTTCTCAGGACAGAACGAAGAGATGTTCATAGCCCCCTTTCACTTCCGTTTAAGATTTAGAATTCAGCCAGGTTACAAGTCCTGTCACCTTGTTGCTATGCTACAATCTCTGAACTGGGTCCATAGGTAAGGTGATCAACTTTTTTACAATGAAAAGGAGGACACAAATAAATTGAAGAAAAAAATATCGTAAATAAAAGAAACATTTTATTCATTGCAACAATAATATAGAATACACTATAATATGATAAATGCATAATAAAAAACATTTGTAACAATAACATTTTATATTGTAATTATGCTTACATGCCCCGCCCCCACCCTCAGCTGCCCCGCCAGCACTGCTGCCCCGCCATGTAGAGTGGGCCCTGCGGCTCCCAAAGCACCAGCTGTGCCAGCTCCGGCCCTGGGGGGCAGCCCACCTTCGACACACCCTGCCTGCAGCCACCCCGCCAGCACCACCGCCCACCCTGCGCAGCCCCTTGTAGAGCAGGCCCCGTGGCTCCCACAGCACAGGGGGCAGCCGGCCACTGCCGTCCCTCACACCCTCACCCGCAGCAGCCCTGCCGCCCCTGCCTCTTGCGCTCTCAGCCATTATTGCCCTAGCAGGGCTGAAGATCAAGATAAACTTACTGTGGCGTCGCCGCTCCAGTCTCCTCCAGGTATCTTTGGGACTAACTAGGAGATGGTGTAGTTGGGTAGCAGGGAGGGGTGCAAAGTTCCTGCCAATTCGCCTTCACTGCAGACAACTTGCATGTGCAAAGTTTGCTGGCTGCGCTCACAGCAATTTGGCACGCTCAGCAGCAATTCCTATTGGCTTTCGAAAGCCAATAGTGGGAGTAGCACAGCTCATGCAAAAGTTGGAAAAAAAAACATCAAAAAAAGGTGCCAGAATGCCGTTCTGAGTGTTCTATGAGGGAAAAAAAAGCCCTGCAGATTAGTCTTCAAATATCGAAAAGGAGGACATGTAGGAGGACACTTATTAAGGGAGGACAGAACTCACAAAAGGAGGACTGTCCTCCCTAAAGGAGGATGGTTGGTCACCTTACCATAGAGCCTCAGAAAAACAGAATAACAGGGTTGGAAGGGACATTGGAGGTCTTCTAGTCCAACCCCCTGCTCAAGCAGGAGACCATATACCATTCCAGACAAGTGGTGGTCCAGTCTCTTCTTAAAAGCCTCCAGTGATAAAGCACCCACAATACATGTTACTGGTAAAATTTTGTGTTCAATGAGTCTGGGCCAAGAACCTTTAAATCCAGGGAATCTGGGAATTCTGGCAGAAGAATTGGGTGCCTCCAGAAGTTGTCGATGCTCCAACACTCGGAGGTTTTTAAGAAGAGATTGGACAGCCATTTGTCCGCAATGATATAGGGCAGGGGTCTTCAAACTTGGCCCTTTTATGACTTGTGGACTTCAACTACCAGAATTCCTCAGCCAGACATGCTGGCTGAGGAATTCTGGGAGTTGAAGTCCACAAGTCATAAAAGAGCCAGGTTTGGAAACCCCTGGTATAGGGCCTCCTGTTTGAGCAGGGGGTTGGACTAGAAGGCCTCCAAGGTCTCTCCCAACTCTGTTATTCTGTATTTGAAGGGTGCTTAATCTATGGATTTGCACGGGGGAAAGGTGGAAAGCCAGGCTAAAATAATTCTGACTAGAGCAGGAGTCTTCAAACTTGGCTCTTTTATGACTCGTGGACTTCAACTCCCAGAATTCCTAAGCCAGCATGGCTCAGCTTGGAAGCCTCTCCCTTTCCCCTCAGCATGGCTGGCTCAGGAATTCTGGGAGTTGAAGTCCACCAGTCATAAAAGAGCCATGGTTGCCTGCCCCTGGCCTACTAGGAGGCCTGGTGAAAAAGAAAAAGAGGGACAAAGTATCACCAGTTGGTTGTCTGCCTGGTATTTCAGCTAATAACTGCATTGAAGCTGTGCCTGTTGAATTGGGCATTGCTAGAAAAAAAATTTATATGAGGCTACTGTGATCATCATATCATAATGATTCCTGGCTGAGGAATTCTGGGAGTTGAAGTCCACAAGTCCTAAAAGGGCCATGTTTGAAGACCCCTGGACTAGAGAGAGACAGATTGACAGAGTAGCAAGGCCCAGAAACCAAAGAAGCCTTTCCCCCACCCCACCCCACCCCCAAAAAATTTCTGGCTCTCAAATTAGGAATATCATTTTTTTAAAAAAAGAAACCCCTGACTGGCCATCAAGTGCCCCTGGCTGGAAAGTCTTCTCAGACGAAAAGGAGGATCATAAAAAGGCAACCAGGCAAGCAGAAACACAAGGCCCATTTATGGTGAGGCTGCACTGACTCACTGCTTCTCATCCTTGTGATCGAGGCTGCAGGGCTACCTTCCCAGCCCCACACTGCAAGCTTTGTGTGAACAGTCCGAAAGTGGAAAGCAGAAATATGCTCACCGTCCAGAGATGCACCAGGCTGGCAGGTAAAGTGCTGGCAGCCAAACGATGCCAAGTGGGCAGAGGGGCAGAGAGCTTTTGGTCACTTGGTCCTGCCTGAGTGCAGGTTGTCGTTGAAATTGCTCTCTGCGACAGCCCGCCCGGTGTGCCAAATTCTCTACTCTCCCATGCTCCACCTCATCCTGACTCATGCAACAAACACTGACTTGCCCGTGAACTTTGTGTTGTATCTGGAGGAACTCCCTTCCCTTTGAAATTAGCTTGCATTTACAATTACACCTTTGCCTTCTGGATATACAACCTTGCAACCATTAATCAACTGACTCCAGTCTGGGGAAGGCGGGGCGGGGGCAGGATACCAATAAATGAAAACAGCAAGGCTGCAGGGTTCGTGAGTTAGCCAAGACATAGCCGGCAGAAATGAACAAGGGGAGCATTTCAGATCTACAGATAAAAACATTGCCCTGGCTTAAGAACACAGTCAAATTCAAATTTAACCACATTATGGCCACAGACTGGCATAGAGCAATTTACAGGTAATGTAAAATGTAAGGAGATATAATGAAGAAAGGCAAGCTTGCATGTATAGAATTCAGACAACATAATCAGGATTGCCACTTTAATAGGAGAATCATGATTACGAAAAAAAAAACCTTAGACCAACCAAATGTAAGTAAGAATAAAAAATAAATAATGTACAGATACATTACTCTGCATAAAGCAGGGGCAAAGAACCCCAATTATACTTACCAACTGATGGGGACCAAACTTTCCGAGACAACCCAAGAAAGGGATCTTGGGGTTTTGGTGGACAGCTCGATGAAGATGTCAACCCAATGCACAGCAGCAGTAAAAAAAGCAAATTCCATGCTTGGCATGATTAGGAAGGGAATCGAAAATAAGTCAGCAAGTGTTGTATTGCCTCTGTACAAATCGATGGTGAGACCACACTTGGAGTACTGTGTACAGTTCTGGTCACCGCACCTCAAGAAGGATATAATGGAACTGGAAAAGGTGCAAAAAAGGGCAACAAGAATGATCAAGGAAATGGAGCGCCTCCCTTGGTCTCTTCAGCCTTGAAAGACGGTGTTTAAGGGGTGACTTGATCGAAGTGTATAAAATCATGCATGGGATAGAAAAGGTGGATAGAGAAAAATTCTTTTCTCTATCACACAATACCAGGACAAGGGGGCACTCCCTAAAGCTCATAGCTAAGAAAGTGAGGACAAATAAAGGGAAATATTTCTTCACCCAGAGGGTCGTTGATTTATGGAATTCACTTTCAGAAGGGGTCATGACAGCTGTTAGCCTTGACAGCTTCAAGGCAGGGCTAGATAGATTCATGGATGCCAAGTGTATCGGTGGTTATTAAAACGGATGTCCATGTGCCGCCTCTATGTTGGTTGAGGCAGGCAGGATTCCCTTGAGTACCATTTGTTGGGGGTCAAGGGAAAGGGAGGGTTTTGCCTTCTCTTTCTGCTCAAGATCCCCATGTACAATTGGTGGGCCACTGTGTGACACAGAATGCTGGACTCGATGGGCTTTGGCCTGATTCAGCATGGCTCTTCTTATGTTCTTATGTAAACTATTCGCAAGACCAAAAATCAAAAACACCCCAACAATTTGAACAGAAAAACGGTGATTTGTGAGAACCAGCGTCTCTTCCTGATGTTATACAGGCCGTCCTTGACTTACAATAATTTGTTTAGCAACCATCTAAAGTTATAATGGAACTGAAAAAAGTGAACAATGACCAGTCTTCGCACTTATGACTAGTGCAGCAACCTCATGGTCATAAGATCAAGATTCAGGCTCTTGGCAACCAGCGTGTGTTTATAACAGCTGCAGGTTCTGGGGTAATGTGATCACCATTTGCAAGCTTCCCAGCCAGCTTCCGAAAAGCAAAATCACTGAGGGAAACTGGATTCACTTAATGACTTCATGACTCATTTAACGACTGCAGTAATCCGCTTAATAACTGTGGCAAAGCAGGTTACAAAACTTGACACGATTCACTTAACAATTGCTTAGCAGTGGGAATTCTGGTCCCGAATGTGATCATAAGTCAAGGATTACCTGTATGCCACTACACAGATTTCCCCCCCCCCCACATTATGTCTTAGAGTGAAGCTCTTGTTAGAATATGGAAAAGTTGTATAAAAAGGCCTGGGGTGACCTGGGAAGCCTATTGCAATGGTGTGATGTAGGTACTTCATACATGAGCGTAATACTGACAAGTATCGGTAAGTAGCATGTGCTCATTTCTGTCTAACCCACCCATCCACACAGGAGCACAATAGTCTGGGTAGAGGCTTTTGATCTGTCCCCTCTGAGAGATTCTGAATGAAGGACACTTGCCCCTTGCAAAGAAAAAAGGGCCTCTGCATCACAAATTGGGCAAGTTATGAGGCGGCTGCAGGGAGAGCTTTATGCACTGGGTTTGGCTAGTCTAAAGAAAAAAAGAAATAGGGGAGACATGGTAGCAGTGTTCCAGTATCTGAGGGGCTGCCACAAGGCAGAGGGGGCCAGGTTGTTCACCAGAGCACCAGAGGGCAGGACGAGAAACAATGCTTGGAAACTGATCAAAGAGAGAAGCAATCTGGAATTAATGACAAAACTTCCTGGCAGTGAGACAAGCTTACCCCCAGAAATTGTGGGCGCTCCCTCACTGGAGATTTTAAAGAAGAGACTAGACATTCACCTGTCTGAGATGGTATAGGTTCTCCTGCTTGAGCAGGGGGCTGGACTAGAAGACCTCCAAGGTCCCTTCCAGCTTTATTCTATTCTATTCTATTCTATTCTATTCTATTCTATTCTATTCTATTCTATTCTATTCTATTCTATTCTATTCTATTCTATTCTATTCTATTCTATTCTATTCTATTCTATTCTAAGCACTGAGCATCAAATGTATTGAGGTGCTCCATACTCACTATATGTGGGGTAATAAGCAACCCATTGAAGACCAGGCTGTTTCCTTCCTATACTGATCTAAAAAACTTTGTTCTTGCTGGCAGTTCCTACATTGTGATGGGCATAATGCTAGCAAGTGGTGCTGCCCTTATTTATGGTGTACAGGTGTGGCGTACAAAGACAAGGATGGGTGGATTCCTCCAGCTTTGATTTCCTCCCTGTCCCTGAATGTCAGCATTCAACAAACCTACCTATACAAGTTGCCTTAATACAGGGTGGAGACAAGTTTTGACAAATGGGCAGGTCGGTGGGTTTAGCCAGCTGCCCAAACTCATGGGACAAGTGTTCTTTTTGCAGGTGCAGTCAAAGAAGGAGTCCAGTTTGAGAAGATTGGGATCCCAATGGCTTGAAGTGAATTGGCCTTGGAGGACGTGATGAGGATCAGTGGAAAGGGAGAACATCTGCGCTGGATTAAAGTCTCCCACAGGAACTATGATGGCAATCCCACCCTCTGAGGTCATGTAAGTGTGGAGTTTATGGTACTCCCTGAATTTGGTTGTTTGCTTGCAGACGTTTCATAATCCGACTGGGTAAAATCATCAGTACTAGAAGACAGTGTTTGCTCCCTGTTTATATACATAGCTTGCCCTGCCAGAGCTGGTGGGAATATAGTTTTCTCGACTTACGACCACAATTGATCCCAAAATTTCAGTTGCTAAGCAAGATAGTTGTGAAGTGAATTTTGCCCCAATTTACAACCTTTATTGCCACAGGTGTTAAGTGAATCACTGCAGTTGGTAAATTAGTAACACAGTTGATAAGTGAATCTGGTTTCCCCGTTGACTTTGCTTGTCAGAAGTTTGCAAAAGGTGATCACCTAACCCTGGGACACTGCAACTGTTATAAATATGAGTCAGTTGCCAAGCATCTGAAATTTGATCAGATAACCATAGGGATGTTGCAATGGTCGTAAGTGTGAAAAATGGTCGTAAGTCCCTTTTTCATTGCCATTGTAACATCTAACAGTCACTAAATGAACTGTATAAATTGAGAATTACCTGTAGTTCCTTCATTAGGGTATTGTTTCCTGCATCATTTGTCTGGTGTTAATCCCTGCTTATCTGGTTGCTGGAGGGAATGTGTTCTGGTCTTTTTGCTTTCTTTTTAGGTTTGTTGTTGCTGACTCTTTTAAATTCAGTGTAAATGTGGTTTTTATAGCTTGCCCTGCTAGCATGAGTGGAGGTCTAGTTTTCTCCTTGGTATTTCCTTGATCAGGGTATTGTTTCAGCACACCCTCACCAACACTGGCAGGGAAAGCTTTGACGCACGGTTTTGCTGGTGCAACAAATATTGCTTCTCAGCTTGCCAATGAACTTAGGGGGGAGAGGAGAAAGGTTTGGAATGCTGACTTCAAAGATTAAGAAACCAGACCGTGAGACTCAAGGACGTTACACCAGATGTCTGGCCAGACCTAGAGATGCTTTCTCATAACTATATTTTTCTACTTGATTGGGCAACATGACCTGACCCAGAGAGAGGAGGGAGAATTCAATGTTTTTACTATGTGGGCTTGGGAGGGACCTTGCCAGAGCTGGTTTTGCTTTCATTGGTACCGAAGTGATGTACTCAATACATTAAGAGACCGGAATGCCTCGAAGGTGTTTGCTTGATTGAGTTCGTCAATCAGAATCTTGACAATTACTGTACATAAACAGGGAGCAAGCCCACACTCACCAACACTGATGATCTTACTTAGTCTGGTAATAAAACACCTGCAAGCAAACAACCAAGACCAGAGAGCACCAAGGACTCCACATTTCAACCCTGAGCTACAGATATTTTCTTCTGTTGATACCACCTACGTGTGAAGCACATCAGATTGTTCCACCGTTTGTTAAATGCTTAGGGGTGGGTATCTTGTTTTAAAACAATGCCAGAAAGCTTCCCTAGAGAAAAAGTATGGATGTTATGAACACAAGGTCATCAAGACAAGGCTGACCAAAGAAATTACTGGCATGTTTGGTTGTGGTTTGATGGAACTCTATAATGGTTCTGCCGTAGGCCAGTAAGTACAAGTCACTTAGAGGCAGAAGCCCTGCTACTTTTCCCACAATTTCCCCTCTACCACTTCTGTAACCATCATGGTATATTTAAGTCATTTTTGTAGGGTGTGTTCCAAACACTTTAATATTAAGTGCTACCGTCAGGCATTAGGTTGGGCTGAAAACTCCCTTTAGGCCTGTTCTTTCTTTTGAGGGATGGCCACTATTTTTGTAAATGTGGCGTCTTGGTTCCCCAGAGACTTAAACCCCTGAAACCTTTTCTCGCATTGAGGCAAAGAATGATTAAAGTTTTGCCTTGTATGTTTAAATGTTGTACACTAGTTAAAATTCGTGGGTGTGCAAATTCTGCATATCAGTTGTACAAGAAAGGCCTAGTACAGGGGTAGACAACCTTGGCTCTTTTATGACTCGTGGACTTCAACTCCCAGAATTCCTGAGCCAGCATGGCTCAGCTTGGAAACCTCTCCCTTTCCCCTCAGCATGGCTGGCTCAGGAATTCTGGGAGTTGAAGTCCACGAGTCATAAAAGAGCCATGGTTGCCTGCCCCTGGCCTAGTAAGAGGCCTGGTGAAAAAGAAAAAGAGGGACAAAGTATCACCGGTTGGTTGTCTGCCTGGTATTTCAGCTGATAAGTGCACTGAAGCTGTGCCTGTTGAATTGGGCATTGCTAGAAAAAAAATTTATATGAAGCTACTGTGATCATCATATCATAATGATTTGGGCTTCCGTCAATGGAGAACGAGTGCCTCCAAGAGGTGTTATGGATCACTTCCACCCTTCCTACCAGAGTTGAAGCTGATGGGAATTGGAGTGGAGCAAAAGTAGATGGAGAGATCCCTCATGCTTGTGCTTGAAAAGGAAAGGGAAATAAGACAACTTCTCAGTAAGGGTGGCATTATTATTATTTTAACTCATTTTTATCTGAAGCCTCCAAAAACCTCTGTGTCTTCATCTCTGCTTCCCAGGGTGATGAAATGTGTAGGGTGCAGAGGCCTCCTGTAAATGGATGATACAAACCAACTGCACCAAGGCATAAACAGGAGCGGTGGATGCATGAGCCAGCATCCATTTAGACACACATTGCAGTCTGTTGCACACAATGCACGATCTAAAAATATCTGCTCCTTGGGAACCATGTGGGCTATCTGCTTTCTTCCTTGACAGTCCCATACAAGGCAACGTTTCCTTGTGTTGGCCTCAGACGAGTCAGCAACGACAGCCTGAGGTTTACCAGTCTCAACTTTTTCCTACAGGACCCCATCAACTACCATAGTGTGGGTTCTGTTTGGATTCATCATTCACTTTCATATAGAACAGTGGTTCTCAACCTTTGTCAGGTTGAGACCCCACTTGCCCTGCCCATGCGTGCCGTGACCCCGACCCGGGCGCGTGCGCGCACGCGTGATGGGCCGATCCGCGCATGCGCGGTGCGCATGCGCCAAAAATTTTTTTAAAAAAAATTCAAATAAAATTCAAAAAAAACAAAATGGCGGCCCACGACGGGTGGATCCGCGCATGCATGGCACACGCACGCGACGGGCCGATCCGCGCATGCGCGGCGCACGCACGCCAAAAAAAAAATAAAAAAAAATAAAAAAATAAAAAAATAAAAAAACCAAAATGGCGGACCGCAACGGGCAGATCCACGCACGCGCAGCGCGCATGCGATGGGCCGATCCGCGCATGCGCGGCGCACGCACGCTGAAAAATTTTTTAAAAAATTTTTTAAAAATTTTTAAAAAACCCACAAAATGGCGGACCGCGGTGTCTGGCGACCCCCGTGAAACGGTCGTTCGACCCCAAATGGGGTCGCGACCCATAGGTTGAGAACCACTGATATAGAACGTCATTTGTTTTGCTTTCTCCTTTCAAGTTACAAACTTAACCGAACTGACTATTGTTAAGTCCTTCAGTTTGTATTTAAAAATTTTTTCAAAAAGAAGGATTGAAGGAGGCCCACCCCTGAAACTTGTCAATCCAAAGGTTCCTAATCACTGAAAAGCAGTTCATAAGTAGTTTTCAAAAGTGATTTAAAAGTATGTGGGCGCTGTATCCATAAAGCTTCCAAAGCTAGTTTGGGCAAAGATGGTGCTCCCTTGTCTTCAAGATGTCTAAACCCACCAGCTTAGATTAGGATTAGGGAAACCAGCTCTTCACTACATTCTACCACATATTTTAAAAATTCTGAATTTGGTCACAGCAGCTAGACTGCTGGTGGGACAATACTGGAAGAAGCCAGAAATACCACCTATTGAAGTTTGGACTCTGAAAGTAATACACTTGGCAGAAATGGCGAAAATTTTTGGCGTATTTGAAGGATCGCTCGAATGAACAATATGGGATAGACTGGAAACAGTGGATAGACTATATATAAGAGAAACACCAATCAAATAAAATGTAACAGGCATAAAGTTGAGGCTTGACGTGAGGAGTGAGGAATGTTTACCAAATCAGACGTTTACAAAGACTAATACTTAGTGTTGTACTTCAGGTTCTATGATGGTTGCTTCTTAATATGATCTTATGTTTAATGTTGATTGTTTTAATAAAAAAATTTATATAAAAAAAATGGCTATGTGTAGGGCCAGCCGCAGCATTAAGCAAGGGGGAGCAAACGGTTATAGCAAATCCAAAGCATATTCTGTCAGAAAGCAGATGGTTAGCATCGGGGTACAGAGCGAGCCGCCTGCGCTGCGGTTACCTTTTACTAACTTGTTGCGATGTTTCATCTCTTCCCACCAGCTGCCTGGAGCAAGCAACTTCCACTGACTCATGGGAGGGCTGGTCTGACAGCATCATTAGTGGTTTTCAAGATATAATAGCGGCCACTCTAAAACTTCTTTAGAACTTTCTGTTCTAAAGAATTATCTACCCAACCTATAAAGCACTATCCATTTTCTCCTAGTGCCTTGCACTAAAGAAGACAAATGGTATGGATTCCAGAAAAAACATAAGCAAGAATTTCTAAGGTTCGTATCATTCCATGATGACAGCAGCCCTGTATTTTATTCATTTATTTATCTGATTTATAGAGCTGTCCAGTTCATGGGCCAGTGATGCTGAATGGCATACAACAAAACTAAAGCAATAAATATCTAAAAACATTATCATTCACAAACATTAAACGGACCTAAAAAACAATGAAAACAGTTAAACAGGAACAATGTGTGGGAAGCCCCCACCTTTCCAGAATAAAAATATTCTACAGGATATTAAAAGAGGGAGGATATTTCCCCTAAAGGAGAAGAGAAAAAAAATCTTAACAAAGGCAGAAAGCAGCCCCAGTTTTCCTACCATAAGAGCTTCAAGCAGAAGCTTGAAGAGGCTAGTCTTTAGGAATGGATATTTTGCATTCATTCAGAAAGCTGGGTCGTACTATTCATAAACAAAAAACAGCCAGAAACCCTAAATAAACAACACAACAGGCAAGGAGCCCAACTCACAAGATTAGCTCAGACAAACAAAACATCTAGGATTTGCATTCTCCCCTCTTGCCTGAAGAGCCAGCCATGACCCCCTACATCAGGGCTTTTCAACCAGTGGTATGGGTACCACCTGTGGTACATTGGCACCTGGAAGGTGGTACGTGACCATCCTAGAAAAGTGGTAGTGGGGGAGGGGAATGAGCTGAACTAGTGGCAGCATCACACAAGCCTGAGCGAGAGATGGCTGGAGCTGTAGGGCTGTTAGGGCTCAGCGGAAGCACCAGGTTCAGTGCTTCTTCGGGGCTGTCAGGGCTCAGTGGAAGCGCCAGGATCAGCGCCAGGCTCCAGCTGGAAAGCAGCACTGATCCTGGCGCTTCTGCTGAGCCCAGAAGAAGCGCTGATCAGCTGGAATGTTGCAGCATCTCCAGGGCCTTGTGATTTACATTCAGATGCTTGGCAACTGATTCATATTTATGACATTCACAGTGTCCCAGGGTCATGTGAAGTGACCAAAACCTGCTGCAACCACTCAGCAGACGGGGGGAATAAAAACCAAACACCCCCACCCCACCCCCGCTGCCAATCCTCAGCAGAAATGCTCACAACAATGAAAACCTCGGACAGGAGGAAGAGCGCCGCCGGGTGGGCAGGTGTCTTGCTCACCTGTGGCTTGGGGGCACTTTTTTCAGTGCCATTGTAACTTCGAATAGTCACTAAGCGAACTATTGTAAGTCGAGGACTACCTGTACTTTATCACTTTTTTCCTTTTTTTTTTTTGGTCATCAAGTTTTTGACACCTTGCTAGGCGACTGGTGGTACTTGGATATTACCATATCCTAAAAGTGGTACAATGGATTAAAAGGTTGAAAAGCCCTGAATTAAAGGACATACTCTTACATAGGAACAGGCATCTCATTCACAAAGCCCCAAAGAATATATAAAAATCCATCTACTCTCAACCCCATTTTGTCAGTCACCCCAGAAACATGCTGCTGTCACTGAGATTTCTGGCTACCAAATAAACAGAAACCTTCTTTCCTGCAGCCTGCCTCCATTTCATTTCAGCATCTTTCTCCCGGCTTGGAACCAGACCTGGTTTTTCTTCCAACAAATAGATGGAGGGATGTTAATACTAATGGAACCATCTCACTTGTTAACCCATTCCCAGGGATCACCAGTCCTGCTGGCATAACCAGATATTGAGGGACTCTTGGAAGCTTAGAATCAATGAGGGGTGTGGGAGGAGATTCCACAACGTGGGGCCATAATAGAAAAGGCCCACCACCTATGACCCACCAAATGTACCTTGGTAGGCAAAGGAACCCATAATACGCTCATTCTGTGCAATCTGATAGGATGGTTGGATGACATCAGGGAAAGGCAACCTAGATGAGAGAATAGAAGGGGAACTCATCAAATTTGCAGATGACACCAAACTGGCAGGAGTAGCCAACACCTCAGAAGACAAACTCAGGATCCAAAAAGATCTTGACAAACTTGAACAATGGGCCCTATCCAACAAAATGAGTTTCAATGTGGAGAAAAGCAAAGTCTTACATTTAGGCAGGAAAAACCAAAGGCACGAATACAGATTGGGCGAGACCTGGCTTAAAAACAATAACTGTGAGAGGGACCTTGCAGTCCTAGTGGACTATCACTTGACTATGAGCCAGCGGGGTGCAGCAACAACCAAAGAAGCTAATACAATCCTGGATTATATAAACAGAGGCATAGAATCAAGATCACACGAAGTATTATTACCACTTTATAAAACCCTAGTAAAACCACACCTGGAATACTGCAGCCAATTTTGGTCACCACATCACAAAAAAGATGTTGAGAGTTTGGAAAAAATTCAGAGAAGAGCAACTAAGATGATCAAAGGCCTGGAGACTAAAGCATACGAAGAACGGCTACAGAACTTGGGTTTGGCTAGTCTAACAAAAAGAAGAAATTGGGGAGACATGATAGCAATGTTCCAGTATCTGACAGGCTGCCACAAGACAGAGGGGGCCAAGTTGTTCACCAAAGCACCAGAGGGAAGGGTGAGAAACAATTGTTGGAAACTGATCAAAGAGAGAAGCAACCTGGAATTAAGGAGAAACTTCCTGACAGTGAGGACAATCAACCAGTGGAACAGCTTATCCCCAGAAATCGTGGGAGCTCCGTCACTGGAGATTTTTAAGAAGAGACCAGACATTCACCTGTCTGGGAGAGTGTAGGTTCTCCTGCTTGAGCAGGGGGCTGGACTAGAAGACCTCCAAGGTCCCTTCCAGCTCTATTCTATTCTATTCTATTCTATTCTATTCTATTCTATTCTATTCTATTCTATTCTATTCTATTCTATTCTATTCTATTCTAGTTCCATGCCATGTAGGGCTTTAAAGGTCAACACCAGCACCTTGAATTGGACCCAGAAACAAACTGTTAACCAATGCAGCTCACACAGCAGAGCTATAACATGTGCTCTATATGCATGGACCCACATGTGCGCAACATTAAACATCCCACAACAGCTCAGTTAGGATGGAATTACAGAATATCGTGGTCCAAGAAATCTATTATTATTGTGGTTGATTACACATCAGCCAGATGTTTAGACTGAATGTGACATTTTTATCCACCTACAACGCTGTGTGATGGGTTGGGCTGAGTGAGAGTGACTGGTCCAAAGTCACCCAGCTGCTTTCTGCTTCTGGAAACAAAGAAAAAAAACCATGACTTCTTTACTAGAAACAAAGAGAAATGAAAATTTAATTTTGGGATTTGACGATTAGAATTGTTTATGTGTACTGTTGTTGATTTTAGATTAAATGATTAATGCATTTTAGATCTATACTAAAGAAAATTCTTTTGTCCCCTTTTCCCTCTTTTTCTTTCTTTTTGCACGCCTGGTTCTGCTTTTTTTTTTTTTAAACAAACTCTCTTTTCCCTATCCCCGTTATGTTTTTTGCTTTTTTGTATTTTATTTTTGCTGAAATTTAATATTTTTTAAAAAATAAATGAAGCTACTGTTGAAGGAAAAGTCTTCATTGTGGTTCAGTCCAAGCTGGGAATAAACAACATGGCAACTGCTTTAGAAAGAAGGTTGCAGTTTATTGAGGAGGGGAGCCAGACAGAAAGATGGCTCTGGAAGAAAAAAGTGAGCACATGTAGGGAGTGGGTTTTTATACCCTCTGGAGCGTGTTTGGAGTTATTCCTGTGGCGTGAACTTTGACCTGAGTCTGAATGTGCCCTTCTGGTATTCTGATGGTGGTGGGTTAATCCTATTATGTCCCAAAAGTCATATCCTGCTTCTCTGGGGCTGGGGCTGATGACTCTTAGACTTTTGGTGTGAGGGATTGTTGATTCTAGGGATCTTTCTTCCTAATCCCAGTTTCCTGACTCCAGTCTTTCTGACAAGATTATCACTTCTGCATTTCTGCAGACTTGGTTTCTGTTTGAGACAGAGAGACTTGGGGGGGGGGGGTTGGTTTCTGCCTTTAAAATCCTTTAGGGAAATATATTCTGCCTTTTAAATATTTCCAATAATATTTCTTTCTCGGGGGGTGGGGGTGTTGACTGCCCACACTACTCAGCCACTTTCATGTCCAGAGGAGTCCTAGAACTCACCATCTCCTGCGTTTTAGACCAGCACCTTATTACATTAAACTGTTATTAGTCCATCTTCGTTGCAAATGTTGGTTTATTCCTTTTTATTTACTTGTTTGCATCATTTATAAACCCCCAAACAAACAAAGCAATCCATATTAAAATATTAACATTGCATGAAAAACACAATGTAAACGTGCGGGGTTAGCAGTAGAAAAACCGACACCGGCCAATTAAATGAATGTATAATTTAATTGGGTCGACAGCCGCTTGTTCCACAAGGTGGCAGTGTGGTACAGCAAGAAGATAGGGATGTCTGGATTTGGTGCGGCTTTTCTTCTCTTTTAAAAGCTGAAAGCTGCTTTTAAAGCAAAGGCAATCATAGCTTTGCTGGCACTGAAACGCCTCTTCCTACCCTTCGTGTTTCTAATAGTTGGGAAGAAGGTGTTGCTTGTTTGGGGGTGGTCTGAAAAAAAAAACATGCGTGAAGGAAGCCATTTGGGAAGAAATGGTAAGATTCAGAAGCCTTTTCCTTCCCCCTTCCAATTGTACCATCCTTAAAATAGCTTTGTTCTTTTCAAAAGGAGATAGAATGATTTGATTATATTGTACTGCTTGACCAGTTGTAGTCCAGCTTTTTACGGCCCAGTACCTGTAGATTATGTTCCATTAACTCTATCATTCCCTCCTAGCGCATTTATTTATTAGATCTTTATCTCACCTATATTATTTTATAAGTAACTTAAAGCAGCAAATGTACATTACACTCCTTCCTCCTCCGCTTTCCCCCACAATAGTAACCCCTATGAGGTGAGTTGGGTTGAGAGAGAGAGTGGCGGGCTGAAAGTCAGCCAGCCTACTTTTGTGCTCAAGGCGAGACTAGAACTCAGCATCTCCTGGTGATTAGCCCAAGGTCAGCCAGGCAGCTTTTGTGCCTAAGGCAGGACTAGAACTCAGAGCCTCCTGATGATTGGCCAAAGTCAGCCAATTGGCTTTCGTGTTTATGGACTAGAATTCAACAGTTTCCTGGTGTGGAAGGACAGCACCCCCCCCCCACCAGAGAAAGAAATCTTTTGGGGGATTATAAAAAGAAGAATATTATATTTCCCAAAGGAATTACGGTAATGGAGAAAGAAAATCTTAAAAGTCAGAAACCAGCCCCAGCCCCTTCCCCCTCCCCAGGCAGAGGCCAGGTCTGTAGAAATGCAGATTTGATAATCCTATTCAGAAAGGTTGGGGGTAGGAAGACTAGAGCTGATGGGATTAGAAAGACAAAGATCCTTAGAATCAACAACACACCCAAGAAATCCAACACAGGAAGTAACCCATCACCCCCAGCCCCAAGAAGCAGTACATGACCTTTAATAGGATTAACCCACCACCATCAGAACACCAGAAGGGCACACTGAACCTCAGGTCAAAGTTCATGCCACAGGAACAACTCCAAACACAAAAGCCCAAGAAGGTATAAAAACCCACCACTCCCTGCTCCATGTGGTCAGCTTTTCCAGAACGGCATTTCTGTCTGCCTCTGCTCTTCAATAAACTACAACCTTCTTTCTTAAAGCAGTCTCCATTTCGCTTATTCCCGGCTTGGACTGGACCCTGACGAAGATTTTTCCTTCAACACTGTTTTCCAAGCCAGGACCTTTGCCACTATACCTACCTTGCACTACCCTTCTACTTCACCCAGCCATGAAAGCAATGAGAGTTGCAGTCAGCTCATTAAAAAGGCACCAGGTTGGGAAAGGCTGCGTTAAAGCAGTGAAAAATGGGAATCAAGACTCCAGTGAGGGTTTTTTTGTTTATCTCTGTACCACCACTGATTCACAACACTGCACAAGAGAGGAAAAGTTTGCAGTCCTTGTTTTCTACATGATCATTCATTTCTTTGAATTTTGTTCATTTCTTTGAAGGTGAAAAATGTGAAGGTATAAGCATTTTTACTTCCTATGAGCCCTAATGCCAAATGAGTTCCATATGTCAACCCTTCTGGACCGTCTATCTCAGTGGTTCTCAACCTTTTTCAGGTTGAGACCCCACTTGCCCCGCCCATGCACGCCGTGACCCTGACCCGGGCGTGCACGTGCGCGTGCTGGGCCAATCCGCGCGTGCGCGGGGCGCACGCGCCGAAAAAAACAAAAAACAAAAAATAAAAAAAAATGGCAGACCACGATGGGCCGATCCGCGCATGCGCAGCGCGCGCGCGCAAAAAAAAATTAAAAAAAATTAAAAATAAAACAAAAACAAAATGGCGGACCACGAAGGGCCGATCCGTGCATGCGCAGCGCGCGCGCGCAAAAAAAAAATTAAAAAAAATAAAAAAAAAAACCAAAAACAAAATGGTGGACCGTGACGGGCTGATCCGCGCATGCGCGGAGCGGGCACACCGAAAAAAAATAAAAATAAAAAAAAATTAAAAAAATGGCAGACCGCAATGAGCCAATCTGTGCATGCGCGGTGCGCGCGCCAAAAAAAAAATAAAAAAAAAATTAAAAAAACAAAAAAATGGCGGACCGCGACGCGAAGATCCGCGCATGCGCGGCGCGTGCACGCAACGGGCTGATCCGCGCATGCGCGGCACGCGCACGCCGGAAAAAAAATCAAAAAAATTAAAAAAAATTAAAAACAAAAAAAATGGCAGACCGCGATGGGCCGATCCGCGCATGCGCGGCATGCGCACGCCGGAAAAAAACAAAAATTTAAAAAAAAAATAATAAATAAAAAAACAAAAACAAAATGGCGGGCCGCGGTGTCCGGTGACCCCCACGAAACGGTTGTTCGACCCCAAATGGGGTCACGACCCATAGGTTGAGAACCACTGGTCTATCTGATGAGATTGATCATATCTACGGGGGGGGAATATTGGAATGAGATATTTGACAAAGATTCTTTTTAATTTGGCAACATATTAAAGCAACATATCTTCTTGCTTGCTTTTTTTTTTTCATTGCTTCTTGCTTTTTTTCATTATTTTACAGATCCAACAAGAAAGTGAATGGCACAAGAGGAACAGAAATATATGCTGCATATATGAAAAAAAATTAGACTTCTGCCTCTGGTGCCAAATGTTAGTTATGAAATCAAGCATGGTGCCCAGCAGCCTCAAACTCTGCTCAGATCCACTTTGATTTGGGAGAAAATGAGTCAAATAACATGTCAAGCCTCTGTGGGCTCGACACTGACGGGGGGGAGGGGGACAAGGACAGCGACTGGGGGCGTCCAGATACCGCGGAGAAGGCCAGCAACACAACCAACAGTGACAGCCCTTCCCTCCCCCGTTACCTGGACCGTGGAAGGGGAACCTGGCAGAGCACGGTGGCATGGCCATTGGCTCCACGGTCGTCCCGCTGAACAGCTGACCGGCTCCACGGCCAGCCCGCCGAACAGCTGTTCGGCGCAGGGAAGCACCAGGGATGCCAGAAACCTGCAGCGTGTCCCAACAACCAGCTAGTCGGCGCCTAACGGATGATGTGGAATGGAGCAGCATATGATGGACATTTTGCAGGAGAGTTAGCTCCCAGCGCTAACTTTGTTTGCTGTTTCTGTGACTAAACGCATGCCAGAACGTTCCGTGATTAAAGCCAGCCACCTGTGAACTCAACGGAGCCAGTGGTGTGGTAAGGTCTTCTGACATAATGTCACTCTCCAAAAAAAGACTGATTAAAATGTCTGAAGAAAGGCTTTTGACCAGAAATGGCAGGTAACGTGAGAAAATAGCATTGCCTGCGTTGTATTGTCATGTTAGTGTTGCGTTGTCATGTTAGCAGAGATCAACCCAAGCTGTATTATCACATTTTTTTATTTGGTGTTTTTAGTCAGTCTCTGGAAAAGTGACATACAGGTAATCCTTGACTCCCATCCATTCATTTAGTGACAGTTCACATTATAACTGCACTGGAAAAAGTGACTTATGACCCCTTTTCATACCACTGTTTCAGTTTCCCTGTGGTCATGTGATCAAAACTCAGATGGTTGGCAACTCATACTGAGGACGGGTTGCAGTGTGTCCTGGGGTCATGTGATCACCCTTTGCAACTTTCTGACAAGCAAAGTCAGTGGGAAAGCCAGATTCACTTAACAACCATGTTACTAACTTAACAACTGTGGCAAGAATGCTTGCAAAACTCTTAAAAACTGTCTTGCTTAGCAACATAGAAGGAGGAGGAAGAAGAAGAGGAGGAGGAAGAAGGAGAGGAGGAGGAAGAAGAGGAGGAGGAGGAAGGAGAGGAGGAGGAAGAGGAGGAGGAGGAAGGAGAGGAGGAGGAAGAAGAGGAGGAGGAGGAAGAAGGAGAGGAGGAGGGGAAGAGGAAGAAAGAGAGGAGGAGGAAGAAGGAGAGGAGGAGGAAGAAGAGGAGGAGGAGGAAGGAGAGGAGGAAGAAGAGGAGGAGGAGGGGAGGAGGAAGAAGGAGAGGAGGAGGAAGAAGGAGAGGAGGAGGAAGAAGAGGAGGAAGAGGAAGAAGGAGAGAAGAAGAGGAGGAAGAGAAGGAGGAGGAAGAAGAAGAGGAGGAGGAGGAAGAAGGAGAGGAGGAGGAAGAAGAGGAGGAAGAAGAAGAGGAGGAGGAGGAGGAGGAAGAAGAAGAAGAGGAGGAGGAAGGAGGAAGAAGAAGAAGAAGAGGAGGAGGAGGAAGAGGAGGAGGAGGAGGAGGAAGGAGGAAGAAGAAGAAGAAGAGGAGGAGGAGGAGGAAGAGGAGGAGGAGGAAGAAGAGGAGGAAGAAGAGGAGGGAGGAGGAAGAAGAGGAGGAGGAAGAAGGAGAGGAGGAGGAGGAAGGAGGAAGAAGAAGAGGAGGAGGAGGAAGAAGAAAAGGAGGAGGAGGAAGAAGAGGAGGAGGAGGAAGGAGGAAGAAGAAGAAGAGGAGGAGGAGGAGGAGGAAGAGGAGGAGGTAGAAGAAGAAGAGGAGGAAGAAGAGGAGGAGGAGGAAGAAGGAGAGGAGGAAGAAGAGGAGGAAGAGAAGGAGGAGGAAGAAGAGGAGGAGGAGGAAGGAGGAGGAGGAAGAGGAGGAGGAAAAAGAAGAAGAAGAAGAAGAGGAGGAGGAGGAGGAGGAAGAAGGAGGAGGAGGAGGAAGAGGAGGAAGAGGAGGAAGAAGAGGAGCAGGAGGAGGGGAGGAGGGGGAGGAGGAGGAAGAAGAAGAAGAAGAAGAAGAGGAGGAGGAGGAAGAAGAAGAAGAGGAGGAGGAGGAAGAGGAGGAGGAAGAAGAAGAGGTGTAGGAGGAGGAGGAGGAAGAAGAAGAAGAAGAAGAGGAGGAGGAGGAAGGAGGAAGAAGAAGAAGAAGAGGAGGAGGAGGAGGAAGAAGAAGAGGTGTAGGAGGAGGAGGAGGAGGAGGAAGAAGAAGAAGAAGAAGAAGAAGAAGAAGAAGAAGAAGAAGAAGAAGAAGAAAAGGAAGAGGAAGAAGAAGAAGAAGAGGAGGAAGAGGAAGAGGAAGAGGAAGAGGAAGAGGAAGAGGAAGAGGAAGAAGAAGAAGAAGAGGAGGAGGAGGAAGAGGAAGAGGAAGAGGAAGAGGAGGAGATTAAATCTTCATAAGACTAAGGACAACCATGTTTATTCCTATCATTAAAACAAGGAACCTAGAGCCAGTTTTCAATACTGTCATAGCTTTTTTTCACCAGATATGCTCCAATTCAGAAGGCCAAATAGGTAAATCGCTTGCCTGCCACAACATGCTACTTGTCCTGATCTATAGAGGTAAACAAGGGAAAGGTAAATATTTCAGGTGGTTGGGAAAAATCTCAGAATAATTTTCTAAGTCAGAATTTCGTGGAGCAGATGTCTGAGAGGCCTGTGATTAAAATATGATAAAAATACATTACTCCAGAGAACGGTGCACGGCGCCAAGTAAAGGATGCTAATAACGTCACACTGCCCTTTTGAACAGATGCAGTACTTATATGTGGACACAATTCAAGATGCATACTGAATTTCTGTTCAGTGCTGAAGCTTAGCTACAAATTACCATTTTGTCTTTGGGCTTCCCAGAGATTCTGGCTTGCTTGCTTGCTTGCGGGACCTGCATGCTAACAGAAGCTCTGTCTGTTATAACAGGGTGTTTATATGGTTTAGCATCCAGATATTACTAGGCCGGTATGCAGACCTTTGTCCATTCTTATTTATGTTCTCAATTCTTTTATACCTATAACATTTAAAATCATGTATAAACACACGAGGTTAGCAGGGGTCTTGGCAATAAGCCAGACCAGCACCTGCCCTGTGCAGGAATCTTAAAGAGACATTCTCAAGATAGAAAACTGGTTGTGGGCTATTGAAATGTGACAAGCTGTTGGGCGAGTCCCGAAGCCTGTTTTGAAATTTAATTTCTAAATTAATTTCTGAATTAATTCTAAATTAATTTCCAAAATAGTAGGCTGTGCAAGGGGGCTGCATGTCTTCTCAGATGCATTGCTGTAGAGGTGGTGATGTTCCTTTCAGCAGAGGCTTCTGCCCATGCCTAAGTTTGCACCTGGACAGAGCAGAGAAGAACATCAGCATCCAAGGAGCTCCCTCTGAGCAGTGCTCCTCTGTAGGAAGGAGCATCGTGAGTTATGGTGGCGCAGTGGTTAGAGTGCGGTACTGCAGGCTACTTCTGCTGACTGCCAGCTGCCAGCAGTTCAGCAGTTCGATTTTCACCGGCTGAAGGTTGATTCAGCCTTCCATTCTAGAATGAGGACCCAGATTGTTGGGGGCCATGTGCTGACTCGGTAAACTCCTTACAGAGGCCTGTAAAGCACCGTGAAAAGGTATACAAGTCTAAGTGCTATTGCTATCCTGTAGCCTCTCTTTGCTCAAAGCACGATCAAGGCAAAGCACTATAAGATATCTCCAGCAATGCTAGGGAGCGCTGCTTTTTCAATACAGGGAGTCCTTGACTTACAAGTGACCTTTCAAACTTACAACGGCACTGAAAAAAATGATTTATGACCATTATTCACACTTACGTCCGTTACAGCAGAGGT
This sequence comes from Bothrops alternatus, assembly GCA_034064705.1. NCBI lineage: Eukaryota > Metazoa > Chordata > Lepidosauria > Squamata > Viperidae > Bothrops > Bothrops alternatus. The sequence goes on along the minus strand of JARGCV010000174.1, from coordinate 4,078,101 downwards.
CCCCAATCTTTTGGGCACCAGGGATCGGTTACGTGGAGAGACGTTTTTCCGCGGACCAAAGGGGGGGCGTGGTTTCGTGTGCTGCCTGCATCCCGTGGATGGGGCTTTGCTTGTTTGTGCAGACCGGTTGCTGGCATGCCGTGGCCCGGTACCGGTCCACGGACCGGGGGTTGGGGACCCCTGCATTACAGCATCCCCAGAGTCATGTGATTTACGTTCAGAGGCTTGACAACTGGCATATATTTATGTCATGTCCCTGGGCCACGTGATCCCCTTTTGCAACCTTCTGATAAGCAGAGTCAATGGGGAAGCCAGATTCACTTAACAACCGTGTTAGTGCTCTTCACAACTGCAGTGATCCACTTAACAAATATGGCAAGAAAAGTCATAAAACGGGGCAAACCTCACTGAACAGATTTCTCACTTAGCAACATAAATTTTGGACTCAATTGTGATTGTATGTCGAGGACTACCCGTAGGCTAATATCTTCATGGAGGAAGAGAGAAAGCTCTCATCTGTTGGCATCATTTCCCAAAAGAGGGCAGGCAAGGGTGGTTTTGGGAGGCCGGAGGGCACTTCTAAAAAAAAGGGGGGGAAAAGGATATTCAAACAGGCATTGGCATCTTGGTTTTCTGCACTAGAGGGAGCAGGCTGCCATCAAATAATAGGTGTCCGAAACCAGCTTCCTACTGCAGGTGCAAACAGAAGCAATAGAAAATGAGATACAGCACAGCCATTTTCAGGGCTGTATGGAGAACAAGGCTGTGAATGAAATGTCAAGGTCTCAGCCACATCAGATCTTTTCTTGAATTGCTACTTATGGAACCGTCAGATGAAACCGGCAGGCTTGACAGCTCAGCTCAGCAAGGAGACTACTGGCTGTCCTCAAACTCACCCCCATGGATCTGATCTCTCTACAGCCTAGAAACGCCAACTGGAAGCCTCTTTCTCTGCTTGAAGGAGCAAATAATAATGTGACTCAATAAAATAATGTGAATAAAAGGCAGGTCCTTATATTTCTATGGTAACTAGTAGTGGATGAGTCAGTGGTTTAAAATTTCATGGACATATTATAATGGTAGGTTGCTTTATCCTGAAATGATATGAAATGGAGACGAGCGGGAATAATTGAGGCTCAGGCCCAACGTTAATTTTTATCTATCTATCTATCTATCTATCTATCTATCTATCTATCTATCTATCTATCTATCTATCATCTATATATATCATCTCTTTATCTTTCTTTATCTTTCTCTATATCTATCTATCTATCATCTATCTATCATCTATATCATCTCTTTATCTTTCTCTTTCTCTATATCTATCTATCATCTATCATCTCTATATATATCATCTCTCTTCTTTCTTTCTTTTTCTTTCTTTCTTCCTTCCTTTTTTCATATATACCTATATATGTCTTTCGTTATTCGGGTTTTCTCCCATGTAAAATTGGAAGTGTCTTGGCGACATTTCGACAAAGTCCCATTCGTCATCTTCAGGCTGGTACTTTCGGCTTCGCGCTTCTAGGAGCAGTGGTCCTAGAAGCGCGAAGCCGAAAACACCAGCCTGAAGATGACAAATGGGACTTCGTCGAAACGTCGCCAAGACACTTCCAATTTTACGCGGGAGAAAACCCGAATAACCAAAGACCTACGGTACATACAAACACCCACAAAAACCTCAGAAAATGTGTGTGTGTGTGTGTAGGTCTTTGGTTCTTTGGGTTTTCTCCCACGTAGAATTTGAAGTGTCTTGGCAACGTTTCGACGATATATATCCTCTCTCATCTATCTATCTATCTATCTATCTATCTATCTATCTATCTATCTATCTATCTCATCTCTCTATATATCCTTTCTTTTCTTTCCTTCCTTCCTTCCTTTCTTTCATCTTTTTCTCTATATATATATCCTCTCATCTGTCTGTCTGTCTGTCTGTCTATCTATCTATCTATCTATCTATCTATCTATCTATCTATCTATCTATCTATCTATCTATCTATCTATCTATCTATCTATTTCATTGACACCCGATCTTTATTATTCAAGAGGTCCCACAAAACTCCCCAAAGGTAAAACATTAAAATTAACACTGAACATTTTCCCCACTGCCAGAAGGGAAACTATAAAAGCCAAGAATGATCACTATTTATTCCTCTATCTCTGGAATAAACAAGACGTGTGAAAGAGAACATACAGGTAGTCCTTGACTTATGACCACAATTGAGCCCAAAATTTCTATTGTTAACTGAGTTTTGCTCCATTCTATGATCTTTTTTGCCATGGTTGTTAACTGAATCGCCACAGTTATTGAATTAGTAATGTGGTTGTAAAATGAATCTGGCTTCCCCATTGACTTTGCTTGTCAGAAGGTTGCAAAAGGGGAATCACATTGCCCCAGGACATGGCAGTGGTCATAAATATGAGCCAGTTGCCAAGCATCTGAATTCTGATCACGTGGCCCTGGGGATGCTGCAACGGCTGCATGAAAAATGGACATATGTCACTTTTTTTTTTTAGTGCTGTTGTAACTTTAAACAGTCACTAAATGAAAGGTAACAAGCTTCCTTCCAGAAGCCAGAGCAAGGAGTGAGAATGAGATGATTGTCTGAAAGCTATCATCCCCTTTGGAAGGGATTTTTTTGGCCCTAAGAATTTCTTAATTATTGTCTTTTAGCCATTATTGCCAGATGAAACTTCCTTGTTGTGAATTCCATTTGAAGAAGGAACATAATGCTAGAGAGAATCAAGCTTCAGTGCAACAATCATTGACCCGTTTTGCAAGAAAGAGGGACTCTGAACAAAGAGAAAGCAAAGATTGTTATAGATTTGAAGGCTACAATATGGGAAGTCCAAGATCAGAGTTTCCCAACTGTGGTAATTTTCAGGTATATGGACTTCTGCCTCCAGAATTCCACAGCCAGCATAGCTGTTGCTGAGAATTTTGGGAGTTGAAGCCTACTTACCTTCAATTTATCAAGGGTGGGGAACATTGTCCCAGGGCAGGGGTAGGCAACCTTGTCTCTTTTATGACTCGTGGACTTCAACTCCCAGAATTCCTCAACCAGCATGGCTCAACTTGGAAACCTCTCCCTTTCCCCTCAGCATAGCTGGCTCAGGAATTCTGGGAGTTGAAGTCCACGAGTCATAAAAGAGCCCAGGTTGCCTATCCCTCTCCTAGGGATTTGATTAGCTGGCCAGTTTGGGAAAGCAAAGCCAATCCTTGTCATTGTCTCTGGGTTATTTCTATTGTTAGGTAAAATGAGCCTTTCAGAAGGGCAGCAAAGCTGGAAAAGGACATTGTAAAGGAGATGAACTTTTAAAGCCATCAGGCTAGTTGAGGATGGAATGCTGGGGATTCTCTAGGCTGCAACTCTCTTGTAGAAGCTGTCCTTGGACTGCACCATGAGCTTCTGAAGAGGCTTCTATTCTTTCAGGTAGATGACAGGGTGCTTTGTCTGATAGGGTCAATTTTGGTCTGATAAGATTAACAGAAGAACAGAGTTGGAAAGGACTTTGGGGGTCTTCCAGTCCAGCCCCCTGCTCATGCGGGAGACCCTATACCAGGGGTAGGCAACCTTGGCTCTTTTATGACTCGTGGACTTCAATTCGCAGAATTTCTGAGCCAGCTATGTTGAGGGGAAAGGGAGAGGTTTCCAAGTTGAGCCATGCTGGTTGAGGAATTCTGGGAGTTGAAGTGCACGAGTCATAAAAGAGCCAAGGTTGCCTACCCCTGCCCTATACCATTTCAGACAAGTGTCTGTCCATTTTTTTCTTAAAATCTCCAGTGATGGAGCACTCACAATTTGTGAAGTCAAGTCATTTCTCTGGTTTATTGTTCTCACTATCATGAAATTTCTCCTTATTTATAGGTTAGTTCTGTTTCCATCTTCTTCCTTCTTGTCCTGCCTTCTGGTGCTTTGGAAAAAATAGGTTGACCCCCTCTTCTTTGTGGCAGCCCCTGAGATATTGGAACAATACTATCATGTCTAGTTTAAGGTCTAGTTTAATGAAGAGAAGGATGAGAGGTGATGTGATAGCAGTGTTCCAATATCTCAGGGGCTGCCACAAAGAAGAGGGAGTCAAACCATCCCCCAAAGCACCTGAAGGCAGGAAAAAGAAGCAACGGGTGGAAACTAATCAAGGAGAGAAGCAACTTAGAACTGAGGAGAAACTTCCTGACAGTTAGAACAATTAACCACTGGAACAACCTGCCTCCAGAAGCGGTGAATGCTCCAACACTAGAAGTTTTTAAGAAGAGACTGGACAGCCGTTTGTCCGAAATGGTGTAGGGTTTCCTGCCTGAGCAGGGGGTGAACTAGATGATCTCCAAGGTCCCTTTCAACTTTATTATTATTATGTCACCCTTAGTCCTTCTTTTCATTAAATTAGACATACCCAATTCCTGCATCCATTCTTCATTAGGCAATGAAGAGTAGGCAAAGAGGAAAGAAGGTTTTTTGTTTTTTTTTTTAAAGAGAGGGAGAAAAAGGGTGAAACAGCCTCCATGTTATTTGGTACACATCCCCCACATGCCTATCAAGGGCTGTATTTATACTCCACTAAGAATCAAGAGCAGGAGGGTTTTGCTATCTGGATGGGTCTATCTGGCAACTTCCTGGAGGCATCTAGCTGACCACTGAGGAAAACCTAATAAGTGAGCAACATGCAAGCTTTGGCATGACCCAGTGGGCACTTCTTACGCTCTAGTAATAATTTCATAAGACCTCAGGAGTCAATGGAGATGTGCACAGGATTGGCTGTCACATCAGGCTTATTATCCACTGCACACTGGACTCTCCAGATTTCCTTAATCATTTGTACTGCTGTCATTTTCCAAGGAGCGTTGACTCGCCAGGAGATGTTGACGCATTGATTGAAAATGTCAGTCTGTCATGTTTGCCAAATGAAACATGAACACCGCAGAATTACAAAAGGAAAGAAAATGAAGGGATCTGATCCTATAAATACCAAGGTAAGACAAGTAACTATTATTTTTTCGGCTTTTATCTTCTGAGGGACCAAAATAAATTAAACTCAACTAAAGCAGCAGCAGTCTCTGCACCATATGCCAATCTATCTCATCCCAATTCTTCCAGTTGTCGAAATTAAATTCAAGCAGCTGTTTTCCCACTGATTGCCCAGAGAGAAAATAGGTATGACAGCAATCTATACTGATGTGTGTGTGTGTGTGTGTGTGTGTGTGTATGTACATGTACATGTATAGGTGCTGAATGTTGATATTCTTAATGCGACACACACAAATAAGCAATAAGGTCCACTTTATTAAGACTATACTGATGAAATATAGAAACAGGCTAATATATTGTGCTTCATTTACTTATTTATCAAATTTATATAACTGACCACCTCACAAGAAGTGGGCAGCAGGATCTCTGGCTAGGGACTATAAAAGATTGCACTAGTAATGGGACGAAGTCAATTCAGAAGCGCAAACGAACAATATGCAATAGACTAGACACAGTAGTTAGACCATATATAAGAGAAACACCAACCAAACAAAAGGTACTCGGAGTATACTTGAAGGGGGAAGGGAGCAGGAAAGAACGTTTACTAAAACAGATGTTTACAAAGATTAATACCTAATGTTGTATGCTATATCCTAGGATGATTGTTTAGCAATAGGATCTTTGGTTTAATGTTGATCACATTAATATGGAACCAGATAAGAGAAACACCAATCAAACAAAGTGTAACAGGAGTATAGTTGAGGCTAGACGCGAAGGGTGGAAAAAGGCTTACTAAATCAGACGTTTTCAATGACTAACACTTAGTATTGTATATCAGGTGCCATGATGATTGCTGCACAATATGTTTTTATGTCCAATGTTGATTGTTTTAATAAAAGAATTTTATATTAAAAAAAAAGAAGTGGGCAGCATACAATTAAGTAAAACAATAAATAAGCATTCTTAATGACCATTGCAAAAAATGTCATAAAGTCAAGTCGGTCACATTACCAACCCATTTGCAAATGTCATGAATTATGATGGATGATAGGCAGGGCCCATTATAGTCATAACCTATTTTTTATTAACCACAATGATGGAGACTTCTTAGAAAGGCACTGCTCCCCTGGGACCCCCAGGCCTCCTGGCATAGCCAGGACTCGAGGGACTTCCGGCATATCAACCTTTTTTGGAGGGGGGATATTCTACAAGGCTTGTGCCACTGCAGAGAAGGCCCATCCCCTGGGACCCACCAGAGATAAGTCTTGGCAGCAGGCCTTCTCTGCCAGGTCTAATGCACAGGCCGATGTAATCAGGGAGAGGCAGTCCCTCAGATAATGCAGTTCAATGCCATAAAGGGCTTTAAAAGTTAAAACTATCCCCTTGAATTGGACCCGGAAACAAACCGGCAACTAATGTAGCTCACAGAGCAGACGTGTGACACGTCCACAGTTCTGAACGCACAAATAACTGCTCACGCCACTGCATTATGAAACCAGTTGACGTTTCCAGACTCCATGCAAAATGACGCAGGCATCCCTGCATTATGAAGAGGAGAAATCATCCTCCTTTGTTTCTCCAATAAAGACACCTTGCTAACTGTTCTTTCGGGATTTGCCCCCCCACCCCACCCCCAATGCTTCCTTCTCCTCCTCCAGGGTTTTCTGTTCTGTTCTTTTCTATTTTATTTTTTTATTATTTTATTTTATTGCTTATTTTTATTTTATTATTTATTATTATTATTTTATTAATTATGTCACCCATCTCCCCTGTAAGGCGACACTGGGCGGCAGAGTCCAACGTTGTTGTTGTTGTTGTTAGTTGCGAAGTCATGTCTGACCCATCGCGACCCCATGGACAATGCTCCTCCAGGCCTTCCTGTCCTCTACCATCTTCTGGAGTCCCTTTAAGCTCACGCCTACTGCTTCAGTGACTCCATCCAGCCACCTCATTCTCTGTTGTCCCTTTGTTCTATTGTCCTTGACCTTTCCCAGCATTAGGCCCTTCTCCAATGAGTCCTTCCTTCTCATTAGGGGGGCAAAGTACTTGAGTTTCAACTTCAGGATCTGGCCTTCTAAAGAGCAGTCAGGGTTGATCTCCTCTAGGACTGACCGGTTTGATCGCCTTGGATCCAGGGGACTCGCAGGAGTCTTCTCCAGCACCTTAGTTCAAAGGCCTCAATTCTTTGGCGCTCAGCCTTTCTTATGGTCCAACTTTCACAGCCATACATTGCAACTGGGAAAACCATGGCCTTGACTATACGTACTTTTGTTGGCAGGGTGATGCGTCTGCTTTTTAGTATGCTGTCTAGATTTGCCATCGCTTTCCTCCCCAGGAGCAAGCGTCTTTTAATTTCTTGCAGTCCCCATCTGTGGTGATCTTGGAGCCCAGGAAGATAAAATCTGTCACTTCCTCCATTTCTTCCCCATCTATTTGCCAGGAATTGAGAGGGCCGGATGCCATGATCTTGGTTGTCTTCCAGTGGCCGTGTACTGATTAGGGCACATCTGAATTACAACTACTCATTATCCCTTTGTTAACACCTGATCATGGTGGGGCAATATCTCTCATAAGATCAAGGTTAATAGTAGTTATAATTAATTGGTCCAAACGTAAGAAAATTCCCTTCTTCTTTCCAGGTTAACAGAAAATGGTGACCCAAAGAGGACACCCGTCCTTGCATTATGGGGTGCCTGAGGACTTTACTCACTTGCCCCATTATGTAACATTGGGAGAAATCTGTTGGCATGTGTCATCAGCAGCAAAATGCTGTCTCAGTGTCTGGAGTCTGAGAGGGTCTGGGTGACGAAGAACATATTTGGGTTTACTAGAAAATCTATGGATTTGTAAACCAACTGAATCTAGTTATATTCCTTCTTTATTTTAGGTGGGCATGTTCCTCTAGGCCAGGGGTAGGCAACCTTGGCTCTTTTATCACTTGTGGACTTCAACTCCCAGAATTCCTGAGCCAGCCATGCTGAAGGGAAAGGGAGAGTTTCCAAGCTGAGCCATGCTAGCTCATGAATTCTGGGAGTTGAAGTCCACGAGTCATAAAAGAGCTAAGGTTGCCTGCCCCTTGCTCTAGGCTGAACTGGCTTGTAACTTGGGAAACCTTCTAGCCTCAGAGCTTGAGCAACAGGTGTTAGCTGTGGTTTAAAAGACCTTTTATCAATTATGATCATTCCTGGATCAAGAGGCCTGTACACAGCTATTTATGATTTGGTCTCTTCTTGACTGAACCTCTTCATCCTTCGTATTGTTTACAGTTATTATAATTTAGTCCACATGGGACTTCCCTTGAAAACTACTCAGAAGCTACTGTTGGTCCAGAACGGAGCAGCTTGATTAGTTAAGGGTATTTTAACACTTCACTTAGTTAAAATGACAGTTGACTTCCAGAGACAATTCAAAATGCTGGTTGCTGCCTTTAAAAAAGACCTTTAAAAGCCTTCAAGCTGTTCTTTCAGAAGTGTTTGAACTTTGATAAAATAATGAGCTCCCATCCTGTGGCAGGTCACTGTTGGGTTTACTGGGAAATATATTCCTCAGTATCATGAATGTGAAGGTTATGAATATTATTTGCTCTGTATTATGAAATATTTATTACTTTAATCTTTCTTGTTTGCCTTTTTGAAGTATAAGTGCCTTGCAGTGGTTAAATAAATATTGATGCTATCTAATGAACCAATGACAGTACATTTTGCCTCTTGTTATCTTCCTCACAGCCATAACTTAAGTTCAGCTGCTTTTTTGGCTAGTGACAATTTTATTTCCATAGATTCATATCTAGCTAAAGCTATCCTGTTGTGATGCAATTATTGATTTAAAGTTGATACACCTGCCATTTGTAAATCCAAACTGGTCCCCAGGCTGCTATGAATGCCTGCTGAGCAGAATCACATTAATAAGATTCTTAGATCCATGGAAAAGTGAATTTCAATTAAGGAGCAATTTTCCTTCTGTCTGGGTTATCTACTACTGGCTTGTGGGACTCAGAATTGTTTGGCAAATGTAAATTAACTCCTGCTAAACAATTATCTTCTACTGGTGACTCTCTTCATTTTCTCTCAAGTATGGCCCATCTTAAGAAGTTTGATTTGTAATCTTGTGGGAATTCTGTCAACACAGGCCAGGGACACTTGGCCAAGAGACTAGCGATTCTGCCTCCAGGTTTTCTGATTTCAGAACTGAAATGAAATATAGTGTAGGCTGTTGTCCGCACTTTAGGTACACTTGAGTATTATAATATTAATGCTTAATAGAGCCGATAGCCAATCAAAACTCAGGAATAAAGGAATGAAGATATGAAAAGAGCTCTCACCAGTTTTGCTGCATAAAAACAGAAAATCTCCCCATCCTTTTGTTGAAAGAAAAGTCTTCATCCTGGTTCATCCAAGCTTGGAGTCCCATCTCTGAGGTGCCAAATTGTTGGAAGAAAAGTCTTCATCCTGGTTCATCCAAGCCAGGGATAAATAAACAACATGGCGACTGCTTTAGAAAGAAGATTGCAGTTTATTGAAGAGGCAGAAAGATGGTTCTTGCAGGAAAGATCAGAGAAAAAAAGGGAAGGGCACATGAGTAGTAGGTTTTTATACCCTCTCTAGCCTTTTGTTTGGAATAGTTTCCTGTTCCTTTGGCATGAACTTTGAGGCTATTTCCTGTGTCACATATTCTGACCTGAGTCTGGGTGTGCCCTTTGGTCTTTGTGAGTTAATCCTACCATGTCCTGTCATAGATGGGGCATGCAGATTTTAGGTCTTTTGTCTTCTTGAACTTCTGGCTCCAACTTTCCTGATGGTTTACATTTGCATTTGTATAGGGCTGGCTTCTGCTTGGGGGAGGGAGACCTGGGGCTATCAAGGAAAATTGGGCATGTTTTTCTGTCTCTTTAAGATCCTTGATGGACTGAACTAGCATCAAACAGGCCCATTTCCTCTTCTTCTCTCCCTGCCATTGGTTGGAAAGAGAGATGTCTTTGTGACATGTTGTAGGAGACTGTTCCCTTAAGGCACGGGTGTCAAACTCGCTGCGTCACGTGACGCGATATATCGTGACTTTTTTTTTGCATTGCTGAAGCTGAGGTGGGCGCAGCCTCCATATGAGGCAACTGGCCTGCGGGCCGGCAGTTTGACACCCCTGCCTTAAGGTCTTGACAACTAAAATGGCTCTGGAGAGGAAGAATGGCAGGGCACAGTAAAGCCTCAAGGGTGACCAAAAGGGTATTCAGTGTGTCAGCAAAGCCGGTTGCAAGAATCTTCCCAGTCCTAGAACCGGCCAGAAATCATAGAACATTTATTGTACAGGTTCAATAAACACATATATCAAATAGATACTGTATACTGTATTATTAATCAAACATTCGTTCCTATGGTCACAACCCATACTATTAATAAGCTCAGAATGTACTTATTTGGGGCATTATGTATATAACAACAGTGGGCAAAATTAAATTTTTGGAGACAAAAAAGCAAAGAGCCAGTTTAGACATACTAAAGAAAACAACCTCAACTTTAGTCATGTACTTCCCTTCCCCTCTCCAGAGCTGTGGAGAAATTAAATGATATATGCTCCCCTTTTCTACTTTACTATAGTATTTCTCAGAATGCCACAACACAAAACAGCCTTTCAGTGACGGTGGCAGGGGTAGGTCCAGGAGGATGCTGGGATTACTAGTTACGATACACAAAAGGGGTTCTTTTGGGGTAACGTTTTACAAGGGGAGTTCCATAGCAGATTATTGATATATACAAACCCCTTTTAATCAGAATATTCGCTGTCAAAAAACAATTGGCAACAGGCCGTGGCATTCTTGGGGACAGGAGTATTGCAATTACTCAGGGAGTAATTATCAAAAAGATCTAGCCACTTGATCTGGGTTTGGGGAAACAAACTTTCTGGAGAGGAGCAGGTCCAGAAACAATGTTTGCCCTTCATGCCAGTCCTCTCGTTGAGATTTGGCATGGGCTGCTGCTTTTCACGGGAAAGGAACAGGAGCTTAGCTTTCTTTGCCTTTCTGTCCTGGAGACTGCCTATCTTTTTCTCACTCAAAGCCAGAGGCCTCAAGCTAATACCAGATTCCCTCAGATCCCTACAGGAGTGTTCCGCAATGGAATGTCCTTTTCCTGTTGTTTCTTGTTTTACATCAGTTCTGGAATATTTCAAACCATTTCCTTTCCTGGAGGGGTACATTCTTTTCTTCTGGCTAGACAATCGTGGTTTGCCCTGTTTAACTCTGTTTGCTTTGCTTTTATTATTATTATTCCTCTTGCCTGCGATGAGTTCCTCGCTTTGCCCATCACCTGCACCATCTCGCACGAATCCGTCATCCATTTCAGGATGGCTTAGCAGTGAATGTTTTGTAGCACTGTGGCCTTTTGATTGGTTGTTTCTCTGGATCACTTTCCTCACCGGAGTAGCTTCGTTGGGCTCTGGACTAAGGAACCAGTTTCTCTCTTGGCTTTTTGCAAGAAGACCTGCACTGGAGCAGCAAAATGTTTTCTCAGCATTGGGGCCTCTGTCTGGAATACGCCTCCTCTGCTGCGTGTTAACATTTTCTCTGCTTTCTGAGGCAGCTTTATCAGAGATGTCTTTGTTTGCAGGAGAGATGTTTAAAACATGCAAGTGGCAACTATAAGATAATTGGTTCAACAGCATATCTGGTGAAGTCTGGGAGCTGCTGTCCTTGAGGCGATGAGATTCTCTGGGTGCACAAATGAATGCTTGTAAGTCATTCAGAATTTTGGAGAGCTTCACGGGGTCCAAATGTTCACAGATCTTCAAGTGCTGCTGGTTCTGCTGAACTGTAAATTGCTCCAGACTATCTTTTAGTAACCGAAGGCTAGACGTCAGATCTGAGATTTCTGTGTCTTTCTGTGTGGAAAGTGGTCACGACAGATAGATAGATAGATAGATAGATAGATAGATAGATAGATAGATAGATAGATAGATAGATAGATAGATAGATAGATAGATAGATAGATAGATAGATAGATAGATAGATGGATGGATGGATGGATGGATGGATGGATGGATGGATGGATGGATGGATGGATGGATGGATGGATGGATGGATGGATGGATGGACGGACGGACGGACAGACAGATAGATGAGACATATAAAGAATTTATTGTTGTCCCTTGAAGCCAAACACGCAGCAACTTCAAAACACGTGAACTGTAACTAACATTTGTGCGACTTTCACTACATCATGAAACAGAAAAGTGATTTCTTACTTTGAATTTCCCAGTTATCAAAAAAGACATTCCCCCCCTCCTCCATCTTGGGATTTTATCTATTTTGGGGTACATCCAGTATCATATAGGACTGTAATTTGTACAAAGTAACTAAGAGCAGCACATGTAACATCTCCGCTCCTCAAACTGCACTGGGTATCTGTTTACTTCTGGGTTCCGTCAAGGTGTTGGTTATGACTTAGATGTCATGTACATGGTCCTACATGGCATAGGGCAGTGATGGCGAACCTTGTAGAGACCGAGTGCCCAAACGGCAACCCAAAACCCACTTATTTATCGCGGGTGCCAGGTGGGCGTGGCCCATTGGGTGGACGTGGCTGTGGTGGTCATGGCAGACTGGGTGGCTGTGGCCAAGGTGGGCATGGTAACCTCAATGTTGCTCATGGGGAGGGACGCCTGTGGGGGCTGGGCAGTATTGGGGGAGATCCAGGGGGTCTCTGGCAGGTGGGGCGGTGGGCAGGAGGCTTATTCTGCAGGGTGAGGCAAGGCAAAGTGAGGCAGGGCAGGGCAGGGATGACATTATTGCAAGGCAAGGTGAGGCAGGGGTCGGGATGGCTGATGCCTGACACCGTCGGCCCCCGCATACAAAGGCCAGTGAGCATATGGGGCCCGACAGTGTCCGTCAGCAGCTACAGCCTGCCGGCCCCCCAACCAGCACACTCTGGGGCTCCGCAGCCCACTGCCAGCAGCTCAGAGAAGCTGCCTCTGAGCTAGACGGCCAGCCGACAGCTGAGGAGGCGATGCAGTGGGTAGTGCCCAGGAAAAGGAGAGCATGCGAGGCCAGGAGGGATGGGATGAGGAGGGAGGGAAATCAGCCGTGCTGGGATGCATCCGGCCATATGGGATCTCGGCGAGTTAGCAGGAGGCTGGTTGAAGAGGGACGGTTGCCATCTCCAGGGCATGGCGCGCGTGCCCACAGAGAGGGCTCTGAGTGCCATAGGTTCGCCACCACTGGCGAAGGGCCAGGCTATCTATAGAAACAACTTCGTCCAATTGTATTGGCCTGTCCCACCCAGTCAAGCAGAGAAAGCATGTTGCAGACCCTGTCAGTTAAAGAACTCTGACTGGCAGGGTGTAGGAAGAGATTCTTCCTTGCCATGGCCCCTACCCTGTGGAATATTCCTTCCCTCAGAGGTGAGGCAGGCCCCCACTTTCCTGGCCTTCTGAAAAGCAGTTAAAACATGGCACTCTGACCTCACATGGGGAACCCAAAAGAGCACGCAGCTGTGGGGCTGGTTGCTGCCACGAGAGCCTCCCTTCACCTTTCTTAATTAATTTTTAACAGAATTTTATTATTCTTGTCTCCTTTACAATTTTTAATTATAAAATTTTAATTGTAGATACTGTTTTTATACTTTTGAGGTTTATTGTACACCACCTGGAGAGTCCCTCTTTGAAGGAGATGGGTGGTTCAGAAATGAGAAAAAAAAATCAATAAAATAAAATGACCTTAACTTTCTTTCCTCTTACATCCCATGTGTCCCCAATGGGCTCTTGCAATTCTTAAAAGCAAAGGATGGACACCTAGACAAACCCTTTGATTTTACTGTCTGTAACATGAGATTATGTAGTTTCATCTTTTTAATACGCTGTAAGCTGCCTCTGGAGAGTTAAATGATCATAATATTTGTTACAGATGTCAGTTTTCAAAACTTTTTAACACTGAGGAACCTAGAGTATTAAAAATGTAATTCCACAGTGGTAGTTTTGAAAGCTGACATCCATAAAAAAAGATTCTGATTTGAGGTCTCTTTGTAACCCTAATAGATTTTCTACACTCCGAGACCCTCATTAACCCATATCAGCTTCTTGGCTGTCTTCAAAATGCTATACTGCAACCCCAGGGCAAAATATTTTGTTCTGCTAATGAAAGGGAAAAATGTTAGCATAAAGCATTCCTTTACAGAGAGCAGTCTTTTTGTCTTAAAAAACATCTCTAACCTAGTTATCTAGAAGGTAAGAATTAAATGGTTCAATCAGACAAACAATGTTAATTTATTAAGTCATCAGCATGACACAGATATTAACGAACCAAACCTTAGTAAGCTCATAACTTTCCTGATTTATTTGCAAAGCTATCCTTGTTTTCATTGTCATATTTTCCCAAGAAAGCTATGTGGTATAGCTTCTGAGAGCAGGACTTTTTTATAGGCAGATCTGGCATTTAAGCAATCAATTGCATATCTTTAACATCAGGCAGATAATTACTTAAAAGCAAAATTGACCTATTTTTGTCCAATCAAATAAATTCCAAATAATACGTTAGTCTTTCTTTCTTTCTTTCTTTCTTTCTTTCTTTCTTTCTTTCTTTCTTTCTTTCTTTCTTTCTTTCTTTCTTTCTTTCTTTCTTTCTTTCTCACTAGCTAAACAAAGAATCTACATACTGGATTAAATAAAGGTAAGAATTTTCCATTACTATTCTAAATTACATTCTGTAAAATGATTCGTAATGCATGCAGTGTGTGGTCATGTAACTTTTATAAATGTATTTCACTGACAGGCTATCAATGATGGCAAACAAGCAGTTTCTGCAGCTTTAGGTTTTGATTTGCAGAGTCTTTAACATCTAAAAAAGATTGCATGATTATTTCATAACATATGATAACATAACATTAGGCTCTGTCTCTTAAGACACAACCTGATTAGTAGACTATCTCTTCTGAAGAAACAATGAAACTAGGGCAAGTTTCAGCTTGGTAAAGAACAATTTCACACTTACTTCTTGCAGCCTTTTCTCCATTCCCAGTAATACCTGTCCCATTTCATTTTTCTCACCAAGAGCATTCAGTAACAGTCCATAATGGGACTGAGATGTTTCTTGCACTAGACAGAGAAATCAATACAAACCACATTTATCTGTCACCTGAACACATGAATAAAATGCCATTCCAGGTTTTTCAATGGAACTGGATTGAAATACTATACTTTAGTGACAAGTGCATTCCAGAGGAGCAAGAGACAACCCAGTTTAGATAGGTTGCCAAAGACTGTAATGTAGATGTAACATTTAACACAGATGGAGGGCTGAACAATTTACACAATGCTACCGGTATTTGATTTAACATTAAATTAACTAAAATACTTTAAGAACAAAATGTTGTCCTTTTTGTGTGGTCTGTGAAGTTACTTTTGCTACAATGATCTGATAAGGATAATCCTCTCAAAATATGACTTTTTGTTACTTAATTGTTACTCGTAATCAACATCCAAAATAATTTTATCCCTCAGTCGATTCTGCCTCTTTCCTCTCTATCCTTATTTCTCCATTTCTGTTCTGATCCCACAATTGTGAGTAGTTAAAAACCTCAGACACATTTGATGAAATAGACCGCTAATGTGATAATAATTAGCTTAATATTTAAAGAGCTATGAGACTCTCGTGATGGCTTTGCACAACGAAAACATTCTAACCACTTGGTAGCTTTTGTCTTACATTCCATTTATGGATTACACACAGAGAGAAAAAGACGCTGTTGTAATTTCTACATCTCTGTCTTTCAAATGCCTAATTTACTGCGCCTTTCCGTTCTGCTCCACTCCTATAGCATATTCAGCCAGGGAAATTCTGGCATCCTCACAGAATTAAAGGAGAATATTTTCTTGGAGTAACATTTTGAAATTTCTCAAGCTAAGGTTCTGGAAAGCCTTCCATAATGTACCTACAGTCTTTATTTAATAACTTATATGGCTGCCCAGATTATGTTCAATAACCCTGAGCCACTCACCAAAACAGCAATCAAAACAGAAACAATAATCCAACAGCCAAAAAAACCATTCCTGGCAGCCGCTAAAACACCCTTCCATATGTCTACATTACAGTTACTGAACTCATCCTGTAACTTAAAACTTGGAGGAGACAGCTCTTCAAGGGGTTAACGATCAAGGGAGATGTGGTAGAAAATAGTTTGGATTTCCAGCAGGGAGAGGTGCATTCCAGAGGAGCAAGAGAGAACCGAGTTGGAAGACGGATAAGACTCTGTAGGAGTTCTCACTGTCTATCTTTAATGATGCCAGTAGTAAGCTTTAATTTGACAAGGTTTCTGTCTATAGGTGAGGAACAGTAAAGGAAACTGCTTAAAAGAAACTCATTGTGTGTCTTCCTTGTTTTTTTGAGGCCTGACATCAATCTTGCCAAACAAAAGCAAACTTCTTGCATTGTTAAAGATATGTTCCGAGAACTCTTAGCTCAGTGGTGGCGAACCTATGGCACGGGTGCCAGAGGCGCCACTCGGATCCCTTTCTGTGGTCACATGTGCCGTTGCCCCAGCCTCACCTCCTCCCGCCCGCAACTCCCTCCTCTCCAGCAGCCTCCCTGAAGGAGAGTTACCCTTGAGCGTGGCCCACATGGAACAGCGCAGCCAAGGACATGTGGCAACGCATAGACAAGACTCTGCCCTCACACCCCATCATGCACAGTTGATGCTGCAGGGCGCAGGCAGAGGGCGTGAACGCCATACCGCTGCTGGGCTGCCTGGGCGATCTGAGCAGGCCCTGGAGGTGGTGAGTGGCCCTGTGGGCAGGTGGAGCGGGGGATGGCGGGGCAGAACAGGGGGTGGAGCAGGGGCAGAGTCAATTTTTGGGCACTCGGTCTCTAAAAGGTTCGCCATCACTGTCCTAGGGATTCACTTTCTTCCTCCCAGTCAAATTGTCTAAACTTCGCTGTTTTTTGTTTCTCTGAAATACAGCCCCTCCTTGCTGGGGAGCTGGACCACCTTCCACCACAGGATAACACCCATGACCACGATACACAGCATTCAATCCAGTTCTCCTCATCATGTCACATTTGATCTGAAAAAGGTAGTTGGTGGTTAACCACTGCCATTTGGTACTTGCAAATGTTTTCTAAAATCTTGCCCACTTGTGGAATATGGATAATAAAGTTGAGCAGATGTCATGGTTCCAATTAACAAAACACTTCAAAGAACTCCCAGGCATTGGTTAGCATTGCTAACACTGGATGTTCTTGCTTTGACAGCAGACATAATAAATACACACGTTCCATCATGTATCACATTTCAGAAAATCTTGGAAAATCCAGATCCTAATTTGCTACAATCGGAAGACAAATGTATTGTCAATACTATATTTGCCAAGGGAGTAGGTCCAGCTGCAGGTAACTGAAAAAGATCATTCTGATTTCAGTTACTGAATTTCCATTTTCAAAGGCCTGGCTCAATTCTAATTAGGCGAGACAGACTCCTAGTTCTGGTATGGCCTCACAATGTTCCCTACTCCATTTAATGAATTGACCCTATGCAGAGAAAACTGAATAGGTGGAAATGTTTTGGCTTCCCACATACTTCTCCCGTTTACTCCCATTTATTCAAATGAAAAGATGATGACGCTATATAGAGGCTACATGTTTGTGATCCACCAAGGGATGTTAAAAAAGATATGTTTAGGAATTAGCTTGTTTCTGATTTTCTGACTAAATCTAGAACATCTGAAATGGAAAATTGTCCTTGACGGATGAAGCAACAGTTAATCTCCCCCCAAAAGTGGGTCTTTCACATATGCTACAAAACTAGGGAGGAATGCTCAGAGAACAGGCAAAAAAAAAAAGCAATAACAAAAAAAGAAAAGAAAAAGGCCTGCTTATGAATTCAACCTGTAAGTGGGTGAATGATCTCTATTCAATGATCCTCTCTAAAAAAAAAAAAAACCTGCTGAATCCCAAGAGTTTATTTTAGCTAGGCTGAATGTAAGCATTGTGTTCTGTGTGTGATTGCTGCCTTCCCTTATTTTCACTGTATATCTCTTTTCTCCCAAACAATTCTTTGTATCTAGAAATTTAGCTTCATTGGTTTTATAAGAGAATTTCACATTACAGGATTGGCATATGGTTAAGTTCCGTAATTCTGGATTTGGGGCAGGAAAATCAAAACTACTTTTGACTTCTATTTTCCTAATTTTGGGTTGAATGGAGAAGCCCTGAATAGAATCATTAAGAACAGCCCGATGACTGGGAAATTTGGGGAGTTGAAGTCCACAAATCCTAAAGTTGGTGAGGTTGAGAAACACTGGCCTAGGGCAGTGGTGGTGAACCTATGGCATGGGTGCCAGAGGCGGCACTTGGAGCCCTCTCTGTGGGCACACGTGCCGCTGCCCCAGCCTTGCCTCCCCCATGACCCCCTCCTCTCCAGCAGCTCCCCTGAAGGAGAGTCGCCCTCGAGCGTGGCCCACATGGAGCAACGCAGCCAAGGACATGGCAGCCAGGCAGCGTAGACAAGACTCTGCCCTCACACCCCATCATGCAGTTGATGCTGCAGGACGTGGGCAAAGGGTGTGGCCACCATAGCGCTGCTGGGCTGCCTGGGTGATCTGCGGTGGGCCCTGGAGGCGGTGAGTGGTCCTGTGGGCAGGCAGGGTGGGGGATGGGGGGTAGAGCAGGGAGGTGGAGCGGGGGCGAGGCCAGTTTTTGGGCACTCGGTCTCTAAAAGGTTCGCCATCACTGGCCTAGGGTATGTCACGAGGTTTTATCTATTTATTTATCAAATTTGTATGGCACCCATCTCACAAAAAAGTGAAATTTGATTGGCGGCAATCTAATCATAATTATCTTTTATTGGGGAACCCTTGGAAGGAGAAAACTTCCACAATACTTTTAAATTATTTCCTCTCCAGTTTCTAATAATGAAATACATAAAGCACATTTACAAGAATTTAAAATTAGGTATTGTTACCTCTGATTATTTTGGTAACAGCTGAGACAAAAATATGTAGTAAGAATAACTGACGGTAGACTAACCCTGTGAAGCTTAATCCAGATAAACCAAGAAGGACTTGGTAGAAGAAGAAAATCTAGGATGAGGTTACTATTCAGTTGTCGGTGAAACTAAGCCATCACTACTTCTTTTTTTCCCCAGTGTATATTTTATTTTTAGTGTTTTAAGTTTACAACTCATAAATGCTTAATAAACAACCTGTTGTCTGGGTCTTATTCTAATAACATGTAGTAAAATCCTACTCTCTACCCCGTTTTTCCAGCCATTGGTAAAATGCATCCCATATTTGAAAATATTCAGTATCTTCTTTTTCTTTAATCTTCAAAGTGAGTCTATCCATTTCTGCACATTCCAGTATTTTTTTAAACTATGTCCTCTTCATAATGTCTTGGTCTGTGTTTTCTATTTCTTCTTGCTCTCTTTGTGCAGCTGCCTCTTCTAGTGCAACCTCTCCCTGCTTTCAATATTCCTTATCTGTTTGAAATTCTGAACTTTTTTCTTCAAAGAAAAATCTGTATCTCTCATAGAATTCCATTGCTTTAAAGATAGAGTCCAGTCTATATCTCTTAGTATCCCAATTGATTAGAATCCCTTCCAGCCATCTAAAGTTCACTGCTTTTTCAATTAATTTTTTGGTCAACAATTGTTATTCTTTTCGCGAATCTCTTATCCTTCTAAGAACCTGTTTCAAGACTACAATTTCCTTTTCTTTATACTGCAATGGGTCATCTCTCACTCTTCTCAATATCTCATCTCTTGTTGGTTTTTTCACGAATCTAACATGTACCTCTCTGGGTAGTCTGTGTTTTCTTGCACAACTTGAGTTGACTCTAAATGTTTGATTTATGTCTCCTTCCATTTCCTGTTTCCCAATTTCCAATGCATCTGCTAGGAGTTCTATCATCAGATCTGAGAGGTCTTCTTTGTCTTCCATTATATTCTGAAATCTTAAGAAATAAGATGCCTTCTCCATTTCCAGAACTGCCACTGAATCCTCCAAGTCTTTATTGGTCTGCATCAGCCTTTGGTTTTCTTCTATTTCTTCCATCTTTTGATCAGTTTCCTCTGATTTGTCTTCTATATTCAGAATTCTTTGTCATCATTTGTTGGAAATTTTCTAGTTGTGGGTTTAAAGTGTGAATTTTTTCATTTATTTTATCAAAATTTTCTTTTGTCTCATCATGATTTTTCTTGTCTTCTTTATGCGAAGTTATCGCTTCTTGTATTAATAGTAATGTGGCCTGCATTTCCTTCTGACAGTTGTTGGTTTTTTTCTTGCTGAAGCATTGAGTCAATTGATCTCTGATAAACAGGACTGGGGGCACCAGAAAAGGTGCTGAGGTGGGTTTCTTGCCTGTTTTAGTTAAACTTGGAACACTCATTTTTACTCTTCCCCTCAAGCTTTACTATCAAATCTAGTATGTCCCCTAATTGTCAGCTTTATACAAAACAAACAAACAATCTTATAATCACTATCACAATACAATATTTAACTTCCAATTTGTATTTTGAATTGTCCCAAATAGTTCTTGTAGTTCTTTAGCCTTATAATTCAATTGTCCAGTTTATCGGTCCACCACCAAAGGAAGAAAAAAGAATAAAGAAAAAAAAAGATTTGTAATCCACCAGTGGCTTTCAGCAGCAAGTCCAAAAGGAAAAATACAAGGCCTATCACGTCTCTTCAATTCAAAAAACCCAATAGTTTTCGATCAACCAGCCTTTATAATCCAAAGTATCTAGCTACCTTAGTTGCTAATCCATAGAACCTTCCCAAAAGAAACTAGCCAAAAATCAATTTTCTTTCTGTCTCTAGGTAGTTCTTAAAACTGTGAGTCAATCGATGTTTGTGATCCAAGTAGGCCTACTTCAAAGTAGTTTATAGTTTCCACCATGCAGAAAAACAACCCAAAGAGGTTTTTTCCCCTTTTCCAGCTGCAGTCTGCAAAAGTGAAAGTTTCCAGGAACATCTAAGAGTCTATCTATCTCTGGGCTTCACACCAAACTCACTCCAGACATAACAAAATTCAGTGTTTTATTCCTATTTATTCCACCTCTGACCACTAGATGTCATTAGATGTCCGTTTTTCCACCTTTAAACCGCAAGCTATTTCATAAAGTTCGCTCTTGTTTCCCAAAAAGAAAAGCTCAAAAGTTCTCTCAAAGCCCAAATTTATCAATATTTTGTCTCTGTATTATTTCCAAATTAAGATTGTAGTCTTCTCTGTTTTTCCCCCCAATAAAAACTAGATCGCCGCTTTCTTTCTCGTAAGGAAAAGGATGGAGGCCCCTCTTCCTTCTCGTCTGGAGGCTTTTCTTGCTTTTAGGAGATCCTTTTCCAGGGACAAGGTTTTAAAATTGTAGAGAAAAGATAGTATCCTCACCCATTTCCAGCCACGATGTTCAGATTTTGCTAATTAATGCTTTCCTCCATTGTCAGTAGCTTCTGACTGGCAGCATAAATACAGCCAGTCTTTCCCCTGCCAGTTGGGGGGGGCTTCCTCGGATCAAACGGATTGACTTCCATCTTTCCATGATCCACAAGAGTCCCCTCCTTCTTCGTCGCCTCTCCAGGGTGACTTTAGACCCTTTTCGGGCCTCCAGCAGGGTGAAATCGATCACGGTAAGCAGAGCCCTGTTCTCCAGCGCCCATCTCACTACGATGCCAAACCAGAAGTCTTTAAGCTATCACTATTTCTAACTTGCCTAACACGATAGACTTATTTGAGAATAAAAGGAGAACCAATTAATATTACCTTGAGCTTTGGATTAAGAGTGGCTTGAAGTCACTTGAAAAAAAGCACACAAAAATATGCATATCTAGTGCTAACAGAAAACTGCCATGAAACTGATAATTTTGGGATCCCTTCGTTTCCATTTTATTATCCATTTTGCATTTTAATAGTCTATATTTTTCCTAGTCATTTGAATAATTTGTATTCATGGGGCTGATGAATTTTTCCAGTATTTTGTAAAATGTCTAGGCTGCTTTTCCCAATCCTGTATTACACCACACCACTTATTTCTTCAAGACAGCCACCAAGTATCTCTTAAGAGTATTGCACAATTCATTCAATGAATTGAGCTGAATTTATTACTATTTCTCAAAAGGAATAGGAACACGTAAATAAAACTGCCTTTTAAATTATTACAAAACTAGCATTTTTCATTATCAGTTTTGTAGATCTTATGTTGAAGCAGTTAGATCTATCACTGATGTTGCAATTGCTACTGAGCATATTAGTTGATCTTATTTAACCTTATTCAAAAGCTACAGAAAAAGCAGAAGTTGCATTAAATAAATGGCTAGCTATTATATCAAACTCATATTTCCTTGAATAAAATGTTTTTCATCTACTACAATTATTATTAATGGATATTACATTATTGCACAAGACTACAACTGCAAAGAGGATATTTTTTTCTTTCTACCCTAAAATGTCTACTGCTGAGTGATTGATCCTTCACTAATAGCTCATACGATTTGTTTTGAGCTTATTAGTTTAAGCAGCAGGGGAAGCACTGAAGCTTTTAGTCTGAATTCTAATAATATTTACACAAAATCCATCCATTTTCTGAGATTACTGTATCTGAATACGAGGACTCATTTTTTATTTTTTCCTTTAATGGAATTCTTAATTTTTTTAACTGAAATTCTAAGAAAATTTTCATGCAATATAATCAAGTAGAAAAATAGTTTTTCAGAAAATACTTTCAGAGGACTGGAGAAAATGCACACGCTTTGGCATAATGCAGTTTGAGAATACTGTATAACTCTCAAAAAAAAGTTTCAATAGTCCTTGTCGGTCTGTTTAGCTGCCCATTGTTCATTCTTAGCAAAACTTTCATGAATAACACAAAACTTAGCTGTGTTTAACTTAAAAGCATATTCTTCCTATCTGAAATATCATATTCCTACACCATGATGTCAAGAAAGATATTCCAGTAGAGTAATAGAGGTCCAGGTAAATGATACAACAGTCGCTCTGGTGTAAGCTCAGTCTCAAAAATCTCCATTAAGGATTCTAATAAATTGAAATACTGAAGAAGTGCCAATCAGCATAAAGTAGACCAATGATTTTGATGCACTAGTGCAGGGGTGTCAAACTCGCAACATCACGTGACGTGTCACGACATATTGCGACTTTCCCCCCATTGCCGGCAATGGGGCGGGCGTGGTTTCGGCATGACACATCCGGCCCTTGGCTGGCAGTTTGACACCCCTGCACTAGTGAATTAATTTCAGCCCCTTTCACAGGTACAGGTGGCCCTGGTCTGAAATTTCACCAGTGTCTCGCTGATGATGGTGGGAATCTGTTGTGAGTGTCCCTAGACCAGCTTGGGAAGTATCAGAGGATGAGGATGAGCAGCCAGGCCCCTCTGGGTGTTTTCCCCTCCCGGCAGCCGAGGAAGAGCAGCCAGGCCCCTCTGGGTATTTTCCCCTCCCGGCAGCTGAGACAGACAGGGAGGAGATTTACAGGCAGTCTGGGTCAGATTCGCAAAGTGAGGGGTCAGATTTGGAGCAAGAAGATAGATGGCTTGATCCGAGATTCCGAAGGTTTGATAAGCGAAGGTGTCAGTTAAGTGGGAAAAGGAAGTAATGGGGGGAAGTGACGTATCGGAAACTATATTAGAAGGGGACAGAGAGACTACGCCTTTGTCACGAGCAACGTTAATCAAGGAGTAGCCTGATATCTGGAGCAGTGCGTTTGAATTCAGTCTTCTGATGTTTTGGAAATCTACGGGAGAATAATGAGGTCTTGGACAATGTGATAAAGAAAGAGTGAGTTAATTGGAAGGTGTGGGAAGAGCATGTTTTAATCTAAATGTAAATAAATGAGACTTGGCTGTTTCTGCCAGCAAAATGCCAGCAGCGTGCTTTGAAGTGAATTCTTTTGAAATGTGTTAAATAAACCTCTTAAAGACATATTTATGTGGATTTTAATGAGCTGAGAGGGGCCAGACAGAACAGAATCTGAGCTGATTAACTAGCAATCCTTCTATTTCTCTATACTAAACTTAGCTACATAAGCTAAAATTTCTGAATACAATTGTTTTACTGTTAGTTTTTTTTTATTGTGATAGGAAACAAAGCTGTGCCATGAGAGGAGTACAAGAGAAAGAAGGCAGAAATGAGTTTTTTCTAAGTATTATGGGCTGGTCCCAGACAGCTACAAGGTCAAGTACAGCTCTGTATTTTTATCTCCTTTGCCAATGAATATTTTTGATGTGTATACTTAAAAGTTAAAAAGGGAGTTTTATATACTTAAAAAAATATTTTATTGATTTTTTATAATTACAGATCTTTAGTGCTTAATAAACAACGTGTTGTCTGGGTCCACATATTTAACATTAATTCCTACTCTCCACATATTTAACTTCCATTCCTACTCTCTACTCTATTTTTCTAGCCGTTTGTAAAAATTATCCCATTTTTGAAAGTATTCTGTATCTTCTTTCCCTTTCATTTTCAATGTCATCATCATTGGCATTGGCATCCTTCAGTCTCGAGAGACTATGGTATCGTGCTCTGGAAAGAGGTCCTAAAACAGCATCTGGTGTGGCTAAAAAGGCCAATTCGAGAGCAGCAGTCCTTTCCACACTGAGGGCAGGTACAATCTGTCCCCTGTCCAGCCCCCAGATTTCATTGGTTCCGGGAACTGCCTCTTTGCCTCAGCCTGCCGCACAAGTGTCTCTTCGAATTGGAGAAGGCCATGCTGCATCTTTAGCCTCCAGGCTGAACGATCAGAGGTTAAGGATTCCCAGTTGTTAATGTCCTATCCATTTCTACACAGTCCAGAATTTTCTTAATTATGTCTTCTTCAGTTGGTGTTTCTTCATTTTTCCAATACTGTGCAAATGTAATTCTCGCTTCTGTTAGTACAGGTAATATTAAATATACACATTCTTTATCATAGTTTTCTGATATTATATCTAAAAGAAATAGTTCCGGCTTAAAATCTACATGTTTTCTTATCATTTTCTCTAACCATATATGTATTTTTGACCAGAATTTTTTTCCTTTAGGGCATATCCACCAAAGGTGGTAATACCTGCCTGGATTTTGCTTACATTTCCAACAAATTGCTAGACATGTTTTTAAACATTTTTGCTAATCTTGCAGGTGGTAAATAAATGCTATCTATAAAATATTTTATATAAATTTTCTTTATAGGTAGCTGCCCTTGTTATTTTACAGTTTCTTTCCCACAAGTTTTGCCATTTTTCTAACTCTACATTGTGCCCAAAATTTTTTGCCCATGTTATCACTGATTCTTTGACTTGTTCATCTTCCATCTTTAAGTTTAACAAAAAGCTATACAGTTTATTAATCAATTTTTCATCTGATGACAATAGTATTTGGTCAAACATTGTCTGATCTTTATAAAAACCATATGTTTCTCATATCTCATTTGCATTTGCAAGTGTGGCCACGATAGCTCAATGCCCTGTTCTTCTAGTGCTTGTTTAGTTTGTAATTTCCCTTCAGTATTCAAAATATCTCTAGGAGTCACAAGTTTTTCATAGTTAATTAAATTTGGGTGCACAAACGCTTCTATTGTTGAGATCCATCCTGGTATTTTCATATAAATTTTTGTTCTTATCTTTTCCCATGTTAGCAAAGCATTTCTTACATAGTGATTTTGAAAGTATTTATGGATTTTGTTTTTCCCATACTATAGGAAAGTGTGCCATCCAAGTTGTAGGTTGTGTCCTTCTAAGTATAGTAATCTTTTGTGTCTAAGGGTTATCCATTCTTTTAACCATGTTAATGCAGCTACTTGATAAATTTCAAAATCGATGTATTTAAATCATCCCCAAAAAATCTCAATTTTTATAGGTATTGTTTGAAATAAAAAAAGTAGTTTTGGTAAAATGTTCATTTTCACCGTCGTTATTCTTCCCAATATTGATAGTTGTAGATTTTTCCATTTTTCCAGGTCTAGCTTTATTTGTTTTAATGGTTTTACATAATTATCTTCTTTTATTGTTGCACATCTTGCAGTTGAATATATCCCCAGGTATTTAACTTTCTTGACTACTTGGAGTTCTGTTTTATATACTTTTTAAAAAGGTAGTTAGATTTTATTTATTTCTTGTGAGATTGATCTGTCTCCCAAAGAAGAGGGGAAAGAAGGGCTGATTTCCATAGCTATGTGCCTCAGTGTCACAAGGCCAGGAGGTGGCATTATATCATTTTTAGTTATTTATGTTTCTCTCACAATTTTCCAGAAAACATACCAACAACATGGGTTGTAGCAACCCTATCGCATAGGAAGATATGAGAGAAATGTTAAGTATTAATACCACTTTACAATCCCTTGGTAAGACCACACTTGGAATACTGCATCCAGTTTTGGTCACCACGATGTAAAAAAGATGTTGAGACTCCAGAAAGAGTACTGAGAAGAGCAACAAAGATGATTAGGGGACTGGAGGCTAAAGCATACGGTATAAGGAAGAGTTGCTGGAATTGGGTATGTCTAGTTTAATGAAGAGAAGGACGAGGGGGGACACGATAGCATTGTTCCAATATCTCAGGAGCTGCCACAAAGAAGAGGGAGTCAAGCTATTTTCCAAAGCGCCTGAAGGCAGGACAAGAAGCAATGGATGGAAACTAAGCAAGGAGAGAAGCAACCTAGAACTAAGGAGAAACTTCCTGACAGTTAGAACAATTAACCAGTGGAACAACCTGCCTCCAGAAGTGGTGAATGCTCCAACACTGGAAGTTTTAAAGAAGAGACTGGACAGATTATTATTATCATTATTAAATTATATTTATTCATTTATGTATTTATTTGAATTTGTAACCCAAGTCCAATGGACTCTGCACGAGGTAACCCTTGGACAATAAGTGATGAGAACAAGAACTACCCCAGGAAGGGTGAGCCAGGATCTGAAGATCCACGAGACTTCTGTGAGAAAATGTATGAGTCCTCAATTCTTTTACCCTGCTGGCTCAGCTATACTGCTACAATTAGTTCAAATAACTAAGTAGATCTATATATTTATGATGTTTTTATGGCCATGAAAAATCAGGGTTGTTTTTTTTTAAGATTAAGCTATCTGTAAAACTTTGCCATAAGCTCTGGCAGTGTATAAACATCTTTGCACAGCAGCATGGAGTGCTTAAATGTCTTCTGAAGTCTTTATTATAACACTGTTCCTACTGTGCTGCATCAATGGGGCATGTCAATGCAATTATTCAATCGCTGAAGAACTGCACAAACACAGAGCCAAAAATAGATAGCAGAACTTGTTTAGCTATGAATGCATAACTGTTTTCCCCAAACAGCAACTTTAAATCAGACACTAAATCATTGCCTTCTTTATAGGAGGTCGCAATCTCAAAACAGAAAATGTTTCTATTCATAGCATCTAGGGATCTGGACAATGCCCATCTAATGACATCTGTGAAATCTAATTCACCAGCTCATTCATTGCTGTTTTTCTACTGACCAATACAAATGAATATAAAGAGTTCCTCCCAAATTTTTTTGAAGGGACAATTGCATTCTTAAATACACTGTGGGAAAACATGAACTACAACCAGAAGATAAGACTTTGGGCTTCAATAGAGAACACAGTATCTTTTCATGTCTCCATCATTGTTATTTAGATGGTAGGAAGATATTTAATCATCACTGTGTACCAAGTCAAAAAGCATATTTATTAGTAGTCTTACAAAGATGAATCCATGTGGACAGAGAGGGGAATATATTGAAAGCAGTGGACTCATTTTCATCATGCCTATACTGTAACACTCTGCTATGTATTTGTGGTAAATGTCAAGTGTGCTTTTCCAATGGAGGACTAAAAAGAAGACTGGGATTTGTTCCAAGGTAACTACTGAAAAAAAAAAAGGAATGAGGAGGAAGCATAGGAAGAATTCCAGATGGCCAAGTGAAGGATGCAGAACTTTTACAGTGAATCACTTTTAGTGTTTACTATCTAAACAGAATGTTTTATTTGCCAAGTGGTTTATGGTTGTGTGTGTTTTGGAGAAAACAAAGAACTGCAGTTTCAAGGTAGTACATGATGAGTAAATATAGCTATATAGAAAGTGAGCTAAGATATATATCCAAATTCTCTTTTCTTAGTATTTTAGATATTTTCATGGTCCTTGCACACCCTTTGATTATCTTGGAAAAACTATACTTGTGTCTACTACTTAGTATCTTGTATTTGTTCTGAAATGTTGGTCTTCATCATAATAATTAAGATTTAAGTAAGTGTTAAAATATATAATATTAATATTATTACCAATAAACGAGGTAGAAACCCAAACCGGACAGAATAAAACATTTAAATTATTCATGTGGCCTAAATATAGGAAAGCACCCTCTTACAGATAATAAGATGTCAGTCACTCCTTTTAAATTTAAACATTTTTGATTGGAAAATCATGGTTCACAAAACTTTCTTTCTTATAGCTGCCTAGCATTCTTCTGGTAAGAATACAAGTACAGTCTGGCTAGATCAGGCAAAATGTCCTGCTTTCTGTATCACACAATGACCAGCAAGATACATTTGGGAAGCGGAGAAACACAAGCAAGTATCAAAATTTTTCATGCTTCTCCCATCAGCTATTATTTTAAGGTATGCTATCGGTTATATGGGATATCGTATAGAGGCATCACGACCACTGGGTATTGCTTGCCCAATCTTTCAGGAATTTTTCAGCAATCTTCTTTGGTTTAGTGGTGAAGGCACCAGGCTAGAAACTGGGAAACTGTTAGTTCTAGTTCCGCCTTAGGCCTAAAAGCCGGCTGGGTGATATTGGGTTAGTCACTCCAGGAGATAGATAGATAGATAGATAGATAGATAGATAGATAGATAGATAGATAGATAGATAGATAGATAGATAGATAGATAGATAGATAGACAGACAGACAGACAGACAGACAGATAGACAGATAAAGACAGACAGACAGACAGAGGCATATAGATATAGATTATCCAGGATAAACCATACCATCAGGAAATATTCCCACAATGGAATAGGTCAGTACAGAGACTCATCTGATTTTGTTCTCTGTTAGACACAGAAATATTCCACATACTTACTTGTCTTAGAAATATTTCCCAAATCATCCAAAACAGATTTTAGAGTTTCTTCTAACATGTTGAAGGAGGACTGCAACTGAAAAATAAATTAATAATGTTGTTGGCTGTTGTTTTATTATACGTTCTGAGTATTAATGTTTTCAGCTGAATCAATAGAGAAGTTGCAATTATATTTTATCATATAGTAAATAAGAAAGACAAAATATCAAAATGTAATGCAACTTTCCCACCCCTACTTTCAACTTCTGACAATCAAACTTTCACTTACTTTTTGAAGACTTTCTTTGGTGTTCAAAATAAAAGCATTTAAAAGGTCACTGAAAGAGACATGTTGGGGAATTACTAACTTTGTATGTACAGTAATCAGAAGAAAATGGATAGGAAAAACTAGGAGAATCTTACGAGAGTGTTAGTGCAATAAACAATAATATGTGGGTTGGAAATGCCTTAATTCCATATTAAAATATTAATGAAACATTCATTTTTACAGCCAAATAAATTCCATTAGTAAGAATCCCAAGCTGATGGGTCTTTCTGAAATGCTGTCAGATGGCTAGCACTAAAGGAGAGATGCCAGCAGTTGTATAAAATATTTTATCCAACCAAATTAATTAAATGCAGAATTTAACAAGAAGAGATAAATGGAACCAGTGAGCTCTTATACGTCTTTATATTATGCATATACTGGTATTTGCAAGCATTTTCACATATAGCATTTCCATCTCCAATTCCTCAAAAAAGCAGTTTAAATTTGACTCTTAGTCTTTCTAATGTCTACAGATCTAAAAACACTGAAAACATGCAGGGAATACAATAAAACAAGCAATGACCAATAAGAAAGTACACAGACATCATTCAATATGTGTCCCCCTTCCAACTTACTACTGATCTTAGAGCATATTTTCAATGCATGTATATGTATTTGATAGTTTATGTAAATACATATATATATACATACACCAGCCAACAAAATGGAAGCTTCCTGATTGCAGACATCATTCTTCTCCCATTTTTTTTTTTTGCAGACAGATAAATTCACAAGATGTGAGTCCTTCTTCAAATAATTTCAGCCATTGTTGCAAGATGCTGTCATTCTCTGTAACTATAAAGGCTATTTCCATGTGGACTTTCCTACTGGTATTAGACAATTTCTCATCCAAATTCAGATGACATAAAATATCCTAACCCTAACTATTTCTTGCAGAGCTTATATAGTTGTACAGTATTGTTTTTAATAGGAGGAAAAAAATAATTGCAGAAATGTCTGCATACTTATCATATTTTTCCTTGATCTTTTTCTTGTTTTCTTCAAATTGCTCCATGACTCCTTTGAATCTTCCAGCAAAATTATTAAGGGAGACATTTTCCCTTTCCTCTTTTCCAAACAGCTGTGGTTTAGACTGGTATTTGGCAAAAATACTGATATCGTTCTGTTTTTATTAGGAAAAATGAAAAAATGTGTTTAAGAAAAGGACAAATCAGTGACATTCAGTCACTGCTAAATATACTTTTATGAGTGGGTGCATTAGATAGAATTGTATTTTTCCCCCAAAATATTTACAATCCCATTCAGTCAGAAGGTTCTTATGGTAACTAATATCCAAGGTTTAATTAAATATATCCTAGAATACTAAAGGAGCCAGCTGGTAGCCTATTTGAATCCTATGTATTTTCTTCAAGAAATTCTGGAGAACTGGTAATGTTCCAGAAAACAGCACAATGGCAAATCCCCTCACTGCCTATTTAAAGGTATTGGTTTGTAATGAAAAACAGAGGAATCATTTCACTTCCATTACAAACAGAATGAAATTTGCCAGAAATTTTGGGTAACATGAAAGTGATACTATAGCATCCTATTTGATTAAACCAAAAGTTGCTCTAATACATCATCTTAGCTTTTATATGATTCAATATAGTATCTCTAGGAGACCCATCAGGAACCATGAAAGTGTTTTCTAGCTTTGCATTCCATCAGCTTGGATTCATTGCAATCATGTTCAACTATCAATAAACCGTACTTTAGTGCGATACAAGGTACTAGAATAGTGATGGTGAAGCTATAGCATGGGTCTGGATGAAACTATGTGAGAATGGGGTCTACTCTTGTACAGCCTCTGAACCTTCCAGAAGTCGTGCAAAAGGGCCAGGCTCTTGCGTAGCCTTTCTGGAGCATCTAAAAATTACATGAAAACGCGTTGTGCTTTCACACTGTTTTTGGAGGCTGCTGAGGAAAGCCACTTCAAGAACGAAAACCTCGTGCAACTCGGAGCTGCTTCAATGCAACTGTATTTTTAAAAAATAAATGAATATGTAAAAAAATTGTCTTTTGTTCAGATGTCTGTGTATGTGTGTGAGAGAGAAAGAGAGATATACATCAGCAGTCAACTTAGGCATTTTTCCAAATTTTTGACACACCGAGCCCAAAAGGTTCGCCATCATTGTATCAGAAGTTACTGCAAACTCCTGGCTCAGATGTGTATTCTCCTTATCCCTACATGCCATCTCTTTTTTGGTACGGCTAGAAGGAAAAATATGGAAGCCTCTACTGACTAGTTTAGCAATTGACAAACTGTTTAATACAACAGAAGACAAATTGTAACTAATAATAACTATGTTTAGGCTCAAGGAAGCAACATGGAATCATCAGTACTGAAGCTGACATCTGGTTTGGAGGCATCACTGCTTCAGATAGGAAGGCAGTGCAGAGAGTGGTGAGAATGGCCGAAAAGATCATGGGCAGTTCCCTCCCTCCCATCCAGGACATAGCACAGAAGCGTTGCTTGAGCAGGGTCCACAAGATTAACTGGGACACTACACATCCTCTTCATGACCTGTTTTCCTTGTTACCTTCTGGGAGGAGGCTTCGTGGTATCCGAAGCAGAATATCCAGATTCAGCCAAGAGTTTCATTCCATACAGCATTAACCTTGTGAACTCTCAAGCTTTCTCCTTCCGTTATATATTCAAGAATCAGTGTTTCTCAACCTTGACAATTTTAAGGCATGTGGACTTCAACTCCCAGAATTCCACAGCCAGCATTGCTGGCTGTGGAATTCTGGGAGTTGAAGTCCACATGCCTTAAAATTGTCAAGGTTGAGAAACACTGTTCAAGATGGACACTATTTAATATTTATTTGCTACGTATATGTAGGGATGTGGGTCTATACATATGTTGTTCATAGTATGTTTAGGTGTGTGCCATGTATGTTTCACTTTGAGAGCGGGCAACTAAATTTCATTTTTGATGTGTGCCACTGTGCCCACAGTATAAAAAATGACAATAAAGGTTATCTTATCTTATCTTATCTTATCTTACCTTATCTATAGTTAAGATTATTCATAATAAATAAAACACACATTAATCAGTAACAAGTTCCATACATCAGAAAGAAATACAGAAGCTATTTTTCTCCCAACCACATCAAGGAAAGAAAATAGCATGGGATTTTCTGCAACTTCTTCCTACTCAATTCTTGTGCTGAACTCTGATGAAAATGCACTCTCAAAAATTCTGATTAGCTACTATGGATTACAATGGCCACGAAAGATATTTCTAAGAAAATTAGATACAAATCTAATTAGATATAAACATCTCTTATGTGAGAAAATAAACAAAAACATTATTGTTTTTATCTATGGTCAGAAACATTTTTATTTTTAAAAATCTATATAATATTTGCGCTACACAATTTTAAAAAAAGACTTGATCCCCCATTGATCAGTAGGAACATTTGGGCCAAGATCTTGGGTAAATTTTAAGTCTTGCCCTATGCTGTTGTATTGGGATTTTTGTGAGTCTAATATTTAACATCCAGCTTTTGCAGAAAGAATATCATCACATTCTAATTTTGACTATTGAGCCTGTGTAATACAGTACAGCGTACGCTACACATTGGACTCACTTCCTGAGAATTCTGTTGTGAGCCTTTGTCCTGCCTTTGTGGGATACTAAATTCAGCTGAGGCTGAAGCACACTGTGAATTCTCTGGGCAAAACTGGGAGCCAAAAAGGAACTGAGAATCACTCATACAGTTATGTTCATTGGGAGCGCTGGTCCAGCCAGATGATTTATGGGACCTGAAAAAGGAAAGAGGAATGCCTCAAGCAAGAGGCATGAACAAATCATAACAGGTGTTTTTAAGTTACTGTGGTAATCCATTTAACTAAACAGAGAAGTAAGAAAAAAGTTCCTTATTAGTAAACAAATATCATTAATTTCTTTTTTGTTTACGGGTTGTCCTCGACTTACAATAGTTCATTTAGTAACTGTTCAAAGTTAGCTCTGATCGTTTTTCACACTTACGACCACATGATCACATGGCCATGTGATCAAAATTCAGACATTTGGCAATTGACTCATATTTATGACAGTTGCAGAGTCCTGGGGTCATGTGATCACCTTTTGCGACTTTCTGATAAGCAAAGTCAATGGGGAAGCCAGATTCACTTAACAACCGTGTTATTAACTTAATAACTGCAGTGATTCGCTAAGCAATTGTAGCAAGGAAGGTCATAAATGGGCTAAAATTCACTAAACAAATATTTCACTTAGTAAAGAAATGTTTGGCTCAATTGTGGTCATACACTGAAGACTACCTGTGCTGTGATTCCTAAGTTAGTCCAAACTCCTTAATAAAAATACATTCAGTGTCTAGCTATCCTGACATATTTTCACTAAGGAACTGAAATTGTGAGGCAATCTCCATGCCTTATGATTTAAAATATAGAACTACCGGTAGTAAGAAATAATTGGCCTAGAACAGGGGTAGGCAACCGTGGCTCTTTTATGACTCGTGGACTTCAACTCCCAGAATTCCTGAGCCAGCATGGCTCAGCTTGGAAACCTCTCCCTTTCCCCTCAGTATGGCTGGCTCAGGAATTCTGGGAGTTGAAGTCCACGAGTCATAAAAGAGCCAAGGTTGCCTGCCCCTGGCCTAGTAGGAGGCCTGGTGAAAAAGAAAAAGAGGGACAAAGTATCACCAGTTGGTTGTCTGCCTGGTATTTCAGCTGATAACTGCACTCACACACACGGAGTTATATGCATGTGTATACATTTGTGCACGGCCCAATTCCAAGCAGACAATGACCGAGTAGAGGGCCGTGGCCCAGGGATTGCAGACTCCTGCCATAAAGTTTGCATGGATGAAATTCTGGTTTGACTACACAATTCATGTAATGTTTAAGAAGTTGCTTTTTTATGTCAGCATCTGCTGTCTGCCATCTTATATGCCAGGTGTTTTTATTTTTCAGAATCTTTCAGGTAATGCTTTGGAACAAGTCAAACACTGTCATGTTTATGTTGATGTCAGCAGCTCTATTTCAACAAAGTATACCTTTTCCTTTTTTCATCGCTAGTTATAGGAAACTTGAGCATGTTGGATTAGAAATACTGACATATCAGGAAAATGATTGGGAAGCAAACGATTGTGGAAATGCAATAAATATGCAAATGTTCCTAGAAATAAAATAAAACCAAAGCATGAATTTAGCCGTACACCAGATGCAGACAAAACCCTATGCTATGCAAAAATTATATTTCTAAACAGCAAGTGAATACCACCTACCACAATGTACTTTTCCTCTGTCCTACACTAATGATGGAACTTGGTATTTTAAAATAGCAAACCATGCAGAGAAACATCTGCAATAATTTCACATCAAAATGTTTCCTAGTACTGCTTTGATTTATAGCATGGGTTATATATACTCAAAGCGGTAAGATACATTCATATATTTGATCGGTGTGTCAATACTGATAGAAGGGTTAAAATATCATGCACTGTGTAGTGCATCATGTAATTTAAATAAACGTAAAAGCAAATTTTACATGTGGAAAAAATAAGTACACCCCTACCATTACCTCAGACACCTAAAATTAGAACCAGGTGCACCAGATCAGGTGAAAATGATTAGAATATCATTAGAGAGGATCTGGTTGAAGCCTGGCTTATTGAAAGCTCTGAGATTTACTGTGATTTGCCTCTTTGTTGTTGAAGTGTGTGCTATCATCATGCCCAGACGGAAAAAGCTCTCTGAGGCTTTCAGAAAAAAATAAGATGCCTAAAAGGGACTTAAAAATTGATGGCTAAATAAATGAACATCAATCATTCTACTGTGCGGAAGATTATCTACAAGTGGAGAAGATTTCAAATAGTTTTCTCGTGAACATATAGGCAAAGAACAATATTCTAGAACAATGCCTTCTGGACAGATGAGACAAAGGTAGGGTTATTTGGCCATAGGACCAGAAGACATGTTTGATGAAAACCAAAGACAGTATTTCACCATAAGAACCTGATGCCAACTGTAAAGCATGGTGGTGGAAATGTTATGGTTTGGGGTAGCTTTGCTGTATCAAGACCTGATGCTTAGTTAATGTCTCGTCCTAATAGGATTGGCTCACCCCATCCATCCCGGCAGAGGGGGGCAGGCTGTGAACCCTGTCAGTCAAGTATTTTCAGCTGCCGAGATGCAGAAGAGTCTTTTCTGCCAAGGCTCCAGCCCTTTGTAACACTCTACCCACCAAGGTGAGATCCATACCCACCCTTTTGACCATCTGTAAGGGCCTGAAGACCCGGCTCTGCCAACTGGCCTGGGGTACCAATGGAGATGCACCAATCTGGAGGTGGCTATTGGATTAGGAAAGACTCCACCTTTCCCTGTGCGCTCTGTGTTCCCCTACTCCCTATCTCTTAACAATGTATATATTATCAGATGGAAATTGATCAAGGAGAGAAGCAACCTAGAACTAAGGAGAAACTTCCTGACAGTTAGAACAATTAACCAATGGAACAACCTGCCTCCAGAAGCGGTGAATGCTCCAACACTGGAAGTTTTTAAGAAGAGACTGGACAGCCATTTGTCCGAAATGGTATAGGGTTTCCTGCCTAAGTAGGGGGTTGGACTAGATGACCTCCAAGATCCCTTCCAACTTTATTATTATTATCCTTTTTATTTTTTGTTTTATTATTTTAATGTGTACTCATTTTAATGTTTGTAAGCTACCTTGAGTCATCTCTGATGAGATGGGCAGCACATACATGTAATAATTAAATAAAGTATTTAGCATTCAAAATATGTACAGAGGCAACCTGATGCCTCGGATTATGCATTTAGCTCCTAATTAGGGCCAAATTCTCTCTTTGTAAAAAAAAAACCTATCCAAATATTAAAATGTATTATTTACCTAGTCTCAATATTGTGTTAATAAAAAAATGATTTTCCTTGGGTGGGAGAATAGGGGAAATTTGCTTGTAGAGAAGGCATATGCTTGGCCTGGTTACACCAATAGCTCAAACAGTATAATCTCTGCCAATTTTTAATTTTTTTTTCTCCTTTGCATCCTCTGGGTCGACTGTTTCCCAGCCCTGAAATGGATTGTGTCAGCATGTCTGTGAGAAGTTAATTTTTGCCCTCAGATAGATTTATCCCTAGCACACACTGCGACAAAATCTGAACTGTATATCCAAACTGAATATATACTGTGTCACAGTGTGCTGCCTGGTTCAACAAGCACAAACAATTCAGATATTTTAAATCGGCTGCTACAATTCAGTGTATCTTCCTGGAAAATATGCAAGCTACATAAATACCTCAAAATTAAGCTGGCACGAGATGATCAACACCAAAAAGAGTAGCCATCCAGCATCTGGAGCTTCTATTTCTCCAGGGTTTATAAATCTCTGTATTATTACCGGTAGTTGGAAAATCAAATGTATCTCATAGTCCTAAAGAAAGAACTTCAGTGCTATCTTCAAAAAGGATAATTCCTTCCTCCCTCTAAGATTTTCTTCATGAGTTTTCTTGGGCTAACGTGCTCCTTATGTGCACTGAGAAAAAAACCGTAATACTAGAAGTGATTTGGATATGAATCTAATAAGCTTAACTCCAGAGCTTTATTAAAAAAAAATCCAAACCCCTAATCCTAAATCATAACACAATCAAGCAGCATGTGATTATTTAAATGGGGACTCGTGTCAGAAATATTAATTACACTATTTCCATGTTAATACCTTCTGCTTTACAAATTCTATTAATTTGCCTTTTTTGTGTTGTTTATAATTATTTTCTTGCATTAATTTTCTTCTTTTACCATCATCATAGCAAAGCAAGGGGGCAGGGAATATGGTACCTACATTGGTAAATTTTCACTACAGTTTTACTAGTATGATATAGATAGTACATGATCGGTTGGGTGCCATTCCTCACTTAACTGCATTGCAATTAGCATACTGATTATCTTGATTATAGAATGTTCTATTTTTTTCTCTCCTTGTCTGTCATGTTGTTGTTGTTTTTTTTAAAAAACCTTTGCCATTTTTTGTTTTGGTTAATCTACAGGGAAAAATATATTTGTTCTTGGAAGAGCTATTGCAATTTGATTTGATAAAGAAATAAAGTCTAATCAGAAGCTCATACCCAAGCTCATAAGCGTGTAAAATATCCTATACTATTGTATAACGAGTAAATTATATTTTGAGCATTATGATTCATTTCAATGCAGTCTTCATCAACACTGAAGAGACCTTTTCACATAATAAATTCTGTACTATAAAAAAGCACAAGAGAAATCACAGCAATAAAATGCTTATAAAGCCTCCAGAAATTTAATCTGGCAGTCAAACAATAACTTATGCATATTTTAATATTTCTCCTCCAGTAAACATCAGACCGATGTTCCAATCTGAAAAAGGCTTGCAGAAAAAAATAGCAAACTATACTTTCTCTCAAATTTAGTAGGTAATCATCACAAGAAATATTAGCAGCATCGACTTCGTAAGTTCATATTATAGATTTCATTCATTTATAAAACTATTGGCTTCCTCGGGTTTTTATGTAATTTAAATTAAGTAGTTAGGGTTTTAGTATGGGATTTTAATTTGGTTTTTAGTACAGCCTAGGTTATTTAATTCTGTTTTAAATATTTATTATTGTTCGTTTTAAATTTGGCTGGAAACCGCCCCGAGTCCTACGGGAGAGGGGCGGTATAAAAGTCTACAAAATAAATAAATAAATAAATAAACAAACAAACAAACAAATAAATAAATAAAATGCATCCTCATGAGTGGCATCCTTTGTTTTTAAATTTGTAAATAAACTAAATAAACGCTTTTGATGTAAATTCACTGAGGCAACTATGATTTCCTATTCTAAAAGGCAGGATAGTACGGTGTTTTGATCACTGGGAATTATTCAGATCTCATGAAATCAGTTCTGACATGAACAAACTACTGTTCTCATGAGTGCAATATCAGAGAAAAGCTTATGCATCTATTTAATTCTACGCTGTGCCTTTCCAGCCAAAAGTAATGCCCAAGGCAATTAACAGAACAAAACAAAAATAACAGAGCAATTAAATATGCATTTAAGAACATTTAATATATACAACATATTTATAAAATAAATAGCACTTAAGATGACATATTTTCATGGATGATTAAGCAATAACTTTCCTGATTTGAAATCCCTTTAGAAATACTAGTCATTGCAAGCACCTAAACAGAACTGCCAAATAAAGAGTACTATACCAGATTCCTATCAATATGAACTATGGGGGGACAAAAATGGCTATTACTTCAGTTCTCTGCTTGTGAGTAGGCATCCAACTATCTTTTGCCAGAACAGGAAGCTAGATTAGATGGACTTTAGGCCGATCCATCAAACCAATTCTGATTGTTCCAGTGAACCTTTGCCCCTGTATTGGTCAAGTGAATGAACTACTCAAGACAGCAACAATTTGTCCAAATCTTAAACTACAATGTATTGCATGTGTTGTCTCAAAGATTCAATCAGGACATTACAGTCAAATCACAGTTTAATTTGTAGAAATGAGCTATACCTATAAACCCTCTATCCAGTCCTGTTCTAATCCAGTCCTGATCTCCTCCATTTAAGATTACTTTTAACAAGAATTTGACATAAGGTCCACATTGAACAAATTGTGAGTATTACTGACCACATCTTGCTTTCAACTTAAAAAAATCATGGTTTGAAAATCACAATGTTGATCATTACAAAGTACCGTAATATAAATCAATAGCAATGGCAGCAATAAGCTTCTTACCCCACTTTTGTTGGAGTCATAAATATATCTTTGGTATTCCAAAGATTCAGATTCATCTTTTAGGCTTGTCTGTTGCAAGAAATATAGAGAAATATATGAGGCCTATTATAAATGCTATATTTATCTTTCTATATATATATCACAAAAGCATATATTTAAAAAGAGGTTCTTAGCCTAATGAGGCCAAGCCTGGGCAGAAAACTAAGTTAATTATTTCAAAGTCCAACAGATGAATGTCTGGGTTGGATACATAGGGTATATATATGAATGTTTTTATTTTTGTTGACTTGTATTTTTGTAAGGTTTGGCTTAATATTCTTCAATATTTCTTGACAAAATGTCTGTTTATTATAAAATCTGGAATAATAATAAGTAGATTGCTTCATCATCTCTTTGATTGTAGAGACATATTTGGTACTATCCCAAATAGAAATAATAGTTCATTTGTTTTTTCCTTATGCATTTACTAGGCCAATAACTTATTTGAGGTTGCCTTTCTCAAAACATTTCAGTTTAATAAATTCAGTTTCTTGTAAGTCTTGTATACTTGCATTAACAATTTTGTTGATTGCTTTTATCCTTTGTACTTAATCCAAAATTGGTTCTAATTGTTTGTTCGTTCAGCAATGTATATTCTATATTGTTTCTTATTTGTTTATTTGTTCTCATTCCATCCAGTTGGCAAAGAAACATTAAAGATTTAAACTGATTTGGGGGAAGCTCTTAGTTCATGATGATACTTCAATCTAATATCCTCTTGTGATAATAAAAGTTCATTTATCTCCTTTTTTTCAATTTGGAAGTTTCTGTATTTAGTCTTACAGTTATTGAATTATAACTGTAATCCAATAGGAGCTTCTAATTTTACATCTATAAAGTTAGTAACAATGAATTAAAAATCCTACTCATATCTATTATTGGGTTCGTTTTATGAACTGAAGAATAATAAACTCTCTTCCTGGGATGTTTATATTTCCAAAATATAAATAAGGGAGAGAATATTGACATATTCAGTGGAGTTCACATTTTGCCAGCATCCGTAGAGAAAGACTCTATAAAAAGTAGTCTAACTGTATGAACTAGTAGCAGAAAAGTATTTATATCCTCCCTTTATTATTTTTTATAAATAACTCAAGGCGGCGAACATAATTAACTCTTTCTTCCTCCTATTTTCCCCACAACAATCCTATCAGGCTGAGAGTCACCTTGATGGCTTTCATGCCTAAGGAAGGCCTAGAACTCACAGTGTCCTGGTATCCAGTATCTTAACCACTAAACAGTAGTAAAAGCTCATATTTTTTCCTTTTCTTGAGTATGCCTGGAGGTATATTTGATTAAAAAAATAATTATATTTCCAGGTTTTAAAGAAGTTCCAGTATTGCCTGTTTTGTCTTGTAAATTTTACAAATATATCATGGTAAGATTCCTCTTTGGGTTGTCCTAGAAGATATTCTGCAAAATTTCCTAAATTTCAGAGTTTCATCCATATCCAGGTTGTGGACAATTATTGCCCTGTTTTCAAGGTGCTTACGGATCACTTTTTGAGTCTGTACTATAATTTTTTCAGATAAGTCAGAGATTGATTAATCTGCAAATCCCCAGAATGTCCCTTCCTCCCTTTTTTAAATAAAGAGAGAATATGTGACTTCCTCCATTTCTTAAAAATTTCTTGAAAGGAAAAAAAATAAAAGTTTTAGCGAGATTATTATTACGTTTCTACTGTGTCGCAGAACGTAGTTAATCTGGCCCTGGAGATTGAAACTCATTAAATTCTCCTTAACAATGATAGCTGCTAGCTACTTTACATAAGATGCTGCCTGGCATTGTCATACAAATTATTATTTACATTTGTATCTGAGCATCAGTAGAAAGTCAATTATATTTAACATCAAAATGATCCAAGGGAGACGATCCTGAGGGATGATCACTTGCCCAAAGGAGATTACATGCAGGATAACATTTCTGATTCACAGAATTTCAGAAAAAAAAGCCTGATACAGATTGCAATAGCATGCACTCGGTAACAGCATTCCTAAATGCTGGTTTCTTTGATCTTGAATTTTTAGAACAATATCCACACTTTCTTGTCAAATCCAGCTCTTTTAGAGTATCTGTTACAGTGACGAGTCCTCTTAGAAGTAAAAATAACGCAAAAAAGAATTGTCATAATGGCATTCAGCACTGAAAATCAGCACAAGAACCAATGCACTTAGCTTCCTGTCATTCCATTAACAAGTTCAGCTGGAAATGTGAAAAGTAGCCAAAAAAAATGCACTAAAGGGAAAAAAAAGGATGCTACATGGAAAGCTACGGTATCAAGATTTCTCATACTGAATGTCTAACAAATTATACTCATGACATTAAGCAGATCTATCATTCTTGAGAGGAAAATTCCATGCAATGACTGCATCTTCCATGTACAATAGCGTAAATATACATACAAAAAATTCCTAGGTTAGACTCATAATTCTTCAATTCCTATTCTTATTTTTAATTCATATTCTCAATTCACACACTAATTCATATTTTCACTTGCATTTGGTTTTAATTACTGGGTCTTAGCAGTGTAGCAAAAAAATAAAAGAGAGGAAGAGAAATCCTTTAAACTTAAGCATTGAACTCTGCTTGTTCCTAGAACAAATAACAAATAGACTGCAGAAAAGCACTATGACAGCTTTTCAGATACTCTCAATTCCAAGATGAACTATCAGGGGTTCTCAACCTTGGCAACTTTAAGACTTGTGGACTTCAACTCCCAGAATTCCTCAGCCAGCAAAGCTGCTGAGGAATTCTGGGAGTTGAAGTCCACAAGTCTTAAAGTTGCCAAGGTTGGGAACCCCTGATTACTATATGGTGTCACAGATGCTTCTTCATTATTTTAAGATTGATAATAAAAGGATGGGTTAAGAAAGCTTTTTGAAGCTTTATAGAATCTTTTAAATGTGTAGAAATGTCAATCAGAAATCCAGTAACTGGGTTATTTCTGAAACTTTTAAAAAAAAAATAAAGCAGAGAAATGTCAGGCTATGCTTGTGTCACACCCAGATCTTAATTCGGAATGGTTGGAATAAATCCCGAACCTTGAATACCTTTTTGACTTTTAAATCAAAATCTACATAATGCCCACAACTTTACTGTCTAACAATGGCCTGCCAACTTGTATCTGACCAATGCCATCTGTCAAAAGCACAGAAGTCTAACAGAAAATGTGGGAATCGTTATCTTACTCTGGACAAAACGAAGCACAGAAGCAATAACTAAATAAAGTTTTCCAAACGATACCCTTATTAATAATAATAGTAATAATAACGTTGCAGCAAACAGCTTACGGCACACACAGTTTCATAAACGTGTGCAGTCTCGCACGTATTTTTCTCTGTGCAGGACCTGGAAGAAAAGGGAGACAAGCGAGAAACACATGAGAGAAGATAGTTGTTCGACCACTGAGGAAATGGCTTCTGATGTTCCTCACCACAATACATCCACTACTCTTACGGTTCTAGGAGTGGAGTAACTCCGCTCTATTTCTCGGGCAAATGAAAAC
Organism: Bothrops alternatus; assembly: GCA_034064705.1. Taxonomy (NCBI): domain Eukaryota; kingdom Metazoa; phylum Chordata; class Lepidosauria; order Squamata; family Viperidae; genus Bothrops; species Bothrops alternatus. Next base: position 4,035,481 of record JARGCV010000174.1, on the reverse strand, counting down.
TGAACGCGACATCGCACAGACAATACGGGTACGAAGGCCGTCTGAAGGCAATCACGTGTCGTCGTCCCCCTTCCCCGCCGCCATGCGCGGGAACTCGCGTGCACGCCGCTTTTCCCTTCGCAAGATCAGCCACGGGAGCCGCGCGCGCCGCGAACTTTAGTATGACGCTTTTGCAGGAATCCCACCCGCCAAATCTACCTTTTCCGGGAGTTTCTTTTTTTAAAACAAAACAAAACAAAACTCCTCTCTTTCACCGGGACACTTTCTCGGGAGAAATCCAATCTCGTGGGTGAAATAGAAATTAACACTCTCTTCCACCCGGGAAATGGCAGACTTTTTATTTTATCTTACGCACAGGTGAGAAAGGGGTGTCCAGGGGTGAGCTGGCCTTTCCCCCCCTCCCATTTCTCCTGTCTCGGAAGCTTTTCTCTTTCCATTCCTCTGTTTTATTGATTGTTATTTACTATTGGTTTTTCAATTGTTTTATCAGCTGATCAAAATGTAAAATACAGTCAGGCAAAGAAAAATGGAAAACAATAGGAAAGCAAGAAAGAAAGGGAAGAGGAAAAAGCGTGAGGGAAAAGGGAAAAGTTGATTTATTATTTATTAAACAAATTATTATAGCGGACCAACTCACGGAGGGGACGAGGGGGAGGGTTACAAAAAAAATTTAAATCCGCTATTTAGAAAATCTACTAGCTCAGACCAACTCTAGGCAGCTTACAAACAATAAAAACACAGTGTAGGGGGGAAAAAACAATAACCCCCACCTACTATATAATAAAATTAAAGCCCACCTGCTTTTTGTATTAACTTGACAAAGAATGGTATAAAATTGATACAAATAGTCCTGATATAGAATATAGCAAATTCTGCAATCAGATGGCCCAGAGTTGGACTGAAACTCCTTCAGCCAACATATCAAATATCAATCCAGGAATGGTGGCGTAGCAATGCTACACATTTGCAGGACATTGGAATAAGACTATATTGGGTTGAGAGAGAGTAGCCCAAAGGTACCCCATGAGCTTCAGTGGCCTAATCAGTCTGTGCTCCTTGATCTTTATCTCACATATGCTTAATATCATTCATTTATATTTTATTTGTCCCATGCTATTGGGCATTTGCTCAAAGTGCCTTCTTGGTGTAGTGTCCATTCCAAAAGTTGTCACTTAGGAGGCCATTATTCTGCCTGCCCAATACGTTCAGACAGAGTGAATCCACTCCGTATCCCTTCCGTAATATGTTGTCATCTTGTGGGACCAAGGAAGTGTGCCTTTTGTGTTGCTGCCTTTCTAAAGCAGCATCCCATTTTCCTGTGGGATCCCAAAAGCACTTAAGATTCAACTGTATCCCAAGCATAGGGCTACTGTCTTTGGTAATATATTTGTGAGGTCCCTGTCATAGTTGTACTGCTTATTTATTCTGATTGTTTTATTCTGGTTAGAACATAAGAACATAAGAAGAGCCATGCTGAATCAGGCCAAAGCCCATCGAGTCCAGCATTCTGTGTCACACAGTGGCCCACCAATTGTACATGGGGATCTTGAGCAGAAAGAGAAGGCAAAACCCTCCCTTTCCCTTGACCCCCAACAAATGGTACTCAAGGGAATCCTGCCTGCCTCAACCAACATAGAGGCGGCACATGGACATCCGTTTTAATAACCACCGATACACTTGGCATCCATGAATCTATCTAGCCCTGCCTTGACGCTGTCAAGGCTGACAGCTGTCACGACCCCTTCTGGAAGTGAATTCCATAAATCAACGACCCTCTGGGTGAAGAAATATTTCCCTTTATTTGTCCTCACTTTCTTAGCTATGAGCTTTAGGGAGTGCCCCCTTGTCCTGGTAAACTATTTTTAGTAGGGTTTTTTTTTTATTTTGTAAGCATCTTCAATCTTTCACTGCAGCAGGCAGTAATCCCATTGTGTTTTAAGACAGCCATTATTTTGCCAGTGCCAAAAAAGTCTACAGTTACAGGTCTCAATGATTACCGTCTAGTTGCACTTTCTTTTTTTTTTTAATTAACATTTTTTATTGATAGATATATATTTGTACATGTAAACCAGGAAAAAATTCAAGTTAACTGCTATTGAACTTAATACAATCGATTTAAATTTGTAAACATTCTTCACTCCGTATGTCAAGATTTAACTATAAGCCAGATACATTTTCTTTGATTGGTGTTTCTCTTGTATGTAGTCTATCCAATGTTTCCAGTCCAACATATATTGTTCATTTGAGCGATCCTTCAAATATGCCGATATTTTAGCCATTTCTGCCAAATTTATGACTTTCAAAGTCCATTCTTCAATAGATGGTATTTCTGGCTTCTTCCAGTATTGTCCCACCATCAGTCTCGCTGCTGTGATCAAGTTCAAAATTAAGTTCGTCTCTGTGGTGTTACAGTCTTTTATGATCCCTAACAAAAACAACTGAGGTAGAAATTCAATACGCTTTTTCAAAATGGTTTGGAGTGTCCACCATATTTTTCTCCAGAAGGCTTTAATTTTTCTACATGTCCACCATACATGAAAATATGTAGCCTCCATACTATCACATCTCCAACATTTAGGTTGGATGTCAGGGTAGATATATGATAGTTTTTTCGGATCTAGATGCCACCTATAAAACATTTTATAAAAGTTCTCTCTTAAATGTTGCGCTTGCATAAATTTTACATTTCTCACCCAGATTCTCTCCCACGTTTCCATTGTGATAGGTTGCCCAAAATTTTGTTCCCACTTTACCATACAATCCTTGACTAGTACAGTTTCAGAGTCAATTTCTATCAGTACACTGTACACTCGTTTGATATGCATGGGCCCCTGTTCTCTAACCTGTTCAATTAGATTCTCATCTGTTAGGGATAAACCCTTCTTCAGGTCTTTTTGCCATCTAGACTGCAGTTGTAAATATGAAAGCCAGGTACACACTATTCCTTCATCTGCTAGCGTATTTGATGGCTTTAACGATAACCCATTTCCTTCTTCCATTACGAGTTTACTATAGGGCACCACATCCTGACCTTGTATTATGTTTATGTCCCCTATTGCGTGTCTGGGGATCGTCCAGATGGGAATCTTTTCGTGTAGTAAGTACTGATATTTCTTCCAGACCCGCAACAGCGGGATTCTCAGTGGGTGCTCCTTGAAGCTCAGTGGGTGCTCCTTGAAGGTCCACTTTCTTGTCATACACTAGGTATGCGTGCCAGCTATATAGTAAACCATGTCCTTCAACATTCAGTATTCTGTCATTCGTTATATTAATCCAGTCACTCAACGCCACCAGCGCTGCAGCGTAATAATATAACTTCGAATTGGGCGTTTTTAAACCACCTCTTCTCCTTGTATCCTGGATGACTTTTAATTTAACCCTCGGTTTCTTGCCATCCCAAATAAATCTGTTAATGCCCTTCTGCCATTCGTCTAGGTCCACATCCTTTTTGAGTATAGGTAGCATTTGAAAGAGAAATAAAATTTTTGGCAATACATTCATTTTTACTGCCGCTATCCTGCCCACCAGAGACAGTTGTAATGTTTTCCACCTGACCAGATCTGTTTGTATCTTGTTCCACAACACCTCATAATTATTTTTATATAATTTCCCATTTGCAGCTTCAATCTCAACTCCTAAGTATTTAACTTTCTTAACTATTTCACAGCCCGTTATTCTTTCTAAGTCCTGTTTTGAGTTGTTATCTAAATTTTTAACTAGCATCTTCGTCTTAGATATATTTACTTTGAAGCCTGATACTATACCATAGTCCTTAATTATCTCCATCAGTCTCTTGGCTGATTGTGCTGGTTGAGTCAGTGTCACCAGCAGGTCATCCGCGAAGGCATGTCATAGTCTGTAGTCCTGTTGTCTAATCCATATACCTTTTATGTCATCTGCCGCTCGTATCTTGTTCAGTAAAACCTCCAGCGTTAAAACAAACAGCAAGGGGGATAGCGGACATCCCTGTCTAGTACCTTTCTCTATATTAAATGAGTCTGTTAAGTCCCCATTCACAATGATCTGGCCTGTTTGTTTCTGATAAATTGCCAATATGGAATTAATAAACTGTTCTCGCATTTTCATCCCCCCAATCAGTTTTTTCAGAAACGGCCAATTCAGTCTATCAAAGGCTTTTTCTGCATCTACAAACATGAGAGTAGCGGGCACCTGTATATGCCTTTCCAAATACTCTATTATATTAAGAAGTTGTCTTACATTAGTTTTCATCTGACATCCTTGTATAAATCCAGTTTGGTCCGGGTGAATTATTTTTTGTAACACTGTCATTAATCTGTTAGCCAAGATTTTTGCAAAGATTTTGAAATCCGTGTTCAATAGCGAGATGGGTCTGTAGTTTTCTGGTTGAGCGTTGTCTTTTCCCTCTTTAGGGATTACAGAGATGCAGGCTGCTTTCCACGATGGTGGAACTTGACCACCTTCTTGTATGTTGACAAATAGTTCTCTAAGGGGTTCTACCATCTCCTCTTGAAGATACTTGTAATAGGTCGCTGTTAACCCATCAGTCCCGGGCGATTTCCCCTTTTTCAATTGTTTAATCACTGAAAGTATTTCTTCTTGTGTGATCAATGCATTCAGACTATCTCTTTGTTCATCGGTAATTATCAATAACTTTTCATTTTGCAGAAACTTATCTATCTCTTTATCTTGTGTCTTCTCTTCAGCGTATAACTTGGAGTAGAATTATGTAAAAGCTTTCTTGATCATTTCTTGTTGAAACTCTTCCTTTCCTTTATACACTATCTTTTCAATTATGCGGGATTTTTGCTTTTTCCTTAATATGTAAGCCAGCCACCGACCAGGTTTATTGGAATTATGGAATGTCTTATGCTTTGCGTATTGTATATTCCTTGCCACTTGATCTGCCATCAACAAGTCAAATTGTTTCCTTAAAATCTTGATTCCACATTTATATAAATCCACATTTATATCGTATTTAAACAGGTTTTCATTAATTCTCCAGGATCTCCTAGGTTTCTGTCCATGTCTTAATTCCATCCACACCGGGTTATGGTCTGTTAGTACTTTGGGTAAGATTTTCACCTTCTTTAGGCTAACAAGCAAGTCGCTGGTTGTTAATATAAAGTCAATTCTAGAGAATGATTGGTATCTGTCTGAAAAAAAGGTAAATTCTTGCTCTTTGCCATGTCTTTCCCTCCAAATGTCTATCAGGTCGAAGTCATCCTTTATGTCAAAGAAGGATTTAGGCAACTTGGAGTGTTTTTGCGGATTTGGTGTTGTCTTCTTTTTATCCAGGCCGACCTCTATGACACCATTCCAGTCTCCCATTATAATACATGATCTGTAGTTGAATTGTGTTAACTTTTTATGTACCAATTTATAGAATTTTCCTTGTTGTTGATTTGGTGCATATATGCCCATCAAAAGAATTTTCTTATCATCTTTTACTATTTCGATTGCTAGATATCTACCTTGAGAGTTTGACTCTATTAATTTAGCTCTTATATGCTTTTTCACGCAGATGACTATGCCATTCTTTACTGCTGCCGCTGCAACAAATTGTGTGCCTAGCTTGTTGTTGGTTAGATATTTCTGGTCCATAGTTCTGATATGTGTTTCTTGTAAGCAAATTATATCATTTTTACCTTGATGCAGATAATGAAATATTTTCTTCCTTTTCTGTGGGGAGTTTAACCCGTTAACGTTCCAAGTCAAATATTTACTTGTCATGATCGGCTTCGGGAAACTCTTGCCAGACCACTTCAGCTTTTTCCCCTGCTTTCTTCTTTGGTCTCGCTCCCATGGTTTCCAGATTGATGTTTGTATTGCCTTGTGGGATCTTCTCTTGCTGTTCTATACGTTTAGTAGTAGCCCTCGTCTGCCTTTGCTCTTTATTCTTTCCTGCTTCCATGATTTTATTGACATCCATACTCTGTGCAGTCGCTTCCCGAGAAGCTCCTTTATCTTCTCCTGCTGCTGCAGCGGTCTGTGTCTCTGGGGATTTTGATCGTTGTTCTAAGTCCATTCCTCTTTCATGTGGCCAATCTACATTTTCCAATGTTGTGGGCAGGGATCTCCCCGCCTTCAGTTCCTTTTCAAAAAATTCTTTTGCTTTCCGGATTGAGTATCTTTTGCCATTATAGAGTAATGACATTCCAGTTGGGGCTTCCCATAGATATTGTAGAGTGCGTGTTTTCAGTTCAGTGACCAAGAACTTGTAGTCTTTTCTTTCTCTTAACATCTTGGGGGGGATCTTTTTCAATATCACCACCTCTTGCCCCTCTACATACAATCTCTTGTTATAGGATGTTGTAAAAATAAGATCTCGGAATCCCTTTGTTACAAAATAGATAACCACATCTCTTGGTAGATTTTTTTTTTTGCGATCCATGAGTTAACTCTATGGATTCTGTCGATTTGCCAAGAGATATTTTTAGCCTCCTCTCCCAGAAATTGTTCCAAGGCTTTTACAAGAATTCTTTTCAAATCTTCTTGCTTTTCATTTGTTGATTTTCCCAGTCCCCTGACCCTGATTGCTGTCATCATCTGCCAATATTGCATCATAGTTGATTGGTCCTGCACCTCACTTTTCATCTCGGCCAGTTGTCCCTCAATTTGACTCTCCACCTCTTCCATCCTTTTTTCAACCCCCTCCCAGACCCTCTTAAAATTTTTCTCAATATCTTCTCTCATTTTCTTATTGTGTGTTTGCATTGTTTCCTTGATTTGATCTAAGTCTTCCCTAACAGCTTTGCTTTGTTCTTCCAACTTCCTCTCCAATTCTCTGCTTTGTTCCTTCAACTTCTGTTCTAGTTCTTTGCCTTGTCTCTCCATCTTCGTATCCATTCCCTCCATCCTCTTATCCATTCCCTCCATCTTCTTATCCATTCCCTCCATCTTCTTATCCATTCCCTCTATCTTCTTATCTATTCCCTCCATCCTCTTTTCCACTGCCTCCAGCTTTCTCTCTATTTTTTCATACATTGCTGACATTATATCTTTTAATTCTTTCATCATATGCATTTCTGGAGAGGCCTGGGTAGACAGGGGGGCCTGGGATTCTGTAGGTATGGAGGAAGATGGGGGGACAGGTAGGTTGTTCCCTGGTATTTTAAGGAGCTGGCCTGGGGAGGGTGCTGCCACCTTTGAGGGTATTATTTTGGACTGCTTAGTGGCCATCCTGAGTTCAGTCCACTGTTAGCCAAGCTTTTTTATGCAGAAGATTAATTCTTACTCTTATATTGCCAAGATATTTCCTTTTATAGTCTTTTTTATCCTCTTGTAGCCTTTTTATTCTTTTTCTTATGTATATTTTGTAAGGTTTTTAAGGTTTGCATCTAGTCTGCCCTCTAGTGTTCACTCTCGCAATGCCGTCTCACTTTCCACTTTCTCTCTCTTCTGGCTACTTTCTCTTTAAAGTAAAAGTAGTCGCCATCTTGGATACTTTTTGTTTATTGTGAAATTAGTTAATCAGCGTATATAAGAAATACTTGCTTTTTTAAGCTCTTGCATTCAGTCCGTCTGTCTCTGTGCCTCTTTAAAAAGTTTTTCTCAAGCGGAGGCTGGTCTTAGCTTCTGGGTCTGTCAGCCGACAGAGAAACAGCTCCGGACTGGAGCTATCGTGAGCGCCCGGGGAGTCCTCTTTCTTTCTTCCCGAATGCTTTCCCAGGGAGTTTTCAGAGGCTCTCGACCCACACTCACAGCTCTTGGCCCCTTTTCCGACAGAGGAGGGGTTTTTTTCCGCCACGAAAAACAGCTGTTTTGCGCTGTTTTCACGGCTTTTCAAGTCCCGGAGTTCGGAGCCACCAAAAGGGGCTCTATCGTTGCCCAGGCAGCCACCGGAAGTCCCCTTGCACTTTCATCCATCATTATGAACCTGGAGGGAGGCTGGATACAATAATGTCATTCATCAGCCTCTCAAAACAGGCTGATAAAGGACATTATTGTATCCAGCCTCCCCCCAGCATTTGACTCGCTTCAGTTTGCTTACCGTCCAAATTGCTCTACAGAGGATGCTACTTCTATTCTCCATCAGAGCTTGGCGTACTTAGAGGAAAGAAACACTCATGTGCGAATCCTGTTTGTTAATTTCAGTTCTGCATTTAATGCAATCATTCCTCAGCATCTAGTAGACAAACTGGCCTTTTAGGCTTTGATACTCCTTTGTTTAATTGGATTCTTGATTTTCTTATTGATAGACCCCAGTTTGTGTGAGTTGGGACTAATATTTCTAACACCGTTTTCTTGAGCACAGATTCTCCTCAGGGCTGTGTCCTAAGTCCGCTATCTTATCTCATCTCATCTCATCTTATGCAGGGGTCCTGAGCCTCTGGGCTGCAGCCCACTAGTGGGCCGCAGCTATTTGCAATGGGCCGTGGAAACGGTGGGCGAGTGTGTACACATATACTCCATATGCGTGAGTGGTGGGTGCGTGTGCAAATGGAGCTGCACACATGCACTTACCAGCTGCTTGCATGAAATCATCCCCTCGCTCCCTCCTCCCCCCCGCCAGTCTGCAAAGCCGGAAAGGTTGGGGAACTCTGCTCTAATGGATTGGGCAACCATAACATTGAATTGAATTGTATTGACATTGATTGGATTGGATTCAGTTGAATTGAATTGTATTGGGTAGGACTCATCCAAAGGACAAAGTCTTATTAGGAGACAAGAAGAGACTCTTGCCTTTGTTGCACTCAAAATGCGTCAAATACAAGTGAAAACTCAGCTGCTTATATAACTAAATCATTGTATTTTCCTTAATTAGAGCATCCTGCAAGATTCATCTCTTATCTTGGGAGAGTTATGCTGGGTGTAATTCCTGCTTAGGTTTTATATATGCTGGCGTTGTGATACTTAATACTATTTGGTATAAGAATCAGAGAGTGGGCACTACCAATGAATTAATCAGTTCTACCAACAGTTTTAACCAGTGGAACATCTTGCCTCCAGGAGTTGTGGGTGCTCCATTGCTGGAGATTTTCAGGACGAGATTGGACAGCCATTTGCCCAGAATGGTATAGGGTCTCCTGCTTGAGCTGGGGGTTGGTCTAGAAGACCTCTAAGATACTTCCAGCTCTGGTATTCCAATTTCTAAGCCAGTGTTGGTTAACTGCCATACATTTTGGGGATTGGTTGAAAACAAGATCTCTGTGTTAACAAAGCCTTTGCTAAACCTTCATGAAAGAGTAGGGATTTTCTGTTTGGGAGAATAAATTGGGGATAGGTTTGCTTTACTGGTTTCCTAATGAGTCATGACATTAATCCTAACCCTCATATTTTTTACATAATGCTGTATAAAGTGCTTTGCAGCAGACCTTTTAACAATGGCAGAACAAAGACATTTAATTTAGACAGCAGACAGCCTCTGATACTTCAAAAGTAGCAGAAGCTTTGAGCCAGATTTTGATCCTGAAGCCTTTCTATTGAAGAACTTTATACTTGCTATTTAATAACCTCAATTCATTCCATAGAGATCAAAATCAAGAGAAAAAAAAATCTCATTTCATTCAAGAGTTTAAAGGATTAAAAAAGGAAAATAGTTCCTGTGTTGGTGTACAACATTGTAACATTCAATAAAGCAGAGATTACAAACCCATTTTCTATAGAAAGTTATAAAACAGAGGAAACAATCTTTTCCCATAATGTATCAGAGAAGTTTAACGTCATTCATTCTCACTGAAATTCCCCTGTGGACTTCTCGCATACGATATCCAGCCATTCAGATACATACTATAGGGAGTCCTTAGTTCTCCTTGTATAATTTCTTTTCCCTTAGCAAAGAAAAGATAATTTTCAAAGTCAGTTAAAAGTTATGATATGTAGGGCCTACATGCTGCTTTACAGCTTGATTTAAACATATGTAATAGAAATTCAGTTTCCATAATTACGTTAGAAATAACTTGATATGTTTAGAATTGCAATCTTAGGATGTTTGATTACAGTCACTTACCATCAGTAGTTTATAACTTATTGGCTATTTTCTTTATCTTATGATGCTCTGATATTTTGTATTTACAGTGGGGCAAAAAAGTATTGAGGCAGCCACCAATTGTGTGCAAGTTCTCTCACTTAAAAAGATGAGAGAGGCCTGTAATTGTCATCATAGGTAGACCTCACCTATGAGAGACAAAATGAGAAAACAAATCCAGACAATCACATTGTCTGATTTGGAAAGAATTTATTTGCAAATTATGGTGGAAAATAAGTATGTGGTCAATATCAAAAAGTTCATCTCAATACTTTATTATATATCCTTTGTTGGCAATGACAGAGGTCAAACGTTTTCTGTAAGTCTTCACAAGGTTGGCACACACTGTTGCTGGTATGTTGGCCCATTCGTCCATGCAGATCTCCTCTAGAGCAGTGATGTTTTGGGGCTGTCGCTGGGCAACACGGACTTTCAACTCCCTCCAAAGGTTTTCTATGGGGTTGAGATCTGGAGACTGGCTAGGCCACTCCAGGACCTTGAAATGCTTCTTACGAAGCCACTCCTTCGTTGCCCGGGTGGTGTGTTTGGGATCATTGTCATGCTGAAAGACCCAGCCACATTTCATCTTCAATGCCCTTGCTGATGGAAGGAGGTTTGCACTCAAAATCTCACAATACATGGCCCCATTCATTCTTTCCTGTACACTGATCAGTCGTCTGGTCCCTTTGCAGAGAAACAGCCCCAAAGCATGATGTTGCCACCTCCATGCTTCACAGTAGGTATGGTGTTCTTTGGCTGCAACTCAGCATTCTCTCTCCTTCAAACACGACGAGTTGTGTTTCTACCAAACAGTTCTACTTTGGTTTCATCTGACCATATGACATTCTCCCAATCCTCTTCTGGATCATCCAAATGCTCTCTAGCAAACTTCAGATGGGCCCGGACATGTACTGGCTTAAGCAGGGGGACACATCTGGCACTGCAGGATCTGAGTCCCTGGCGCGTAGTGTGTTACTGATGGTTGCCTTTGTTACGTTGATCCCAGCTCTCTGCAGGTCATTCATTTGGTCCCCCTGTGTGGTTCTGGGATTTTTGCTCACCGTTCTTGTGATCATGTTGACCCCACGGGGTGAGATCTTGCGTAGAGCCCCAGAGTGAGGGAGATTATCAGTGGTCTTGTATGTCTTCCATTTTCTAATTATTGCTCCCACAGTTGATTTCTTCACACCAAGCTGCTTGCCTATTGCAGATTCAGTCTTCCCAGCCTGGTGCAGGTCTACAATTTTGTTTCTGGTGTCCTTCGACAGCTCTTTGGTCTTCACCATAGTGGAGTTTGGAGTGTGACTGTTTGAGGTTGTGGACAGGTGTCTTTTATACTGATAACAAGTTCAACCAGTTGCCATTAATATAGGTAATGAGTGGAGAACAGAGGAGCCTCTTAAAGGAGAAGTTACAGGTCTGTGAGAGCCAGAAATCTTGCTTGTTTGTAGGTGACCACATACTTATTTTCCACCATAATTTGCAAATAAATTCTTTCCAAATCAGACAATGTGATTGTCTGGATTTGTTTTCTCATTTTGTCTCTCATAGGTGAGGTCTACCTATGATGACAATTACAGGCCTCTCTCATCTTTTTAAGTGGGAGAACTTGCACAATTGGTGGCTGCCTCAATACTTTTTTGCCCCACCGTATCTCCTATCAGAAATGCTAGCATTTATAATGTATAAATACCATGGGGCTTTTACTTATGGAGTAATTATGGGTGATGAATTTTTCCCATCATAACAGATAGGTAAATAATCCATGAGCAGATTATTCACAAGAGAATATTTCAGCCTTGTTATACAGATGTAATGACTTATTAACTATTGTTTCAATATCTTGCTAAAGAACCAGAAAAGCAGATAGAGTAATAGTTTTTTTTAATCTTCATAATTATAAATTTTATATATCATCTTTTTTGTAACTAACATTGCTCAACACTATACTTTTTGCATATAATTTCATGAATGCTATATATAGCATAACCTGAACAGCTTGCATTCCCTTTGTTCTTTAGTACTTTAATAATGTTTACGTATTACACAAAAAACATTTCTTATACTAATTAGGCACAAAATAAAACTGACTGTACCATTTTAATGTACTACCTTCTCCATACAAAAAGCTTTACACAGTGTTCCATTTTAAGTAATCTAAATACAAGTTAATATATTGCTCACATGTGAAAAATATGATATGAGGGCTGTTCTGTATGGATGCCCCGTGTATGGTAGAGTTAAAAAGAAACTGAAAGTATAGTTCAGAAGGGGAGATATTAATTAATGTGGGACTTAATGTTACCTTTCCTGATTTTGCTTCAGATTTACTATGTCAGTCTTCTCCTAGAAGTTCATTTCCATGTCTTAAGTGTAAAACCTATGTATTGAAATATTTAAGAAAAAATCAGAACGTTCGTTCTATATAAATCTAGTTCACAAACAATATGACTTGCAGAATTTAGTTTTGTAGCAATTGATATTAGAAAAAACTGTAATAATGATTCCAATCTCTCCTCCCAAATATTACAAAATATATTCCTAAAAATGAAAAAAAAATCAGTTCAAACAAGGAAATTGTATTTTTCTTCTTCTATTTAATCGTATTTCATTGCTACAGACTGCCTGGACAAGTCTTTGCAATTATCTTGGCAAGATGTTTCAGAAGTAGTTTGCCATTACCTCCTTCCTAGGGCTCAGAGAAAGTGACTGGCTTTTTGCCTTTGTGCCTAAAATGGGACTAGAACTCATGGTCTCCCAGTCTCTACCCTGGTGCCTTGAGCACTACACCAAACTAGCTCTCAAGAAATGGTTTACATAGTAAAAAAATTACAGATTAGATCAGTGATGGCGAACCTTTTAGAAACTGAGTGCCCAAAACTCACCCACCCCGCCCCACCCTGCCCCATTCACACTCCGCCCCTCCCCTCCACCCCCACTCTGTGCTCCGCCCCGCCCACAGGGCCACCCACTGCCTCCATGGCCTGCCGCAGCACATTGCTCAGGCGGCCCAGCAGCACCATGGCGGCTACACCCTCCGCCCATGCTCCACAGCACCAACTGCGCGCGATGGGGCATAAAGGCAGAGTCTTGTCCCCGCTGCCTGGCTGCCATGTCCATGGCTGCGTTGCTCTGCATGGGCCATGCCCGGGGGCGACTTTCCACCGGGGAGGCTGCTGGTGAGGAGGCAACTGTGGGGCGAGGCGGGGCTGGGGTAACGGCGCATGTGTCCACAGAGAGGGCTCTGAGTGCCGCCTCTGGCACACGTGCCATAGGTTCACCACCACTGGATTAGATTCACATACTGTATTTCATAGCCAAAATCAAATGAGCCATATTATGACTTATTCCAATAAAGAAGTCAGCCATTATGGTTTGTATATTAAAATATATGAACCCTAAAATATCCCCAAATACATTCAGATACATGTAACAAAAACACTTGGGATAGTAGTATTTTCTTGCTCCAGGCCAATAATAACAATGCTACAAAAACCTGTTTTGGGGGGTTTTGGTTTCCACATAGTTAATTTTTTATTTGCCACCAAGAAAGCGAGAAATGAGTATATTTTATAGGATTTAGATGCTCAATGTTTGAATCTGCACAAGCGGTTTTAATTATAATATTTTGCAGTCTATAAGTTTATGACTAAATTTATGCAGTGCACAAAGCTATAATGTAGCAGCGGCTTTATATATAAAATTTTACATGTAAAATCAGGCACTGTAGTGTAACATTATGTATAAATTAGGCACTGTGATTTATTTAATGAATCTTAATCTGCTATGTGTCCAACCAACGTACACTGCATAAATGCTTTGTTTTTCTAACTTTTATTTCTATGGATTTTTTCTTTTTGTTTTCACAATCTCAGCAAGAATCCTACAAATTGCTTTGTGCTTTACAGTCTCAATTAAATTTGGCATTGGTCTGTCTTGTCATTTTCTGCTATTATATGGAAAATATCCAATTTGGGATAATGTTGTGGAGATTGAATTTTCTTAAGATTGTAAGTTGTTTCTGTGAGATGCTGTAAAAGTTTGGTTTAAAGGGATTATATACCAACTTTAAAAAATATTGAAGAAGAAAAAATCCCCTGTTGACATTTATGATTGTTAATGCCATCATCACAGTCTCTTTTCTTTCGCCTCCAAAACTCAGAGCTTAGGCCTACTGTCAGACACTGGCTGTGCAGTTCTTGAAGGTATAAAAATTTCATTAGAGACTATTTCCCTCTGAATTGATTCCCCTCAGGGATCACCATAATGAGCATAGCTGTGGGATACAAGATACATTTCTAAAACTAAAGTTATAAAGATGTAAAATCAATTTATTTTAGTTAAGTTAATGCATATAAAACTATGAGTAAAATCACAGAGCCAGTCCATCTCAAAAGGCTTGCATGACTCACTCATCGTGATTCTTTTAGCAAGAAATCTTGTCCTGAATATGGTTTACTGAACATGTTAACATTCTTCATTTTTGTCTTTCAACAAGTTGGTGATTTTTTTCAGCCCTACTGAACTTCACATCTCAGTGATAGACCAAAGCACAAATTTAAATTTACGAACATGTAATATGTAGCCGAATCTATATATGCCTGTGAATGTGTGAGATTACAATTTTAAGCAAGAAGAAACATCAATATCAAGGCATAACCAAAATGAAGAACACTTGACAAACTCATTTAGATCCAGTTTAGAATGTCCAACTTGCTATCCTTAATAGCTGTAGCAGTTCAAGGATAGATGCATCCTGCTCCATTTTAATACTATAAAAAGACAGTAAATCTCATCTGTTAAGACTTAGCTCTCAATTTTGTTTGTCAACAGCAAATTTTATTGTAGAATTAGTCCTGGTTGCTCTTTTTTAAAAACAGTAATTTGATCTACAGAAAGTGGATGTCGTCATTGGTAAAGACTTCAGGTCACCATAATAAATAAAACTTATGGAATAAAACTTATTAAATAAAACCTCTGTTAAATCTGTAGGTTTAGATTAGACCAGTGTTTCTTAAACTTTTTGCTGTTAGGACCAAACCACTTCCTACTTTTAAAAATTTAAATTTTAAAAATTTTAAAAACTCCCCAAAGAGATTTGTTGTATGGGTTATATTTATTGAAATTTACTGTATTAAAACTAAAACATGTATCTGCTGCTGCTTATTTATTTATTGAAACATATAAATAATAATGTACTAGATATTCACAAAATATTTTTCATTAAGAATCCTTTTTTAAAAATAATAATTAAGAAGGGTGACATTTTTTTATATTTTTGCAAATATCTTCACTATGGCAAATTCTGGCAACCCCTGAGACGGTCTTTCGGGTCACAATTTAAGAAACACTGGGTTAGACTATTTTATTCTAGTTAACTGGGATTAGAAACTTGTTTGTAAACATTTCTGATTTCCTAGCCTATTTTGCTATTCTTCCAACTCACAGCCATGTTTTTTTTTATTTCTTTTGCATTACAGATATAGTGACCCTATGTCCTTTATTAAGAAGGACAGTCCATTATGGTAAGAAAACTATCTTTTAGATTCATTAATTTTTCAAAACCTGTTTTAACTTTTATTCTGATCCTGCGACGCTTCCTATATAAATGGT
This sequence comes from Bothrops alternatus, assembly GCA_034064705.1. NCBI lineage: Eukaryota > Metazoa > Chordata > Lepidosauria > Squamata > Viperidae > Bothrops > Bothrops alternatus. The sequence goes on along the minus strand of JARGCV010000174.1, from coordinate 4,019,919 downwards.
ACTACTTCGTGCACAATCTATCACACTCATGAGAAAAATATGGAAATGGAATTTTTTAAAAAATACCCTTACACATACTGTTTGATTGTAGATCTGTAACATCTATTGTCATGAAATGTTTTGAGAGGCTGGTGTTGAATTATATTAAGGCTAGCCTTCCATCTACCTTGGATCCATATCAATTCGCATATAGGGGTAATAGATCAACGGATGATGCTATGTCTCTTGTTGTGCATACTGTATTGAATCATTTGGAGCAACGGGGGACATATGCAAGGTTGTTGTTTGTGGATTATAGCTCTGCTTTTAACACCATTTTACCCAATAGGTTGTTTTTTAAAATGTCCAATTTGGGTATAAATCAGAGGATTTGTTTGTGGATAAGGGATTTTCTGATAGGTAGGCCACAGTCAGTAAGGATGGGATCTCACCATTCCTCTACTCTGGTATTAAACACAGGAGCCCCCCCAGGGTTGTGTGTTGAGCCCTTTCCTTTATTCCTTGTATACGCATGACTGCACCCCACTGTATAACACCAATGTAATTATTAAATTTGCGGATGACACAACAGTGGTGGGGCTCATTAATAAGAACAATGAGTCTGCTTACAGGAAGGAGGTACAAGGGCTGACATTGTGGTGTAATGAAAATAATCTTACACTTAACACCACAAAAACTAAAGAACCTATAATCGACTTTAGGAGGAAGATGCGCATCTACCATTGTACATAAATGGTGTGGAGGTGGAGAGGGTGGGTAGTTTTAAATTTTGGGGCACTTACATCTCGGAGGACCTCTCATGGTCTATGAACGTTAACATGCTTGTGAAGAAGGTACAGAAGAGGCTGTACTTCTTGAGAATGCTCAGGAAGATAAATCTATCTCAACATCTACTTCTCTCCTACTATCACAGCACCATTGAGAGTGTCCTGACATACGGCATTCTTGCATGGTATGGGAGCAGCTCTCTAGTGGACAAAAAAGCTCTACAGAGAATTATTAAAATTGCCCAGAATATTATTGGACTCCAGCTACCAGCCTAGGACAACATCTTCGAATCTTGTTGTTTGAGGAAGTTGCGTAACATTCTTAGAGATTCTTCCCATCCTGCTTACAATCTTTTTGGACTGTTGCCTTCTGGTAGAAGATATAGAACATTTAAAACTTGGACCACCCATTTTCTGAATAGTTTTTATCCCAGAGCTATAGTTGCACTTAATAATGAACAAAAGGGCCATCATCTGTGAACTGTTGGATAGTACTACTTGGTCTGTTGGGTGGATGCTGGGTGGTTTTGGGGTGGGGAATTGTGGTGGGTGGGAGTGTGTTTGGGGATTATGTGTGTGGGACCTGGTCTTTGGGTGTCATGTAAATTTTGTTGTATGTGTATACTGTGTATACACACACAATGACAATAAAGTTATTATTATTAGATATATTTCTTAGAATGTGCATTTCTGTAAAGTTTTTCCTGGTTTTGCTCTTGAATTTTCCATTGCAAAGCAAACTATAAATATAAACAATTGAACAATTATACTTATGAACCTTTTTCAAATTTGTCCCCTTTTCGGATTTGTCGTATTATTTCCGAGAAAATATCTTGCTATAACTATAGACCCCACCTGTGATTCTATTATCACACTCACACAACTGTGTGTGGATACACACACACCTGCGGCAAAGAACTAATAGCCAGTAAGTGTTTACATTCCGAGATAAGGTTCTTCCATGAGGAAAGGACTCACAGGCGCCACTGAATGTCTTGGCCTTGTTCTAACAATCTAACTGCTTTCCTCATAGAATGGTTGCTTAGCAACTATATAAACATGGAGGATTCTAGGCCCCATCACAGCCAGCTAGTGGCGGCTGTAAAAGCAGAAGGGACTGGCTGCTTTTAGGAGGCTCCCCTCAAACGGTGAGGGGATGCAAAGTCCTATTGTAGGGACATGGGTAAGCTCAACCGTTGTGATGAGTGTGGTTTGTGGTTATAAGTAGGGCCCCATCAACAGCGCTTTCTACTTTTCAAAGAGTAAAGAAGCGCCTGCAAATATTCCCCTTTGATCTGGAAACTCTTTGCCTTAAAACCTGAGGCAAAGAAGTGCTATTACTGGATCTGACCAGCCTCTGTTTCCAACCCTTAAAAGACCCCAGAATTGCAGGGTCCAAAATTCAACAGCCAAAGGAGGTTTTCTTTTTCTGTCCATAGAGAAGGTAGCTCGGTAGGTGTATTAAGCTTCAGAGGGACTTGATTCACAGATTTGGTATATTAAAATTATATACCCTCTTAATGGTATACACCCTCTTAAATTACAAAGGGACAGCAAAGTTTTGCCTACCTGCTATGGGGAGCTATGCTCCCCCCTCAAAGAAACCTTAGGGCGAAAAAAGTTACTAAAGAGAATATTTCATCCTTGTTATTTCTTCTTCAGTTGAGAATTGAATCTTTGCCTGTCATATCACGAATAAAGCTTTGCACATTAGTGTCACTGAACCAGGGCACAAAAGTGCCTAAGGGATGACATGACTTGGCTGTTGAGGTTAATTTGGTCTTGCAACAGATCAACCCAGTTCTGAATGACAGAGACGGGATCAGCTACGGTAGGTGACCCACTTCCACTTCTTCCCCCAATAATTAAATGGTAGACTTGTTTATATTGTGGGATGGCAATGGATGATTTTAGGCTGATGTTTCTCTGCAGAAGAGGACAGAAATGACGAGAGTTAATTTGATCCAAATCCTTACAATTGATCTCTGTACTGGATCAATCCTGAGCTAGGATCGTATGAATTCGCACTTCTTTTTTCCCTATTTCTGCTGCTGCATCCCTCCCTGCAGTTTCACGGCTGACCCTTCTCTGTTTTCCTCAAAAGAAAATGATTAGGGAATAAGCCCTGTTGTTGCCTGGCAACCACAGCATGTTCATCTCAGGCAGAAAACAGGAGCCGACTTAGGCCAATGATAAAAATGACAATTGCCCTCCCCCATAACTGTACATGGTCTACCTGTCTTCACTAATGTATATAACTGTATTGCAAACTTCCAACAAACCTCACTCCTCCATTCTTTAAATGATAACAATTCTCCAGGCTGTTAACGGTGGATGTTTCGGCTGATCAGACAGCTAGGAATTCTCATCTGACCATTTAGAAGGCTACTAGATATTTCTTTTTCTTGATTCCTGATATCTTAACCTTCATTTTCCATTAGAGCTGTCATTCTTTTCCCTCTTAAGATTTTGAGCAACTGAATACGCCACCAAGTAAGTGTTGTGTAGGAAGATTGCTGCTGTAATGTATCCCAAGGAAGAAGTAAAAGATGAATGACAGAAAAGGCAAATATGGATCTTACATAATAATTTTACCATACTAGCCACTGAGCCCTTAACTTTTAATTTTGGGGCTACTACTTAAGGAGAATATGTTTCATTTTAATAGTAATTTTATTAAAAATTACAAAGATAAAAAACTAATGCAAACTTAAAAAAGAATAAAAAGAAATAGAAAATGAAAAAATAGAAAAACAGAAAATGCTAAAAAAAGACTATAGAAAAGAAATATATAAAGAAATATATAAAGACTTCCCCATTCTTTATAATTACAAATAATTTTAGTAACTTACAACCTTCTTTTAACATGTAACAAGTGATTTCTTCTTCCCTTATCTCAACTCTTATCTATAAACAGATCCTTAACATCTCACCATTCAGTCCTGATCAGCAAAAGTCCATTAAGGGTTACCAGATTTAATAGCAGACTGTATCTATTTTAAGCTTGATCAGATAAACTAACTTTATATTCCTTATTTTTAACAATCTTGGTCATAAGTTCCTTCAAATAATGTCCTAGAAGTTATTTTTTTTTATTTTTTTTTAAATTTATTCCTTCTCACAAAATTCTTCAGTGTTTCAACAAGCTATTTTGGAAATCTAATATATGAAAATTATCCAGCTCACTCTCTTGGTTTGTTATTTGTACAGTATATCCATTTTAATTATTAAGATATCAACTAGGTTTTTTTTTTTGCATGTTCAGTGTGGCATCTTTTTCCAAGTCATTCTTGTAGCCTGTTATTTTCAAATCTACTTTCAGATCAGCCTCAATCTTGTCATATAAAACTTGTTCCTCTTTCATAACATCTTTTAAACACAGTCTTCAAACACAGTCTTTAGAGCAGTGGTTCTCAACCTTTCTGAGGTTGAGACCCCACTTGCCCCGCCCATGCGCGCCGCAACCCTGACCCGGGAGCGCGCGCGTGTGCGCGCGCATGCAAAAAAAATTTTAATTTTTTTTTTAAAAAATAAAACAAAAACAAAAACAAAATGGCTCGCACGCACCACGCATGCGCGCATCCACCCGTCGCGGGCCGCCATTTTGTTTTTGTTTTTTTAAATTAAAAAAAATAAAAAAACCAAAATGGCGGCCGTGACGGGTGGATCTGCGCATGCGCGGATTGGCCCACCGCACACGCCACGCATGCGCACATCCGCCCGTCGGGACCGCCATTTTGTTTTTTTATTTTTTATTTAACAATTTTTTAAAAAAAATAATAAAAAAAACAAAATGGCGGCCGCGACGGGCGGATCTACACCTGCGCGGATCAGCCCGTCGCACGCGCCGCGCATGCGCGGATCTGCCCGTTGCGGTCTGCCATTTTGTTTTTATTTTATTTTATGTTTTTTAATTTTTTTAAATTTTTTTTAAAAAAATTTTCCGGCGCGACAGGCGGATGTGAGCGTGCGTGGCGCGCGTGCGCCAAAAAAATAAAAAAAAATAAAAAAAGAAATTAAAAAAAATAAAAATAAAAAAAACAAAATGGCGGCCGGCAGTGCCCGGCGACCCCCGCAAAATGGTCTCGCGACCCCAAATGGGGTCGCGACCCCAAGGTTGAGAACCACTGCTTTAGAGCATATTCTATAGACTGTACACACACTATAGAGACAGACACCCTTAAAATTAACTTCTAGGTCCATTGTTCAAAAATATACTTTAGTATGTCTAATGTTCATTCTCTGTTAGTACAGAACACTTGACTTAAGATCATTGGAGCTTGGAATTTCCAATGTAAGTCATGATGGTTGAAAGTCAAAGCAAACATGTGACTGATCCGATTTACAACTTTTTTGTGGTGGTCATTAAGGGAATGCAGCAATAGTTAAAGAAACACAGCAGTAGATAAATGAACAAAATGGTGATTAAGCGTTATTGTTAGTTGCGAAGTCGTGTCTGACCCATCACGACCCCATGGACAACATTTCTCCAGGCCTTCCTGTCCTCTACCATCTTCTGGAGTGCATTTAAGCTCACGCCTACTGCTTCAGTGACTCCATCCAGCCACCTCATTCTCTGTCATCCCCTTCTTCTATTGCCCTCAATCTTTCCCAGCATTAGGCTCTTCTCCAGTGAGTCTTTCCTTCTCATTAGATGGCCAAAGTATTTTGAGTTTCAACTTCAGGATCTGGCCTTTTAAAGAGCAGTCTGGGTTGATCTCCTCTAGGAGTGACCGGTTTGATCGCCTTGCAGACCAGGGGACTCACAGGAGTCTTCTCCAGCACCATAGTTCAAAGGCCTCAATTCTTCGGCGCTCAGCCTTTCTTATGGTCCAACTTTCACATCCATACATTGCAACTAGGAAAACCATGGCCTTGACTATACGTACTTTTGTTGGCAGGGTGATGTCTCTGCTTTTTAGTATGCTGTCTAGATTTGCCATAGCTTTCCTCCCCAGGAGCAAGCGTCTTGGCTGCAGTCCCCATCTGTGGTGATCTTGGAGCCCAGGAAAATAAAATGTGTCACTACCTCCATTTCTTCCCCATCTATTTGCCAGGAATTGGGAGGGCCGGATGCCATGATCTTGGCATTATAGGTAATTAATTCCTATAAATTCCATTTTTTTTTGTCAGAAACTTGACTAAAAGACTAGAAACTGCTCAAAACATAATAAATTGTGGTCACATTACTGTGTAACATGCAACCCGCCATAACAGTGAGCCAGTTGCCAAGTGTCCAAAATGCAGTCATGTGATGGGGGAAGATGGATAGTTGCTGCATTTAGAATTCAGGAACTGGGTTGTAAGCAGCATTTGGGGGGTACGTTATAACTTCAATAGTTGCTAAGCAACCAGTTTTTAAACAAGAAGTACCTGTAAGTCAAATTTCTCCTTTAATTGTAATCTTTAGTTCCTCTGGTTCACTCTAGTGTCCAACTGTCAAAGTCTCATCCTATCATGTTTTTTTTTTAGAGCATTCAAAACAATTTTTTCCCATGGGAAGGATTCTTATAACTAATTCCAAAATCTTATTTCAAATCCATCTGGACTCTTAATCTGTTTGCAACTTTCCAGAATCAAAGTTCTAATTACCCTTTTGCTGTTCATTTCAAAATAATGTTTTGTCATCTTTAAATTTGTATTGTTTTGCTAAGGTATGAAGGACACTCACCCAACAGTGTTTAGTTCAAAGGTTTCTAAAGCTGAACAGTAATTGACAAGCAATTTTCAAGTGATTATAAAGGTATGTGAACCCAGTGACCTTTTAAAGATGCCAACCATGGTTTGAGCAAGAAAGATGGTATGTTTCAGACTATGTGACAAGAGGCTTTCATTAGAAACAACTGGACAATCAGTGATTTCAGAGATAATTTTTATCCATCTATTGAGTCTTTCCTAGGGATCTGGGACAGACAGATGCTGTTGCTTGATTATTATTATTTCTGAATTCCAGAAAAATATTCTTAAATCTTAGCTATCCTACATTGGGTCCAGATTTTGCAGTGAAGCAGCATGCTTAAATAAGACCCATACAATTATAGTTTCGCATTTTCTAGCAAATCTTCAGTGAAAGCAACCCATTTCCAAATTTTGTTCATCCGTAGAGAATTTTCCTAATGTTTTTCTGAAAATTTATTTCACAACACTTGATAAATATTATAAACAGTCTTTTCTTCTGCCAGTTTTAGAAATATAATTTAAGAAAGCATTCAAATTATCCTCTTTCAACCCTTCCCTCAGTAAATTAATAAATCAAAATAACAGAGTGACAGAGTTGGAAGGAACCTTGGAGGTCTTCTAGTCCAACCTCCTGCTCAGTCAGGAAACCCTATACCATTTCAGACAAATGGTTGTCCAATCTCTTCGTAAAAACTTCCAGTGTTGGAGCATTCACCGCTTCTGGAGGCAGGCTGTTCCACTGGTTAATTGTTCTAACTGTCAGGAAGTTTCTCCTTAGTTCTAGGTTGCTTGTCTCCTTGATTAGTTTCCACCCATTGCTTCTTGTCCTGCCTTCAGGTGCTTTGGAGAATAGCTTGACTCCCTCTTCTTTGTGACAGCCCCTGAGATATTGGAACACTGCTATCATGTCACCCTGACTCCTTTTCATTAAACTAAACATACCCAATTCCAGCAATCGTTCCTTAAATGTTTTAACCTCCAGTCCTGTGATCATCTCTGTTGCTCTTCTCTGCACTCTTTCTAGAGTCTCATCTTCTTTTTTACATCAAGAAATACAATATACCCCGGGTGGGAGTTTGTATGATATACACTGCCATATTACATGAAATATGGAACTGTGTTATTAGCTGTAGCCCTGGGAGCTGTCTACAAATGTCAAAAATGAGACTCAGAAAAAAGGGTGTAGAAAAACTAAGTCTTTGTCTCCAGCTTCCATTCCATTCTTTTCCCGCAGCACAAATTCAGAATCTCCAGATTTTGCTTTGTGACTATTCTAAAGTCTCACCCACAAAAGATGTGCAGAAATCAACATATCATGGCATTCGATTTTTAAAAATATTTTTATCCAGTAAGGTCTATAAAAATAAGTTGGAAAATCTAAAGACAAAAATCTAAACATTATTTTGGAATTTAATGTCATGTCTGATAATCCAAGATCCTTTTTGGCCTATCATCCATAATTAACAAGCTTCTCGGTTCGCCTCTTTATCAGAAATAGCTTCTATTTTCTAATTCTGATCGATAGTAATTTGCTATCCTGACTTTTGTTCAGGGCATTGTGTTGCTAAGAATTTGAGTTATTAGAGTTATTATTATTTGAATAGAGGCAAGTTAAACTTCTATCTGGATGAATGTCACTTGTCTACAGTATAGATAATTGCATTTGAAGGAACACTTAAAGATCATAAAATGCATCCCAAAGAAGCTTTTTCCTGAGGCAACTGGACTTTCTTCTTGTTGTTGTTTTTTGAAGATGTTTCATTTCTCATCCAAGAAGCTTCTTCAGCTCTGACTGGATGGTGGGGAATGGAAAGATTTATACTCCTGTAGACAGCTGTTCATTTCCATTCTTTTAGCGAGTCGTTAAAGCAGCAGTTCTCAACCTTTTTCAGGCTGCGACCCCGACCTGCACCGCGCATGCGCGGCGCGATGGCCCGCATTGCGCATGCGCGGTGCGATGGCCCGCATCACGCATGCACGGTGCGACCCCGATTTGCACCACGCATGCGCGGTGCAGCACGATGGCACGCATCACGCATGTGCGGTGCTACCCCACGCATGCGCGGTGCTGCCCCCTGCGCCGGCCGAGGGGGAAAGGGGGGGAAAATGGCAGACTGCGTTGTTTGGTGACCCCCGTGAAATGGTCGTTCGACCCCAAATGGGGTCGCGACCCACAGGTTGAGAACTGCTGCGTTAAAGCTACCTGGGAGCTTATCTGTGTCCTCAGGGTCACCTGAGTAGTACAAATGGGTGTGGAGCCTGCTTGGAGCTGTTGAAAGGACTGTGTTGTAGACTGGAGATAGATGATGTCGTATCCCCCTCCCCCTGTGTTGAGAGAGGGCTGTTCAGTTTTGACATAGATGGCTTCTTTGACCCCTCTTTCAAACCAGTGGTCCTCTCTGTCCAAAATGTGGACTTTGATGTCTTCGAAAAAGTGGCCTTTGTCTTTTAGACTTGGAAGCGGTCTTGATTTCTCCCGATGCAGGTAATCCTCGAGTTAACGATCTCAACGAAGCCTGCCCATCGTGTCACAACCGCCCATTACCACGTGGTGGTGATAAAAATGTTATCAGTCATGTGATGGATCCTATTTTACGACCATTTTTGTTGCGGCCATTAAGTGAAGACCGTGTCAATTAAGCAAACCACGGTTTCATGTAATCGTGGGATGCCGCAAATAGCCATAAATGTGCCTGGTTGCCAAAGCACCTGGAGTGCAGTCGTGTGACCATAAGGGGTGGGGGAGAGAGAGAGACGATTGGAACTTTGAATCTGGGTCATAAGTATCCCACAGATAGGCCCACTGGAACTTCGAACAGTCACTAAGCAACCAGTCGTAAGTCAAGGACCACCTGTAACATTTCTTCGCCTGGTTCTTTGCCCCTGTCTGAAGAGCAACTTTTCTGATCAAGCGTAAGAGTGATGCTCTCTACATGGGGCAACCTTTGAAGAATGTCCGGAGACTACAGGTAGTCCAGAATGCAGCCGCGCGAGTCATCTTGGGTCTTCTAAGACATGCTCATATCACTCCAGCCCTCCGTGAGCTGCACTGGCTACCAATTGGTCTCCGAACACAATTCAAAGTGTTGGTTATGACCTATAAAGCCCTTTATGGCAACGGACCAGGATACTTGCGGGACCGTCTTCTGCCTCATGAATCCCAGCGACCGGTTAGGGCACATAGGGTTGGCCTCCTACGGGTCCCGTCTGTCAGGCAATGTCATCTGGCGGGGCCTAGGGCTAGGGCCTTCTCCGTTGCTGCCCCAGCCCTCTGGAACCAGCTTCCCTCAGAGGTTCGTACTGCTTCCTCCCTCCTAGCTTTCCAGAAATTGTTAAAGACACATTTATGCCGACAGGCTTGGGGCGTATGAGCTGTGCTCTGCCCCTGGGCCTAGGAATGTCCCTCCATCAGCGAATGTGAGTTGACTGAGCTTGTATGTTGTATGAATGTGATTAATTTTATTGTTATAATTTTATTGCATTGTTTGTAAGCTGCCCTGGGTCCTAGGAGAAGGGTGGCATATAAGTTCGAGTAATAAATAAATAATAATAAATAAAGATATAGCAAATCCTTTTAAATTATTTCTCTCATTGTCAAAGACAAAACGCGACTTCCTCGGGTTTTATAGCAGGGATGTCAAACTGCCACCTGAGGGGCCGGACGCGTGACGCGGAAGCCACGCCCAACCCATTGCCAGCAATGGGAAAACTGTCCCGATACGTTGCACGACATCACGTCGCGAGTTTGACATGTCTGTTTTATAGTATCAAGCTAACCAGAAAGTTTGGAGCATCCGTGCGATCCATATTGCCCAGTTATTAATTAGGGACTCTCTCTTGCTTATCTTTCTTTAGCATGCCAATGGTTTCTATGGCAACCACAGAAGCAGATGCAGGAGTGACTTCAACCAGGAGTATCGTAAAGCAGCCCGTCCACAACCTCCTGATATCTTTCTGAAGAGGATGAAGGTGAGTGGCTGGGTCTGTCTGGTTGCTTTCCCACAGAGCGGCCGGAGAAGGTGAGGGACGGTTGCACAGACTTCACCCTTGACAGCACACCTTAGTAGGTACAGGTAGTCCTCGACATAACAACAGTTCATTTAGTGACTGTTCGAAGTTACGACGGCACTGAAAAAAGTGACTTACGGCCATTTTTCCACACTTACGACTGTGGCAGCACCATCCCCAGGGTCACGTGATTTACATTTGGATGCTTGACCACTGGTTTATATTTATGACAGTTGCAGTGCCCCGGGCTCATGTGATCTCCTTTGGCAACCTTCTGATAAGCAAACACAATGGAGAAGCCAGAGTCCGTGTTATTAATTTAACAATGTCAGTGATTCACTTAAGAAATGTGGCAAGAAAAGTCGTAAAATGGGACAACATTCACAACAAATTTCTCACTTAGTGACATAAATTTTGGACTCAATTGTAGTCATAACTTGAGGTCTATCTGTACTAATAGAATAAAGCTGGGGTCTTCAAACTTGGCCCTTTTGTGACTTGTGGACTTCAACTCCCAGAATTCCTCAGCCAGGCGTGCCTGGCTGAGGAATTCTGGGAGTTGAAGTCCACAAGTCATAAAAGGGCCAAGTTTGAAGAGTCCTGGAATAAAGGATCCTCTGATCTCTAGTAACAGCTTGGTTTTGCTCAGAGACAAAAAATGCATACACTGGTAGTTTGCCCCAGTGTAAGCTCTGAGCAGATACAAAATTCCTACAGTTTTGGACTTCAGAACTTTTCTCTAATTGATTAGAACCCAGTTATTCAAATCTGACATCCATCGTCAACTCCTGCTGTAAAAAAAAACCCTACCTTTTAAATGTGGCACTGTTTTTTTCTGTCTTGTAATTATTTTTTCTTTCTCTTTCCAACCCTTGTTTGCTCTTAGCTAAAGTTCAAAGCTTTAAAAAAATGATAAATGTCCTGATGTCATATGCTGGAGATGCTTATTCAAATATGAGTGCGATCACGAATAGCAGGAAACTATATCTAAAAATAGCCTAGCTGCCAGGTTGCCACACAGCACAGGTCGCTGTTGCTTATCGCACACCCCTGGGCTAGCTGTTGGACATGGGTTTAGTGGCCTTCAGGAAGAGCGCTAAACATAGGTTGAGTGATAGCCCAATTGACAGGTCACAGGTATGGCAGATGAGTTCAAAGAGCTTTGTCTCACTTTAGTCTTTGTCTCCACTATGTGTGTATTCTTGTCAGCCAGTGTGGGATGTACTGGAAGGAATTTATTGATAAATGCTGCAAGGTGAAGTATTGACAGCAAGTGGCTGTGGTTGGTAGCATCTGGAAATAATCCAGAGGACACACCAAATAGCGTTGGCAGAAATTAAATGGCACTTCCTCAAATAATAAAACAAATGGAGAATACAGCCACGCAAAACTCCAAAGCAACATCATCATCAACAACAACAGCAATAAATCAAAAACTCTATGATGCAAAGAGAGTTGGAAGTTGGTCCCTTTTTTCTTTTCCCTCTTTGCACTATTTTTTTTCTTTTCCATCCCCCCTCCTAGTTTTCTATTACTTTTTTTGAATTTCTCTTTGTATTTTATAGTTAATAGATCGATAAAACTATTATTAAAAAAGAGATTTTAAGATGCAGACCAGTGATGGCGAAACTTTTAGAGTCTGAGTGCCCAAACTGCAACCCAAAACCCACTTAGGCATCATCGGGTGCCGGGTGGGTGTGGCCCATTGGCTGGGTGTGGCCAATTGGGTGGGTGTGACCCATTGGGTGGGCGTGGCTGCAGTGGTAACGGCAGACTGGGTGGGACTAAAAAGTTCAATCAATTCCAACTTTGCAAGATCTATTTTTTCCCGCGAGAAGTTGAAATTGACTGATTGATTGAACCTTTTTTTTTTGCACATGGCGGCGGAGGCCTAAAGCGAAAAGGTTTTATAAAACCCAGCTGAAGGCCTAGGACTGGGGCGACGGCACACGTGCGCACAGAGAGGGCTCTGAGTCCTGCCTCTGGCACCCGTGCCATAGGTTCACCACCACTGATTCAGGCCTTTGGGACAGAATCCGATGCAGAGAGCTGCAGAATTTGGCTCTTTTCCCAATTTAAATCAATTGGAGTTCCTGTCTGTTTTTTTTTTTAAAAGGTGGTTCTACTACTTTTTCAAAAGACCACTGAACACATGCTTAACAACATGTCTAGGATTCTTTCAGAAGAGTATTAAACCCATTTCTGAAAAGAATCTTCATAATAGCCATTCTCTCTGACAACGCAAGTTAAAATAGCCACGAGGGATAATGCCAGTGATTGGAATGGCATGCCTGTAGCACCACAAGTAGCAGGTAGGAAGTGGACAAATACCAACCCTGGACAATGCCAGCGTGTCAGGGGAAGAGAGAGGTTAAAACAGTAAAGGTTGGATTTATACTGCATTTGGAGGAGGCTGGGGATAAGATAATGGTGATGTCATCAGACTACGTCCTCCTGTAAAGAGTTAGTAACAGATCTTTGTGCCATGGTTAGCAAGGCATGAGGATGAGCCAGGTTATTTTTACGGTCTGCAAGAATTTCAAGGAAATATATATATGCATTAAATGGCCATGTGCTAGATAGGTAGGAATAGCATGAATGACTGCACTGGAATAATTGTATTTTTTCTGTTTAGATTATCTATCTGTCTATCTATTGATTCCCCCCTCTCTCTTCTGTATATTATCTACCTACCTACCTACCTACCTATCTACCTATCTATCATCTATCTGTCTATCTATCAAGCAATGAGTGTGTATAAACTATGAGAAAACTGCATCTCTGCAGTTTAGCAATTTGACTTGCAATTTCAACAGTACAACTTTCCATGATGCCGAAGACTGTAAAAAGACATTCAAAAACATAATGCAGGCCATAAATTATCCATCTTTGACTTATGAAAGCAGCCGATTCTATGCCCTTACTAATCTAAGCACTTTGCAATCAAGTCTGGAACTTGTAAAATAATTGGAATATATATTTTTATAAAGTTTTATTGTGATTCTAATTCTATTCTCCCTTCATAAATGACAGCATAGCTGACTGAAAGAATTGAATCCCTACCAGCATTATGATTGCCACAGCAGAGGCATCTGGTTGAAATCACAATGACACGCATCACAAGATCATCGTGCAAAAAACCAAAACAAATTATTTCCGTCAGTTGTTTTACAATGCAAATGATGCAGTACATAAGCTGTATCATTTGCACAATGTTGTCATGACTTGCAAAGTGTTACTCCCCATCCTCACGCCTTAGAAATCCAGAAAGGATGCAAAATTTGGTAAGAAGGCACTTAGTTTTTTTATTATTTGTTTGTTTGTTTATTTATATTTATTTGTTTCCCATTTTGCTGCAAGGCAACTCTTGAATTCGTTACCTGAGTGCAAAGGAGGAGAGACAGGAATTATATTTGTACACTCCAGGATGAAAGCCTTAAATCATTACTTGTCAAAATCTAATCTATAAACCAGGGGTGAGCAGAAACTGGAACTATTGTGGAGGGCTGAACCAATAGGGCTATGAAGGTATGTAGGCAGGCACACATGCGCATATGTAAAGTGGGGGGAAAATGTAATCAACTTCAAAATAAAAACAATCCACCTGAGCTGGACAGGGACAGCCAAAGAGTCAGAGGTGGTCCAGGGGCTGTATATTGCCCAGGTCTGCTTTAAACTGAAAGAATTACATCACAGCAATACGTTAAAATTCAAAGCAAGTTTCTGATGGGAAAATGCTTGTTAGAAAGTACAATTTTGTTAATTATTTTCCTGTTGCTGCTCTAAGGGCTTCTATACTAAAAAGAAGGGTTTAAATCAGGGCTCTTCAAACTTGCCCTTTTATGACTTGTGGACTTCGACTCCCAGAATTCCTCAGCCAGCGTGCCCGCTGGCTGAGGAATTCTGGGAGTTGAAGTCCACAAGTCATAAAAGGGCCAGGTTTGGAGACCCCTGGTTTAAATATATCCTTAAATATATTATGTAAATAAATTCTCTTGCAGACCTTTCCTTACCCAAACTAGGTAACGTCATCAGTGCTATTCTCCTCAATCAAATACCAAATATTCCTCTATCAAGTAATCTCTTCTTGTCAAAAATCAAATTCTAAAGGAATTAAGAGAAGATTAGTGGGAATTCTCCTCTTTGCTGTTATCTGCTTATGAGAAAGATACTGAATCGATTGCAGGCAGCTCATTTTCCGATTAAAAGTCCCGATTAAAAAAAGCTCTATTCTTGCTTCTATGAATTCTGCCTGCTGGCATTTGGGGTAGCAGTTCAGCTGTATTTAATTGCCTGGTCCACAGTTTTACCTTGAATATGGTGTGTTAGATTCTTGCCCCCTCGTATGGACAACGATAACATTTGTCCCCTGCACAGGTAGTCCTTGACTTATGACCACAATTGAGCCCCAAATTTCTGAGACAGTTGTTGAGTTTTGCCCCATTTTATGATCTTTCTGGCCCACTTTTAAGGGAATCACTGCACTTGTTAAATTAATAATAGCACCGTTGTACAGTGAACCTGGCTTCCCCATTGACACTTGTCAAAAGGCTGCAAAAGGTGATTGCCTGACTCTGGGACACAGCAACAGTCAGTTGCCAAGCCTCTGAATTTTGATCACGTGGTCATGGGGATTCTGCCAAGGTTGTCAGTATGAAAATGGTCATAAGTCACTTTTTTTCAGTCACGTTGTAACATCAAACGGTCACTGAGTGAACTGTTGTTCAGTCAAGGATTACCTGTACCAGATAATGGCAGCTGTTTCCTAATTCTCTTCTTAGACCCACAGCAATTTTGACAACAGGTAAAATCTGTTGGGTGCATCTCTCTTCCCGTGCCTGGATTTCTGCCATCTTGTTGCAGAAGTGGGAAACAGAGCATCAATGTACCACAACTAGGCAGCGTAAACTTAGGCAGTAGCAGCAAAAGCGTTCACGTTTGATGCTTTGCCTTCCGCAGGCAGCTTCAAAGTGGGTCAGTCACGATAAGCCGGATGTTAGAGATGAAGACATGAGGCAAGCCAAGTTTCTCTCTGGGATGTCTGACATTCGAATGAAAATCAGCCATCTCTTTTTATTTGGTTTACATCAAACAACGTGAATAAATCACATACAAAAAGGTTTACTCCGGCAGTTTAACAATAGCATAATATACTTCATTTCATCAATGGTTACATCCTCAAATTGTTTACTTTACTTTTCCTGCTTAGTCAAGAGGTCAGGAGATTCTCATAATTACAAGATAACATGTTTCCTACATATAACTATAAACTAACACTTGCGCTTTTAACTGTCACTATATGCTTTCCGCCTGTCAGAAAATCTGTAAATTCTTGCGATGTAATCTTAGGCTAATTTGGTGTCTGTTTCAGATCGTTTTAGATCGTGCTGCTTATCTAACTTCAGTTATCTCAAACATAGCCTGAGAAGGGTTTGCTTGCTTATGTGTAAGCCAGCAATTGAGGAACACTCTTTTGATCTGAACAATTGCCTTGCCTTATAGCCTGAAGGCTTGTAAATCAGCCGGCAATTAGCACAGCCAAAAGGTTCCTGCGTTAGAAGCCTTTCGATGTGAATACACAAAAATACGATGGCTAAATGCTTACGGCTCATTACAATTGGGGTGCATTACAACACACGTTTTCTGTATCTCTTTGCAACCAGCCCAGTTGATGTCTGGATTTTTGTGGTTCAGACCTGGTAAATCTAACTGAACATCGTATTGTGATAGCAGATTTAGCTCACGCGACTCTGCCTCTGCCTTGGTTAGATAATCTCTGATCCTTTCAGTTTGCTAGAGAGAGTTCACACTGCTGATTTTCTAATCGAAACGTTGGTTCTTATTTATTTCATACAATGGAAAAATGGTAAAGCCTGACATGTACCAGTGGGGTTCTAATGTAATTCTGGAGTTGAGGTCAGATGCAACAGATAGGGATTCCAGTCACTTTGCGTTTATTTAAAGTAGTAGATTATTCTTTTCTTATTCCTACAGCAATTCAGCATGACAAATTGCATGAGCTAAAAATTCCTGCTTTTAATAGAAGAGACTGTGGAGCCCCTGGTGCTGAGGTTGAATGCTTGCAGATGTTTCATTACCTGACTAGGTAATATCATCAGTAGTAGTGAGTGTGGGCTTTGCTTTTTATTTATAAACAGTAGTTTGCCCTACCAGTGTTGATAGGGATGTGGTGTTTTTCCTTGGTAATTCCTTGATGGTCGGTTATTGTTTTCTGCTTGATTGTTTGTCTGGTGTTAATCTCTGCTTATCTGGGCATAGGCTGTTGGAGAGGCAGTATTCTGGCGTTTTTGTTTTCTTCCTATTGTCTCCTTTGTGTGTGTAAACATGATTTATCCCTATGTGTCTGTTGATAGCTGATCTGTCTGAATGCCAAGCTTCCAGGAACTCTCTAGTGCTTTTGGATTTAGCTTGATCTAGGATGTTCATAGTTTAGTCTGTCCATGTGCTGTGAGATTAATGAGTTTTCATCACATCTTCTATTAGTTGATGTTCATGGATGCACTCTCTAATTTTTTGCTTGTTTGTCTTACATAGTGGGCATTATAGTCCTTTATATTATATATGCTGTAATTGACTCCTGGTTTGCTTCTTGAGCTACTCAGCCTTTTGGTTTACTTAAGAAGCTTTGGAGGGCTTTAGTTGATTTGTGCGCTGTGGTGATGCTGTATTGTTGTAATAGTTTTGTTGGTTGTTTCTGTCTTTTTTTTCCCTTTACTTTAATCACGATAGCTATCTATAAATCAGGAATGTGATTTTGACAATGCTAGAAGGGCCCTCAAACAACAAATTTACCCCTTCTGGACTTTTTTTTCCCCAATATAAAAATTCTTTTATTAAAACAATCAACATTGAACATAAAAACATATTATGCAGCAATCATCATGGCACCTGATATACAACACTAAGTATTAGTCTTTGAAAACGTCTGAGTTAGTAAGCCTTTTTCCACTCCTCGCGTCTAGCCTCAACTATACTCCTGTTACACTTTATTTGATTGGTGTTTCTCTTATCTGGTTCAATATTAATGTGATCAACATTAAACATAAGATCCTATTGCTAAGCAATCATCCTAGAACATAGCATACAACATTAGGTATTAATCTTTGTAAACATCTGTTTTAGCAAACGTTCTTCCCTCCTCCCTTCCATCTTCAAGTATACTCCAAATACATTTTGTTTGATTGGTGTTTCTCTTATATATGGTCTATCTACTGTATCTAGTCTATCGCATATTGTTCGTTTGCGCTTCTGAATTGACTTCATCCCATTACTAGTGCAATCTTTTATAGTCCCTAACCAGAGATCCTGAGGTAAAAGTTTCATATCCTGAGGTAGAGATTCAGTCCGCTTTAACAGTATTAAAGCAAACAACATTAGTCATAAGGTTATGTTAAGAGGCATTAGTTATAGAACATATACATTCAACATTGGGTGTTAGTTTTTGTAAACATTTGATTTGTTAACCCTTCTTCCCTCCTCCCATCGAGCCTCAGCTAAACGCCAGCTGCATTCTGTTTGATTGGTGTCTCTCTTGGATATAATCTATCCACTGTTTCCAGTCCGTCAAAAATTGTTCATTGGAGCGATTTTTCAAGTATGCTGATATTTTCGCCATTTCCGCCAAATTTGTTACTTTCACAGTCCATTCTTCAATAGGCGGTATTTCCGGATTCTTCCAGTATTGTCCCACCAACAATCTTGCTGCTGTAATTAAGTTCAAAAATAAATTTGTCTCTGAGGTAGTGAAATCCTTTGTGATCCCTAACAGAAAAGCCTGAGGTAAAAATTCTATACGCTTTTTGAAAATGGTTGATGGATGGCATTTTTCATTGTCTGTGTTGGTTGTGCTATAATGGGTTGAGGGGTCAAGTATTTTTTTATAAAATGTGGGTATCAATTTTATTGGAAGATGTTATATAGGTGGTCTGTGTCCTTCTTCTGATGTTTTAACTAGCTTCAGTGCATTTATATGTAGCTGAATAATATTCTCATGCTAGTGAGATGGGCAGCTTATAGATTAAATAAAAAATATAGTGTGTTGAGGATATTGTTAATAGCTTCATGTGTCTTCTTTAGTTGTTCCTTTTTTGTTATGACAAAGGTGTTATCTACATACCGAATCCATAATTTAAATTGTATGTGTGGAAGTACTATAATTTCTAGATCCTGCCTTATAGTCTCTGCTATGAGTCACAAGAATGATGATTCTCTGGTGTTCTTCTGATTTGTTGATATATGTGTCCATCAGACTAAAAGTAGATAGTGTAGATAGTGGAGCAGAGGTTGATGAGGTCCATGACTGTGGGTATTTTGATCTTACTGTATTTGGCTGGGTTGGATATTATGTACCGTAGTACTGCTGCCACAGATTCTTTTACTAGATAATGATGATGATGATGATGATGAAATGTGTAACAGTGATACCATTGTCATCAGGGCACTGGGAACTATGTCCAAAAACGTTGCAAAATACATCAAGAAACTACAGCTTCCTACAAAAAACAGCGCTACTCGGAACATCTTACATTTTAAGGAGATACCTGGTTGACACCTAGGATGCTGGTAGCAACCCCTGTCAACCATCAGCGCCAGCCAATTTGAATGTTCAGTTGACTGAGGTTCATATTTAATGAATAAAAGATAATAAAGTTGGAATGGACCTTGGAGGTCATCTAGTCCAACCCCCTGCTCAGGCAGGAAACCCTATACCATTTCAGACAAATGGCTGTCCAGTCTCTTCTTAAAAGCCTCCAGTGATGAAGCACCCACAACTACTAAAGGCAGGTTGTTCCACTGGTTAATTGTTCTCACTGTCAGGAAGTTTCTCCTTAGTTCTAGGTTGCTTTTCTCCTTGATTAATTTCCATCCGTTGCTTCTTGTCCTGCCTTCAGGCGCTTTGGAGAATAGCTTGACTCCCTCTTCTTTGTGGCAGCCCCTGAGAGATTGGAACACGGCTATCATGTCCCCCCCCCCGTCCTTCTCTTCATTAAACTAGACATACTCAATTCCAGCAGTCTTTCCTCATATGTTTTAGCCTCCAGTCCCCTAATCATCTTTGTTGCTCTTCTCTGTACTCTTTCTAGAGTCTCAACATCTGGAGACTATGGATCATAGTTCTGGATCAATGGATGTAAAAAGTGCTGTGACATCAAATAAAACCATAATTTCATTTTCTTCTATTTTTAGATTTTTGGGAGGCACTCTAGTGGGGGATTGATAGCATATTCACTCCCCTCTGTGAGAGGTCCAACCCTTTTCGTAAGTTCTTTTGTATGTTGCCATATTGGGATCCCTGATAGTGATACAATTGGAGAAAGAGATATGTTGGGATTGTGTATTTTGGATGTCCATAGAAGCACAGGAGGATGGGTCCGCTGCTTTTCATCGGCCATTGTTCCTTCTTTTGTGACTTGACCTTTGCTAGTTATGGAGTTGAAGGTTCTTGTCTAGTTTTTGTACCAGGTTGGTGTTTATTGGGATGTAGATTTCTTTGTCCTCCAGTAATCTGGCTTTTTTGTATGCATCGTGTTCTGTGATAACTGTGCTTCTTCCTTTGCTGGGAAAATAGTGATGGTTTGGTCCTTCTTTAGGTTTTTGAGGGCTGCTCTGTCCTCTTGTTTTGAATGGGTTCTGATTCTATGTTTTTCTGATCTTTGATATGATTATCTGCCTTATGTTTTCTATATATAAAGCAGGAATGTATATCACCAGGGCCCACAATCCCTAGCAGTGATGATGTTCCTTAGTTAGATAATGAAACATCTGCAAGCAAACCCACTCAAACCAAACCAAACAACCAAACTCAGAGTACCAAAGACTCCACAATTCTTGCTTTGACAGGAATTTTTCTAAAAATCACATACTGTAAAAAAACACACACAACTTGGACAGTATAGGAACAGATGCAAGGTGTAACCCCTAAAGCATTATATTACTCAGTAGCAATCCTGTTAGACATTAATACTGCTTAATACTGTAAAGTGCTTACTAACATACAAAATATTCTTATTTCAAGACTCTTAAGAAAATATGCAGACTCTTTGAATTTTGAAGTCCATAATAGCTAAAGTATTTAGAATCTGATACTACCAGAAGTACTAAAATTCTCACTTAAGAGTACAGAAAGGCCTAGATTTTTGTAATTTTATCAAACTTAGACGTTTTGTCAATTTTGCCTGTATTGATTTTCAGTATTTATCAATTTTGCAAATACATTTTTTCCCCCAAAAGAAAGCAAGACTGTATGTCTAAAACCTATTGTTATAGTGTGTCTAATACAAAAACCAGGGAAGTTTACATTTTGAAAGAAGGGCTGAACAATAAAAGATACTGTTCTTACTCTGGTATATAGAATGTTGATTGTGTTGATTGCAAATAGATTCCCCTATGACATATGAAGGATTGTGTGAATTGATGGAATTATAATGAGATTGATACACAAAATGCAGATAAAACAACATACAGTAAGAGAAGAATTTAGTCTGAACTTGTAAGCAAAAACATTTTCAATAGTCCTACCACCATATTTTGTGTTAAGTCAAGGTTGATCTCAATAATAATAATAATAATAGTAGTAGTAGTAGTAGTAGTAGTAATAATAATGTTGGAAGGGACCTTGGAGGTCATCTAGTCCAACCCCCTGCTCAGGCAGAGAAATCCTATACCATTTTTCAGACAAATGGCTGTCCAGTCTCTTCTTAAAAACTTCCAGTGTTAGAGCATTCACCGCTTCTGGAGGCAGGTTGTTCCACTGATTAATTGTTCTAACTGTCAGGAAGTTTCTCCTTAGTTCTAGGTTGCTTCTCTCCTTGATTACTTTCCATCCGTTGCTTCTTGTCCTGCTTTCAGGAGCTTTGGAGAATAGCTTGACTCCCTCTTCTTTGTGGCAGCCCCTGAGATATTGGAACACTGCTATCATGTCATCCCAAGTCAGGCTCCAGGAACTTGCACAATTATAAAGGCACTAAAATATATTTTAAAACATTTTAATGGCTGAAATTTCTTGAGAGGTTTTGGGGGAGGAAAATTAACAGTGTTTCGGTGCTGTTTAAGAGCATCATCTTGCTAATTCCTGCCCTAAATCATAATGTAGCTTACTTGGCTTTCCTTTCGTTATTGTTAGGTATGAACCTAGCCAGGGTTTTTTGTCAATCTAGACTGATAGCAAGGGTGAGGACCTTGAACACCTTTCGGGCTTCATGTAGCTTTACATTTAAAGTATTTTTTTTTTGCAGTTGTAATATAATCTCTAAAATCAGCTTAACATTTTTTCAACCTTTCAAAAATTGTAAGTATATCTGCAATCATCCAAAAGTTGCATGCCTGGGCTTTCTATGGCTCATTCAACAAATCATATTTAATTGGAATTATACCTATACATGACAAGTGAACACAGTTTTGTTCAAAAATGGAATGGCTTGACAATACCCACTACGGTGGAACATGCAGAGGTGGCTAAATTAACTTTTTTCATTATAGGAAAAAAAATACCTACATTTATGGCTGACTAGACACCCTTTACTGATTTTTTTGCCTAAAGCAGAACAACATGCAGTTGTGATTTATGATTAGAAAAAAGCCCTGGATAATAGAAAAGAATTTTTGTAATCCTAGTAAGAGATAACTTTGATGTTTTGCTCACCACAATATAAAAAAGATGTTAAGACTCTGAAAAGAGTGCAGAGAAGAGCAACAAAGATGATTAGAGGACTGAAGGCTAAAACATATAAAGAACGGTTGCTGGAATTGGGTATGTCAGGTCTAGCGAAAAAAAGGACTGGGGTGACATGATAGCTGTCCAATAACTGTGGGGCTGCCCCAAAGAAGAGGGGGTCATCCTATTCTCCAAAGCATCTGAAGGCAGCACAAGAAGCAACGGATGGAAACTAACCAAAGAGAGAAGCAACCTAGAACTGAGGAGAAACTTCCTGACAGTGAGAACAATTAACCAGTGGAACAACCTGCCTTTAGTAGTTGTGGGTGCTTCATCACTGGAGACTTTTAAGAAGAGACTGGACAGCCACCTGCCTGAAATTCAATAGATCCTCCTGTTTGAGTGGAGAGTTGGACTAGAACAGGGGTCCCCAACCCCCAGTCCGTGGACCAGTACTGGGCCGTGCCATGCCAGCAACCGGGCCGCACAAACAAGGAAAGCCTCATCCACAGGATGCAGGCAGCACACAAAACCACGCCCCCTCTGGTCCATGGAAAAACCTCTCTCCACATAACTGGTCCCTGGTCCCTAAAAGGTTGGAGACTTCTGGACTAGAAGACCTCCAAGGACCCTTCCAACTGTGTTATTTTATATCAGTGGTGGTGAACCTATGGCACGGGTGCCAGAGGCGGCACTCAGAGCCCTCTCTGTGGCCACACGTGCCGTCACCCCAGTCCTAGGCCTTCAGCTGGGTTTTATAAAACCTTTTCGCTTTAGGCCTCCGCCGCCATGTGCAAAAAAAAAAAAGGTTCAATCAGTCAGTCAATTTCAACTTTCACGGGGAAAAAAAAGATCATGCAAAGTTGGAATTGATTGATTGAACTTTTTAGTCCCGCCCAGTCTGCCGTTACCACCACAGCCACGCCCAGCCAATGGGCCACACCCACCCAGTGGGCCACACCCAGCCAATGGGCCACACCCAACCAATGGGCCACACCCAGTCGGCACTCGACGATGCATAAGTGGGTTTTGGGGTCATCAAGTTTTTGACATCTTGCTAGGCGACTGGTGGTACTTGGATATTGCCATATCCTAAAAGTGGTACAATGGGTGAAAAGGTTGAAAAGCCCTGGGCTAGACTTACATTTGCTGCAAAGGAAATTGGAAGCTTTTTCTTTCTATTTCTTTTTATTCTTTCCTTTTCTTTCCTTCTGTTACTTTTCTTCTTTATTAGTTTTAGTAAAGTAATTAGTTTGGTGTATTTTAGTTTGTGTACAGTATTCATGAAGAATTTAAGACATTACACAGACACTTTAACAACCAAAGCTGTCCACCAAAACATTTACTCAGTTGAAACCAACGGAGAAGCTATTGCTTATGTTCCATCTTGTTGGCCCTACTGCCTCCTCAGCTCTGACTGATATGCTGAGGAAACTGAAGTTTGCAGATGGCAGCCTTTGCATAGTGTGGGAGAACACCTTGTAACAGAAAAAGCACCTCCAGGAGAATATAAATCTGGCTTTTAGCTGTCAGTTGGCAAGTGCTCTCCAGCATCAATCACTGGCACAATAAATATTCCCATTGAATAATCATTCCTGGAGCAGGTTGATTAAATTCATCTGCTAACAGAATATCCCATGAAACTGGCAGCACGCAAGGTAGTTCTCAATTTATGACCCTAATGGAGCCTGGAATTTCCATTAGGTCGTTAGAAGACCCAATTTTATGACTTTTTTTGTAGCAGTCATTAAACAAATGGTGGTCATTTAGTGAATGTATTATTCCTATGGGTGTTTTTTTTTGTTTTTTTTTGCTGGAAACCAGGTGAAAAGGATGGAAACTGCCAAAAAATATTGTAAATTGTTAAAATATCTGAAAGGAAAGGAAAGGAAAGGAACCAAAATTCGTATCGATACAATATCTGTCTTCAAACGAGCACCTGGAAATGTTTGTGTAGAACTGGATTTAACTAATTTTAGATGGGCCAATCATCTTTCAAAGATAACTGGGATATCAAAGTCTGACACTTCTCCTTCTCTTCTTTATCTATATAAACTGCTGGATGAGGTCTCCACCGGTTCAGTGTTCGATAGCTGTTCTGACCTAGACAGAACAACTTGCTTAATTGTCCAATCCAGGGCAGACAGACCACTCGATAGAAATGATTGCATAACAGATAAAAATGTTTATTCAGAGAAAATACTTGCTTTTACGTTGTAGCTTTTGGATAACACATCTCTGTTCATTTCCATAGGTAAATTGATAATGAATTTTCCCCTCTTCTTCTGCATAAGTATCACATGTTAGCAGAGGACCTCCAAGCTGTGTGTGGCTGGGAGGCAAGAGGCTGGATGAACAAAGGCATTCCAAACTGGGCACATAGCCAGTATATCCTGAGAGGAACTCAGAAACTCCTTCCACTGACCCATTAACATGAGATGACTGACTAACTAAACTGCAATTCCCATAATCCATCTCTTAAGGAAACAACACTAAACTCAATAAATGCCAGATATTTTAACATACTGATACATGCTCTCTAGTTAGGGTTACATAGAGCTATATGATCCAGAACAATAGCATCAATATGCTAATGATACCCAGCTTTACATCTCTATCCTGGATACACAAATTAAGCCGTCAAGTTGCTGATGCAGTATCTAGAGGCTATTTGAGTCAGGATGGGAAAGAAGAGATTGTCGCTAAAATCCTGACACGACTGAGTTATGTGCAACCTGGGGTCCTCCTGGGCTCACCACTACTGCTTGGAGAGCAGGTGGCAGCTGCGGTCAGGAGGGCCTTTGCATAGCTACATTTTGTGCACAGTATGCTTGTTTATTTACAGATTTAATTTATATGGCCAATCGATTCATACTACTGTGAGTGGCCAATAACAATCAGGTGAGAGAGAGAATAAATATGTTAGAGATAGATAGATAGATAGATAGATAGATAGATAGATAGATAGATAGAGAGAGAGAGAGAGAGAGAGAGAGAGAGAGAGAGAGAGAGAGAGAGA
This sequence comes from Bothrops alternatus, assembly GCA_034064705.1. Lineage (NCBI taxonomy): Eukaryota > Metazoa > Chordata > Lepidosauria > Squamata > Viperidae > Bothrops > Bothrops alternatus. The sequence goes on along the minus strand of JARGCV010000174.1, from coordinate 3,994,772 downwards.
GAGAGATGATAGATAGATAGATAGATAGATAGATAGATAGATAGATAGATAGATAGATAGATAGAAGATGGATAGAAGATGGATATAGATAGAAAATATATAGTAGATAGATAGATAGATAGATAGATAGGTTAGATAAAAGATAGATGATAGATAGATGATAGAAGATATAAGATATAGATAGAAGATAGGTAGATATAGATAAATAGATAAATAGATGATATAGAAGAGATAGAATTGAAATAGAAGATAGATAGCTAGTAGATAGAAGATAGATATAGATAAATAGATGATATAGAAGATAGATAGATAGATATAGAAGTTAGATAAAAGTTAGAAGATAGATGATAGATAGATGATAGAAGATATAAGATAGAGATAGAATATAGATATAAATAAATAGATGATATAGAAGATAGATAGATATAGAAATAGATAGAAGATATAAGATAGTAGATAGAAGATAGATATAGATAGATAATATAGAAGATAGATATAGATAAATAGATAATATAGAAGATAGTAGATAGATAGATAGATAGATAGATAGATAGATAGATAGATAGATAGAAGTTAGATAAAAGTTAGAAGATAGATGATAGATAGATGATAGAAGATATGATATAGAAGATAGATATAAATAAATAGATAAATAAATAGATATAGAAGATAGATATAGAAATAGAAGATATAAGAGTAGATAGAAGATAGATATAGATAAATAGATGATATAGAAGATAGATAGATAGATATAGATAAATAGATGATATAGAAGATAGATATAGAAATAGATAGATAGAAGATATAAGACAGATAGTAGATAGGATATAGATATAGATAAATAGATGATATAGAAGATAGATAGATATAGAAATAGATAGAAGATATAAGATAGTAGATAGAAGATAGATATAGATAGATAATATAGAAGATAGATATAGATAAATAGATAATATAGAAGATAGTAGATAGATAGATAGATAGATAGATAGATAGATAGATAGATAGATAGAAGTTAGATAAAAGTTAGAAGATAGATGATAGATAGATGATAGATAGAAGATATGATAGAGATAGAAGATAGATATAAATAAATAGATAAATAAATAGATGATATAGAAGATAGATATAGAAATAGAAGATATAAGAGTAGATAGAAGATAGATATAGATAAATAGATGATATAGAAGATAGATAGATAGATATAGATAAATAGATGATATAGAAGATAGATATAGAAATAGATAGATAGAAGATATAAGACAGATAGTAGATAGGATATAGATATAGATAAATAGATAATATAGAAGATAGTAGATAGATAGATAGATAGATGTTAGATAAAAGAAAATAGATAGATAGATAGATTCACAACCAGATTCACTTAACAGCTGTTATTAACAACTGCAGTGGTTCACTTAACAACTGTGGCAAGAAAAGTCATAAAATGGGACAAAATTCATTTAACAACTGTTTCGCTTAGCAACAAAAATGTTGGGCTCAATTGTGGTCATAAGTTGCGGATTACTCATGGGATCTGAAATACAACTGAAAGTGGCCAAATAATCTGTTTCCTGCAGAGCTTTCTCAACTTGTAGCCCAACAACCTTCTCAACAATCTTCCTAAAAAGGGAAGGTTGCAGACAAGACAAAAATGATTTGATTTGATCCTTGAACGCATCTCCTTAAATAATTTAAAGTCTCTGAAAGGAAACAGTTTCATCATTTTTTTCACATTTTGGAGCATAAAGGTTCATTGTCTTGGACAAAGAATAAAGTTCACTAGGGATGTACTAATCAGCTAATCAGAAGATTGCCCATCAGATCAATTAACATTAACTTGTGATTCCTGCAATTTTGTTGCCAATGTTAGGAATTGGTCAAGAATTAGTCATTGATGGTGTTTATGAGCTGTCTTGTTAAGCAGAACTTCATTTCAGGGTATTTGTGTGATCTTGTTGCCAACAGATATGTATCATGTATCATAAGAAGGTGTTGATTTAAAAAAATTCCAGTGTGTTGCAGTTGCTTAGGGAATAGCACACGTGATACGTGTAACCTCATTCCTGTTGTTTGCTTCCCTTAAGTACTTTAATAGTTCATGATAAAATTATTATTATAACTATTGTTATTATTATTTCAGTATCTAGTAGCTTTTTCAATATCTAGTAGCTATCATGAAATAACAACAATAAATAATAATAATAATAATAATAATAATAATAATAATAATAATAATAATAATAATAATGTTGGAAGGGATCTTGGAGTCATCTAGTCCAACCCCCTGCTCACAGAGGAAACCCTATACCATTTCAGACAAATGGCTGTCCAGTCTCTTCTTAAAAACTTCCAGTGTTGGAGCATTCACAATTTCTGGAGGCAGGTTGTTCCACTGATTAATTGTTCTAACTGTCAGGAAGTTTCTCCTTAGTTCTAGTTTGCTTCTCTCCTTGGTTAGTTTCCATCCGTTGCTTCTTTTTCCTGCCTTCAGGCGCTTTGGAGAATAGCTTGACTCCCTCTTCTTTGTGGCAACCGCTGAGATATTGGAACACTGCTAGGTATCATGTCCCCACTAGTCCTTCTCCTCATTAAACTAGACATACCCAATTCCAGCAACCGTTCCTCATATGTTTTAGCCTCAGTCCCCTAATCATCTTTCTTGCTCTTCTCTGTACTCTTTCTAGAGTCTCAACTCTTTTTTACATTGTGGTGACCAAAACTGGATGCAGTTATTCCAAGTGTGGCCTTACCAAGGCATTGTAAAGTGGTATTAATACTTCAAGTGATCTTGATTCTATCCCTCTGTTAATGCAGCCTAGCACTGTGTTGGCCTTTTTGACAGCTGCAGCACACTGCTGGCTCATATTTAAATGATTGTCCACTGGGACTCCGAGATCCCTCTCACAGTTACTACTATTGAGCAAGGTACTATCTAGTAGCTTTTCCAAAAGGAAGAATACTCTGAGAAAAGTTTTAGTCTTGTATTCATCATACCCCATTCCAATTCAGATAATCCTCAACTTATAATCATTCCTTTAGCAACTGTTCAAAGTTACAGTAGCACTGAAAAAGTCACAACTGGTTCTCAGACTTATGATCCCCATTGTCATATGATCAAAATTCAGGCACTTGGCAACCATGTGTTTCATCAAGGCCGCAATGTCCCCAGGCAATGTGATCACCATTTGTGACCTTCCCAGCCAGCTTCTGGCAAGCAATGTCAATGGGGGAAGCCAACTTTGCCTAACAACTCTGGGATTCAATTAACAACTGCAGTGACACACTTCACTGTCGCAAAAAGGTCCTAAAACTGTGCGTGACTCCCTTAGCAACCACCTTGCTTAGTAACAGAAATTCTAGTCCCAATTGTGCTTATAATTTGAGTGGAGAAGAGGGACATCAAATGAAGGCTGACGCCTGTATCTCACACAGCCCAAATGAATACATGCCTTCTTGGTTGTGTATTTAGCAGGGGACTAATCATGTCTTTTTTTTTTTTAAAGGAAAACCCGTCAAAGCACATATTCTCCAAGCATGATAACCGACAAGCCTTCCCAGGATCAGCTACCTATTTTGAGCACGTGAGTATATTACAGGGAGAGAGAAGGGGGAAGATTCCAGGTATCATGTTTGTCAATAGAATAGAATAGAATAGAATAGAATAGAATAGAATAGAATAGAATAGAATAGAATAGAATAGAATAGAATAGAATAGAATAGAATAGAATAGAAGCTGGAAGGTACCTTGGAGGTCTTCTAGTCCAGCCCCCTCCTCAAGCAGGAGAACCTATACCACAGGTCGGCAACTTGTGGCTCCGGAGCTGCATGCGGCTCTTTGAGCCTTCCCCTGTGGCTTCCAGCCTCCTCTGCCATTTGCAGAGAGAAACAGAGAGGCAATTGCGTTTCCCTGCTTCTCTCTGTCTCTCTCTCTCTCTCTCTGTGTTCGTGTGTGTGTGTAAAAGAGAGTGCACTCACAGTGTTCTCCGAGGAACTGAAAAGCTTATTGGGCTGTGCTCCTCCCTTTGCTGCGTCTCTGCAGGAAACTGGAAGCAGGAAGGGCAGGAGAGAGCTAGCTAGCCCAGCTATGCTGACTCAGGAATTCTGGGAGTTGAAGTCCATGAGTCATAAAAGAGCCGAGGTTGCCTACCCCTGAGCTTGTTGGAGAACAGCTTGAAGCCAGCTTGCCAGGTGAGCAGCAGATAGGAGAGAGGGAGAGGGAGAGAGAGAGAGAGAGAGAGAGAGAGAGAGAGTGAGAGAGAGAGACCCTTTTGACATCTAAAATGAAGATAACACTGCATATATCCTTTTTTACCTATGTATGTATGAATGTATGTGTGTGTGTGTGTGTGTGTGTACACACACACACACACACACACACACAGGAAGTTTTTCAGACAGATCGGTCTGATTGGTTACACCTTGACATTTTTAACTGCTGTACTGCAGTTATACTTTTTACAATCTCTTTTTTTTATAACACATACATACATACACACACAAACACAGACACACAGACACACCCCTATAATAAAGGTTAAAAAGGATATATGCAGTGTTATCTTCATTTTAGATATCAAAAGGGTTTTGCGGCTCCCGGTGTTTTGTTTTTGGTGGGAAACGGGTCCAAGTGGCTCTTTGAGTGTTTTGGGTTGCCTACCCCTGAACTATACCATCTCAGACAGGTGATTATCTAGTCTCCTCTTTAAAATCCCTAGTGAAGGAGCGCCCATGATTTCTGGGGGTAAGCTGTTCCATTGGTTGATTGTCCTTTCTGTCAGGAAGTTTCTCCTTAATTCCAGGTTGCTTCTCTCTTTGATCAGTTTCCAATCATTGTTTCTCATCCTTCCCTCTGGTGCTTTGGTGAACAACCTGGCCCCCTCTGTCTTGTGGCAGCCCGTCAGATACTGGAACACTGCTACATGTCCCCCCTATTTCTTCTTTTCTTTTGACTAGCCAAACCCAAGTCCTGCAGCTGTTCTTCGTATGCTTTAGCCTCCAGGCCTTTGAATTTTGCTCTTCTCCGATTTTTTTTTCCAAACTCTCTACATCTTTTTTGTGATATGGTGGCCAAAATTGGCTGCAGTATTCCAGGTGTGGTCTCACTAGGGCTTTGTAAAGCGGTACTAATACTTCGCGTGATCTTGATTCTATGTCTCTGTTTATACAACCCAGGATTGTATTAGCTTTTTTTGGTTGTTGCTGCACACTGCTGGCTCCTAGTAACAAGAGGAAGCAGTACATTTAGTGCTTGGTTATTTCTTAAAAATTCCCCTTGTCACTAAATTTCCTTCAGCAACTTCTTGGGTTCTCTCAGGAACTGCTATCACCAGTGGGATGTCTTTGTAAAAGCAGCAGCTGAGCTATGTACTTAAGCCTCTTAATTGCTTACAGTTTCAAATCCCCCCCCCATTTGGGGCAGAAATCAGTAGCTTTGGGGCCAGGGATGCTAACAGAACACACACTATGTGTTTTCCTTTGGGTTGGCTAAGAATGCAGGTAGTCCTTGACTTACGACCATAATTAAGCCCAAAATTTCTGTTGCTAAGCAAGACATTTATTTGTTAAGGGAGTTTTGCCCCATTTTACATCTTCTCTTGCCACAATTGTTATGTGAATCATTGCCGTTGTTCAATTAGTAACACGGTTGTTAAGTGAATTTGGCTTGACCCTTGACTTTGCTTATCGGAAGGTCGCAAAAGGGGACGGTGGGATGCTGAGTCAGCTGCCAAGCGCCCGAATTTTGATCACGTGACCATGAGGATACTGCCACTGTCCTAAGTGTGAAAAACAGTTGTAAGCCACTTTTTTCGCTGCCTTTGTAACTTAGGTCACTCAATGAGCCGTTGTAAGTTGAGGACCACCCATAGTTGCCCACCCATTGTAGAGGCTCTTTTCAACGGTCTCCACAACTTGCTTGATCTTCAGCTTTGGTAACTGGAATTGGGTATGTCTAGTTTAACGAAGAGAAGGACGAGGGGAGACACGATAGCAGTGTTCCAATAATTCAGGGGCTGCCACAAAGAAGAGGGAGTCAAGCTATTCTCCAAGGTGCCTGAAGGCAGGACAAGAAGCAACGGATGGAAACTGACCAAGGAGAGAAGCAACCTAGAACTAAGGAGAAATTTCCTGATAGTTAGAACAATTAAACAATGGAACAACCTGCCTCCAGAAGCGGTGAATGTTCCAACACTGGAAGTTTTTAAGAAGAGACTGGACAGCCATTTGTCTGAAATGGTATAGGGTTTCCTGCCTGAGCATGGTGTTGGACTAGATGACCTCCAAGGTCCCTTCCAACTTTATGTATTATTATTATTATTGTTTGTTGTTGTTATATTACTACTACTATTACTACTACTACTTGTATCCTTTTTTTTAACTTTTGGGTTAAACCGATTGGTCGTCGCCTTTCAGCACTGCAGGTCTGAACAGATTCTCCTTGTTTTGTGGCAGGGTTTAGGGAGAAGGAGAATAGAAGGGAGCCTTCGCAATACCCGGAACCTGATCGACTGGGTCCCCTTGAAGGAGGAATTAGAACGCGATAGGCCCCTTTTCACAAGTTATCAGTGTGATTTCCACTCCAAAGGGAAGCTTCCCCAGCTCTTAATCCAGCACCAGTTGCAAGGGCAACTCCTCCAACGCATACCCAGCACCACCTACCAACATACCTACCACAGCTACTGTTTGCCTCAGCCCAACCCAAGCCTACTCCAGGAGCAGCAGTTGGCCCAGGAGCCCGAGCCGAAGGATCCCAAGTCTACTGTTCCTGCCTCCTGCGAGCCTAGCACTCTTGCCACCAATGATCTTCTGGCTCCTGCCTCCAGCGAGGCCACGGCAGCAGACCACACGACGGCTGCAGAAGCTGTTGTTCCAGCACCTGTTTCTAAGCGTTCTGAGTTTCTTCTTCCACCCCGACTGACAGTTTACGACTGTTTGCACTGGCATAATTGTTGATCACACCTGGGATAGTTCCATATTCATTTGACTTGAGAAAAACGAGATGCTCTTTTGTAAATGCTAAAAGTGAGAAGAAAAATAAAATCTTGCTGGCCTGCCAAGTATTTGCCACAGTGGAGAATATTGTGTAGCTCACAGTCAGGTTCTGCCAAGGTAGAATATTTGCTATGAATGGCAACAGAAAGGATCCTATCAGTTTTATGTGTTATGTTTTCTTAAAAAAAAAAAAAAGCACACTTCCTTGGATAATTTTTCTCACAAAGGAAGTGTGCTTTTTTGTTGTTGAAAATCTTCCTGTTCAGCTTGTTGAAGTTTATTTGTAGCATGTAATGTCATCATCTTGTGTTTCCAAATAAGTAACTGAAATAAAGTTAGGGCAGGGGAACTGGTTAGGAAAGCATTTGGGAGAAGTAGCAGGCATGAAGAATGAGCATCAGTTTGTGAAAGAGGAAGCGTCTTTCTTCTAGATCTATCATTAGTGACTTCAAAAATGACTTTTTTTTTTAGATCGATCAGTAGTGACTTTTAACTTTTCACATGACAACCGAAAGATGGATAATAATCAACACTTGTTAGATTGGATTTTAACTCAGCAATGTCTTGGTTGGAAAATGTCATGTGTTCATAACTTTTGGTATGCATTAAACTTTCATAGGTCACCATTATTTTGAAGTATTGGATTATTCTTTCCTTAACAGTATAGTTTGAAATTGGAAATTAAGAAGATTCTGGGCAGCAAAATCTGGTAACTCATGCTTGCGCCATGATAGAAATATACCCAATGCCAAGATCCATATTTATAAGGTATAATTAACAGATATGATCTAATCTGATATGATCTAAGGCAGTGATGGCGAGCCTTTTAGAGACCGAGTGCCCAAACTGCAACCCAAAATCCACTTATGCATCATCGGGGGCCAGGTGGGTGTGGCCCATTGGGTGGGTGTGGCTGCAGTGGTAATGGCAGACTGGGTGGGACTAAAAAGTTCAATCAATCAATTCCAACTTTGCAAGATCTTTTTTTTTCCTGTGAGAAGTTGAAATTGACTGATTGATTGAACCTTTTTTTTTTTTTTGCACACGGCGGCAGAAGCCTAAAGCGAAAAGGTTTTATAAAACCCAGCTGAAGGCCTAGGACTGGGGCGACGGCGCGCGTGCCCACAGAGAGGGCTCCGAGTGCCGCCTCTGGCACCCGTGCCATAGGTTCACCACCACTGATCTATGGTTTAATGATTGCTGGTAATAAGTCCATTCGCTGTTGAGTATGGATTGTGTATAGTCAAAATTGTGCTGTATTTTGAGTGTGGTATTTGGGTCCAAATCCAAGTATCCTTAAAGAAGTGAAACCCAAAATGTGTACAGACATCAGTTTCAAGGTTGGCTTCAAGCTTGAGATGGCCCTTGGCAGCCTGCTTTCTAATTTATTTATTTATTAAATTTATATGCCACCCAGCTTCCCGGTGGCCGCATTTGCATTCTCAATCACAGGTTTCCTAAAATTCAGTTCTAGGAAGCTGTTCCATAATGCTGCACATCTTTGCACTTTCAGCATGAAGAAGTGATTTTAAGGGCCTTTGTCCTCTTGAACCTGGATAAATTACAAACGTGTCTTTGAGGACATCTCTTTTCCTACTGTGCCAGTGATGCTGCCTTTATTTCACTCCCAGCCTGCATATGAAAAAAAGCTTTAGGTTGTCATTATTCTAACAATCTCTAAAGGGCAGCCACAAAATTATCTTGGGTCGAAGTCAAGGAATTGCAGTAACTTGACACTGTTATATAGCAGTTGGGAATAGAGGCCAGATTAGTATTGGCTGTAACAGTGATGGCGAACCTTTTAGAGACTGAGTGCCCAAACTGCAACCCAAAACCCACTTATGTATCATCGGGTGCCGGGTGGGCGTGGCCCATTGGATGGATGCGCCCAATTGGGTGGGTGTGGCCTAAAGCAAAAAGGTTTTATAAAACCCAGCTGAAGGCCTAGGACTGGGGTGATGGCGCACGTGCCCAGAGAGAGGGCTCTGCGTGCCACCTGTGGCACGCATGCCATAGGTTCGCCACCATGGGGCTATAGGGATAGCAAATTTCACAACAGTAGTTTTCTGCTTACTCAAGACTGGCTATCTCAGTTTATGGGAATGCCATGACTTCGACATCTTTAGAAGCCTCTCTGTAATTTGGAATTCTGCAACTACGGAATTTTAGAATGGGGAATAGCTTCGTTTGAACATCTTCCTCCAGTAACTGTGGCCCACTTCTGAACCTTGCTTGAACGCTCAAAAGTCAGAACTAGAGAAAGAACACACTGAGGTGGGATCTGTGTACTTCTTCCAACTTTACAATTACATAAAAGGTAAAGGTTTCTCTTGTCCAATCGTGTCCAACTCTAAGGGGCAGTGCTTATCTCCATTTCTTAGCCGAGAGAGCCATCCTTCAGTCGGTCATGTGGCCAGCATGACTTTACATCGAGGTTCACAGAACACTATTACCTTCCCACCAAAGTGGTATCTATTTAAATCCTCACATTTTGAATGCTTTTGAACTGGGCAGGAGCTGGAGCAAGTAACAGGAGCTCACCCCATCGGCATAATGGCTCAGTGGTTAAAGACGCTGAGCTGGTCAGCTCTCCAGCTGCCAAATAATCTATGCTGCCAAACAGGCATGGTTACAGTGTGGATGATCACAAACACATTGTGATCACAAACACATTGATCACAAATGTGCTTATAATCACATATGTTCATCTGAACACTTAAATCAAGATTATTTTTTTTAACTAATTGCTTCATCTTTTGATGATAGGCTGGTTTTTGGATAAAGATTAGCATGAACCTAAGTTTCAGGCCAAGCTGAACAGTTATATAAAGTATCATGGGAGCTACAGTCCGCCATCTAAAGGTCAGACATTGTCCCCTTCTGGTCTTTAAAGAATTCAGTTGAGCATTTAATATTGATGAAAATAGAGAGCTTGTAACACTGTAAAGACATTGCAGTGGTAATCTCTAATCCAACATTGACTGAGGATATAACCCAGTGGTTCTCAACCTTTTTCAGGCCGAGACCCCGACCTGCGCCGCCCATGCATGGTGTGACCCCGACCTGCGCCGTGCATGCGCGGCACGACGGCCCGCATCACACATGCCCGGCACAACGGCCCGAACTGTGCATCTGCGGCGCGCGTGATGGCCCGAACTGTGCATGTGCGATGGCCGAGGGGAAATGGGGAAAAAAATGGCGGACTGCGGTGTTTGGCGACCCCCGTGAAACGGTCGTTTGACCCCAAACGGGGTTGCGACCCACAGGTTGAGAACCGCTGATATAATCCAACACTGAATGAGACAATGCCGGGGGAAGGGGGGGAAATCCAGATTTTATTGGCGTGAGGTGCTACACCACCTCCTAGGCACTGAACTAGAGGGCAGCTGATGTGCTACAGGAGACACAGAGGAAGTTAGGAACGTATCAGGCGGGGTGCAGTGGCTACACCCAGAGTCCTAGAGTCAACTCAGCTATGCAGCAAGAGAGGTATCAGCACAAGGATAGCAATCACAACTTGAAGCAAAAATATCGGAGTACCTGCTCCACAGGGACAGCGCTTCCTGTTAAGTCTTTCCCAGACCCAGCTGAAGAAACACTGCTGCCTTTCATAAATAAGAATCTGTGCTACCAAACAGGCATGGCTAGAATGTGGGTGAAGCCGTGTCCCCAAGCTTTGTGATGACTGAATTGCAAACTGATCTCCCAAACTCAACCGGTGGTTATCAGGTCACATCTTACCCCTTTTTCTTGGATGATTTAATAGCGGACGCTACGTAGGAGTCTTACTAATGCAGCAGTGGCAATTTTGCAGAGTAGCTGAGCCACAGAGAGGGGAGGGAAGATCTTCAAGCTAGAGAGCTTCAACAAAGCAAAATAAAAATAAAATAAAAGGTTGTATCGTTGTGGTGTATTGGCTTTATATTCTATTGCAGTGGAATATTAGTTAAATAAGCCAAGGGAAGAGAGCAGAATCGAGACTTTGCTTATGGGGAGGCAATCACACGGCTGCTTCAATCAGACTTCACCCAGACGAGCCCAAATTCCCAATCTGGTTCCTAGGCGAAACAAATTGCAGCTGCACATCAAAAGAATCAGCTGCATCAGACCGACTTTGTCGCAGCCATCAGAGCCGCTAAACTGCTTGACCCTGGCCTCGCCTACAGAACAGACTGCTTTAGTCTCTGAGCTACTCGATGCTTTGCAGAGATGAGATGAGTTATTTGCAGAACCAGCAAAAGGAAAAGTCACCGCAGCAGGCCTCCACGTTGGCAACAAAGCGCTTCTCACTGCTCCCTCATATGCTAATTTCTGTTGTCAACAGGCACTTGAGTCCTCTTGGCGCACACTGGCTGGGAATCCTTTCACAATGACATTCAATCAGACCTCTTCCTGTAAGCTCAGGGCCTCCACTGCACTGCTGGGGCCTTGAGCCACCCCTCCAATCACAAACAGCAGGTTGGGAGCCTCCAAACTAGCAGAAGAACAGCGCCCAGTAGGCATGGAGGGCAAAATCTCCCATTTCTTCTTAGCCAGATTAAATCCTTCCGCAGATCCCAGCGGACTCGACTGGTTCCCTAGAAGAAGGAGAGAGAAAGATGCGTGAACTGAGCAGCAGTTGCCTTACCCAACTGAGACTCTGCTGGCATTTGTTTCCGGCTGCAGAGCCACATATACTGAAGGCGCCAAAACTGCACACACTGTTAATTAAACGAGAACTGCGCTGACTGAATGCTACCAAGCCAAATATCTCCCAGGATCTACTGCCAGGCATGTCTTGCTGTTGAAACAAAGGATTTTGACAGGATGTGTGGTGCTTCTGAAGCTGACAGACTTCTGGAAGCTGGAAGCCTGGAGCCAAAATTAAAGCCAGAAATGGTGCAGGGAGATCTTGGCTCACTTTCTCACAGTAGATCGATCATATTGCCAACAACACCATCGGCGCTGCCTGCTGTAATTCTCCATGAAAGCCAGCGAGACTGCCAAGGGATTTGGGCCGCAATATTTTTTAGCTTCCATTTCAAATCAGATCTTTTTGGATTTTATTTATTTCATATACAGAATGCTTACATTTTATATTTAGATGTTAAGTCTATCTGAAAAACTTTCTGTATATACTCCCTTGACTTGGCTGACAAAGAGGGGAGGAGAACCGGTGGCCTGATGGTTAATACAACTGCCTAGCATATAGGTTGCCTAGTTTCAAATCCCATAAAGGGTGTGGCTAGCTGATGAGGGCTAATGAGCCTGAAATAGCTATACTAGTCTCCCGCTTAATTTTCTAACTCTTTGTCAGCAAAAAGAAATCTGAATTTGTAATGTATCGCAGTAGCGACTTGAGCCTGCTTAATGCCCTTAGTATGGGGGGCAGCAAGGCAAAAGTGATTATAAAAATAGAACTGCAGTATAGTGGTCAAAAAATGCCAAGGTGCAATCAATCAGACAGGTCTGTCTGAAAAACTTTCTATAGCTGCAGAAAATTAAACTGTTTGGTGTTATTTTCAGTGGGGCAGAAGTCACCCACAGCAGTTCCGCTATGATGCTATGATGGTAAGTTTCCACAGTTTATAGGAGATATTTTCGTTGTGGAAATGAAGGACAAAACTTACCTGTATGTCCTTCAATCTATATAAGAAAAGAAGGGGGATATTGCAACAGTGGATTGGGGCAGGAAATGAGCTACAGGTTCAGGGCCAAAGGAAGACCCAGGGCTATGCATCACACCACCCAGATGAAGTATCATTGTCAAGCTCTACAAGAGAACTTAATATACTAGTCTAACAAAGCTGCAAATGGAGCTCAGTTTCACTCAGGTTAAGGTGTAAAGAGGGGAGCAGAGGTGACAAGTACAGGCACTGTCCATTTCAGAGAAAAGACAGACTACAACTACCGTAATTGCTGTTTGGGCTCATCGTAAGATCTGTTCACACTAAATATATTGAATGCTTTTCTCCCTGCCTTCAACTCTAAACAGGGTAGATGTTTACACCACAGAAGATGGTAAAAAGACACAAAATAATATGTAGCACCGCTTTTCTGTTCAAAAGAAAGTGGAATAACAGAAAATCATCACTTTGATTTAGTATAAATGGAAATTAATTTACATCAGTTTTAGAGACTGTCCTGGTGTCACCTACTGATTGAAATATGTCTTATTGTTTCAACGTGTGCCTTCCTGTGTCAAGTGTGGCCTTCAACCTGAACAAACTACCCCAAATGAAGCAGATAAAGCTTTAAGAAGTCAAGGGAAATCATTTTCAATCCAATTAGTCTTACCCTTTCGCAAGAGGTATAATAAGCACACACAGCATACCCCTGATCTAATTCCCAATATTAGATTCCCCTTCCTATAAATCCATTAAAAAAAACTAATACCACAAGGCATACTCACAGTTCGTAGGAGGCAGAAGATGTTATTTACCTGACTAGTTCTATTTATTACCTTTAAAAAGTGGCTAAAGTGCAGCAAAACACTTTTGTCTTCATTTATTCTAGTTTTGAAATAGTATATAAACCCATATTTTATGTTCCTCATAAAATATGTTCTGGAGAACTCCCACAAGTTATTGTATACACAGGAGATGGCTCTATCGCTCTATCTGCCTGCTATTCCGACAGCATCTTTGTAGCCAAGATGCTTGAGCTCAGTTCATTGGATGTGCCAAGGCTTAATCTGGAACATTTTGCCTACGCAACATGTCTCTTACCAGGCAACATTTAGCACGGTATACTCCAAATCTGCTTTTCCTCACTGCTTAAATAATTCAGAAAAAAATGCTGCTGGCAGAACGCCAGGAGAGACAAGACCTTCTGACTTGTGTTGAATGCAGTAAGGTTAATGGATGCTGAAGAACAGGACTGAAATGGAATGGCTAGGCCTTTGCTGCATCCTATCATCGCGATGGTCAGCATTAGCAGAGGAAAAATAATGGATTTACTCCTAATCTGCTTGTTTTCCCCTGGAGCCATTTACTGCCTCTGCCCTTTGCTAGCTTTTGCCCATCAAATTTCTTAATGGTTTATCCCCAAGGGAAAAAGTTGTTAGGAAGAATGGACGGCAGAAGTGACACACAGGAGAAGGATGAAGAAGCATCTGCTCCTGGTATTCCAAGGCCTGGTCTTTCGTCCACATTGAGTAACAACGTTCTTTCTTTCCAAGTGAGTTTGCATCCAGAGATATTGTACAATGTTTGCCGAGTGACCTAGTTTTCATCTAACTGATTCTGGCATGGCGTTTACTGATCTAGCTGAAAACATGTCCTTTTTCCCCCCTTGCTTTGAATCTACATAAAAACACAGCCAAGCCATTTCAGGACAGCTATTTATACAATTCTCTTGCTTGCCGGAGAAAAGCACTTGTGAAACCGCTGAACATCAAAGAAACTGGGTGAGCAAAATTGAATTAGCCTCTGGGTTCACACAGGTGTATTACTCCAAGACATGCTCATATCACCCCAGCTCTCCGTGAGCTGCATTGGCTACCAATTGGTCTCCAAACACAATTCAAAGTGTTGGTTATGACCTATAAAGCCCTTTATGGCAATGGGCCAGGATACTTGCGGGACCGTCTCCTGCCTCATGAATCCCAGCGACCGGTTAGGGCGCATAGGGTTGGCCTCCTACGGGTCCCGTCTGTTAGACAATGTCATCTGGCGGGGCCTAGGGCTAGGGCCTTCTCCGTTGCTGCCCCAGCCCTCTGGAACCAGCTTCCCTCAGAGGTTCGTACTGCTTCCTCCCTCCTAGCTTTCCGGAAAGTGCTGAAGACACATCTATGCCGACAGGCTTGGGGCATATGAGCTGTGCTCTGCCCCTCGGCCCTAAGAGTGTCCCGCCATCAGCGGCTGCGAATTGATTGTGTTTGTATGTGGTATGAGTGTGGTTAATTTTAAAATTGTTATTGTATTCTTGTTGTGAGCCGCCCTGGGTCTTCGGAGAAGGGCGGCATATAAGTGTGAATAAACTAAACTAAACTAAACTCCTCTGATTTTCAAACAACACAGCCAACACCAGAATCCATTCTTAGTTATCACCTTGTGTGGCAAGCCCAGCCCCTTTCCTCTTTTGTGGAACATGTCTCCAAACAAAGAAATCCAGGCACATCAGAAACAAAATCTGCCCCTCTGCACATCCAAGAATGACGTGCCCCTCTTACTCAGCCTCAACTTCATGTTAATTATATACATTTAATCCTCAATTTACTACCAGAATTGGGACCAGAATTTTCATTGCTAAGCAAGGCAGTTGTTAAATGAGTTGCACTCAATTTCATGAGCTTTTTTCCCCACGGTGGTTAAATATTCAGGTGTTAACTGAATCACGTGGTAGCTGGCTTCTCCCACTGACTTTGCTGGTCAGACGTTGGCTTGGAAGGTCCGCAAATGGTGATTCCCATGACCCCAGGATGCTGCAACTGTCATAAATACATGCTGGTTGCCAAGCTTTCAAATTCTGATCACGTGACCATGGGGATGCTGCAACGGTTGTTAATTGGGAGGACCAGCTGTAAGTCAGTTTCTTCAGTGCTACTGTAACTAAACCAATAGTTGTAAGTTGAGGACGATTTGTACAGGAATCAACCGGAATCAATACACGGGTCACATCCAAACATTCTCCTTGCTTGGTATAAGAAAGATCCTCTTACCGTTTGGATTAGAAGACCTCCAAGGTCCCTTCCAACTCTGATGACGTTAGCTAGTTGGGTAATTAAATGTCTACACGAAAACAGCCAAGCTGAAGGAGCACCAAAGACCCCTCCCCATCACTTTTTCCAGAACATGAGTCTTCATGCCATATCCTTGTATGTCAAGGATGCCCTAAGTTCAGGCAGCCAAATATGTCTTCCAGTTCTCCCTCCTGGAAGAATTTTTTTTCTCTTATTCAGGCTCAAGTTGCTCCAGTCAAGCAACATTGGACACGTTGCCCTACAGTATTCCAGTACTGATGAGTTAGTCTGAATTTTGCTCTTAGGGCATTATCTAACCATTCCTATTGAAAAACATTTGCTTAAAAAAAAATCTTCATTTCTCTTTGGTGAAATGGTGGGCAGAAGTAGCCTGCAATACTGCCATGGTGGCACAGTGGTTAGAATGAAGTATTGCAAGCTAATTCTGCCCACAGCCAGGTGTTTGATCTTGACCAGCTCACGGTTGATTCAGCCTTCCATCCTTCCGAGGTCGGTAAAATAAGAACCACCAGATAGTTGGGGGCCATATGCTGATATTGTAAACTACCCAGAGAGTGCTGTAAAGCACTATGGAGTGGTAAGTCAGCGGTTCTCAACCTTTTCCGGGGCTCGACCCCCGCCCGCATCGCGCAAAAAATTTTTTTTAAAAAAAAAAAGTGGGCCCGCACCGCGCATGCTTGGCGTGTCGGGGTGCATCGCGCATGCACGGCGCGACGGGGTGCATGCGCGGCGTGTCGGGGCGCATCGCGCATGCGCGGCGCGACAGGGCGCATCGCGATAGGAAAAAATGGCTGTCCCAAAAAAAAGGCCGACCCCCCCCAAAAAATGGCAGACTGCGGTGCTTGGCGACCCCTGTGAAATGGTCGTTCGACCCCAAATGGGGTCGCGACCCACAGGTTGAGAATCGCTGGTCTAAGTGCTATTGCTGTTTGTCCAAGGAATTAAGAGTCAAGATTATGGATTTGCTACACTGTGCAGTCCAAGGGTTTACCCTCTGCAAGCTCCTTTAATAAGATAATGATCCTTTTAGTTGGATTTCTCTGACGTAAGTCTATAGAAGCTCAACTAAAAGGATGATATGTACAACAAACTTGGGCTACAGCTATCCCAAGACATCTCAACTCTTAAAAGATTTGGCTCCTGTTCACTTTCAGCCAAGTCTTTATTTTTAGAAGCAATGTTCCCAAATACCTTCTGCATAATTCCTTGATAAATATGCTCAGTTGGAAACTGTAGCTGATTTTATCTTTCTGCCTAGTTGGAGTCAGTGTTCTTTATGTGCACAATAATTGGGAATTTTCAGAGATTTTAAAGGAGGCTTGGAAAGGGATATATCCTTTCCCGTATATATGAATCAAACTGGATTCCTACACAAGTAAGGTAACAATTATTGTTATTATTGATATTATAATCAATGGTGGTGGAGGTAAATATATAAAACACATAACATAGAGTGTGAGGCAAGGTTTTAGAAGCAGATGCTCATTGTCACAGCTTAGTTTCTTTCTTTGGGAAGATAGACTGATGAAAGAGTAAAAAACAGTTCTTCCACAATAAATCAAATGTGAAAAATACAGAATCAAGAGCTGTGAGTGTCACCAATTGTTTCATGAAATCTTCTATTCTCTTTACCTAGCCTAGCTCCAGTTCTTCAAAGCCTTTTCAGCAAATTCCCCAAGATCCTTGAAATAGAGGCGTCAAATGCTAAAACAGGGCTTCAAAGTGTAAAGCCTCTATTATGCCACTAAAATGGCACTTTCATTTTTTTTAAACTTGCTGCTGAGTCACCATTTGCTGTGCTTAAGCTGTTATTAACACTCCCTGCACAATAGCATAGAAAAATTAAGAGACATTGTTGTGGCTAGAATAGAAAATTAGACAGAGAAAAACAGTCGACTATCAAAGTGCTGTTTTTTAAAAAATAAATAAATCAAGGTTTTCAAAATTAGTAAGAATCTCTTAGACCAGCGGTTCTCAACCTATGGGTCGCGACCCCATTTGGGGTCGAACGACCGTTTCGTGGGGGTTGCCGGACACCGCGGTCCGCCATTTTGTTTTTTGTTTTTTTCGTCGCGCGCGCGCCGCGCATGTGCGGTTTGGGCCGTCGCGCGCACGCCGCGCATGCGCAGATCGGCCCGTCGCGGTCCGCCATTTTGTTTTTTTTTCGTCACGTGCACGCCGCGCATGCGCGGATCTGCCCGGCGCGGTCCGCCATTTTGTTTTTTTTTCGTCACGTGCACGCCGCGCATGCGCGGATCTGCCCGGCGCGCATGGGCGGGGCAAGTGGGGTCTCAACCTGAAAAAGGTTGAGAACCACTGTCTTAGACAAATAAGACGTGAGTGAGGTATTTGAATGAGATAGGTAGGGTTTGTTTATTTGAAGGAACTAAAATATTCCCTAGCTCAGAAGAATAATGGAAGCCACCTCATATGTTGAGCCAGGATTCAAAGATCAGCAACACTTACCAAGGCCACCAGCTACTATCACACGTCCACCAAGATGGCCAGCTACGAAGTCAGCCCTTTTGTCTCTCATACGAATGGCACGGCTCAGCCGACTCCAGGATCCTAATTGGAAAATTGGAGACAGAAAGAATTTAGCTTCATCTAAAGGGAGAGGAAGATAATAAGGCTACAGGTCAGGGGTCTGAGGAATTCTGGGAGTTGAAGTCCACAAGTCATAAAAGGGACAAGTTTTAAGATCCCTGCTATAGGTACTCCTTGACTTATAACCATTCATTTGATGATGGTTTGAAGTTACAATGGCCTCGTAAAAAGTGATTTGTGACCTATCCTCAAAGCCACAACCATCACACACACACATAATCATGGGGCTGCTACCTGGTGTTTGGGAACCAGCTCATATTTATGATGGTTATAGCACCTTGTGGTCAAGGGATTGCGATTTGTAACCTTCCCACTCATCTTCTGACAAACAAAGTCAATTAGGGAAGCTAGATTTGCTTCACGTGATTCACTATCAACCATATGATTCACTAATCAAGCATCTGATTCAATTAAGTGCAGTAAGTCAGTTAACAGCCATGGTAAAAATGGTTGTAAATTTGGGGCCGGTGGTGTGATGACTTGCTTAATGACTGCATTGCTTAATGACCAAAATTCCAATCCCAATTGGGGTCGTAAATGGAAAACTATCTGTACTTAGCTTTGACAAATAGAAGCAACGAGAACTCCTTTTTCCAAGTCTGGAAACTAAGCAGGAGTGGATCTCGTTAGCAACAGCACTAGCACTTAAGACTTATATACCACTTCACAGTGGTTTACAGAGTCAGCAACTTGACCCAACAATCTGGGTCCTCATTTTACCGACCTCGGAAGGAGGGAAGGCTGAGTCAACCTGGTTACTTCTTGAATGGATAACAAGCATCACAGGGTTAATGGTAAACGACTTGCAGGTTTGCCGATAAAATCTCATGATTTGTATCAACGACGTCATCAAGAACTGAACTTGACTTGGAGACAACGTAAAAGGCATTTATTATTATTAAGAATCCTGAATTCAAAGATGGAATTTGACAGGAGGGTGACTGCCTGTTCTAATCTGGATGTGTGAAACTATGGATTACAGATAGTCCTTGATTTACAACTATTGGTTTAATGATTGTTTAAAGTTACGTCAGTAAAAAAAGAGGGCTTATGACCATTTTTCATCCTTACCACCTTTGCAGCATCCCCATGGTCATGTGATCAAAATTTGGACTCTTGGCAATTGGCCTGTATTTGTCCCAGGTTCATGTAATCACCTTTTGCGACCTTCTGACAAACAGGCAATGGGGAAGCCGGGTTCACTTAACCGTATTAGTAAATTAATAAATCAACAACTGCAGCGATTTAAGAACTATGGCTAGGAAGGTCATAAAACGGGGCAAACCCATTTAACAACTGTCTCGTTTAGCAACAGAAATTTTGGGCTCAACTGTGGTCGTAAGTTGTACTCAGTCCTTATCCCTTTATTCTGCCTATTAACGAGACATAATAACAATCATCTTAGGGCTCACAGTTCTTCCACTTAACTTGGCACAACTACATCTCTAGTTTACCTTCCTCTAAGTCAAACATCTCCACGGTGTTGACAAAGTGGGGCCGGGAATAGAAGTTATGGGGGCCGGGCTGCTGCAGTCCTCCCAGGCTGAAGAAGCAACCCTCAGCCATGGCACAGCTGGCAAAGGCACGCCGACTGGGCACACTGGGGTAGCGTGTCCAGCTTCTCACTTCCAGATCAAAGGCTTCAAAGGCTGTGACGGGCAGCTTGCCTTGTCTTCCTCCTATGGAAAACGGACACAGCACGACTGCAAGTCACTCATGAAGTATATAGCAAAGGGTAGCAAACTGAAGAAATAGACAACAGATGGCACGGTTCTAGAGGCAAGCAAGTTAAGATCTTGTGAAAACAAGACAAAAGCCACCAAGCTCAGTTCAGCTTCAAAATGTTTACCAGGATCAAAAACAGAATAACAGCGTTGGAAGGGACCTTGGAGGTCTTCTAGTCCAACCCCCTGCTCGAGCAGGAGACGCTATACCAGGGGTGTCAAACTCAATTTCACTGAGGGCCGCATCAGCATTGCGGTCGCCCTGGGGGAGGTGTGGCCAGAGTTGGTGCAGCCTACTGGGTGGGCATGGATGGAGTGGGTGTGGCCTGCTGGGTGGGCCTGCCCAATTCGCGTCAAGGGTGCCTATGGGGGCCTGGGCAAGAGTGGGACAGATCTGAGGGTCTCTGGTAGAAGGGGGTGGGACTGGGGCAAGTGCCAAGATGGCCACCACAAAATTGTACATTGGCTCCCGACCGGCCTAAGCCAGGGCCAAGGCAGCGGGGGCCGTTCTCTCACTGTTTCTAGGATGGCTTTGCGGGCCACATGAAACCACTTCGCAGGCCGCATCCGACCCCCGGGACTTGTGTTTGACATGTCTGCCCTATACCCATACCAGTGATGGCGAACCTTTTAGAGATTGAGTGCCCAAACTGCAACCCAAAATCCACTTATGTACCGTTGGGTGCCGGGTGGGCATGGCCCATTGGCTGGGTGTGGCCAATTGGGTGGACATGGCCCATTGGGTGGGCATGGCTACGGTGGTAACGGCAGACTGGGTAGGACTAAAAGTTCAATCAATCAATCAATTCCAACTTTGCGAGATTTTTTTTTCTCGCCAGAAGTTGAAGTTGATTGATTGAACCTTTTTTTTTTTTTTTGCACATGGCGGCGGAGGCCTAAACCGAAAAGGTTTTATAAAACCCAGCTGAAGGCCTAGGACTGGGGCGAGGGCACGTGTGCCCACAGAGAGGGCTCTGCGTGCCGCCTGTGGCGCGCCTGCCATAGGTTCGCCACCACGGACCTATACCATTCCAGACAGGTCTCTTTTTTAAAGCCTCCAGTGATGAAGCACCCACCCAACTTCTGGAGGCAGGTGGTTCCACTGGTTAATTGTTGTTACTCTCAGGAAATTTCTCCTTAGTTCTAGGTTGCTTCTCTCTTTGATTAGTTTTAGATCAGATTTGATTAGTTTTAGATCAGATTTGATTAGTTTTAGATCAGATTTGCCTGGCTGCACACCCCACAATTGATGAATGTGTGAACATTTCCCAAAACTGTCATCTGTAATGGAAATCTTTTCCATTCCATAAAGAACTGTGAACGCCCCAAGATTAAGCCACAAAGCAGGTATAAAACATTATAGTGATTCCTTGCTGAAAGATTATATGGCCCATTAACCTATTAAAAACAATGACAGCCATGTTGGTTCATGAAGGAAAGAAATGTTGCAACTAAAATAATACAAAAATGTCTACAAGCTTGTGAGTACTCCAGAAATCTTTCATCAGGCATGATGTTCCAAAAAGCAGACGATAGGAAAGAAGCAAGAAAGTCTAGCTTTTAACATAAGAACATAAGAAGAGCCATGCTGAATCAGGCCAAAGCCCATCGAGTCCAGCATTCTGTGTCACACAGTGGCCCACCAAATGTACATGGGGATCTTGAGCAGAAAGAGAAGGCAAAACCCTCCCTTTCCCTTGACCCCCAACAAATGGTACTCAAGGGAATCCTGCCTGCCTCAATGAACATAGAGGCGGCACATGGACATCCGTTTTAATAACCACCGATACACTTGGCATCCATGAATCTATCTAGCCCTGCCTTGAAGCTGTCAAGGCTGGCAGCTGTCACGACCCCTTCTGGAAGTGAATTCCATAAACCAACGACCCTCTGGGTGAAGCAATATTTCCCTTTATTTGTCCTCACTTTCTTAGCTATGAGCTTTAGGGAGTGCCCCCTTGTCCTGGTATTGTGTGATAGAGAAAAGAATTTTTCTCTATCCACCTTTTCTATCCCATGCATGATTTTATACACTTCGATCAAGTCACCCCTTAAACGCCGTCTTTCAAGGCTGAAGAGACCGAGGCGTTGTAATCTGGTTTCATAAGGGAGGTGCTCCATTTCCTTGATCATTCTTGTTGCCCTTCTTTGCACCTTTTCCAGTTCCATTATATCCTTCTTGAGGTGCGGTGACCAGAACTGTACACAGTACTCCAAGTGTGGTCTCACCATTGATTTGTACAGAGGCAATACAACACTTTTCCCCCCCCCTCTCCTGTTTGTTCATAATATTTTGTGCCGGAAGGATTCTGGAGAATTTGAAAGGCTGCACTTTTCTTTGTGTCTCTTTCATTGGCCTCGATAAAGGCTTGACCTCATTATGGGTGCTGGATTTCTATCTCAGGATAACAAACTTTGGATAAGCATTTATAAAATGGCACTTGAGCATCTCTTGACCTGTACAGGTCAACTTAAGACTATAATTGGGACCAGAATTTCTGTGGCTAAGTAAGTTGTTAAGTGATTTCATGACCTTTTTTTTTTGCCACGGTTGCTAAGTGAATCACTGCAGTTGTTAAGTGAATCATGTGGCCATTAAGCAAATCTGCCCTCTTTCAATGCCTCCAGAAGTTGTGAGTGCTCCAACATTGGAAGTTTTTAAGACGAGACTGGACAGCCATTTGTCTGAAATGGTATAGGGATTCCTGCCTGAGCAGGGGGTTGGACTAGATGACCTCGAAGGTCCCTTCCAACTTTTTTTATTGTTAATTGTTCTATTTTGTGGAAAAACAGCTAGGAAGGTCGCACAGGGCAATCACATGACCCTGGGAAACGGCAATTGTCTTAAATACATGCCAGTTGCCATGTGCCCAAATTTCGATCACATGACCGTGCAGAATGCTGCGACCATCGTAAGTGTGAGGACCAGTTGTAAGTCATTTTTCCTGGTGCCAATGTAACTTTGAACAGTCTCTCTAAACAAACTGTTGTAAGCCAAGGGCCACCTCTAATTGGAATGTGGAGACTCATGTCTCCACCAGACCTGTGGCTGGGAAGCTTCTGTGACCAGAGTTTGCAGTTAAGTAATCCAAGTTAATCCACAGCCAGGTCCCGCTGGCTGAATCCTTACCCATCACGTAGATGTTGTTCCCATGCAAGAAAGTAGAAGCCCCGTAGCGAGGTGTCGGCATGGATGGTAAAGACTGCCAATGATCCTTAGCTGGTTCATACAGTTGCAGGAGGGCTTGTGGAGATGTGTCTGCACCCATCCCTCCTAAAGCATAAACCAGTCCATCTAAAAAAAGGAGAAATGGGTGCATGTAAAAGGGACGAGTGATGGAAATTTTTTTTTTAAAAAAAGCATCTTGTAATTCTACCTTACTGTGCCAGGATTTTGGGATCCATCTTTCTGTTTTTCTCTTTGTTTTTTATTCTTACTGAAGTTCTTATGGATGTTATCTACTCTGAAGTAGGTCTTTGCAAAGGGCAGGATGCACAATCAATCAATCAATAAGTAAGTAAGTAAATAAATAAATTGAACAAAATAATAATTAACGATACATGAAGGAAAGGTTCAAGAGACTTTTAGGCTTAATGCAAGTTAGGGCCTCACCAAAATTACTGAAGAAACTCGAAGCAGAGAAAAGTGACAAGAGAAGCTATCCCTTTACAATTATCGGCCAATGCTACAGCAAAGCAATGCAGAAAATTTACACAATTACTTTTTATCGTATTTATAATAGGTTGATACTACAGCATGCCATCATTCTTCTGATTCTTCCACTGTAGGCCTCAAAATTTAGCTTTCTCATCCTGGGGCCTTCCTGCTCGGCTGGACCAACCCTCATAGCCACCATGGCCATGGAGTTGAAAATCTGCCTGTGATTGATTGAAATGGCCAGTGAGGTGTCGAATTCAGATGGAAATGAAATTCTGGATCTTTTTGAGATCATGCGGGGGAGGGATTAAAATCTATATGAAGAATTACAGGTGCGAGGTTATAGATCATCAGAATAAGCCCCTTCAGATGTTTCTCTGGCATTTAAAGGACAGTTTCTATTAATAAATGACTAGCAGAAAAACTTGAGATCTCTCCTGTGCATTAATTAGAATACTAATTGCTAGAATTAAATATTACCTTCTTGTTCTCACTGGCCTGGATACCTGCATAATTAAAAGCCCACACGGGCCTTTTAATGCACAAGGTGCACAGTTCATTGCAGCAATTTCATGGGGAAGTCAAGAAATATAATCCTTCAGTCATCAGCCCATATTTTATCTTCTATCAGAATAAAGCATGATTTGCCTTTCTTATAGTCTAAACTGCTCAACGGCAGCATAATACCTCTTCCCCTCCCCTAATCTATGTTGCTTTTATTAAGGTGATTCATATTTTAGAGCAGTGTTTCTCAACCTTGACAATTTTAAGGCACATTGCTGGCTGTGGAATTCTGGGAGTTGAAGTCCACATGCCTTAAAATTGTCAAGATTGAGAAACACTGTTTTAGAGCCTTCAATAGGAAAACTATTTCAATTTCTTGACTTGTTGCTTTGCTTTTTTCTGATCCAGACCCCCATCATTAGCCCCAAACTAAAGATGTACTGAAATATAATTTTTATTACTCAGAAAATACAATGGCTGGTGCTACCTTAAGATGGTAAAACCTGTAGTGAACCAGGGGTAGGCAACCTTGGCTCTTTTATGACTTGTGGACTTCAACTCCCAGAATTCCTGAGCCAACATGGCTCAGCTTGGAAACCTCTCCCTTTCCCCTCAGCATGGCTGGCTCAGGAATTCTGGGAGTTGGAGTCCACGAGTCATAAGAGAGCCAAGGTTGCCTACCCCTGCTGTAGTCCAACACATTTGGAAACAACAAGCTGGAGATTCCAAAGGTTCTTTTCTAAAAGTCAACGGGACTTTCTTGGTTTTATTTCTTTCTTCAGTAAGAACTGAAGAAGCTTCTTGGATGAGAAGTGGTACATTTTCAAGGAAAATAAAACCAAGAAAGTCCAATTGCTTTTTGGAAAAGGACCTTTGGGACAGCCATGACCTGGATGATTGAGAATCTTCATGGACAACAAGCTGGCAAAGACTGCTATGAGTGCATTTTTCTCTCTTTAGGTTGGATACCTGGATAACTACAGATATATTTGGATTCCAAGTGCATCAGACCCAACCAGCCTGTCAATAATTATAGCCAATGTTGACTAAAATCGAGAGAACTACAAATTATATGCAGAACATGTTCATCTTCTTCCACTCTTGTAGAACATGATTTGGCTGCCCTAAAGCCATAATCTTGATAACTGTGAAAAGAATGCTATCCTCTTCTTTTCTTTCTTGAACTGCACCTTTACATGACGCACATTAAAAGAGAAACTTAATCTCTTCCTTAGGCAAACCATCATCTTGTGATCTGAGGAAGATTCCCTGGACTTCCTGTATCTCACATTAAGGTCTTTGACATAATTCACATTTCTTAAAATGGGGAACCTAGAAATAAGATACTCTCATTATTACATGGTCATTCTATACAAAGAATTTACACTCTAAATCACCAACTGTTCATAAACTCTGTTTCCAATTATCAACAATCATTCTCCAAAATTATCTGATAGGTCAGACATGTCAAACACAAGGCCCGGGGCCCGGATGCGGCCTGCAAAGTGGTTTCATGTGGCCTGCGAAGCCATCCTGGAAACAGTGAGGGAGTGGCCCCCACTGCCTTGGCCCTGGCCCAGGCCAGCCGGGAGCCAATGTACAATTTTGTGGTGGCCATCTATGCTGAAACGCATTCAGTCTTAGCTCCACAAGGCCATCTAGAAACAGCAAGGAAACAGCCCCTGCTGTGTCGGCCCCGCCCACTGGGTGCATGCTGGGGAGGTGTCACCCTTTGTGAGGAATGAAGAAAGGACCATGCCTTGGCGCTTGCCCTGGTCCCACCCCCTTCTGTCAGAGACCCTCAGGTCTGTCCCACTCCTGCCCAGGCCCCCACAGGCACCCTTGACGCGAACGATGTAGAGCTGGCCATGTCCACTCAGTAGGCCACACCCACTCCATCCACGCCCAGTAGGCTGCCCACCCTGGCCACATCCACCCGGCCCTCTGAGGTCAACCACAATGCTGATGCGGCCCTCAATGAAATTGAGTTTGACACCCCTGTGATAGGTCAATATCTGAAAACAACATCCTCCAGAACTTTGAGACTCCAATTCTCACCAGCCCTAGCTAAATGTCAGAACTGAGAGCAGAAGTAGCCCAATACAACTGAAGATGGCCAGGTTAAGATACAGAATCAGTATCTTAACCAATGATTTGAGGTGGATTTGATTCCAACAGTAAATCTGGGAAAATCAATAGGCAACTAACTTTCTTCTTTCTTTTCTTTTCCCTTTTCTTTCTTTCTTTCTTTCTTTCTTTCTTTCTTTCTTTCTTTCTCTCTCTCTCTCTCTCTCTCTCTCTCTCTCTCTCTCCCTCCTTCCCTCTTTTCCTTCCTTCCTTCCTTCCTTCCTTCCTTCCTTCCTTCCTTCCTTCCTTCCTTCCTTCCTTCCTTCCTTTTCGTTTCACATTTGGAACTTCCCCCACCTCCCACACAGAGGGACTCTTATTTCTCAGCAACGGAAAAAACAGTTTCGGAAAGAACTCAAGGGACATTTTCCTCATGACTAATTGTGCCCCTTAATTGTTGTTGTTCAGTTGGTAAGTCGTGTCCGACTCTTCACGATCCCATGGATCACAGCATATCAGGCTCCCCTGAACTCAACTCTTTCAGAGTGTGTCCAGATTCATGTTCACGGCACTGAAGGCACTATCTAACCAAACCCTGCCCATGCTCCGTAAAAAAAATCTTCCTCAAACTTCCTCCATGATTGACATAATCTTGTCAAGAATACTGGGCCCAGCAGTCTACCCTTCCAGAATACAACTTGTTGAAGAAGGCTTGCTTTGTTCCCTGTACAGTATGGCATCCTACCCTACTCACAATCGTTTTAAGACCCAAGCTAGCTGTCCTCTGATAAGACTCTAGCAACTGCCTCACGTGGGTACCTGCTTCTTCTAACAAATATAACACACTGGGATACCAGGCTATCACAACTAATTATATTCGCCATGTAGTATCCCTGGAGACACCATGGCAACCCAACCATACTGCCAAATTCTGTTTCCACCACAGCCTCCCCACCACTCTGCACAAGTAAGGGAGGGTGGGAATACAAGAGAAGGTTACAGCTTCCAATCTGAGAAGAGGGACACAAAATTATTAGTTAACCGGGTCCAGAATTTCTTGCAGATCTTAATTGATTTGCATCTGTTGTTAGCCTCCTTTTCATTAACTCAGATTGCCAAATATGACATCAAGAAGATACAACAGGCTTCCTTGTCTGAACAATCACCTCTAACTCCAGATCCGGATGAAAACTTACAATTGTGATCTCCAGCAATGGCTCACAAGCTCCTCTTTGTTCCACCAAGATAGTAGAGGCACACCAAGAAAGGCAGAATCCTTCAGGCACCTGCTGGATGAAAATTCCCTATTTCTTGACAAGATGAAAAAAAAATCAGATAATGAGGAAAAGGCATAAGCCAATCTTATTTTAGAGAGTTATGACAGAGATGTTTAAAAAGATAAAACGCCCTGAGGGAAATCACTGCAGTCAATTTCTGGAACCGATATGCGGTAATTAAATCTTGCATAATTAAATCAAACAGATAAAATGAATCAGTTATATAACCGCTCGTTGGGAACAAGCCATTCAGGCAGCTTCATTTTTTTCCTGGCTGAAGGCATGACAACAGGATCTATTGATACACACGATCTGGGTGTAATGTAAAAAATTACTGAATGGGGTGAAGAGAATGAATGATTCTGACCAACTAGGACCGACACAAATCAGTGGCAGAGGACCTGGCAGGAAGATTTATTTATTTCAGCAATTTGTACTGCTGCCCATCTCAACAGCAGTGACACCCCCCCCCTACAGGACGATGCACAGAGGATTAAACCTTAATACAACCAAGAGAACTTTATATATTTATAACATGTAATATATGTTGGGCCTGAACAATCCAGTATTAATATGTAAAAACCAATCAAACAAATCCACCAACAAGGCTGATTTAACCTCCTGGTCCCAATGCCAGGGTAAATATCCAGGTCTATAATGTCAACAGGAAAATCAGGTCTCTCCAGATTTCTGGGGCGAGGGGAGGAGATACTGTTTCATGGGGCAGACGCTTCAACACACAAGTCACAGCTCCTTGGTCCCACAAGAAGACATTTTCTAATGGAAAGAACACAGAGGATGCCAACCTTGGTGGGTGAGTGGAAACAGCTGAATAGTTTTGCAAGAAAGCAGAATGGGCAAGGTGCAGATCTCATCCTCCAAAAAGTGTCAGCTGGCAGGGACCAGAATATGAACTTTTTCCACAGTGGCCCCTGCTCAATGGAACATCTTCTCTTCAGAGATTAGAATGGCCCCAAGCCTATTAGCAGGGGTCTTCAAACTTGGCCCTTTTATGACTTGTAGACTTCAACTCCCAGAATTCCTCAGCCAGTGTGCCTGGCTAAGGAATTTTGAGAGTTGAAGTCCACAAGTCATAAAAGGGCCAAGTTTGAAGACCCCTGCTAATAGCCTTTCATAAGGCCCTAAAAACCAGGCTATGTTTCCATGCCTCGGGTGCTGAATGTGTTAAGGCAGCGGTTCTCAACCTGTGGGTCGGGACCCCATTTGGGGTCAAACAACCATTTCACGGGGGTCGCCAAACAACGCAGTCCGCCATTCCCCCCCCTTTTCCTTAGCTGTGCTACTCCCTCTTATTCTATTGGCTTTTGAAAGCCAATAGAATAGACTCTCTTGAATAGAGTCTAATTCTATTGGCTTTCAAAAGCCAATAGGAATTGTCCAGGCTGTCTCTGCCCTGCTGAGCCCGCCAAAAGTCCCAGTCTGCAAACGGTGCTGCAAGTTGTCTGCAGCGAAGGCGAGCTGTCTGGAAATTTCCACCCCTCCCTGCTGAGCAACTACTAAAAATGTAAGTAAAAGAGGGCCAGGGGTGGGAGGTGGGAGGCCGGCGGGCGCAGGGAGGGTTGCTGGCGTGCGTGGGGCCCGGCGGGTGCCTTACCTCCCTTGGGCTGGACCAGCTGGTGGCTCAGCCAGTGGTCACCCTGCGCCATCGCTGCCTCTTGCCAGCTACGCCTCGGCTGGCGCAGGGGGCGGCACCACGCATGCGCGGTGCTCCCAGGCAGGGAAATAGTCGACTTACGACCGGTTGGGTAGTCCTCGACTTACGATCGGTTGGGTAGTCCTCGACTTACAACCGGTTGGGGGTCGCAGCATTAAAAAGGTTGAGAACCACTGTGTTAAGGGCTCCATTTCTGGCTGTGTTGCTAATTGGCCAAGTATTTTGCTCCTATGTATATTTAATCTGGATTTTTTTTACTGTTTTAATTGATTTAAAATGTTTTTAGTATTTTTAATTGTAATATATTTTTTGAATTGTGAGCCGCCCAAAATCATTAACTGAGATGAGTGGCTATAGCTATAGAAATCAAATGCATGCAAGCATGCATGCATGCATTCATTTAATCAATCAAACAATGTAGGGTTGTTGTTTTTGTGACAACCAGCATCTTGCATTGCAGCTGGAAGCCCATTGGAAGCAAAATCTGAGAATTAACATTCAAAGTTGCTTTGAGGGACCAGCTGAAGTCAACTAAGAGAAGCTTAGTTTCTCCTGTCAAAGAAACAAAAAATGATTTCATGATGAATATTGACTTTTTGTTGTGTTTTCCCCCCCTCTCCACACTTTTTACAGACAACAAGTTTGGAACAATGCTAACAGCTGAAAATAATTCTGTAGTGGTATTTGTAAACAGATTGTCACATGCTGGTTATTGAACTACCTCATTTTGTGTCTCTTAACAACACAACTACACCAAAAAGAGGAAGAGAACAATCTAATGCCTGGGGAAGGGGGTGAAATTAATAGGATGTCCCTTGGTACTTTCCATTTCCTGCATAAAGCACACAAAAACCTGTGGCTCACCCTGACAGAAACAAAACGATGAGCTAAGATGGATCTTGGCCTGATCCGGAATGGCAATTCTAATGTCCTTATATCTTACCGCTCCCATCCATATCCATACCATTTGCTAAAACATAAAAAATAAGGAATGTGATTGTGTAGATACGAATTGTCTCATTTAGTGTAATCTAAATTTCAGATTTAGCAAAATTGTGCAGGAACAATGTAAGATTCTGTCTCTTTTCCAATGGTAAAACATATATGACAAAGCCACTTTGGTCTATACCAGGGGTAGGCAACCTTGGCTCTTTTATGACTCATGGACTTCAACTCCCAGAATTCCTGAGCCAGACATGCTGAGGGGAAAGGGAGAGGTTTCCAAGCTGAGCCATGCCGGCTCAGGAATTCTGGGAGTTGAAGTCCACGAGTCATAAAAGAGCCAAGGTTGCCTACCCCTGGTCTAGTGGTTAAGGCATTGGGCTGGAAAGCGGGAGACCATGAGTTCAAGTCCCGCCTCAGCTATGAAATCTAGCTTGGTGACTTTGGACCGGTCCTCTCTCTCAGCCCAACCCACTTCACAGGGTTGTTGCTGTGGGGAAAATAGGAGGAAGAAGGTGTGTAGGTGGGATAAACACAAAAACAAACAAATAAATCTCTCAGACTACCATGTTCTCCAAAGAGGCAGGTATATTTAAAAAAATGTAGTTTTGTTCTTATTTAGCAACTAACTTTTCCATGAAGTGCACAATAGTCATGTGGTCTGTACTCAAGTTTATGAAATTATAATTTCTATCACCACTGCCTACTTTGCTCTGAGTCTGGGAAAACATAGAACATAGAATTACAGGGCTGGAAGGGATCCCGAAGGTATTCTAGTCCAACCCTCTGCTCAAGGCAGGAGACCTTATACCAGGGATAGGCAAACCTTGGCTCTTTTATGACTCGTGGACTTCAACTCCCAGAATTCCTGAGCCTAGCATAGCTCAGGAAGAGCCAAGGTTGCCTACCCCTCCTTATACCATCCTCAGACAATATCACAGAGAGAATGGATGAAACTCCTGCGTAACAAGGCTTGTCCTGTTTTCATATATTAAATCTGCAATATGAGAGACCATCCAGCTTGACTAGCCTTTCCAAAAGTAGTGCTAAATAAAAAAAATCTACTATCATCCCCATCTGTCTACGGTGATTCTCAGAAATCTAGGTTTTAGTTATCCCGAAGGTGCTTTTTCACAAGGCAACTGGACTTTCTTGTTTTTCTCTGAAGACGTTTCGCTTCTCATCCAAGAAGCTTCTTCAGCTCCCCGTCATTCTCTACTATAAAAGGAATTATGCTGTCTTAAGCTGATGGATGTTTAGAATAGAATACAATAGAGCTGGAGGAGATCTTGGAGGTCTTCTAATCCAGCCCTCTGCTCAAGCAGGAGAACCTATACCATTTCAGATAAGTGACTGTCTAATTACTCTAGTATCTTCTTAAAAACCTCCAGTGATGGAGCAGCCACGATTTCTGGTTAATTGTCCTCACTGTTAGGAAGTTTCTCCTTAATTCCAGGTTGCTTCTTTTCTTTGATTAGTTTCCAACCATTGTTTCTTGTCCTACCCTCTGGTGCTCTGGAGAATAATTTGACCCCCTCTTCTTTGTGGCAGCCCTTCAAATACTGGAATACTGCTATCATGTCACCCCTATTTCTTCTTTTCTTTAGACTAGCCAATCCCAAATCCTGCAGCGGTTCTTCATATGTTTTAGTCTCCAGGCCTTTGACGTTAAAGTCCTACAAACTGGGAAAGGTGGTTTGGGATAAAGTTCAGTCTCTTCCCATCTTTCTTAAGTCTGGAGCTGGATGGAAGCTCTGCCTTCTAAATTTGGCACCATCTACTGTAGATCTGTGGACTTTCATCAAGGCTGCCATATTTGGGCTCCGTATCTCTTTGCTGCCCTCTAGTGATAATTGTATTTCAGAGAGCCTCCAAAGCACAGCGCAGCTCTTTTCATCTCCCCTCTTCAAATCTACTACAGAGGAAGAATGTCGAGAGCGGATGTAAAATCTGAACCACCCTTTTGCAGCTGCTACTTTTCGTCTCCCATTCACCATCAACAAGCTTCAAAGAGGGAATTGCCTAGGAACTTGTGCTGAGAAAAAAGAGTGGAAGAATCCCACTGATAACAACACTAGTGACTACCAAAGTGTACAGTAATTTCTTGATTTATTTTTGTAATAACTCTTTATCTCCTTCCAGAGATCCTAAAGCAGTACGTGTGGCTTTTAACCTCCTTCAACGTTATTGACCTCCAGCTGCCAAAAAAAACCCATGCAATCCTAGGCTGCATTAACAGAGGGTTAGAATCAAGGTCAAGTGAAGTGTGAGTACCACCTTGGGAAGACCACACTTAGAATATTGCATCCAGTTTTGGTCGCCACAATATAAAAAAGATGTTAAGACTATAGAAAGAGTGCAGAGAAGAACAACAAAGATGGTTGGGGCTAAAACATATGAAGAATGGTTGCAGGAGTTGGGTATGTATAGTTTAATGAAAAGAACAGAATAGAACAAAATTGTTGGAAGGGACCTTGTAGGTCATCTAATCCAACCCCCTGCCCAAGCAGGAGACCCTACACCATTTCTGACAGATGGCAGTCCAGTCTCTTCTTGAAATCTTCCATTGATGAAGCTCCCACAACTTCTGAAGGTAAGCTGTTCCATTGGTTTGTTGTTCTCCCTGTCAGAAAAATTCTCCTTATTTCTAGGATGAATCTCTCCTTGATCAGTTTCCATCTGTTATTCCTTGTCTGGCCTTCAGGTGCTTTGGAAAATAGGTTGATCCCCTCCTCTCTGTGAACAGCCCCCAAATATTGGAAGGACTAGGAGTGACATGATGGCAGTGTTCCTGTATCTCAGGGGCTGCCACAAAGAAGAGGTGGGTCAACCTATTCTCCAAAGCACCTGAAGGCAGAACAAGAAGCAATGGATGGAAACTAATCAAGGAGAGAAGCAACCTAAATATAAGGAGAATTTTTCTGATGGTTAGAACAATTAACCAGTGGAACTACTTGCCTTTAGAAGTTGTGGATGCTCTGTCACTGGAGGCTTTTAGGAAGAGATTGAACAGCCATTTGTCTGGAATAGTATGGGGTTTCCTGCCTGACTAGATTGGACTAGAAGACCTCCAAGATTCCTTCCAACTCTGTTATTCTGTTATAGTGACTGATCCAGAATCATCAAATAGGTTTCATGCCTAATAGAAATTTGAAAGCCGGTCTCTTCCACCATAGCCCAACATCCTAAATGCTACATACTGATTCTCCATTATTTATTCATTATTGATTTGCCCCTAACTGTAAAAGGTTAATTGGTTACTCTTTGCCCTATTCTTAAAGGACTCAAAACAGCTGTCCATTAGAACTCTCAAAAGTTCTACTTCTGACAATACCAGACCAGAGAAGGCTGGTTTAAGCTTTTAAAAAGACTGCATGTTGTTGTTGTTGTTTTAATGTCATACCTACCTAATTGGCACACAGCTCAGCTGCCACTGCTATAGAATGAAGAATAAAGACATTCAGTTAAGGGCCCTTCAGACTATTTTGATCTGCTTTGCACAACAGTGTGGAAAAAAAAATATGGAGATTGCATCTTGTCAGATAACATCACCCAAACCAAGCAACAAAGAAATGTTATCACTCTCCATAAATCCCATTTTTTGGTACATTTTCCCACTTCTCTTCTATAATAACATATCGTAGGATGTTTGTGAAGATTAAAAGGAGATTCTAATTATAAGTTTTACATTCCATTTAGAGTCATAGAAACATTTCTAGCTCCTTGGAATGCAGAGGGGAACCTGGAAAACGTCTGTTAAAATATCCTTCCAGGATTCAAGGCTTTCTTCAAAATGTACTGACCCATTGTCAACCATATTCCTGCTTTTAGTAGGCACACCTGCACAATATTCATACAAAATGGGGAGAGCCATTGACCCTGCTTTCACCATAGATTTAGAGCATAGAATAATAGAGTTGGAAAGTACCTCAGAGTCTTCTAGTCCAGTATGGCGAACCTTTTAGAAACCAAGTGCCCAAAAACTGGCCCCGCCCCGACTCCACCCCCTGCCCCACCCCTGCTCTGCCCCATTCCCTGCCCCGTCTGCCCGCAGGGCTACTCCCCGCCTCCAGGGCCCGCTGCAGATCGCCCAGGCAGCCCAGCAGCGCTATGGCGGTCACGCCCTCTGCCCGCGCCCTGCAGCATCAGCTATGCACAATGGGGTGTGAGGGCAGAGTCTTGTCTACGCTGCCTGGCTGCCATGTCCTTGGCTGCGCTGCTCCACATGGGTCACGCTCAGGAACGACTCTCCTTCAGGCGGGCTGCTGGAGAGGAGGGGGTCGCGGGGAAGGCGAGGCTGGGGCAACGGCAAATGTGCCCACAGAGAGAGCTCCAAGTGCCGTCTCTGGCACCCGTGCCATAGGTTCGCCACCACTGTTCTAATCCAATCTCCTGATTAAGCAGGAGACCCTGTATCATTTCAGACAAATGGTTGTCCAATCTCTTTTTGAAAGCCTTCAGTGATGGAGCACCCACAAATTCTGAAGGCAAGTTATTCCATTGGTTAATTGCTCTCACCATTAGGACATTTCTTCTTAGTTCTAGGTTCCTTCTCTCCTTGGTGAGTTTCAATCTATCGTTTCTTGTCTTGCTTATTGGTGCTTTGGGAAATAGCCTGGCCTGCTTGTCTCTGTAGGAGCCCCTCAAATATTGGAACAGTGCTACCAAGCTCCCCCACTCCTTCTTTTCATTAGACTAGATGTAGCCAATTCCTGTAACCTGCACATTTTTTATTCCTATAAATAAAAAAAATGTTTATTTAACCAGTTTAGGTCACAACAAACGACTCAGGGCGGCATACAGTAGAACTAAAAACAGTTAATACATATATTAAAAATCAAAAAAACCATGCTAAAGCAAAAATAATAAACAAAAATATGTTTAAAAATAGAGCCACACACTAGTTCACCCATCCCCAGGCCTGCTGACATAGCCAGGTCTTGAGGAACCTCTGGACATTTATTCCATGGTGCTTCTGGGATCTGCCTTTCTTATTTCTTTACCCATGAAGGTCTGGCTCTTTATTTGGGCCCTCAAGAAGGAAGGAAGAGGGTAGACCCTTCGCTTCATCACATTTCCATCTTTTATTTTTATTATAATTTCTGTTGTGAGCCACTCAGAGTTGTTGAGAGTCGGGTAGCATCCAAGTTTAATAAATTATTATTATTAATCACAAATTATGAAAAATATTAGCCTAAGGCAGACTTGGATGTTTTATGCCCCCCCCCCGGGCCACATCTGGCCCTTTGCCTCCCCTATCCCTATCCGGCCTGTGTGGATTGCTTTCATTTTGAAGGCAACTATTTTTTTTTTCAATTTATTTATATCTGTGTGTTCATGCCTACACCCCTTCACAACCCAGTTTGTTCAGTCCTCCACAACAGTCTCAGTTTTTCATGTGGCCCACTGGGAAATATAATTGCCCACCTCTGGTCTAAGGCCATGAGGAAATTGCTGTGCAGACTGCCTGAGGAATGAGCAAGAACCATAAAATTTCTTCCTTTAACACCATTCCCTCCCTTGGATCTTTAGAAGTCTATTGAGTTCTCAGCCATTGTCTTCCCTGTCCATTGTTCTCTTGCAGACTATCACCAAAATGACTTCAGTCCACAGGATAGGATTGCAAACTACAATTTCAGATGAGGAGGAACATGATGATAAGCCATGTAATTTAGGATTTGATTTTTTTCATTAATATGTTGCATTAGATGTAGATTAAACTAGATGCAGCATGGATCACTTCTGTTTTGTTAATTTAGGATTAGGTTATGCTGTCACTTAACTTTTGCTGTAACAAATATGTTCTGATAAATAGAGCGCAATTGCAAATAATTTTAAGAACTGTTGTTCATTCATGAAGAAAGTCTACATTTCGCTACAGTTCCAGCAGTTATAATACGAAGAGTTTGAATCAACATTAAATCTAAGATTAAGCTAAATTCATCAGATAATAGGGAACGGGTGAGAATTTCAAAAAATTACAACATTCTGTTAGAAGACAAACTTTCTGAGTGGGTTGAAAATAATATATTAGATGGGAAAGCCCCGGTATGTTTGATCTGATTGCTATCCAACTGACATTAAAAAAAACAAACACTGAAAATAATTTTGCCCTAAGTTACGGAAAACGCAGTGAGTTTTATAGCTGGTATTTCATATCAAATGAATTCAACATGATAGATTCTATTGTGGGAAGTCAGCCCCCCAGAGAAGGAAATATTAAAAGGGCAAAAAAATATATTTCCTCAAAGGATCTTAAAAAGGCAGAAAAGCATGCCCAGTTTTTCTTAATAGCCCTAAGTCTCCATCCCCCAAGCAGAAACTAGCTCTGTAGAAATGCAGATATAAACCATTTAGAAAGCTAGATGCTTAGGAAGACCAAGACACCTAAAATCTACATACCCCACCCAACCTCTAAGACAGGACATAATAGGATTAACCCACAGATGCCAAAGGGCACACCCAGACTCAGGTCAGAATACATGACACAGGAAATACAATGCCTCAAACAGGAACAGGAAACAACTCCAAACAAAAGCCCCAGAGGGTATAAAAACCCATTCCCTACATGTGCTGTCTCTCTCTCTCTTTTCTTCCAGAACCATCTTTCTGTCTGGCTCTCCTCTTCAATAAACTGCAACCTTCTTCTTAAAGCAGTCGCCATGTTGTTTATTCCTGGCTTGGACTGAACCATGATGAAGCCTTTTCCTTCAATGCTATCATAAGTGTAGAAGAAGGAATGGCACAGCCTCTGGAGGGAGTTAAAAGAGGGAATTCCTATGTAGTCACAGGCAGACTAAATCCAACTTCGCTTGAATTCTGTGCACCCTTATTTGTTTCCAAGCAGGTGCATTAAGAAGATTCCTGTGCATAGGTTGCTTAGCAACAAATCAGTTTAATTAGACCATCCTGTGTGGACTTGGCCTGACATTAAACTCAGTGTGTTAGAGAAAATAAAAAGAAATAGATTCCTATTATCATATGTAGTAGTCTTATAAAGCTGTCCAGTTTTGGGGATGCAATTAAAATAGGACAAATCCCTATTTGAACCAAATCACAACTCAGAAAACTACGATGGATCCTTCCTTGGCCTTACTAAGCTTTTGTTTTGTTTTGTTTTGATAATCAAAAACACATTGAAGTCTAAAGAATTTTCTTATTGGTTGCATTCCAACAAGCAGTAGCAAGATGTTAAAAAACAAAGCAGAATTTGAAAATGTCTATATGGTAGCAAATGTGCTGGAAAATTGATCTAATGAAAAACAATATCAAAAAAGAGACAGCCATATTATTATAATACAGGCAATTTCTATTTTACCTGGCTAATTAAACACAAGAAAAGCACAATTGTTTACTCCCCAGGTCCAGGTCTCGGATAATGCAATTAAATAAGGTTATATGCATTTTGTTTCTACTATATACATACTCCAGAAATGTTAATAGCTAATACATTTAAATGTTTAAAACATTAGCTAGTTGGAAGAAATATATTTGCATTAATATTTACTGAAGCAAAACAAAATGTTTATTTTTTAGAACCCAAGCCTAAATTGACTAGTTCAGCGGTTCTCAACCTTTTTCAGGCTGTGACCCCGACCTGCGCCGCGCATGCACGGCGCAACGGCCCGCATTGCGCATGCGCGGCGGCCCGCGCATGCGCGGTGCTGCCCCCTGCGCCGGCCGAGGGGAAAAGGGGGAAAAAATGGCGGACTGCGTTGTTTGGCGACCCCCGTGAAATGGTCGTTCGACCCCAAATAGGATCACGACCCACAGGTTCAGAACCACTGGACTAGTTTGACTGAATTAATTATAGATTCCATTTGAATGGAATATGTTTTCAAACAAACTTGAAAATTTTATATCCAGTAATCTTTGCTGAATGGATAAAAATGAACCAACCAATGTTTGAATGTATTAAATGGATATATTTGATTGTATTAAATGAATGCATTCTATACTGAACGGCTGATAACTTTCACATTTAAATTCTTCCTGATGAAATTATTATCCTTACAAACATCACATTTAGGATTGTCTGCAAATGATCCGAAACCTAACAGGAAAAAGAGAAGGAAAGGAATGAAATGGAACGTTAACGGGAAAAAATGTGGAACTAAAGGACCATAGCATAGTCAATTTCTGAGATAGCACAGAGTAAAAATATAAGGAAGACTTCATAAATGGGGAAACAGGTAAGTCTTAAAA
This sequence comes from Bothrops alternatus, assembly GCA_034064705.1. Lineage (NCBI taxonomy): Eukaryota > Metazoa > Chordata > Lepidosauria > Squamata > Viperidae > Bothrops > Bothrops alternatus. The sequence continues at coordinate 3,956,437 of JARGCV010000174.1, read as the reverse complement.
ATCGCAAATATGTCTGTCTGTCTCTCTCTCTCTCTCTCTCTCTCTCTCTCTCTCTCTCTTACAAATAATGTATTCTTCTGCAAGCAAGATCAGTTAAGTGCATAATACAGAGGGGCACTTATAAGTCATGTGACACATTTCAGAGGTCATCTATAATCACATCTTCTTTTTGTAGTAGAATGTTTCAGTTACTGCAGCTCCGGAGGGCTCCAGATCTTATCACGGCAACAGTGCTGAGAGCAGAGGAATCAAATCTTCTCTCTGCTGCCAAGTGCATCACCCTTTCCCCTCCCCACCATGTCACCCTTCCCAAAGCTGTGCCTGGTCGGGATTCCGGATTCTCTTGTGGGGCGAACAAATTTTTTTGAGGGAAAACAGCTAAAAGTCCTTCCCACTTCTGCAGCCAAACTGGCAGCCTCCTGTGGCTGCTTTAAATCAGAAACAAAGCTGTGGAGAGACAGGGGTACAATTTCTACTGAAACAGCCTCTTTGTTGCCAATCAGTTCGGTGCCTGCCAAATGCACCTTTTGCATTGTCCTTATTTGTAATGACAAATACAAAAAGACAGAAACAGGGTTTTAAGCCTTCCCCCCCCCCGCTTTCTTTTTTGGGCTGGAAGGCGAGGAATGTTACCACTTGTAAAAGAGATGCGATGCTGGCATCTTGCACACACCCTGCCTGAAAATCTAGTTGCTATTATAGGTAGTCCTCAACTTACAACAGTTCATTTAGTGACCATTCAAGGTTACAGTGGCATTGAAAAAAGTGACTTATAACCGTTTTTCACACTTACAACCATTGCATTGTCCCCACGGTCATGTGATCAAAATTCAGATGCTTGGCAACTGACTCGTATTTATGATCATTGCAAGGTTCTGAGGTTATGTGATCTCCTTTTGCAGCCTTCTGGCAAGGAAAGGCCAGATTTATTTATTTATTTATTTATTTTATTTGGACTTATATGCCGCTCCTCTCCGAAGACTCGGAGTGGCTTACAGCATATATACCGTAAAACAATATTCAATCTAAGTCCAAATTTAAAAAAGCATTAAAAATAAAAACACATTCATCATTCACACAACAATCCACAATCATCCCCAGGCCTGCCGGCAAAGATAGATTTTAAGATTCTTTTGGAAGGCCGGGAGGGTGGGAGAAGCGCGGACATCAAGGGGCAGTTGGTTCCAGAGGGTGGGCGCCACAACAGAGAAGGCCCTCCCCCTAGGACCCGCCAGATGACATTGTTTCGCTGACGGGACCTGGAGGAGGCCGACCCTGTGCGCTCTCACCTGTCGAAGGGAAGTATGTGGCAGAAGACGGTCCTGTAAGTATCCTGGTCTGTTTAACAAAGGGGCTACCAGCTTAACAACTGCAGTGATTCACTTAGCAACTGTGGCAAGGAAGGTCATAAAATGGGGCAAACCTCACTTAATGAAGGTTTCACTTAACAACAGAGATTCCGGGCTCAATTGTGGCTGTAAGTTGAGGACTACCTATACAAGTTTATTTTATCCGTTTTTCTCACCCCCTTTTTCCTTTGAGGGCAGCTGCTGGTACTTCAACCACACACATAACAGAACAGTGATGGCGAACCTTTTAGAGACCGAGTGCCCCAAAATCGCCCCCGCCCCCACCTGCCCACAGGGCCACCCACCACTTCCACAGCCCGCGGCAGATTCCCCAGGCAGCCCAGCAGCGCCATGGCAGCCACGCCCTCCGCCTGTGCCCCGCAGCATCATCTGCGCATGACAGGGCATGAGTGCAGTGTCTTGTCCCCACTGCCCGGCTGCCATGTCCTTGGCTGCTCGGGGGTGATTCTCCACCAGCAGGGGGGCTGCTGGTGAGGAGGGGGCTGCGGGGCTGGGGCGATGGCGCATGTGCCCACAGAGAGGGCTGTGACTGCCATCTCTAGCGCGCATGCCATAGGTTTGCCACCACTGTAATAGAACATTGCACATTTCCCATTTGAAAGTAAAAAAAAACACCACAAGATTTCTTTGAGGGCAGCAGGACATTCCTTTGTGCCTGCCTAACCTTACCTAGAAAGGCACCCTTACCATGTTAAGAGTACTTAATTAAGATACCTGCTCTACAGATAGTTCTCGACTTACGACCATTCATTCAATGACAGGTCAAAGTTACGACAGCATCAGGAAAAAGCGGCAGACAACCTGTACTCACACTTACAACCATTGTGCTACAGTCATGTGATCACAATTCAGGCACTTGGTGATTTCTAACAAAAAAGGCCCATTGAAGAACCACCCCAAAAACTGTTGTAAAATTGAGTCGAAGTCAACTTACAACCTCAACAAGTTACCATGGGAATTCCAGTCTCAAATGTGGTCGTAAGTCAAAGATTACTTGTATAATATTTGTGTGCAGACTTATAACTCTGTGACATACATACACACACACACACAACGTATCATCCCCAGCAGCCTCCCAAAGTTTCATTCAGTCGTAATTATTAAATTGGCATGAAGGAAAAACTATCAAATATATGGCAAAGGATAATTTTAAGTTCAGGTTAGATTAGATAACCTTTACTGTCATTTTTTTTTACTGTGGGAACAATGCACATTAAAAATGAAATTCAGTATGGTATAGTGGTGAGCATAGCTGCCTTCCAAGCAGTTGACCCGGGTTCGATTCCCGGCCAACGCATCTGACTTTTACTTCCAACGGTTCCCTGTTTCTTTAAAATGTGCCTCTACGGTGATATGCAAAGAAAAGCTTTAAAAAGAAACCTTTTTAAAAATGAAATTCAGTTGCTTGCCCTCAAAGCGTACACGTACATAACACACATTTAAACATACTATATATAACATATGTATAGGCCAGGGTAGGCAACCTTGGCTCTTTTATGACTGGTGGACTTCAACTCCCAGAATTCCTCAGCCAGCATGGCTCAGCTTGGAAACCTCTCCATTTCCCCTCAGCATGGCTGGCTCAGGAATTCTGGGAGTTGAAGTCCATGAGTCATAAAAGAGCCAAGGTTGCCTGCCCCTGGTATAGACCTACACCCTTACATATAAGTAACATATAAATATTCATCTCTGTCCATCTTGAATACATAACGGAAGGAGGAATAGTTTTATTGTTTTTTATATTGTATATTATTATTTTAACTAATTTATATTTTGTACTTGTATTATTTGCTGTGAGCCGCCCTGAGTCTGAGGAGAAGGGCGGCATATAAGTCAAAATAAAGTAAAGTAAAGTAAAGTAAGGAAGCTTTAGAGTTCACAAGGTTGATACTGTCTAGAACAAAGCTGTGACTGAATCTGGATGTTCTGCTTCGGAGACCACGGAGCCCCCTCCCAGAAGATGATTAATTTATTAATAAATTAATTTATGAATTTTAAATCAATGTAAATACAACTGAAAGGAAATGTCTTTGCCCTACCTGTTATTTTTTGGGGTGCTCCCCAAACCCCAATGAGCCTTCAAAAGCCAACTCTGTCCCTGGGGGGGAAAATTCTTCTATATTCCATGGGTGCTAACCAGCACTGAAGCTCTCCAACTTCTTTTTATGCTACCACCCTAGCTTACTTCTCAGCTACCACCAAATTTGAATTAAAAATTACATGGGTTCAGGTAAGGAGGGAAGCAATGAAAAAGGAAGGAAAAAATCATTTTAAAATGGTAGCTTGAGTTTTAAAAAGTTTTTTCTTTTACTGTGACATGCTGTTCCACTGTGCCCACTTCTTCCTAGCCTCCTTTTCGTGATGCTTTCAAGAAAAGCCATGGGCACCCGTCAAAACTAGCATATATTCTCCTACAATGGCTCTTTAGGAGACTAAATCAGCTCCAGACACTGTCAGGTCCCCAAATCTTTACTGTCTTCCTTGCATATATATTCTTGTGCTCTTGTTTTGGGGCCTGCCATTCTGCTGGGGGTAGGGGAGATAATTGCTTCCACTTGGGATAACTTCGCTTTCTACTTTTCCTCTCCCACCTCTATCCACTTGAGAAAGGAATGTGTGTCTCGCTTATCAGGGAGATGGTTGTAGAGAAATGAAACTGGAGAAGACCTTGAGATGTGCGCCAGCTGTGCCAGTTACCCAAACATTGTGCCACCTATGTATTGGCTGGATTTCAAATGGACATTATGATTCTGGTGGGAGGAGGAATATTGCTGGTTTAACTATACAGGGGTATAGTTGGCTCTTTTATGACTCGTGGACTTCAACTCTCAGAATTCCTGAGCCAGCCATGCTGAGGGGAAAGGGAGAGGTTTCCAAGCTGAGCCATGCTGGCTCAGGAATTCTGGGAGTTGAAGTCCACGAGTCATAAAAAAGCCAACGTTGCCTACTCCTGCCTGAATTATACCGTTTAAGTGGAATTTTCCTCAGATCTCGCCTTGACTTCCCTACTGTCACTAACCCCTAATAAAAGTTCCCTTTTGAGACGATGCCTGTTTCCAGAGTTCTGCTTTCTTGGGTGGTTAGCTGAGGTGGGTCCTTATAAGCACTACATAAGAACAAGATTATGAACATCTCAAGGTCTTCTCCAGTTTCAATGGACTTATGACCATTTTTCACACTTATGACCTTGTAGCATCCCCATGATCATGCCATCAAAATTCAGATCCTTGGCAACTGGTTCATAGTTATGACCACTGCTGTGTCCCAAGGTCACAGGACCCCCTTTTGTGACCTTCGGACAAGCAAAATCAATGGGGAAGCCAGATTCATTGAACAACTGTGTTACTAACATTATCAGCTGCAGTGATTCACTTAACCACTGTAACAAGAAATGTCATAAAATGGGGCAAAACTCACTTAACAAATGTCTCACTTAGCCACACAAGTTTTGGCTGCAGTTGTGATTGTTACCGTAGTTGAGGACTGCCTTGTACCGTCCCTTCTCTAGCTCACTATCAGCCCATCAAAATGAAGTAATTTGGCCACCTACCTTTCTCAAGGGCTGAGATGCCCATTGAAGCCTGAGCCAGGTCTGCTTTCTTCTCCCACCTATCTTCATCTGTGTGGTAGACTTCGACGGAGGCCAGGGGTCTCTGTGTGGAGTCAACTCCACCAATCACCAACACTTCTTTGCCAAGCATCACAGCCGCTGCCCCTGCCCGTGGGGTGGGCATAGAAGGTAACGCTATCCACTTGTGGGAAACCACGTCCAACATTTCCAGGGTGTCCAATGGCTGACCCTGCTGGCTGCACCCGCCCACCACAAAGAGGTGTCCATCCTGATAGGTTGGGCTGCAATAGACCCGACAGGTAGGCATGGGTGGGAAGGTCTCCCAGAAGAATGACTTGGCATTGGCTGCTTCCATTTTGCCCAAGGGCCTGGCATCTCAGCAGACAGGCATGGGAATTGTCCCTGCAGTGAGTTGGTGCCTCAGCATGGCAACTTTCTGCATTGGGTCCCCGAGACAAGGAAAGATTCACCTGAAGCAAGTCGAAGGACTTATTTCTTCCACCTTTGGAACTCCACATCCACAAAGACTGAGGAGGTTGGGAGGAAGATCTGACTGCCAGGAGAAGCCAGGGTGCCCCAAGGAAGCAGGCAAAGACTGCGGTGATGACCAAGAGATGGGGTCTCCACAGGAGAAAGAATCATTCCTCTCCAGAATGGCTAGGAATAACTTGGAAGGAATTGATGGTCCAGACACCGAGGGTGGTCGATAATGCTGGAGCTCAGCCCCTAACCATCAGTGGTCAACCAGTCTCAGAAACCAGGACACATTCAGGAGGCTCTCCTGAATGAAGTCGGTACCTCGGTGTCTCTGTATTGATGTTGAGTTCTGCTGGAGAGAGAGGGAGAGAGAGAGAGGGAGAGAGAGAGGGAGAGAGAGGGGGAGAGAGAGAGAGGGAGAGGGAGAGGGAGAGAGAGAGAGAGAGAGAGAGAGAGAGAGAGAGAGAGAGAGAGAGAGAGAGAGAGAGAGAGAGAGAGAGAGAGAATGCACAAAATTTGATTATACTGAAAATCACTGACACTGGATTAAAAGCTAGCTCCCAAATTAAATCCCTCAAGCTTCCATCTGTCCTTCACACCTAGGCAATAATCCTAGATCAAGCAAGCAGAAAGAGCTTCAACAGAGTAGCTTTCAGTTTGGATTTCATAATAGCATTTACATACATCCCATGGATTCCATTTGACATCCCAGGTGGTCTTCTTCTGGAAAAAAAAAGTATCTCTCCTGAGAATGAGTTGTCCTGCAAGAGTCTTCTTTGAAAAGCCGTGCCATTCAGGAGTGATTTAAGATGAGGGCCAGGTCTTGGACCAAGGAAATTGTAAGGACCTGCCTCAATTAGGTTCCCAAGAAAGCAGAGCTCTTGAAATAGGCACTGTCTCAAAAGGAACTTTTATTAGGAGCTAGTGATAGCAAGGAATCAAAGCGAGGTCTGAGGAAAAATCCCACGCACACAGTATATCAAAAGCCATATTCATTACTCCTCCCCCCAGGGTCCCAATGTCCATTTGAATCTCAGCCAATCCACAGATTTGTTTTGGTAACTGGCTCCTCTGGGCATGCTCTTCAAGGTCTCTCTCGATTTCATTGCCCTCTGGCTCCAAGCACAAACCGTGGGTCAGATAAGGATGATGTTATTCGGCTGCATTCCTTCCCCTGGGGGAAGAGCAACGTGGCAAGGCAATACAAAGCATCCCCCCCTCCCAACAGAATGGCAGACCCCCCAAAATGGCTATAGAAGCATGTATAGGATAGAAAGAATAGTAATACATTTCTTGGGGGATCTGACAGAAATCCAGGGTCATCACCATTCTGTCAGGGACTCCTTGGGTAACTCTAAGACAGTGTTTCTCAATCTTAAGAACTTGAACTTAAAGTGATGGACTTCAACTCCCAGAATTCCCCAGCCAGCATGTTTGTAAGCCAATTGCTCTTCACGCAATCTATCTCACAGATTCTGATAAAGCTGTCTGAAATGTGTTAGTGAATTTGTTTGTGAACACAGAATCAGTATCAAAGAGTTATTATTCTGAATTATTTAGTGTGCATCTTTTCCCTCTTTTAAGGAAGAAAGAGAGCCCTTTTGATTATTACTAGTCGAGTTCCCAATGAGCTTAATATTTTTATTTATTTATATCCCACCTTTATTATTTTTACAAATAATTTAAGGCGACAAACGCATCTCATCCTCCTTCCTTCCTCCTCCTCCTCCTATTTTACCCGCAAAAACAACCCTGTGAGGTGAGCTGAATTGAGAGAGAGTGACTGGACCAAGATCACCCAGCTGGCTTTCATGGCTAAGGCAGGACTTGAACTCATGGTTTCTTGCTTTATAGCCTGATGACTAGACCAAACTGGCTCTCTTAGTTATAGAAGCAACAGCAGCAGCGTTTAACTCCTCTTCCTACCCCAGGGAAAAGCATCCATGATGTCCTCATGTCAATATCAGCCAACCTTAAGAAAGTCCTTGTCAAATGTGTAACCAGATACTCCCAGAGGACAAATCATGGCTGCGGGGTACGTTCATATTTTGATGGAAGGACAAGAAGTATTGGGGAAAAAGACAAACGTTAAGTAAATGTGAAAGGTGACTACTGCCATTTAGATTATTTTCAAAGCAATTTACTGCAAAATTACACTAGTGGAATGGGTCACAGAAGATGAGAAAATTAGGAAGTAGTGAAAAAAAAGAGGAAGGCAGACATCCTTGCTCACTTTCCTTTATTGTGGGGGTGTCCAACCTTGGCAAATTTAAGATTTGTGGATTTCAGCTCCCAGTATTTCCACTCCCTAGCATGGCTGGCTAGGGAATTCTGGGAGTTGAAGTCCACAAGCCTTAAAATTGCCAAGGTTAGACACACCTGCTTGATTATATCTGCTGTAGCCCTAATTCAGGAATGTGACAGCAAATTGTTAATTGGGTTTCTATTGACCTTCCTCTTTCTGATAATAATCTCAATTGTGAAATAATTATGTTTATGAAAGTGACACCTGGTCTTAAAAACTTAGAAATCAGACAGAAGACAACCGACCATGGGCAACAGTTGAGAGCCTTCTCTTTCACTGACATTCAACTCCACCAGTCTTGTCACAAGAACACGTCTTTAGCCACAAAATTAAGGAAAAGAAGAAATCTCATCTCCTGACAACTCATAAATAACTATGTAGTGAGAATCAATGTCTTTCACTGTCTTATAGTAACCTCTAATATACTTTTCATCAAGCAACATTGATTGTGAATGGACATATCATACTTCTGAGAAGTCTGAAATTGCTTCTGAAAGAGTATGAAAAGCAACGATCCTATTGCTAAACAATCATCCTAGGATATAGCATACAACATTAGGTATTAATCTTTGTAAACATCTGTTTTTCTTTGGTTTAATGATGATCACATTAATATGGAACCAGATAAGAGAAACACCAATCAAACAAAGTGTAACAGGAGTATAGTTGAGGCTAGACGCGAAGGGTGGAAAAAGGCTTACTAAATCAGACGTTTTCAATGACTAACACTTAGTATTGTATATCAGGTGCCATGATGATTGCTGCACAATATGCTTTTATGTCCAATGTTGATTGTTTTAATAAAAGAATTTTATATTTAAAAAAAAAAAAGCAACGATCCTTGTGCAGTAATACTGAAAAGATGTCTTAGATGCAATTTAAAAGCAGGATGGTTTGATATTCTCTTTCTCTCTCTTTCACACACACACACACACACACACACAGAGAGAGAGAGAGAGAGAGAGAGAGAGAGAGAGAGAGAGAGAGAGAGAGAGAGAGAGAAAGAGAAAGAGAAAGAGAAAGAGAGAGAGAGAAAGAGAAAGAGAAAGAGAAAGAGAAAGAGAGAGAGAGAGAGAGAGAGAGAGAGGCAGGGAAGTGCAATCTTCAGTTGATGGACTCTTGAAAAAACTCTTTTGCTGAAATATTTAACAAAAGGTTAAGGGACTGGAGGCTAGAACATATGAAGAATGGTTGCTGGACTTGGTTATGTCTAGCTTAGTGAAAAGAAGGACTGGGGTGACACAATGGCATGTTCCAATGTCTAAGAGGATGCCACAAAGAAGAGGGGTTCAACCTTTTCTCCAAAACACCAGAAGGCAAGTAACTGATGGAAGATCATTAAAGAGAAAGCCAACCTACAACTAAGCAGAAATTTCATGACGGTGAAAACAATCAGTCGAATGGCTTCCTTCAGAAGTTGTGGATGTTCCATCACTGGAGGTTTTTAAGAAGAAACTGGAGAGCCATTTGACCAGAACGGTAAAGGTCAGTGGTGGCGAACCTATGGCACGCATGCCAGAGGCGGCACTTGGAGCCCTCTCTGTGGGCACACGCACTGTCGCCCCAGCCCTGCCTCCTCCCACGGCCCCCTCCTCACCAGCAGCCCCCCGGAGAGTTGTCCCCGGGCGTGGATCACGTGAAGCAGTGCAGCCAAGGACATGGTAGCCGGGCAGCAGGGACAAGACTCCACCCTTGCGCCCCGTCGCACGCAGATGCTGCTGCAGGGCACAGGTAGAGGGCGTGGCCACCATGACGGTGCTGGGCTGCCTGGGTGATCTGTGGTGGGCCGTGGAGATGGTGGGTGGCCCAGCGGGCACGGTGGAGCGGGGACAGGGGTGGGGGGGCGGTTTTGGGGCATTCGGTCTCTAAAAGGTTCGCCATCACTGGTATAAGGTCTCCTGCTTGAGCAGGGAGTTGGAGTTGAAGACACATCTATGCCGACAGGCTTGGGGCATATGAGCTGTGCTCTGCCCCTCGGCCCTAAGAGTGTCCCGCCATCAGCGGCTGTGAGCTGAATGTGTTTGTATGTTGTGTGAATGAAATTAATTTTTAAAATTTTTTAATTTAATTGTGTTTTGTGTTGTTGTTGTGAGCCGCCCTGAGTCTTGGGAGAAGGGCGGCATATAAATAAAATAAAATAAATAAATAAAATAAATTAGAAGGCCTCCAAGATCCCTTCCAACTGTTATTCTGTTACAACTGGAATGTAATGCACTGCTTTTATTTTGTTGTGGCTTTCCTATGTATTTACTTAATCACATTCTTCCCGTTTAGGGTAAGCAGGCTTATGCAAAGCATAGACAAGGAGTCAGAATTAATGAGGCAAATAAAATACAGGTAGACCTCGACTTATGACAGTTGCTTGGCAACTGTTCAAAGTTACTACCAATCTTTAAAAAAGAGACTTATGACCCAGATTTGAAGTTCTGATGGCCCCCTCTGCAGTCCCGTGACAGAATTTCAGGGGCTTGGCAACACGGAAATATTTACAAGCATTTGCACCCGCCCGCAGTCACATGGCTGCATTTTACAACAGTTTTGCTGAAAACTTCTGGTTTTTGGCAAAACTGCGCCCATACCAAACCATTGGTTCTCTTAATGACCGAGGATATGCTTAATAACCACACTGATTCGCTTAACAACTGCCATAAAAAGTCACAATATTGGGTCAATCATTTGACTGAACTGTTTTGTTATCATTGCAGACTTATGACTTTAACATGCAGGCTCTATGGTGGTTATATGTCAAGAACTACCTAGAAAAGTAGGAGAGAAGAAAACTATTACTTTACACCAATACTGTTCTCTATATCAGTGTTTCTCAACCTTCGCAATTTTAAGATCTGTGAATTGGGGAATTCTGGGAGTTGGAGTCTACACATCTTAAAGTTGCTAAGATTGAGAAAGACGGCCCTAAACCTCTCCATACCTCCAGTATCTTTCCATTTTTGCAAGCCACCCTTGCCACTAACTTATCAATCCAGTTTTTCATACCTTGGTATTATTCTTTTAAGCTTCTTACCTCATTCTTTTTGAGGATTTCATTAATTCCATCCAACCAAGATTTCCTTGTTTTTTCCCTTCCTCTCAACCCATCAATTCTTCCTTCCTTCCTTCCTTTGATGCTGGCTCAGGAATTTTGGGAGTTGAAGTCCACAAGTCATGAGGTCCATCATTCCTCACCCCTGCTGTATGCTATACAACCCCATCCTCATTTGTTCTTCCTTTCTGACTAGCCCTCCCCCCACACTTCAATCTACTGCTTTCACACCGGTCACTTGTGTACTCAATCCACGTTCATTCATCACCTGTATTTCATGATCAATTCTTGTTTTTCTCCATATACTTTCTATTTATCATAACTCCATTACATTTTATGTTTCATACCCAATTCTCTGTCTAATGGACAGAAGCAGACTCTTATACACAGCCGTTTTTAATTCTTTTGGCAAAACATTTGTTCTTCTTGAAAGGCTGCAGACCACCCACATCCCTTCTATCCACAATAGCCCACTAAAATTTCTCCCTTGTCCTATTCTATCAAATTACACAATTTCATCTACTTCCTCTAGTTAGTCACCATTTATGTAAAACTTGACATTTTAATTCCTTGTTCTCCCTCTAAACTCCTGGAAAATATAATTAAAGGCTATAACTGATATATGTAAAAGTAAAGAAAAATCATTTAAAAAGAATAAACATAATAAATTATTGTGACTGGCTCTTTGGAAGAGAGAAGAAATCAATACAATGAAAAGCTGGGTGTTCCTAAAAGCTGCCTGATTGTGTATGGTTGTCATCTTTCACACCACCGATCCTGGACTATTAGTATGCAGAAGTTAGCCAGTGATTGTCATTATATTATTTAAAAGTTTTTCTTTGCTGATTTCAAGAAATCAAAGGGCTTCTAATTCGCAGGATAAGCAAGATCCTGGTAGAAGAGAATATTTGTAGCTGATGGTTGAATTGTGGTGTCCTTGGTACTATATGAACTTGGATGTTTTCTTGCAGCTATTTCATTACCAAACTAGGTAATATCACTAACACTGATGATGTTACTTCATCTGATAATGAAACGTCTACAAGAAAACAACCAAGCTGAGACAGCATCAAGACCCCACACAAACAAGGTTATTTGGCAACTTTATCTGTCCAGCCCAAGGAGCAAAAACTCCTCTTTGGTGCAATTATTAATGAACTTCAACTCCTTGACGCACGAAATAAGGGAAGAGAGAAGATACATGGCAGCCATCTTTAGGATTCTGGATGTTCAGCCAACTTGCTGCTTTATTCCCTGTGTAACTCCACGATCTCTGCAATGGACACTCGATCCCTAACTGTTCACTCTCTAAACTCCACCTGAAGCTTTTAATTTGTAGCTGGTCCCTAAGTGTGATAAATTCCCTCTTCTAAATCTTGCGGTCTAGGAGGACTCCGTGACTCATTTATTTTCCACTCACAAAATTAGGCACTTTAGTAGCTTAAGAACAGAAGGCGGCAGAATTTAGTCACTTAGACACAAATACTGATTATGTGTCCCTCCCAATCAGAAATAGTTGCTGCCTTTGGGGACTGCCACTGTGTTTGCCTCTCAGGAGAAGAAAATATATTTTGCTTTTGTTATCTTCTGCACCTATGGGAACCAGGAAATACTGAGTATGAAGGCTTACAAAAAAAACTCAAAAATAAAAAAGTAAAAGTTGAATCTATATGCAAGATTATATGCAATCCACGGAGTTATGATCCCAATTGGGACCAGAATTTCTCTCCAAAGCCAGCACAGTCATATATTGAATCCCAATTTTATAGCCATTTTTCCAGCTGCTGTTAAGCAAATTCAGTTTCCCCAGCTGGCGGTTTTTTATTGGAAACTGGGTGGCAAGGTCTCAAATAACAATCATATGACCCCAGGACTCCAGGACACTGCAACTGGTCCTAAATGTGAGCCTTTTGCCAAACGTCTGAATGCAGGGGTGGTGTGGGGGTCCTAAATGCAACCATCACTTCTTCTGAGGCTGTAGTAACTTTGAACAAATGGTTATAAGTTGAGGATTACCTGTAAGAAGTATGCAGTTCCTAATAGCATCAGTGACTGTCCAAGAATTCTCAAATATATATTTATGACAAGCTTTAAAGAAAAAAAAAATAAGAATTGGAGCAGTAAATAGCCATACCTCAGCTGATGAAAGATGAAGACAGATCAAGTCCAAGAAAGGAGCTATCACAAAAAGTTATACTTAAGGAGGCCCCTCTTCATAAGACACTAAACAAAAGAACAAACTTGGTGGACAAGTGTGACAATCAAAAGAAAGAGACATAGAAGATTTCAGCATCACTGAGAACTCAGTTCTCAGGCCTTCGGGGAAAGAGGGAAAGACACTGCGGAAGAGGAGACAGAGAAATACTGTGCTTCCCTGAAAATAAGATTCACCCAGAAAATAAGCCCTAACCTGATTTTTTGGCATGCACCTAATATAAGCCCTACCCCTAAAATAAGCCCTAGTTAAGACCCGCCCACTCTGTATGGTTGCTTGTGGCTGCAATGGGATAGGAGAGAGTGCTGTGCGCCAGTGCTGCCACCACAAGGTGAGGCAAGGCTGTTGGATGGGAGATGGAGCTGCCCCACGTGCCCCGCACCCACCTCTTCCCTTTCACTCCCCTCCCAAGCAGACTGCCACTGCATAACAGCTGCGACCGCCACTGAAGGGGCTTTCTTCAGTTCCCGCCGGCCCCACCCCGCCCTATCACCTGACAGCATCGGTGGCCGCCTCCTCCTCCATCTGCCACTTGGGTCCTGCATCGCTGCATCACGCTGCCTGTTCCCCGTTTCCCACCTGTATTGTTTGTTTCAGTGGCAGCAGCTCTAGAGGCCGGTGGTAGGCTCTCCTGTGGCTGTGAGAGAGAGAGCCTACCACTGATGCGAGGCACGCTCTCCTGCCCCGCTGCGACTGCGAGCAACCAAATGGTGGGATGGAGAGGGCGGGCAACCACAAAGTCAGACATCCTCCAAAAATAAGCCCTAATGCAGCAGTTCTCAACCTATGGGTCGCGACCCCATTTGGGGTCGAATGACCATTTCACGGGGGTCGCCAAACACCGCAGTCCGCCATTTTCCCCCCCTTTTCCCCTCGGCCGGCGCAGGGGGCAGCACTGCGCATGCGCGGGGTAGCACCGCGCATGCGCAATGCGAACCGTCGCATCGCACATGCGTGATGCGGGCCGTCGCACGCGCGCCGCGCATGCGTGATGCGGGCCGTCGCGCCGCATATGCGTGGTGCAGGTCGGGGTCGCAGCCTGCAAAAGGTTGAGAACCGCTGCCCTAATGGGTCTTTTGGTCCAAAAAAATATATATATAAGACCCGGCTTTATTTTGGGAGAAACACAGTAGAAGAGATGAAACTACAAGAAGAGAACATTTGTGGTAGTTGGTGACTCACTATCGAAGCAAGGATGTGTCCAGTAGCCCCAATACTTCATGAAATATGTTTTTTCTATTAGGAGCAAGTTTCGGAGATGTGACAGAACTAGATTTCCTTTTTTCCCCCCCAAAAAAATTGTATTAATTTTCTATTATTACATTTGATTAGTGCGTAATAAACATCGTGTGGTCTGGGTTAATTTGTTTGTTTAATAATACAAGTTACAGTCTTAGTCTCTGCCCCTTTTTTTTCCAACCATTGATAAAATAAATTCCATGTTTGAAAATATTCTGTATCTTCTTTCTCTTTGATCCACAATGTCTGTCCATTTCAGCACAATCCAATATCTTCTTGATGATCTCTTCGTCTATGGCGTTTCTTCATTCTTCCAGTGCTGAGCAAATACAATCCTCACTGCTGTTAATACACGCAATGTTAAATATACTCTTTGCTTGGAACTAGATTTCCAAGATTGATCAAGACCATTGACAATTATCTGATAATGGGCCTCTGAGATAAGTTGGTTGCACCTCCCAAGGACAAGTAAAAATGTTTTCTCTTCAAAGAATTAGAAAACGCCGATGAACCTCAAGAACCTAAACACTAGATAAAAAAGAGTGGGGTATAAAGATAGAACCGACAGAACTAGATAAAATTTTATTAGGTCCCGAGGATAAAATGATTAAAAAATATATATCATTTTCTTTTAGATCAGACAATGTATGAAGAACAGGTTAAGGAGACCATGTTAATTTGGAGCAGGGATTTTGGTTTCTGTATCAACCTGCATATTTGGCAAGAACTGTGGGAAAGAAATAGGAAACTCACCTTAGCTACCTCATATAAGGAAAATCTTTACAAGATGTTCTATAGATGGCATTTCCCACCCGCAAGGCTAGCCAAAATGGGTTCAAACATCTCACCCTTATGCTGGAAGTGTAAAACAGCAATAGGATCATATTACCATATGTGGTGGGAATGCCCAAAGACCCGTGAGTATTGGCACAGGACACCAAACTGGTTGAGGGATATATTATCACTGGACTTAGAGTTAAAACCGGAACTCTTCTTGTTGGGAATAACGACAGAAAAATATGACAAGGGAACAATCTACCTGCTTCTACACATCCTGACTGCAGCTAGGCTCGCTTTTGCACAAAGACGGAAGAGCAAGGAAATTCCCACAGAGGAAGAGTTAATATACAAAATATTAGCATGTGCGGAAATGGAGAGGCTCACAATGATATTAAAAGATAAATGTGGATCAGTTTATTACGAAACTTGGGATAAATATTTACCGCTGGAGGAATTCGAAGAGGATGGTTGGGATTAAGGATGAATGTTAAGATAGAAATATATATTATTTTATTTTAGAATAAGTACTGTACATAAATCTTAGATGTACTGTATATGTAGAGATGAAGAAGTTATTGTAAAAAGTGGAACAATCGGATAAGAATGTATATACTGGAATGTCACGTCAAATCCAATGTTTGTTTGTTTTTAATTGTATCATAAATAAATTTTTTAAAAAAAACCTAAACACTGTAGAAAGAACCAAAAGTGTTATCCTGATGCATCTATTAAAAGTTAATGAAAATTAGGGAGAAAAGCTCATAAAATAAATGCTGTTCACTGTCTCTAGGCTAATGCTCAGAGTACTGGAAAAACTGTTAGATGAGCTTCATTAGGAAAGTAAATATAGTTTAACAGATGGAAGGAGGACCTGGCGATGGAAGTTGAAGGATACAGTATGTTCAAAATTAACAGGAGTGTCAGAAGAAGAGAAGGTGCAGTGGTATGTTAAAACTGTTTACTACTGCTCTACTGGTGTAGAAGGCAATGGTGCCAAAAGAATTCAGATAAAAAGAAGTACAAGAAGTAACAATAGTACTATGGGGGTTCAGCTAGGTTGTCAAAGAGTCCTGGTCCCCCAATTCATTGTTATTTCTATTAATAACACAGAAGGGCAGGTGGGAGGAATGCCTATGAAATCTCTACACGTGACACAAAATTGGGGGGAATAGCCTAGAACAGAGATGGCAAACCTTTTAGAGACTGAGTGCCCAAACTGCAATCCAAAACCCACTTATTTATTGCAAAGTGCCACAATGCCGCATCAGCATTGTGATGTCCTCGGGGGTGGGATGGGGGCCAGGAGCGCCTCTGAGTGCCGCCTCTGGCACCCAAAAACCAGAAGCGCAAAAATGGGCCACCATGCTGCAATGCACAAAAACGGCCACCACAGCACCGTGGGGTGCAGATACAAGGCGCCACACTATGCAGGAATGGGGCAGGGCTAGTGAGTATCACGCAGGCACTAGCTCTGCCCCATTTGCAGTGTGCCCGTGCTCATGGTCCTGTGTGTGCATGCATGCATGTAAAATATTTTCCCCTCCCTTTTCTTCCAGTCTACCAATTGACAATGGTTGGTGACCTCTGCCCTACCACCTCTACTCAAGCTTACTAGTCAGCTGCTTCACCTCCTTTGTGCTGGGCGGGGCTCCTGCTCCGGGCGGCAATGGCAGCCTGCTACTGGTGGTGGTGGTGCGCGTGCCATCAGAGAGGGCTCTGAGTGCCGCCTCTGGCACGCGTGCCATAGGTTCGCCACCACTGGCCTAGAACAGAGAAATATAAATAAAATTATCTTGGCAGTCTAAAACAGTGCTTCTTAAGCTTTTCTCTCTGAACACCCTTCCCTATTTTAAAAATTAGGGCGGATCCCAAAAGAGCTTTTGTTTGAGTGCTTTGTACTTACTGATGTTTACTGTATTAAAAATTAAAAATGATGCATTTGCTGCAGGTACAGTTTCTCACAATTGTTTGATTGGATTTTAATAGTGTATTACTTTTTAACCTAGGCTGGCAAATCTTTCTGATCTTGCGGATCCTTGAGAGAGAACCTCGGGGGATTCCTAAGCATCTTAGGACCACACTTTAAGAAACACTGGCCTAGAGAAATGAGTTGAAGTGAACTATGTGAAATTTAATAGAAATTTTAAAGTTGTTCCCTTAGGAAACAAGAATCAAATGCAGAGCTATGATTGGGGGGGAGGGGTTGGAAATCAGTCATCTGCTGAGGCAGTTAAAAAAAATCAACATGGGGATCATAACCAAACAATGAAGTCCATCCTTTTTTTTACATGACATGTGTTAAAAAGATTTTTGAACATGTGGTTACAGCCACCATCTTGATTTTTTTTAATATCATAAGACCTTGGAGGTCTTCTAGTCCAATCTCCTGCCCTTGCCTCCATTGATAATGGTACTAATGAAAAAGACTGAAAAAGATTGTTGAGTACAAATTAAGTACACCATCAACGTAAAGTGTCTGTAAGAAAGCAAATGTAACATTTAGGTTAGGGTTAATATTCAAACAATGAACACTAATAATTCTACTTTATTCTATATAGTTCTTTGGTCAGGCCCTACAAGTACTGCATCCAGTTCTGGGCAATACAGTTTAAAAAAACTGGAAAGAGTTCCTAGAATGGCAGTGAGAATAGTGTAGAAACTAAAGTTTATGAAGAGGTGCAGAAGGAACTGTCCATGTTTAGCACCAGGAAGACTTAGGAGAGATACGATGTACTCTTGAAGTACCAAAAAGGATGATATATAAAATATTTATTTTTTATTTTTGTTTTATTTATTAAATTTGTTAGCTGCCCATCTCACCACAAGGCAACTACATAAAGTTAAAACATGTTCCCTATTGTTCTAGGAATAGGATACAAAATAATGGAATAATACAGTCATGCAGATTCAGACTGAACATTAGAAATGTCTCACAGAAAGATAATTTTGACAGTGCAATCAATTTCTTGAAGTGCGGATGAGCTGTTCTTTCTTACTTGTCTGAAATTCTTTAATTTGTATTTCTGAGCTATACAGAAATTTGGACTCAATATGACTTAAATGACACAATTCTACGGTTCAATAATATTTATCAGAAATCCTCTCATGTCTACAAATCATTTTATTTTTTCCCATGCACTTTTTACAAAAACATATCATTTTAAGAACATGTTAATAGAAATGCAAACTGTCCCTTAAAAGGGACCACAGTGAACAGTTCTCCGGGCGATCTGCATAAATCAGATTCCTGACTTCCAATTATTCAGTAGCAGCTAAATAAGGAAATCTTGACAGTATTGGAAACAAATTACTGTATTATTTCACTCACTTTAATATTCAAAATGAATTTTTATATGCAGAATTCTTTAATGATAAACATACATGTCTGGCTTCAGCTAACAGATTTCAAGATTTTTGTGAGAGAAAGGTAAGTTTCCATAAACCTGAACTTAACTTTCTAACTCTCTTCCCCCATTATAAATGCATAGGAAAGAGATTATAGGTTCCTGACAGATGTAAAAAATAATTATGAGAAGATGTATCTTGCCTCTAAATATTTATTTCTAAGAAACAACAATAGGAGAAAATTACCATATTGTCATTTTGTTTAGCTTCTAAGGATTTAAGAACTGGCTGGCTATTGCAACAAAAAAAATGATTGGTGAAAATTGTGTTATTTGCACTTCCTTTCAAATAACAAACTAAATGTCACATGCTAAATAAACTAATACAGATTTGCTTTTTAAAAAGTGGCAGTGTTTTCCTATGATTTAAAAATGAGCTGAATAGAACAACAAAAATTGCTTCACAATGCCTCAGAGAACATTTAATAAGAGCTGGTTTCAATTGTCTTGCAATTGGAGATGCAATCTTGGAGGTGAAACAGGAACTGACATGTTTCAATCTTGTTCTATTACTGACACACGTCGTACCAATATCA